>JAULUF010000022.1:39732500-40332500 GCA_031834385.1 Semotilus atromaculatus
AATTTAATGCATCCTTGTTGAATAAAAATATTAATTTCTTTAAAAAAAAAAAAACGTTTGAACGGTAGTGTAAAATTGTTTGTTCAGACATCTGTTTGGTTAGATGGGGCAATATTTTCGCCCTAACATGTTTGCTGTCTAAACTGTAACTGTATGAGATAAAGCTGTGCCGTGATGAGACATCAGTGCTGGAGTCTCTGTACTGTGTTTTTGTCAGTTTCAGCAGCGTTGACAAGGTGCTGCACCCTTGATTACACTCTCGCGTGCCACAGCGGGCTTTAGATGAACCAGAAGCTCCATGTTTGAAGTCTTGGTCAAAGATGGTAGCCCGCTGATCTTGTAAATAGTACTGCGGATGATAAGCGTAATGGTGAGATAGCATTTGGCGTGCTCTATAAACGTCTCTTCGTTGCTGGCAGATGCTCCCATCACTTGTCTGTTAATAAGGCTGTCTTCAAAAGAAGCGTTGCACCAGAGGGTCAGAGGGACGGATCTGTGGCATTTCAGCTCAACAGAGACAAGGACTCTCCTCTTATGATCAAGCTTGTGCAACTTTGATCAGATAAATCATTTTATAGGATTCAGGGGGTGCTTATTTCTAGAATTTTATTTTAGGTGTTGGACATTTTTACTAACTATGAGTAATTTTGCAACTACATGTCAACTAAGCCTCAGGCCTGTTTGGTGGATGTGGCTCAGGAATCGGCAGCCTGACTGTTTGAGGGTCCTCTCATTTGCAAAACCTTGCAGTGCTTCAGTAAAGTCATGGGAGTTTATAGTGCCGCGCAGGGACCGGTCCTTTTCTCTCTCAAATTAAGCTGATTAAAAAACATGGGGTGATGCGAATTATTCCAGCCCACCCACACTTTTATATGTACACCCATCATCCAGTTTTTGCTTTCGCCACTGACTAAAATTAGTATTAATTTCTTCAAACAAACAAACAAAAAGAAACCACAAACCTTTGGATGGTAGGGTACTTTCATCAGTCACTTTGAAAGTTATACACCAAGTATGCCTGGAATATTTACTATTGTTAGTCCATAAATAGGGAGCTGCATGACTGTAGGCTCGGGACGCCATAGAAGCTGTGTGAGTTTGAGGGAGAACAAGAGTGAGTGTTGAAGACGATCTTAAGGTACGATTAGGGGTGTAGATGTGAAGAAGGTCAGATAAGTATGAAGGGGCACGTGCCCCTTTTTTTCATTTATTGAGTGCCTTGTAAGTAAGAGGATTTTAAAATCAATACGGTATTTAACTTGTGGGTCAATGCAAGTGTTGTAGTATGGGAGTAATATGTTCAGTTACAGGAGTTCTGGCAATAATTTGTGCAGCTGAAGTTTCTAGAGAAGCTTCGAAGGAATTCTAGAAAAGAGCGGGACAATCAATGTGTGATGTATGTCACTAAAGCATGAACAAGAATTGCAGTGCTCTGCACTGAGAGAGCAGGACGAAGTTGATTAATATCACGTATGTGAAAATAATGCAGATCGAGTGACACTGTTTATATGAGCGTCATATGATAAAGTACTGTCAAAGATGACACACAAACTTTTAACCTGTTAAGACACAGACACTGTGTTCACAAAGGAAAATTTTGATTTAGCCAATTTGTTTTTTGAACCTACAAGAACAATTTCAGTTTTACTGTACTGTTAAGTTTGAGAAGGTTGGATGTAAACCAAGCTTTAATCTCAGCTAAGCAATCTGAGAGGATAGATAGAGGAAAAGTAGAAGTTGGTTTGGAGGACAGGTAAAGTTGGCTGTCATCGCAATAGCAATGAAATTGAATCCAAATTTCCTAAAAATATTACCAAGAGGCAGAAGTTAAATAATAAATAAGAGAGGGCCCAAGACGGAGCCCTGCTGAACACCAGTGTTCAGACGTATAACCCTCTCATATTGCATAATTTTGAGCCATATTCTTGTTTTGAATTAAAGAGAAATATTTCAAACATTTTAATTTAATGAACTCATGCATCAAAGGGTGAAAGTTATTGCCCGCCAGCCACATAAAGGCTTTGCCGCTGACCACCAAAGATGTGTAACCTTTTTCTTTTTCTCACACCATGGAATTCCTAAACATCTTAATCCGGTCAGTCACAGGTTAAATGTTAAAGCCACTTCTTTCTTTTGTTGTTGTTCAATCCACTGGCCAGTTCCCGTTAATCTCATAATCCACTAAAGGAAATTCCCACTAAATGAACAGAAGTTCTGTCACTTTCAGATAATTTAGTTGCAGTTTAACTTTAACTCTAACCGAACAAAGACCTCAACCTGACCGCGCACGTATTAAACAATCATCCATGCTCGGGGCCAAACATGTTTCTCTTAATCAAAAGAAATTTGGTGGTTATTATCCATTCAAAGTAGATTAGAGTATTGGATAAATGCTCAGAAATAAGTGGAAATATTTAGTTCTCTCATAGAGTGTTCATACTGAAATCATATTTTTAAATGTATAAACAATACATAATGCAATCCATTTTTGACATTATTGACCTTTATATTCAGTCTTTTAGAGGTAAAGTATGATTTGTGTGTTTTAATTGAATCCAACCACATCTCATGACTGTAAAAGAGAGTGGTTTGAATCCTTTTTTAACCTTTTCCAAAGAACATCACTGATAAGACAGCTTTCTTAAAGAGGACCTAATATACTTTTTTACATTTTCAGCTTTCTTGTAATGTTGCTGTTTGAGCATGAAAAAGGTCTGCAAAGTTACAAAGAACAAAGTCACTCCAAAGAGAGTTACTCTTCTTTATATCAGTGTCACTGTTTCTGAACTCCCTGAAACGCCTCCATTGTAGTCTTGAGTTTTCTTCCAGGAACGAACTCGTCTCACAATATTCCTCATTTAAATAATTCATGAACAAGACATACGTAAAATAAAGGGACGAGGCCTGGTTGAGTTAGTAGTGTATTGAAACTCACAGTTATGGTAAGGGGGAGGACATTTCCCAAATATGCTGGAAGTGATTGACCAATCACAACACATTGGTCCAGCTGACCAATCAGAGCACAATGTGCTTTTCAGAAGGAGGGGCTTCATGGAGACAGGAGGAACTAAACAGAGTGTTACTGACAGACTGGGAAGAGAGGAGCTGCAACAATGGAGAATATGTGAAAGATAAGGTGTTTTTTGAACATTCAAGCATGAAAACATTTAGTAGAGCCCGAAAACAAAATCAAGACTTTGTAAAAGGGCATAATAGGTTTAAGTCTTCATAGTATTTCTGCAAAGACACTTTCCTGTGTGTGATTATGGATATTTGTGAGTGGTATATCTAATAGGATCAAATAATGATAACATTAAGGATTAGATTCATCACAATCATTTCTTGAATCAGAAAGCACCCAGTTTGGAGTGTAATAGATGTATGAAGGAAATATACTGTGTGAGAGCTATTTATTTTGATCATTGGTGTGGTTTTAGATTCATTCACAGAACATGAAAGTGTGCAAGTGGATGTTGCTGAAATATTGCCATTAGGCCGTCCCAGCGCTGCAATAATGACTGGGGGAAAAGAGGACGCATTTATAAACAAGTCTGATTTAAATCAAAGCTTCTTTTACAGAGCTGTCGGCCACATGCACCGGCTTCTCTTCACCTCATGTGTAAATAAAGGTATTATATTTTGCAAGGGTTTGGGCTTTTAGGAGTGACGTAAGCAGTGCATTGAGCAGTGAAATGTCAGCACATAAATACTGTAAATCTGGCAATGGACTGTGTGCCTGAAAGAGTGTGTGTGTGTGTGTGTGTGTGTGTGTGTGTGTGTTTGTGTTTTGAAAGCACTGCTTCAAATCTTTTGCGACTTGCAATTGTGTATATTTGTGTCTAGTTGTGTGAAATAGAATTTTGTGTGTTTTGGCAGTTTTCACAATTTCACAAACAATTTAAAAAATGTGATACGTTGATTTTAGATGATTATTAACAATGTTATCAATAATATTTTTTATAATTAATTTATTATAATGCTATATAAATTTTAATATTTTGCTGTTATTTATCTTTACTGTTAGATTACATATGTATACCGTTCAAAATGTTGTCAGTAAGATTAAAATGTAATGCTTCTATTCATTTAAGTATGCATTAAATTGATTAAAAGTAACAGTAAAGACTTTTGCATTGTGAGAAAAAAATGTGTATTTCAAATCAATAACAAGTGTGTGTATGTATATATATACACTTGTTCCAATGTAAAATTGCAGATGTGGTAACATGGACGGATAGAAGTTTATGTGTGTGACATCCTGGATATGGAGAGGAATTTCAATTTCTAATTGTCTGCTCATGGTAACAGTATTGTCTGTAAATGTCAAGCCTCTCATCATCCTTCAGCCGTCCAATTAACATCTCTCACTGCTCTTCTGCCTTTCCACTCAGCCGGCTCAGCATACTGTATATCCCACTCACAATACTGCGACTCAGTGGCCTGTGATTGTGCCCTTTCAAACCACAGCGTCAATGACAGTCTCCAGATAGCGGAGTGTGTTCAGAAGGCCACAGTGTGTGTGTGTGTGTGTGTGTGTGTGTGTTTGACATGAATTAATAGTGAAAACACACTGATAGATGTCATTTACAGTTGGCACAACAGTATATCAGTGATCTGATTAAAATGAAGTAATTTATTACCTATCAGTTACACAAAGACTACAGAAAAGATGCTATTCTCACTGCTGAATTTGCACTAAAAACACTACAACAGCAAAAATAAATGATATAATAGCAGTCGTTATGACATGTTTCTAGATGTGAGCGTCAGCAGAGGTAAATACCTTTTTTTCTGGGTTGTTCCTTAAAGCTGTCTTGTGGGCTGTTTTTATTGTTATTTTAGTGTTCTTCCTCCTTTTTGTAGATTTACATCCTTTGTTCACTGTTGATGTGTGGCAATAGCTACATAAAGATTCAAAGGATTTGACTTCTATGTTACTCTAATAAAATAATAGCATACAGTTTTTGAATGAAATGAGGATGAATAAATAGTGGCTCTTCATATGTCAATTTTTGGGTGAATTATTGCTTTAAGCTAAAATAAGTTGAGCAATAACATTTCCTTTCCAGATCTGAAGTGTCCTTTTAAAAATATTTAAATGATAATAATATATATATAATATATAATAACCTCATTCCACATGCAGGGCAGATTTCAGTATGATTCAGTAGCTGGAGTCTGTGCTTTCTTCTGGGAAGTGTCTGTGCTCATTTTCTCTGAGAGTATTTCTATTTGTGTGATAGGTATCAGTGTTAACCCTGTTTCGCTTACGTTAAGTATTTGTGCTGGTTACTGCAATGGAAGCGTTTTACTTCCCGCTCTTGTGTTGTCTGCTCCTGCTGCTTCTTTTTGACACCTTTCACAACTGTGTACGGTTTATTAAACATTGACTTCCAATTACACTTTACGTTTAAATAAATACTGAATTGACATGGCAGCTCCCTCGACTGTGGATAACAGATGTGTTATGGATGTATTGTTTGGTTTTGCTAGTATTTCCCAGCAGAGCTTGTATTGCCAAACCAGTGTCTCTTCTTGTTATGCTTAAGCAGGATGTTTTCCCTCATTAGACAATTTGTAATTCCAATTTTAAATTCTTGGAATGTGAATACAGCCCAATAACCCTCCATATTATTGCAGTAATACCATCAACTTGTAATTTTTTTTATTTTAATTTTTTTTAGCAAGTTTGTATTTAAAAAATGAAGGCAACTGTTTGCAATTCATTGACTTTAACCATGAAATCAAAATGGATCAGTTCTTGTTTTTTATGGAATATTGCAGTATTTACTATAAATAAATTATTTATCCATGCACATCATTTTTTATTTATTTGTGTGCATCATAATCTTTAAACAAAATAACTTACCCATCCTCTTGCAGTGACATCTGTATGTGAATGCTGTATTTAATGGCACGAGGGCGGGGCTACCTGTCACTCAGATGAGATCGACCAATAGAAAACCACAACCATCCAATCAATTCCCTATGAACAAAATCAAGTCTTCTTGAGAAGCCTTTTCACTCAGATACACATCACAATAGGGAAAGGCAGATTCCGTTTCATGTCGACTTTAAATGACTGAACTTAATGTTAAATGACATGTCATGAATTTGCCGTCATTGTAATAGCTTAGATTAATCATTTTAATTTAACATCATTACATCAATTTTAATAATGTTAAATACATTCATTCAATTGATATTCCATGCAAAGTGTTATTTACAGACAAACACATTATAAAATAACCAATAAATACACAATGTAAATATAAATAAATAAAAATGTACATTTTTTTTTATTTCTCCTATATAGGGTCATGGTAAATGGTCAAACAATTCCACTGTATTAATTATTCACACCTCAGTGTTTGCTGGGAAGGGGTGAATGGGATTGAACCGCAAAATCAGTTTTTCAGTGAAGGCCTATTCGAAAAAATCCATTTAAAATCACAGTTTATCGTAATAGAAAAGATGCATTACTTGTGTTCCAGAAACCTGTGCATTGTTAGAACTCCACATGAATAAGCAAGACAAAACATCTACAATAATCAAAGAAATCGTTGGTATTTTATCAGTATTATATGCTGGATATAAGAATCCATTTAAACAGTGTATTGTGATTGGGACAGATGTTTAGGTGTTCTCTCTTTTGTTCAGGTTACCATACACACCTAATTGCACTATATAAAGCCTTGTCCAGTATCAAGGCATTCATCTTTTTTGCGTCTTCAGCCTTCCTTTCCTTTTCTTATATTCCCCACAGACACCACACAGCATTAACAATGTGGTTGTGTGTACTGGACACATTTGCAGGCTGTCACAATTCAAGGCACGTGGATATTTATAGAGCTTTCCACTGCTGCCACCTTTGTCCTCTGCTTAGAGGTACAATCCTTTTCTCTTCGTTCTCTGATTTGCTGTACTGTTTGTTTTCTAGATTTTTAAACCAACTACATACTAATTTGTGTGTGTATTGTCACGAAGTCTTAGGTGAGTCATTCTCGTGAAAACACACACTGTAGAAGTTTATACAGTGCGAGAGAGCCACACAGTGTCATTATTTCTGTATCACAGAAATTTTATCACATTAAAGTTTATAGTTCGGATATAAACACTGATGTCTACTATATCGATCGAAATAAAGTAAATCCCCTTTTGAATTAGTAACTTAATGCTTCAAATAAAGATTGTATTAATTACAAGTGACTGTTAGAAAAATGTGTCATTGAATCATTCATTCAAAAGATTTGTTCAAAACACTGATTCATGCAGTAATAAAAGGTGTCTTGATTCGTTGATTCGAGTGATTCAATGAATCATTCATTCAAACTTATTTTTATATATATATATTTAGGCTACTTTAAATTAATTAAATATTTTTTTGAATAGACTCCAGCAATTAACATTGTCAGAACCTGGTAAATGACATATTTTGTTTTCTGTAAAAAAAAAGATTATTCAGAATCGTGGGAGAATCACAATCTCTATTTTAATCAAAAAATAATCATGATTCTCAATTTATCCAGAATCATGCAGTCACATGACACCTTCCACTTTTTCCAACTCCGAACATTTTTCCTTCTTTCACCCTTAGCGTAGGTTAATGTTTATCTCTCTGTGCGTAACTGATACCTGGCCCATCATCTCGCTGTGATTGAATTAGGGTCAGAGACTCTGGCATTATGTGCAGATGTTTTGTGGCGTACAGTCTACAGAGTCCAGCTCAGCAATGTGTAAATCCCTCACTATTCATCATCCCCTTCTGTTTACCCACATGACCCATATCTATGTCCTCATGCTTTCATCTCGCTGGGGCTTTTATGGCACATTAACAGTCCAAGTGATGAATAAGTGAAGATTTAGTCTAATGAGGACCACAGCAGGTTCCTTTACAGCATACTTCATCTTCAAGTATTGTAGAGAATGAGAAGAAGAAAAAAGAATATGCGTCATAATTACTAGGTTCATTTCATAACCCACATTCAATTTTGTGAAACTATAAAAGATGTTACTTTAGAGACATAAAGCCTTCTAAGATTTACCTTTGACTTATATTTCCTGGATGGATACATCGTTTGGATCCTGTATGAAAAGTCTGTTGCTGGATAAATTCTTGTTTATTGTGGACAGCTCTGGAATAAAAAAAAAAGTAATTTACTTGCGCTCATTTTATGTGTTTGATCTTTTTCGGCAAGCAGATTTAGTCGGACAAGACCAAATACATTAACATTGCCACGGTGAAACATGTTAAGAGTTGTCATGATTGACCCAACATTTATCAACATATTAATAGCAATAAGTACTTGCTATAAAAAGAGAGCTAATGGGCTTATTGCAGAGTTTTGTTTTCTTTGGTTTGAACTGAAAATAAAGAGTGTCAGTTGTTTTCTACCTGTTTTCTTTTTCTTTTTTTGTGTTTACAAGGTCAATTTGTTGTCTGTGCATTTGTTGGTTTCAAGAGGTGATACGCTTTTCTCTCCAAAATTCAACCTGGATCAATTATCAATGCAGGCATTACATCAGAGAATGGTATTGATGATTTACAGCCAAATCATGTGCTTACCAGGAAATACAAACACTCGTGGCTCCGCATTGTTTTCACCTCGTGAGACTGTCATTTTTGCTGATTTGAGGATTTGATTTCTGCTTTTGGCAGGTTGACTTTGGTTTCAGAACTTGCCTCTCAGCTGAAATGCTAGCCGCACATGGTCTTTGCGTGCACTAATGTATCTTTTTTTACTGTGTTCATCGTTTTTTTTTTTTATGGAAACCTATTGGGGCAGCAGCAGTTTCTGAGCATTTTCTTCCTCTGTCCATCAGTCAGATTATTGATGATTCAGGACTGGGAAACGGGGCCTTGGCTTTCAGTGCTTTTGGCCTTTTTCTTTTTCTATTTCTTTTTAAGTTTTTTTTTATGAGGGATCATTTTACCTACAGTACATTAGTTTGGCTCTAATCAGTCATACTCAGCAGAAACGGTGCAGGGATGAAATTACCTTTTGGTCTTCTGAGGTTTTCCAAAATATTATTTATGCATAAAGAATGTTTGAAGAGCACGTTTAAAACTAATTGACTGACATCTTCAGATCAATGCCCTAATAGTTCACATAATCTGTGATATATTTTTATAAAGCCTTTCAATTCTAAATTGTATTCAAATTATGAGTTAATTACAAGGTTAATTGTCCAGATTAACTGCATATATATATATATATATATATATCCCCTATATAAATGTATAATATGATCTTGTTTGCTTTAGGTCATACTTTTTTCTAGCACTTTGGACTTAAGTTCTTGTGTCCCAGAGACTGCAGATTGCAGACTTTCAGAAACTGTTTAAACGTAAAACTTTGGCATATGCCTCCAGAAACCAAGTCCATTAAATGCGTCCGAAAAGTGTTTGTGCATGTTAAATTAGCACTAAAATCCATGCATTATTAATCCTGTTTGTTTTCTTTAAACAACAGGTGTTTCCACTCACCCATGATTTGTAAAATAGATTTGTTTTCTGCTTCTTTTCCCCCATCCTACACTCACGAAGGCATGGATTACAGCTTTATCCGTGGCTTCTTTGCTGATGTTGTTATTTTCTTGACACATTCTTTGGGATGGTAAACACAGTAAACTTTGGGAAGTTTATTATAATCCTTGGCCTCTTCTGATGTCAGGTGATAACCCTCTAACAGTAATGTATTTTGAGGAGGACGTTAACTGGTTGTCACCTATCTTTGTCTCCTTCCTCTTTTCTGAGGGAATCAGCGTACATCCGCTCATTACGATCTGTCAAAAAAAAAAAGTCACTCCTTAGAGTGTGTGCTATTAGCATCTACCCCGTTTATATCAATAACTGACTATGAGAAAGTCAGGAGTTGTATTTCAAACGTCCTTAAGGGCCTCATTAAACAACAAGGTTCTGTTGTTGTGACTATTTGAATCATCTCACGTTTCCTCACAACCCTGAAGAAGGACACTGTTGCTCTTACCCGTCTCATTATGGCCAAGAGCACAGCTGAACAATTTCACTCTCTCCTCCTGCAGTTAGATTGCAAAACTGAGACGTAATGCGAGCGAGGGACGGTACGAGCCAGAGGGCCAGATGTGTGGGGTTTGGGTCCTTGTGGGATTTGGCATCTTCCCCAGCAGCAGCTGCTTGCCTTGCACGGAGCCGATCAGACTCCAACAACTTCCCTGAGAACCAACCGAGGGGCGAATCCAGCTTTTGTTTTGCGGCGCTTCGGCTTGGAGCACCTGGAACAATCCTGGTCCCCCAGTTCTTACAAAAGGCCCCTTTTCCCAAAGAGTCTTGAGTGCTTCTGAGAAATGGCAGGATGTAGGGATGTAATCTCTGCTTTTATACACTCCATTTTGAGCGGGCGTGCTGGTCTTTCCGAGCGGGGTCTGTGACAGCAGTGATTAAGTGCATCTGTGTGTATAAGATAAGTGCCAACTTGGATTATGGGGTGTCATTGTCTTGGCGCCCAATTTCTCGGTCCACCAGAGGCCAATATCCATTAGTACGTGTTGATCACATGTTTGAGTTTTTGGACAGTCTTTGCTGTGTCATTGTGATACTGTTCAAAAGTTCGGGGTCAGCAAGATTTTTTAGTGTTTTTGAAAGAAGTCTCTTCTGCTCACCAAGATTGCATTTATTTGATATTGTTTTCTATGTGAATATATTTTAAAATGTAATTTATTAAGCTGAATTTTCAGCATCATTCCTCCAGTCTTCAGGGTCACGTGGTCCTTAATAAATCATTCTAATATGCTGATTTGCTGCTCATTAAATGTTTCTTATTATTTATTATCAATGTTGAAAACATTTAATATTTTGTGGAAACTGACTTTTTTCAGGATTACATGACGAATATAGAACATTTATTTTAAATAGAAATCTTTTGTAACATTTTCAATGTCTTTACAGTGTCACTTTAGATCAATTTAATGCTTCCTCGCTGAAAAAAAATCCTTATTGACCCCAAACTTTTGAAACGTGTACGTTTTTTTATTATTATTATTGTTTCCTGAGGTATCAAGGTATAGATTACAAAAGAAATCAAATCAAATAACAATTATAAAATCTGCATTAGGTTAACTGTGTTTTACATGACATATTACCTGATAAAGACTAGAACTCTCACCCCAGTTGTGTTTTGTATTTTGATCTGTTAGTTTGTGTGTGTTTGTTTGTGTTTCAGTTTTCTCCTAGTGTTCAGCTGTCTGGTGCTTTCTGTTTTCTCCACCATTCCAGACCATCATAAATTTGCCAACGAAGCGCTCTTCATCCTGGTAAGGGGTTAAAATCACACAAACTATACCTTAAACAGGCTAACAATACTAATCCCTCTGAAAGAGAATGACGTCATAATAATGCTGACATCCACAAGAACACGCACCGTCCCAAACCCTTCACTCGCGGCTATCCTTAGCGCAACAGACACTGGGAAAACATAATGTATACCCAGCTGACAAAAATATGTTCTTGGAACGATTTGCTAACGTTCCCATAATGTTATGAAAATGTTCTGAATGTTCTCTGAACATTTATAACATCCAGTTTTTTCAATGTTTTTTTCTTGGTTATAAACATTCCATTTGATCCTTTTGCAAACATTATGGGAATGTTACTTTTTAATGTTTACTAAACATTCAAAATGTTAGACAAATTCCCAACTAAAATATTTCAGAAAAAACCGTCCATGAACAATGTTTAAATGTTTAACATTTTTTGAGAACATCATTAAAGACTAGATAACTTGAACAAACGCTCTATTAATGTTACTGGAAGAACCGTGCCAAAGTTCTCAGAATGTTCCCTGTTAGCTGGATAGAAATATTAGCAATTTATATGTTTCTTGTAAAAAATTATTTTGTTCAGAATATAATTGAATGGCTGTCAATGGAGAGTTTTTTTTTTTTTTATGTCTACAGTAGATGGTGTAATTACAATATCTACCAGCAGGGACAAAAACCTTCTTTTTTTTTAAGTACAGATGCAGCTGCTCGTTTATTTATTTAATATTTTGGCTAATTTGATATTGCATTCAGCTACCAATAAAAGTGTAGTACTTTCAGCTCCATTTAAGACATTTTACCATATTTTCAAAACTGAAATGCTCTGAAAATGCAAAAAAAAAGTTAGAAGGGCCTACTCATAAATGCATGTGCCCCACAAATATTTTTAAAATAAACAGAGAAATCAGAAAAGTGGAAATGGAGAATTGTTTCTTGTTAGTTCTTAATTAATGACTGAAGCAGAGCCTCGTCTCCAAACGGCTTTAAATCTGACACAGTATGCAGTTTTTTATATCTATTAAATTGCATTTAAATGAATCCACTCACTCTCTCTTACCTGTAGAGCAAATGGTTTGACTTCCTTCCTGTGTTTTATATCCAAAAATGTAGTTTAAAGAAAATTCTAAGTTGGCAGGCACAGACTGCCTGATCTAAGTACCTTCACTAAACAACATCCACATTGTCTGTGCCATAATACATTCATAATAGCCCATCATCTGAATAATTAATCGCACAGTGCTTTCTCCGTGGCTGTTAGCCTGTCCAATCACAGTCTATATGTCTTTTTTGAGGTGTTTTTGGAGGAGTGTCTTAAAAATAGGTGAAATTTTTTCTGAAAGCCAGCATTATGGATCAAATGTGCCGTGTATGCAAGCCTGTTTTGCTGTACATTGTGTTACTAAGCGGTTTATCTTATTAGTCCAGCCGGCATTATTCTGAAATCCTTTGTAAGCATAAACGTACATTTATGCTGTAGAAAGTTTTATAAGGATTGTAACTATAAATTATTATAAATTCATTTTAATGCTTTCTGCGTCCCGTTCATTTTAAGGGATTAGAAACTTTATTAAGTATGATAAACTGTTGTCAGTATTCAGTATAAGGCTTCACAATAGGGGTGTTTGCTAACTGCAATGAAACTCATATTAGGCCTTATTTTCATTAGTGTTTTAGCAGCATCTCAGGCCAGGCTCATTTCTCATCTGATTGGCACACTGTAAGCATTCTTGTACTGTCTCATGTCTCCCTGTGGCTGCGTTAAGTGTGCATTTTGTTTTCCGCTGGGATCTTTGCTCTGGGAAATGGCAGTGTAAGCACACGGCAGGATTCAGGTGTTGTCGAGTATGCAGAAGTAGCCGACTTCATCCAATAATCTTAGCTGAAATTCTATAATCACTCATTCAGTATGAAGTGCTTTCCCCCTCACACTGACTTTCTCTCCCACTTTTTTTTTTTTGCATTTAATGGAAAGGACCATGTTGTCTATCATTCAAGTCCTGGTAATGCCTGGACACTCAGTCTGTAATGTGTTCACATTGAGAACGCGGGTGCCACTACAGGAGCTGTAATCAATACAAGCATTAGCACAGGCCTCTGTGAATCCAGACCGTCTGTGGCATCTTACGCAGTCACGTGATTGAGCGTAAATCAGGACTAACTGAGTGCTGAAGTGATGATGTATTTTTGTAGGCCAAACCGGAAGTTCACATCACCCATATTCCCTCGACAAAAACCCCATAGGAGTTTTCCATTGCAGAAAATAAGGTCTAAGGCTAACAAATGTATGATTCTTACACGTTTTGTTCAAGGTGATCTTCACGACTTTTATGATTTCTGAAGCCTCGTCAGAAGTCAAAAGCTAAACGTTAGGCATAAACGAATTACACCACGGTCACATGACTTCAACATCACCATCACTAAGCCTCTGACAACTTTCGGTCCTTGTGTAAAACATTTTCCCTGAAAGTTTGAGTTTGCAAGAGCGTGATTATAGACACAGCGAGGCTGTGCAAGTGGACTAGTGAGTGAGTAGATGAGTTTATGATGAGAACACGACTGTTCGATGTGATGACGTTTAATGTTCCTCTGGAGTCACATTTAGGGCTAGATTTACTGAGCAGGGCAAATTAGGGGAGTCGATAGTTCTGCGCGTGATCTGACATGCAAATTAAAGAAAACTGATCCAGCTAAATCATTTACATAATGACCAACACGATCTATTAAGAGCAGCGCAAATAAGCGCATGGTCTCACACAAGCAGAGCTGCTGAGGATCAGGTGTGGGTGATCTACTAACAACATGCTTTTTATTTGGCCATTGAATAATGCTGCAAATACCAGTAAATAGCGTAAACCTTCAAACCTTGCGTAAATCAATTAAATATTCTCCTCTCATAAATTTTGCATCTGATTGGGAAACTCCAACAAATGCATATGCAATAAGGTCAGCTGCAAAAAAAAAATTCACTGCGAGTCTTTAGTCAATCCTGACAGTATTTTTAACACCAAAAGAGGGTTTGTTCTGGCCCTTGGTCACTTGTTAGAAACCTCCTTTTTCAAGACAAGTAAAAGCTTTTTAAAAAAATCACAAGAGGGTATTACTGTTGTTGGCGATTTAATGTCGTAGAATAAAGCGTGTAAAGATCTTGATCTTGTGTTCACCACAGACCCTATTTCAGGTATTTAAACAAAAACCCATTATAAAAACTCATCGACTCATTGGGCTAAAATACAACTCGTTTCCAGTTTTGGCCTACAAATATATGTCCTCCCTGCACTACTCTATTGTATACAGCAAAGAAATCTTCATTTTTTATGAATTAGATGTAAATTGACTGTCTAGTACTTTAATATTTACAGCCAGGTAGTGTATATTTTTATGTAGCCTATAGGTTACAGGCAGAGCATCAGTAATCAGTTATTATTTAAATATATTTATTGCCATATTCAAAGTACAAGGCAGGCATTATCAAGAGGATTGATTGTGAAAATGCTTTGACTTGCAGGAGTTTGTGATGATCGTGGTTTTTGGGCTGGAGTATTTCGTGAGGGTCTGGGCCGCCGGATGCTGCTGCCGGTACAGAGGATGGCAGGGCCGGCTACGCTTTGCCAGGAAACCCTTCTGTGTCATAGGTAAAGTGTACCGGAGTCTGAGATCAGAAACATCGTGAGGGGCACAACGCTGTTTGTGTAAAGATCTGTGGCTGAAAACACCATCAGTTCCAGTTTCTCCTTATCATCTGCCTGCCCTCATGTTCCTCGAAACTCATATGACTTTTTTTTTACCGTGTAGCACAAAAATAATTATTATTGAAATGTCAAAGCTGTACAGTATTCAAAAGTTTGGGGTCGGTAAGATTTTTTTATGTTTTGATAGATGTCTCTTATGCTCACCAAGAGGGCATTTATTTGATTTAAAATACAGTAAAAACTGTAATATTGTGAAATATTATTACAATTTAAAATAACTGTTTTCTATTTGAATATATTGTCAAATATAATTTATTCCTGTGATCAAAGCTGAATATTCAGCATCATTACTCCAGTCTTCAGTGTCACATGATCCTTTCAGGTGAACATTTCTGATTATTATTATCAATGTTGAAAACAGTTTAATATTAGCTTAATACTTTTGTGGAAACCATAATTAGTTTTTTTCCAGATTCTTTGATTATTAGAATGTTCAAAAGAACATTCATTTAATTGAAATACAAATCTTTTGTGACATTTTAAATGTCTTTATATTGATCAATTTAATTCATCTTTGCTGAATTATTAATTTCTTTCAATAAAAAAAAATACATTACTAACCTTAAACTTTTGAACGGTAGTTAACATGGTTTACAACTATAGATGTCTTTCAAAAAAATTAAAGAAAAGACATTTTTAGAATATGCCCCCTCAAAAATGAAGGTATGTCCCACTCCATGGTGAAATGAATGCATTAAAAAAGATTGTTTCTCTTTTCTGTTCTTGTCATCATGTTTGTCTCATTATGTAGACTTCATTGTGTTCGTGGCGTCGCTGGCAGTGATAGCGGCAGGCACGCAGGGAAACATCTTCGCCACGTCTGCTCTACGCAGCATGCGTTTTCTGCAGATCTTGCGCATGGTGCGCATGGACCGCCGGGGAGGAACCTGGAAGCTGCTGGGCTCTGTGGTGTACGCTCACAGCAAGGTGACCGCACACACACACACACACACATCCATCTGAGGACGTTCGCTTCAGTGTCACTGCACATGTTTTGTGAAAACCTATGAAACATACACATAATGCAAACTTTTGTTTTCCACACCTTACATCTAAAGAATTCTCCCCATCTGCCATTGGTCGAGTAAATAAATGGCAACTGCCCTACCCCAAACTCACGCTGTTAAAGTCAGCATAAAACGGAAGTTGTGATAGTATTTTCTTCCCTATTGTGATGTATATCTGAATCAGACAGCTTCTCGAACGAGAAAAAAAAATGTAGGGCGGGGCTTGATTTTGCACATGGGGAGTTGATTGGATTGTTGTGGTTGCTATTAGTGGATCTCATGTGAGTGACAGGTTGCCCCGCCCTCACGCCAGTAAACACATCATCAGCGAAGAGAAGAGATGCTGCAAGAGGGTGGGGAAGATATTTGGCTTAAAGATTTCCATAGCACATGATATAAAAATGATAATGATGTGCACGGATAAATACGGATAATAACACATTTGTTTCTTGTGTTTCAGGAGCTGATCACAGCCTGGTACATTGGCTTCCTGGTCCTGATCTTTGCCTCCTTCTTGGTCTATTTGGCTGAGAAGGAAGATAACCAAGAGTTTTCAACTTATGCTGACTCCCTCTGGTGGGGAACAGTGAGTACTGCCCTCGGCTCAACTAACAACCTGTGGAATAACTCTATCAGTTCCTGGGGTTTAGAATATTTTTGCGGGAATTGATGTTGCATCAATTTTGTTTCATTTCTACTGGGACTGATTGTTGAATAATGTCCTGAATCCACAGAGTTAGGATCAGTAAGGTCGATTTCAGTGTCATGTCCAAGGGGTCTCAAACCAGGTTATTATTTGATATATATATTAGGGCTGTCAAATGATTAATCGCGATTAATCGCATCCAAAATAAAAGTTTGTGTTTACATAATAAATGTGTGTGTACTGTGTATAATTGTTTTATTTATATAAATACATACACATGCTTGTATATATTTAAGAAATATTTGCATGTATATACTATATATAGATTTATATTATATATAAATATTTTATATATAAATAACACATTTTTCTTAAATATATAAATGCACATGTGTGTACTTACATATACAAAATAATTTTACACAGTAGCCTACAAACACATTTATTATGTAAACACAAACTTTTATTTTGGATGCAATTAATCGTGATTAATCATTTGACAGCCCTAATATATATATATAATTTTAATACAATTATAATGTGTGTAATTAAAGAGGACTTTTTATTTTCAGTTTTAGTTTTTCTATTAGTATTTTAAGTTAATGCGCTTGGTTTAACTGGTTTATAAATGTTTACCAGTGCTAATGTTCTCAGTCTACTGTTATTGCTATCTAGTAGCATTTTTATGTTTTGTTCGAGTGTGTTGTAAAGGTTACAATCGACTATGCATAAAAAGTGAAAACTAAAATTAATCTGTACATTTTGTTGTATTTTAGTTAGTTTGGCGTTTTTTCCTTTTTTATTTTTTTACTTATTTTGTTTTATTTCAGTCGATGAAAATATTTTCAGATTTTTGTTTGAATGTATTGGAAATCCCCTCTGCCACTGAAATTACCACTTTATTTGTTGTGTTTCTCCTGAACTTGCAATGCATTTCACTGGCCAAACTGGTTAACCATAGACTTTAGTCGGGTTAGACGCTATATTGAAGTTAACACTGTGAGGGATAGACGTACAGTCTTTGCAATGGCACACACCATAAAACTTTTTATGGTGTTTTTGTCAACTGAAAGATTTTTTTTTTTTTTTTTTCAGAAAGACTGAACAACCAGTATGTCGTCACGTAAACAACAGTGTAATCCATTGAACGCTTTGTACTTCTATCCCTCACAGACTCGTTTTCATTCCTGTCAGAAATGAAATGGGCACTACCCTGTCCCTGACTATAAGGTCTATAAATATGTTTTTTTGATATGGAAGGGATGCATTTAGTTATTGTTACCTCCACTGTTTCCCGTCAGATCACCCTCACTACGATCGGCTACGGTGACAAGACGCCGCGCACCTGGCAAGGTCGGCTTTTAGCGGCGTGCTTTGCCCTGCTGGGAGTGTCCTTCTTTGCCCTGCCCGCTGTAAGTAATGCTGTCGATTTTAAGGCCGTTGACATTTCTTTTTCCACCGATCCCAAACCAGCTAATGGCCCTTTGTCCTTTCTGTAAGGGCATCCTGGGTTCGGGTTTTGCTCTGAAAGTGCAGGAGCAGCACCGGCAGAAACACTTCGAGAAGAGAAGGACTCCCGCTGCCAACCTCATACAGGTAAGCCTCAGTCAGCAACACACCTGCCGCAAACACAGTCACGATTTCTATTTCCACGTCCAAATATGTGTGTGTTGTGTGCATGTACGTCTGGGTGGGTCATCTTGTGCCGTGCTGTGTCGTGTTGTCTCCCCAGGCTGCATGGCGTCTCTACTCTACAGATGCTCAGCACTCATATCTCACAGCCACCTGGTATTTCTATGACAGTATGCTGCCGTCCTTCAGGTAAGTATGTACCGAAGCCCTCAGTGGAGATGCTTATCTGTGCTGTGCGCGTTGAACTGGCCTTGTGTGTAACTGATATGACTGACAGGTGGCTTTGG
Organism: Semotilus atromaculatus; assembly: GCA_031834385.1. Lineage (NCBI taxonomy): Eukaryota > Metazoa > Chordata > Actinopteri > Cypriniformes > Leuciscidae > Semotilus > Semotilus atromaculatus. Next base: position 39,751,120 of record JAULUF010000022.1, read on the forward strand.
CTTTTTGAGGTCATGATTTCAAAAAGAAGGGGTTCAAAATATCCCAAATACTTCAGCAATAGTCAGACCGATTTATAATCGTGTTTCTGAGAAAACAATATTTTATTTTATTATCCTCCATGCACAGACACACAAAATGTATTTCACTTTAATTCAAAATGGTACTTTGACCCAGAAATCATGATTTAATTGATAGTTTTGCCGTTCCTTTTGTTTTGTTTTATTCATCTGCAACATTCATTTTTGCATGTACTGAAAGCAAAGATTATGACAGTTTTCATGAGTAACATAAGATTTCATTTTAGTTCCAGGTAATGTGGGATGAAAAATGTGGAGAAATAGAATTTTTTTACCACTTGTTTATTATTAGAAAACTTATTGTGACTAAAATTTTAAGTTAGATAACGTATTTAAAAATGTATTAAATAATACATTCTTGAAACAAGAATTAAGTAAATTAAGTTCAACTTATTTATTATACAGTCTGCTTCTTAATCAAATTAAACCGAATTAAAAACTCAAGAAGTAATTTAACAGATCCTATAAATATTCTTGAAACTAACAAATTTCACAAATTTTGATGGGTCAATAATTGGTTGACTGTTTAATTCAAAATATGATTTAATTCCGTTTATGAAGTATCTCAGTGTTTCCATAGAGTATATTATGCCACATTTTTTATTCTTAATTATATATTTCTATTTTTACCTTTAATATTATTTATCCCACATGCATTCATCTTTGGGTGAATTCATTTGACTAATTATCATTCATTTAAAATGACAGGGAATATTAAATAAAATATAACATATTTAAACAGTAGATGTTTTTTAAACGGAATGATCCCTGTCTTTTTAAAGTATTTTGATGGTTAATTTACCATTTTGTTTTTAGCTTTATGTTTGTTTGTTTGTTTGGCTTCTTTTTCCTTTTATGTTTTGTTTCATTTATCATGTTTGATTATTTTCATTTTTTGCTTGTGGGTCAGAGAACTGACATTACTGTTCAGTCACCTCCAACGGCAGCGTAGCACCAAGAAGGTTCTCCAGAACTCCTACCACACCCTGCTGTCGGGGCTCCGGCCGTACAGCTCCCCCTACCTGTCGGGGGACAGGTACGCCACTGTCCAGTTTAATCTTCCTAGAGGACACTAACTCTTCCCTTCAATTTCAGCAATACAATTAAATTCACATACTAGCATTCTGTAGTGTAGTAAAGTTTCAGGTCATTACTTAAAGTGCCCCTATTATGCTATTTTAAAAGCTCTTAATTTAGTTTTAGAGGTCTCCTACAACAGGTTTACATGCTTCCAAGGTCAAAAAACACTTTCATTTTCTTATAATATACATTGCAGCGTCAGCTCTTTTCTCACAGTGTCTAAACGGTTCGATAAAGGATTCGGTCTCTCTAAACCCCTGCTTTGCTCTGCTCTGATTGGTCAGATGGCCCAGTCTGTTGTGATTGGTCGACTGCTTACAGCGTGTGTCGGAGATGAAAGGCCCATTACATCTGAATTTCAGCTCTTCTTCAACACTTGATACACAGTAATACGAACTAGTGGTTCAATGGATCTCAAAACTCACGGCCCGGATCATATTACGGAATTTGAGTCAGGGATCAGATAATTTTCTGATTCAGCAAGAAACAATTTTAATTTGGCGGTGGGGGTGGGGGGTAACTTTGCTCTCCATTTATTACTTAAACCACACTTTAAGTAATCCGATACCACATCAAAAACTAGTAGCCTAAGCGAACAGCCAATAAAAAATAAGAACAAATACCCAAATCACAAGCATATATAAATACAATATAACAAAGTTACGAATATAGTAAGGTCTAACTGTAGTATTCATTTCAGGTACAGAAATGTAATAATAAAATGTAAAATAATAACCATGTTCACTGTATAAATTTAATATAGATTCATCTATGATTCAATATGATAGATTCATCATAGACAACAGCAAGTATTTATAGGCTGCTGTCACTTTAAGACAGAATACATGGGTCGATTATAATGATGCATGTCTTTCTCTTGTTCTCTTTCTCGAGATAGAACCGACTGTGTTTACGAGAATACTTGCAGAGACTGGTATTTTGACCTAATTTTGTGTGTATGTGTCCATCCAAGTGCAAGGAGACGCGAAAGCAGAATCAATTCTGAGTTTGCGCGTCATCTGAAACGCGCGTCTCTGTGTGTGTGCGCACATATAACAGCGCGCGAGTACCGGATTAAATTCTCTTTTCCCTCTTCTAGCACTGGAATGGTTTAAAATCTACTGGATGTGTAAATCTAACAAGACAAAACTCTTGCAAATTATCAACTTTTAGTCTATGGTTGTTAAACGTGTACGGATCACGGATCAGCATCGATCCGTTTAACCATAATAATACGAACAGTAACGATGGCATCGCTTTTACCGTATTGATTTCAAGCTTGAGTCCTCATCCTTTGGATGTGCATTAAAATGTATTTGTCATTAAAACCTCGTCTTCTCGACACTTTGACAACACGAACCAAACTCTTCTGGTCTCAGCTACAACTACAGTGTTTGAGGGCGGGGCAAAGTAGGAGTTGTTCACAGGCAGCCAATGATGACTAATATGCAAATCTGTTACAAACCTACGTATGATCATGCTAGAACTTAGACTGGAATTACTGATGACTCTTCAGGCAGTTCAGAATCGGGGAGACAATAACTCAACTTTTACATTGACAAAGCTATCACACACCACATGAAAGGTAATATCCAAAAGAAAGCATAATAGGGGCACCTTAAATCTTGAAGTGTTCACAGGAAGTTCAGCACCTGACACTCCAATAAGCTGCAGTTAAATCAGTTGCAGTAGTTTTACTTGTTTGTGTTTTTGCGTGCCTTTCTGTCTGCTTGTGTCTTGTTTTTTGTGCTAATACTAATACTACACATCTATAGGAGGACATTGAAAGATGCATCAGATATGTGATGTTCTACTCTTTAATTTGTGGTAGATAAGTTGAAATTTTGAGATGGAAAATATAGCCTTTTAGTAGTTCACAATTGTGCAGCCTATATAATAGAAAGTCTCCTTAACTGATCACGTATCTGATGCCGTTCAATGGCCTTTGTGTGTGTGTTAATGCCTGCGCACATTTGTGTGTGAGCATTATCTCTTTACCCTTTGACATTACAGTGTGTCTCACACCCCATCTTCATAGCCCTTCATTCAACTTCTCCATTCTCCTCCTCTCCTCCTCATCTCTCTGCCATCACTCCATCCCTTCACGTTTTCAGGAGGACTGACGTGTCATGCAGGTTTGTGGTAGGCTTTTGAGATGACTATTTCGCCCAATGGGAAGTGTCATTGGCCATGCTGTGTTTACAGTTTGAGGTGCTTTTTGTTTGGAGTGACGATGTTAAAATGAACGTGATTATGGTTGGCTGCATTCAGAAGCATTGACCTCTAGTGGCCAGTTTCTGCATGCCACCCTGTCCCAGCCTGCCTCACTCAACTTTCTCTAAATGACCTTTCACCCCTATAAGTTGCACATGTTGTATCTCTTAAAATTGATCCTGGGGCAGTTTTTCAATTCAGTGCAAAAAACAAACAAAAAAACATACCAGAGATGTTCTGAAAGGCTGATCCTGATTGTGTGTGTGAGCTCACCCTTTCTCCAAACGAACTTATTTAACCACCTATTAGTAAGTTACACTTTGTTTTGAAGTGCACGTTATTGCCCAAAAGGAATAGCGAGCCTGATGTCGCTCTAAACCTGTATAAGTTTCATTCATCTGTGGAACACAGAAAGAGATATTTAGCAGTATTAACAATTAAAGTAAACTGGAGCTGTTAGGAATGACCAAAAAAGTACACAAAAAAAGGCACTATAACAGTGGTTCATACAACTTGTGCGCTGGAGCCACATGATAGATTTTTGTTTTATAGACTGATATTTGAAACCAACGGCGGAGGGATTTTAAGGTGCGTTCACGCCATGTCGGAATTGCCATAATTATGAGATTCTGACTTGTAAAAAGCATTCATGTCTTCATAGAACTCGTAAATATAACTTTTTAACTTAAAAATTTCTGAGAGCTCCAACTTCATTTCGCTTTTTTTTTTATTACGACATGCTGTGAATGCAGTGTAAGCAAATAGCAGCTTACATTTTGGCTTGTTCCTCACACAAAGCTATATACAGCAATTTGGCTTGAAATATATCACAGATATCTGCATGGACTACTTTTTTTTACTACTTTCTAGTAGTAGCATCAAAACATCTCCTTTTGTGTTCCACAGAAGACAGAAAGTCATACTAGTTTACATGAGGATCAAACCTGCATTTTTAGATGAACTCTTCCTTTTAAATTGCATTTAAGTTATTACATTAAAGGTACACTATGTAACTTTTTTAAAATTTTATTTATAACATTTACATAATGAGCGAGTGCATTATGAATCCATCTTCCAAACTGTGTTTTTGTCTTATCTTGAATCACTTCGTTACGTCTATAATAAGTGGGTAACACTTCAGTTTAGGGTCCAGTTATTTCTATTAACTAATTGCTTATTAGCATGCATGTCACTAGGATATTGGTTGTTTATTAGTACTTATAAAGCACATATTAATGTTTTATCCTGCATGACCATATTTATATCCCTTAATACTACCCAATACCCAAACTGAACAACTACCTTACTAACTAGTAAGCAGTCATTAGGAGTTTTTTGAGACAAAAGTCGTAGTTAATAGTTAGTGAGAATTGGGCCCTAATCTAAAGTATGACCAATAAGGGTTCATATTCAGACTATTTTAAACCGAGTCGCCAACCACTGTGGAGAATCCACTCGTCATTGACATAAACAGAGAGAAGTAACTCCGGCTGTACAATATTCTTCTGCAAGATGCATGCAGTTTTGTTTATTAACCACTGGAGCGCCAAAAGTTACATAGTTTACCTTTTAAGTTACACAAACTGAGTTGGCTCCAAATCCACTTACAAGAACAAGATCCATGTGAATTGTGTCTTATACTACTTGCATGTGAAATTTTAATGTTTGCCCGAAAATGCACACTAAAAACAAGTGTAACACGTGTGTCCCGGCACAGCCGACTGACCCTCACAACCCCTCACGAATCCCTCCCTCTCCCTTGTGTGTCTCTTCAGTCAGCTCGTTTCTAAAAAGAGGGGTTTCTTCCGGATTCATACTGGCAGTAAGCAGAGGTATCCATGTGTGATGTGCCTGTGCACACTGGGCTCGATCCGTCCCGTCCCTGATGCCTGAAACTTTCTGAGCGTTACTGATCCAGTGCAGCTCCACCCATTCAGCGAGACTCTGGCGAGGCATTCATCACAACTGGGTTCAGTATATTATAACGTGAAGGCTGCACTAGCTCAATAATCTCAGTGATCCACTGCCCTTGTCTGTGAGAGGCTGATCAGAGAACAGGGGACTGTATATCTGTGCTGAATGCACACAGATGAGGCCTGCATGTGCTCACAGGGCAAAGATAAACCATTACTGAAACCTCAATCGCTTCTCATCATGGTTTATTCTGATATGCATGTCAGTTATACTTTACGGTTTTTCTTGAGAGGCTAAATAACTTGTGGCATGTTGTAACGTTTTAATGCAGGGATATCAAGAATTCTTAAGGTCAGACATTTTGTAGGGGAGGTGTGCATGTACGAGTCGTGTTTAGACAGATCTTCAGATCCTTTAATGTGTTTAAGCATGTGTTGGCATGCTAAAAGTAATCGGATGTAGATTGAGTTACAAAAGTATGCTCTTTGACAAAGTGTGCATGAGGTTTGTGACCTCTATGTGCATGATTGAAACAGTATTTCAATGATGAGTGCTATTAGGACTGTAGAAAGTCTTACTTTGTGGCATGTTGTAATCAATTATTTGAAATGTCATCATTTTAAATAAGGTTAAGTAGATTTTGTTTGATTACACGTAATGTTTTGGCTAAAATATACATTCTTTAGCATGCTTGTGCGTGGTACCATGGATTCAAAGAGTGCTCTTGCATTTCTCCAGTTGCTCCTTTTGATGGCACGATTTATACACTGTCACGCCCCATTCAGCTCAAGAAATTACGCTCAATATGCTTTCTAAACTATTAAATATGAATCCAAATGTCTATGTGATGCTCACACAGGGCAACATATGTCTTTGACTAACCATTTTCCTTTGTCGTGTCAGCGTTATTATCATGTAAATGAAACTAACCACCTGTAGATCGATGTGTTTCCTAACCCTTCTGTCTGTTTGTCTATGTTCATATGTCCTCTTACATAAGCAAACATAGTCTCTGAATAAAACTTTCACATTATGGAACATGTAGGAAAAAGTCTTATACAGAAAATCAAGGCAGTGCTAATGAGAAGATTGATTAATTTCCTTGTTTGTCACCAACTCAGATCATTCCTCTAATTCTCTCGCCAGTGGGAAGATGGGCTTCCGTGACCGCATCAGGATGAACAACTCCCGCTCCTCTCAGGCTATCCGGAGCAAGGCTTCTCCTTTGCCCCCAGGTAATGTACGGCACTCGCCCAGCACGGAGAACGTTCCTGAAGCCACCAGCCCCGGCAAGGTCCAGAAAAGCTGGAGCTTCAATGATCGGACTCGATTCCGTACCTCTCTCCGCCTAAAACCCCGGCCCGCTGCAGACGGTAGATACCTCTGTCGACACGTTCACCTTCATACAGACACATATACGCACATAAACTACTGTTCAAAAGTTGGGGGTCGATACGATTTTTAAAATTTTTCGAAAGGAGTCTCACCAAGGCTGCATTTATGGACCCTTTTCAGTTCACAGACTGTCATGAAACATTTCCACAGTTATCAGCATCGCAAATCTAGTAAAGCTTTTCATATTTTCATTTTCAAAAAATGTAATATACACCGCCCAGCCAAAAAAAAAGACGCTGTTTGGATTTAAATAAGCAAATGCTTAAGAGTCTATGATTGGATCATTACTGCAGTGATTATTATGTTTCTATCATGTTATATGTTTGGCAACCGTTCTTCTAACCCTAGTTGATGGAGAAGTGTGTAGCTTTTCATTTCTTAAACAACCATGTAGGAAGACTATGAAAAGAATGGCATGAAGAATAACTTTCACACATGAATCGGCTCCTCTGAGTTCAGACCTCAAATTCATGGAAAGTCTCTGGGATGTGCTGGAGGAGACTTTACAGACTTCTGGACATTGACAATACAAGATCTTGACCAAAAATTTATGCACCTCTTGATGCAAATAACATCACAACATTTATTTACATCTGCAGGTGCATATATTTTTGGTCAATATGGCCATGATGTGTCTTCCTACATGGTTGTTTAAGAAATGAAAAGCTACACACTACAAAGCACTTAGAGCGAATGGAAATGCAAAAAATATATTTACTTTCATCTCCCATTCAACACTGTAACTATGATGACTTCCACTTCTGAGATCCCCGGAAATGTGAAAAGGTTTAAAAATGTAAAATAATTTTTCTATTTTCATATATTATAAAGTGTAATTTATTCCTGTGATGATAAAGCTGAATTTTCAGCATCATTACTCCAGTCTTCAGCGTCACAATATGCAGATTTGCTGCTTAAGAAACATTTCTGCTGGAAACAGTGATACGTTTTTCAAGATTCTTTAATACATTGAATGTTCAAAAGAACAGCTTTTATTTGAAAATGCTGCACTTCAGTGACACTTTTGATCAATCTAATGCATCCGTTCTGAATAAAATATTGACCATTTATAAAAAATAAATAAATTTAAAAAAAAATTTGCCCCCAAACCATTGAACAGTAGTGTATGTTTTCCTCCTCTCATTACGGATTGATCTCTCATAGTGGAGGGAGTAGGAGAAGAGCACACAGAGGACAAATCTTACTGTGATGTTGCCATGGAGGATGTGATTCCAGCAGTGAAGACCCTAATTCGAGCCGTTAGGTGAGTCCTCCACACAGCCTACAGACTCCTATAGTTCACTTAAAGACCAGGTACTCTCAGATAATGTCACCATGCATGCCGTTCAGTTTAAATGAACTGTTGGTCTTTTGCAAAAGGGACTTCATTATAGAATCTGCTCCGTCAGCCATGACCTTTTCACTGTGCAATTACATCAGTTGACCGTTATGGAGACAAATCGGGGTTAGTCTCAAAGAGGGCATGGCAACCTTCAGTTGTGGTTCCTACTTCTTGCTTAAACAAGCAGAAAGTAATACAAGATGTTCTAAAAATATTATCAAGTTCTTACTGAGAAGCGAGTGGCCTCTCTCTGATTGGTCAGTGCAGCAAGAGCAAACTTGTTCCGCCAGTAAAGGATGTGCATTGGGGGATTCTTCAAATAGGGGACATTGTTGTTCACTTGGAAGATTGTAAATAAAAATAGCTTAAAAAATAAACAATTATTCTGGTTTGAAAACTAGTAATACTCTTAAAATTTAAAAAAAAAAAAAAACCTTTTCTTTCAAATTTTAAGAGTATTACTATTATTATTTATAAAGTATGTTATATTTGCCTATTAAAATATATTTTAGAATAGTTTAAAGTCGACATGAAATGAAAGTTTCTCTTTTCTCCCCTATTGTGAGCTTGATTGGATGGTTTGTAAATCCCTGTGATGTCATGTGAGTGACAGGTTGCTGGAGAGGAGGGATTGTTGTCCCGCCCTCACACCAGTGCAAAAATCACATGAATTTAAAAAAATTATGATGTGCATGGATAAATCATTTATAATAAACGCTACAATATTACATTAAAAAATAAGAATTTTCCATTTTGGTTTCATAACAGCAAATTCCCTTCTGTAATGCATTTTAAATGAGAGAATTTCTACTGTGCACTCTTGCCTAATATTATTATTATTAATAATATTGTCTTATTTTCGCGTGCAATTTGTCCTGCATATTCCTGTAGCTCAGATAGTAAAGCGTGGCACCAGAAACACCAATTGCATTGAATTCAATGTAAGTCTCTTTGGATAAAAATACCATATGCATAATTGCACATGCACAAAAGTAGAAATGTCATTACATGTCATCCGCGTCACTAACATAGTCACACATTAAAGGCTGATTGAGGTCATGATCAGGACATGAGATAAATGTTTTAATATAATACAAACACAACTTGAAGAGGTTTCATTTTTTAGGATTTCAGAGAAAAAGTACATCTATATGAAGAATCACCCATATGTAAATGTGCATGAAAAATTGAATGCAACTTGCACATATTGCACCTGTGAATGTCACCTGTACTGAGAACTCTCTTGTCTTCAAGCCTTTCCTCCTGATCAGGACACAATGGGTGATTAGGTGACATTGGCCCAACAGAATCTCCAGGTGTGTACATGTTCACAGGTGCTTCCTGTCCTGTTATCTGGGCGAGAAGATTCTGCCTTTTACATAAGAGTCCTCTATAAGATTGATGTCCTAAAGGAACAGGCAAATTTTAGCTTCACCACAATGCTGAGGTTTCACTTTTGTGGAAGACCCACAGTTTATCAGTGTTCTGCTGTGTAGCGTGTGCTATTCAGGCTTAGGACAGAACAATCTGCAATGCTCTAAAAAACTGATTTCGCTCAAATAAACCTTGAATTACCGTCTCACAGTTAAAAATTTTTTTTTTTTTTTTTTTTTTCATTTTTTTTTTTTCTCCTGGTTTTGGGAGACACCTGGTAAAGCTTTTAAAGGACTGCCCTGAATTAGGTCTGCTTGATCACTAAAAAGATTTTAAAACCAGAAATCTAAAACCAGATTTCCCTCAAGTAATTTAAGTACTTTAATTTTTTTTATTTTTATATATATATATATTTTATCCTGGTTAATGAGAGCACACCTTGCAAAATGTTTAAAGGACTGCCCTGTAGTCAGCTTGATCACTAAAAAGATTTTAAATTCTTAAAATAGTTAATTTGAAGATTTCTGCATGTTCGGATGTTCTTTTGCATTTATCCCTGCCTCAGATAAAGTAAAAGCGGATATTTGTTCATGCAGCTATTCTTAGAGATCCCATCTCAAATGCATCTGTGGACGGGGTATTCTAAAGCTGACCATATAATGATACAGCCATACAGTGCATTGCCATCGACTGAGCGAGTCAGCATTTTAAGGAAACCCTTGGAGGACGGAAATAAATGGGATTTCTTTTTTTCTCCTCTCTCCTTCTCTTTTTCCTTACCCCCTCTTTCATCCACACCTGAGACCCGCCCTGACAAAATATGCAGCTACCTGCAAAATTAAAAGACGGGGGGGAAAAATATATACGGACAGCAGAAAGCCTAAACTCTAGAGTCATCAAGAAACGTGTTTGTTCTGTGTGGGAGGTTTGTGTGTGCTGTGGAGCAGCTGTGGACTTCTTCTTCTTCTTCTTCTGTGCTCTGACTGAAACTGCACCATCACCCGGGCAGAGATGCACACCTCAACATTTGCTGTTGCACACGCAAGCTGTTCCTGCAAAACAATGGCTCTTTTTGAAAAAAGAAATAAAAAATGAAGTCCTCCACAGTGTGTAGAATTTACCAGCACAAGTAAAAGACTTTTGTCCAAGCTCAGTTCTCCCCCTGCTGGTTGCTCATGAATATTAAAGGATTAGTTCACTTTTGGATTTAAAAAAAACTTTTGCTGATAATTTACTCACCCCCATGTCATCCAAGATGTCCATGTCTTTCTTTCTTCAGTCGAAAAGAAATGAAGGTTTTTGATGAAAACATTCCAGGATTTTTCTCCATATAATGGACTTCAACAGGACGCAAACGGTTCAAGGTCCAAATGACAGTTTCAGTGCAGCTTCACTGAATTACCTTCTGCATTTCAATTTTGAATTTTGAATGTCTGCTTCTGAATTTGCACGAAAGTGCAGCTTTCGTGCAAATGCTCGCCTTGCTCGTACCGAGTCAGTGTTTACAAATAGGAAGGAAGGAGGACAAATAGGAAGGAGGACCATATACACATATTCATGTCTTTGTTTATTGTTTAAAATGGCCATTTCGTGTGCGTATCCTGGGTGTTTTAATATTAAAAAGGCTAAAAGAAAATTTTCGTCAGGACAGAAGTGTGAACTTTTCAATGTAATTGCATATTACGTGACGTCACGAACACGCATCACAGAACAGAGCAAGGCGAGCATTTGTGCTTATAAAACGTAAACTTTTTTATTTATTTTTGAAATGATGATCGTTTCACTAGATAAGACCCTTATTCATCGTCTGGTGTCGTTTAAAGCCCTTTGAAGCTGCACTGAAACTGTCATTTGGACCTTGAACCGTTTGGGGTCCATTGAAGTCCATTATATGGAGAAAAATCCTGGAATGTTTTCATCAAAAACCTTCATTTCTTTTCAATTGAAGAAATAAAGACATGGACATCTTGGATGATATGGGGGTGAGTAAATTATCAGCAAAAGTTTTTTTTAAAGTGAACTAATCCTTTATGGATAAGGAAGGACACTTGTCCTAGTTGTATTCTGAGAACGGAAACTCTCCATAACGGAAGCTTATTAAACATAAAACGCCTCTATACTAAAGACAGGATATCCTCTTCGCTGTGATAAATAATCATACTCGCCCATGTTCAGTTTTCTGTTGAGCCAGCAGAGCTTGATAGTGCACTGAGATGATGATAAAAGGGATCAATGTCAATTTAAAGAGAGTTAATTTGTCTCTGACTAACAACTGGAAAAACACTTTAGGTGGAACTGAAGCACTGGTCAAGGGCATCTCCGCTCCGCTCATACTGGGATGTGTAGTGTTTTCAGATGCTATCCTGCTTATCTGAATAGGATCGACCCTAAATAATCATAATTTAATCCAGAAAGTTTTTGCTTCTTTAATTAAAGAGATACCACTGACCTGCTGAATTGTAAAGAAAATAGTGGGGTCAAGACAACTTCCTCTCCTGACAAAACAGAATATGGAACATTAGATCTATTATTTTGGAAATGTTTGGAATTTGTGCTTGATTGGTTTTTAAATTATTCATTGTGTTTTGGGAAAATTCTTAAATAGTTTTAAACTATTAATAGTTTTAAACTCTTAAATTTTTAAATAGTAGAACTGTGCAACTGAGTGTAAATTGATGTTTACTTTTATTTGTATACAATTTAAATTTAATAGCTTTTAAGGGAAAAGTATTATTTTATTTTATTTATTTATTTTTATTATTATTTTTACAAGTTGCTTCAAAAACACAATTGGGCAGAATGTATCAGATTGGGAACACCCATTTAAAATTGTTTAATAAAACAGTAAATGTAATTATTATTATTTTTTTTATATTAATTTCCGTCATAACAAAATACAAAATTGGGTTCATGTATTTATTGTGAAAGGTGATATTTCTATGCCTGAAAAATGTAAAACATTAATTTAAATAAATCACTACTAAATGCAATCCCTCCTAATGCACATGAAAATGAGTGTGCATACAAATCCGATTATTTATCATTTTATTTCAAACCTGACATTTTAATGAGTTTCAGAGGAGACGATAAAGGAGGGGGGGGGAGCTTAATAAGGAAATAATACATAATTTCATCATTTGAAAATTTGGGGGGGGGAAATACAATACATTTTTCCAAATGTCTTTTTTCTTGGTTTTCTAAATAATTGTCTTCCACAGCGTATACACTGTAAAAAATATTCTTGGTTTAACTTAAAAAATTAAGTAACCTGGTTGGCAAGGTCATTGAAATTGAAAAATTGGGTTAAAACAATGATAAAAATTGGTTTAATCATCAGAAACTCAAAATATTATGTTATCTGAACCACATAAATTATCTAAGTTGAGTTGACAAAAGAAAAAGTATTGTGATTACAAATCATGAAAATATTTTTTTACAGTGTACACACATTAAGGCATAAATCAACAATGTCATTTGTCTTCTGCTTCAAACGCTGTGGGGAAAAAGGAGGTTAGGTTACGTCACACAATAGATATAGTGCACACACTTTCCCTCTGTGTAAAGAGGGAGTCGTCTTCAGAATAATTACCAGGCGTGAGGCGTTCTCTGTTCATGAGACACTCATGTAATTGATAAGGCCTCTTTCTGTAATTAATCTTGTTACACTCATTAATCTTGTGACTCGTTTCACAGCTGTTTGCAGTATTGCTGTTTTATCTTTTCCTTGGAGGCATTCTGCCTATATTCTGGGTCATTCTGACGTGCTTCATGTGAATGTAGGATTCTGAAATTCCTGGTGGCCAAGAGGAAGTTTAAGGAAACCCTGCGGCCCTACGATGTAAAAGATGTGATTGAGCAGTATTCAGCAGGACACCTCGACATGCTGGGCAGAATCAAGAGCCTGCAGATGAGGTCTGATCATCAGACATGCCATCACTCCCACTATCATCTTAACACCAGAGCATTTCCTAATGAGTCACGTTGATTTCTGTTTCTTTAAAGGGTGGATCAGATCGTAGGCCGTGGTGCCATTTCATCAGATAAAAAGGTGAGGTCTGAAAAAGGAGAGAAAACTCCTCCTGAACTGGAACAGATGGATGAATTAAGCATGATGGGACGAGTGATGAAAGTGGAGAAGCAGGTAAGCTTTGACTCTATCTATCTATCTATCTATCTACAGCTGAAACTCAAAATATTTGAATATTGTGCAAAAGTTATAACTTTTTTTATCCTTTAAAAATATCCTTTTTTTATTCTTTTTATTGATTTCATGTAATATTCTAATTTTATGAGATTTTGAATTTGGGGTTTTCAGAAGTTGTAAGCCATATGGCTTACAACTTATGAAAACCCCAAATTCAAAATCTCAGAAAATTAGAATATTACATGAAATCAATTTAAAAAAAGGATTTTAACTACAGAAATGTCAGCCCTCTGAAAAGTATAATCATGCATATGTATATAGTCATATATACCAAATATATTAGTTTCACCTTTTAATTTGAATTACTGAAATACACAAACTTTTGCACCATATTCTAATTTTTCGAGTTTCACCTGTAAATATCTGTCAGCCTGCCTGCCTGTCTGTAATGTATTTTTTTTAATACAATTATATTTTTTATATAAATATATTTCGAATATTATTTATTCCTGTCATGCCAAAACAGTGTTCAGTGTCACATGAAATCATTCTAATATGCTGAAGAAACATTTCTTAATATTAACAATGTTGTCAAAGTATTATCAATACTTTCAATAAAACATTTGCAATGTGTTTGTAAAGCTGTTTTTATGCATGTTTCTGGTGTATTTGCACAGTATTGACCAGCAGGCGTCACCGCCGTATGGTGTTTCAAACGATTCAAAACAGTGAATCATTTTGCCAAGCAATTGATTCAAAGCTTTGAAAACCGTTGTTTCTCCCATCACTAGCTTGCGCACAAACTTGCGGCTCATCAAATTACTAAAATATGATATATTATTATAACTAATGCATTAAATGCTGATTTCATGTTTACGTCTGCATGCCGTCTGTTCTTTTGAGCATGCGGGTCAGTTCAAGACTGTGATCAGTTCACACTCAAATCTGATATTGGACACATTTAAAAACATATTTTGTACAGCCAAACAAAAAAAATCTAATCTGAGCAATAAATCAGAACTGAGCACTAAGGCTTGTCGTGTGAACAGTGTTTTTCTTCCTTGTCTGTAGCCCATTGCATTTCACATAATAGATAATCATTACATTCACAATAATATTCCTGGACATTATTAAATCATCATAAAATAGCACTATATTTTGTTATAAGTTCTTTTTTTTCCCTCGTCAGGTCCAGTCCATTGAAAATAAGATGGACCTGCTACTAAACTTCTACTCCCAGTGCCTGAAAAAGGGCTCGTCCCACTTCACCCTGTCGTCCCTGCTGGAACCAGACCTGACCTCTGACTACCACAGTCCGACTGACCAGCATGACCTGTTCCCCTCGGCGAACACCCTTAATATCTCACACTCGGACAGTGGCAACATGGACTGACCCCCGGAGAGCGGACAGATCCTCCAGTCTGAACGCCAGCTCCCTACACAAGTCTTGCACAGTTCCTCCAAACTCCTGCTGTATCTCGCATGGGTTCGTCCTGTGCTCAGGGCACGGCGGCTTCTGGCCTACTTTTCTAGACTATGCCTCGCAAACTCAGCTCTTATATTTCACAATGCCCGCAGTGTTTTTATTTTAACGTGCCTGTAGTTACAGTCTCTCTTCTTTTTATTTTATTCCACCTGATTCAGGAAAGCTTTAGAGAAACATCCTCACAAGACATTACTGAGGTTGTGTGTTGAACATTTGAACACGATGGCAGAGACCATCTCTTTTTATCAGTCTTCCAAAATAAGGAGGGGACGAATAACTTGACTGCTACAAAACGGTCCCCTCTCAAGTTCCTTTTTACCTTTTTATTGATGGTATTTCTTTTTTGGAAGTCTCTGTGCCAATATTGTTTCTTGGTTTGGTTGAGGTTTTGATCATCAATAGACCCCCAGAGCAGTTCTATTTTTCTCTCTGTCTTTTTTTCTAAGAAATCAGGGCATTGTGAACTGAATTTGATTTTCGGACTCTCCTTCTCGGCCTTAAACTTTGGCCCGATGCAATAGACTCCTTGTGCCACAAGAAGTCGCTGAGCTTCTAATGAATGTACTGCATCCAGTAATCTTCCTTTATCATATTGACATGTCCTTCGAGAATACGGCATCACATATTGCTGTAAAGAACAGCATGATGGACAGTATTTCCACCAAAGCATCATCTCCTGTCATTTTTATCCTGCACGGTTCCTCTTGGGATTTCAGGAAGGAAGGATCTTGAAAATGTGAGGCCCTCAGGTTTCCTTCACATGACTTTGGCTTGTTGGGCTCCTCTCTTCTGACAGCACCCTGCCACTGCGTCCTCTCTCAGAAGCCCACGAGCAAAAAAAAACAAGACCATCAAATAAATATTAGAATAGAATATTCTTTGATTAAATAGCCAGCGTTAACGTGCATGTTTGAGTAGTTCAGGCAAGTTTGTTTAATTTAGTGAGGTTAGTCTCTGTGCATCAGTTCAATAACTGGGTCAAACTGGGTCTTCTCCCCCAATATGACTCGCGATTAGTTGAGATTTAAAGGGATAATTCACTCAAAAATGTATGAGGACCTATTATGCTTATACTTAAATTAACTTTCTTTAGTGTGTGATGTTGCTGTTTGAGCATGAAAAAGCTCTGCAAAGTTACACAGAACAAAGTCACTCAAAGGCAGTTATTCTCTATATCAGTGTCAGTGTTTCTGAACTCCCTGAAACGCCTCCAGTGTAGTCTTGAGTTTTCTTCCAGGAACAAACACTTCACAATATTCCTCATTTAAATAATTCCCGCCCAAGGCATACGCAGAATAAAGGGACGAGGCCTGGTTGAGTGTGTTGAAACTGGCGGTTATGGTAAGAGGAGTGAGATTTCTCCAAACATGCTCGAAGCGGTTGACCAATCACAACACACTGATCCAGCTGACCAATCAGAGCACATTGTGCTTTTCAGAAGGAGGGGCTTCATAGAGACAGGAACTAAACAGGGCTGCGTTTCCCAAAAGCATCGTAAGCCTAAGTTGATCGTAGAGACCATTGGTGGCAATTGTTCTACGATCAACTTAAGCTTACGATGCTTTTGGGAAACCCAGCCCAGAGTGTTACTGACAGACTGGGAAGAGAGGAGCTGCAACAATGGAGAATATGTGAAAAATAAGGAACATTCAAGCGTGGAAACCTATTCTATTTGAGCCTGAAAACAAAATCAAGACTCTGTAAAAAGGCATAATAGTTCTCTTTAAAATTCTGTAATTTTGGTCTCTCTAAATCTGCATGACTTTCTTCTGTGGAACGCACACATTTCTCAGTGATCAATCCAATGAAAGTCAATGGGGTGAAAAATAGCAACATGGACCCTATTAAAGCCATACACATTCACACAACATGAGGGTGAGTAAATGATGTCAGAGTTGTCATTTTTGGGCGAACTATCCCTTTAAGACTATGATCTTTCACCAGGTTATGACCTTAAAATGAAAGCGTTTCATCACCCCTATAGAGATCAATAGATCATAACTCTTCCCGTCTGATCATTCGATCGGTGTTGTCTCACACGTGACCTTAACCTCAGCCATGTACAGACTTACCACTATTTTGAAGATTTGAGTAAACTAGGAGAAGTCATTGAGACGAGCATTGATGCATGATCTTTACGTTAGTATATGCATGCAGTTAATGGGACAGGATCTAGCTTTATATGACATGCAGTTCAGGTAACAGACAGCATGGAGGGGGTTACAGCTCTCCTCTGCCTTACTGACACAGCTAGAGCACACTGACCATGTGTTTACGGTACAACGGTGGACCTAAGAGATTGTTTAGGCCACTTGTCATAGCATTGATTCATCATTCTAATGGACAGAACTGGAGTTCACAATTTAAGCAGAATTTTCTACATTTACTTTTCTCTCGCATCTTCACAGATTCCAATATATGCTGTTTGAAAATCTCATTCTCCTTTCTCCACATTTGTTTCTACTGGACTGTATTTGAAAAAAAGAAAAAGAAAACACTTTTCAGTAGTTCTTGTTTCCTACTCTCTCTCTCTCTCTCTCTCTCTCTCTCTCTCTCTCTAACGTTTCTGTCCCTTTAAACAGAACACTGAACCTTTCAGGCATTAAGTAATACTTTTTCTTTGTTGATATGATTGGCAACTGCTAATGTGAGAGGTAACTTGATCTATAATATGTATGTTTTACTCTGACATGATTGTAAAAAATGAATAAATCCAGATTTTGTTTATGAAAAACAGGTGTAACAGATTTTACAGTTGCATTTTAATGCTTTTCTATATATATTTTGATCATGTTTTTGAGTTTGTGAGAGTGAAATCTGATTCTTTTTTAACATGAAACGTACTCTCAAACTGGACTTCTGATAAAAGCTGACGAGTTAAACTGGATTTATGAAACCATGTGACTGTGGCTGTTACCAGCAAAACTATAATTAAAACTATATAAATAAACTATACTGTAAACTTAACTATATAAATAACTGTAAACTGTAAATACGCTACCAAAAGTTTGGGTCAATAAGCTTTTTAATGTTTTTGAAATAAGTCTCTTATGCCCATTTAGCAAATTTAGCATCTGTTTTAATATATTTTAAAACGTAATTTATTCCTGTGATTAAAGCTGAATTTTCAGCATCATTACTCCAGTCTTCAGTGTCACATGATCCTTCAGAAATCATAATATGCTGATTTGCTGCTCAAGAAACATTTATTATTATTATCATCAATGTTAAAAACAGTTTTAGAAGATATTTGTGCTGCTTAATATTTTGTGGAAGCCGTGATAAAAAATAATTTCGGGATGATTTGATTAATGCTAAGTTCAAAAGAACTGCATTTATTAGAAAAAGAAATTTTCTGCAACAATATAAACGTATTTGCATTAACCGAATTAAGACTGCACTTATATATGGTAAGATAAAATATATTATAACTTTTATTAAAACAATGAATGGGGTCTAATGATTACCCATACACAAATCTGCAAGGGTCTGAATGTGTCAGTCAAAACTGAAATAGCCTACAGTGTCCACCAAAAAAGTATAACTGTCATTTTATTAGGAAACTAAATATCAAACTAAGTGGCTTTATAAACAACGTAAGAGCAGTGTTCGAGAATAAGACAAAAAAAATGTATGGCGTAAATATTTATTCATTTGTGGAAATGAAAATTGAGAGCCGCTCCACTAGAGGGCGATACACTTTAATCTGATTTGAAACCCACAGTCTCGAGTGACGTAATCGTCTCCGTTTCACCAGGCAGGCCCTTATCTAGAGCTCTCTGTAAATAAAGCTATTAATACGGTATATTCGGAATTAACAGTCGAGTGTGTGTGTGTGTATATAGTGATCGATGAGTGTTCCGTGTTTCAGAAGTCCTCTCGCGGAGAGACGGACGCTCGGGTAATGATGATGTCGGGTGAGTCACTGCGCGTGCCCTGATGATGATGTGGACTGTGTTTGGTTGGAGCTTTAACACACTTAAACTCTGTGTTTGCGAAACTCGTGAGCTCATCAGCGCTCCTGGTTCAGTGTGTGTGTGTGTTTATCGGTGTGTCCCTGATGAGAGTTAGCGAAGTCGAGTCATTTGTTAAGCGGCGGAAGTTGTTCTTTCTCCGTTGTTAGATAAAACACTGAGTTTATGTTTGTTTAACGGTTGGAATTTTTCAGCGATAAACCAAAACCCGGTAAGGTGATGTAAATAATGCTTTGATTGTTAAACGTTGTTAACTTTAATCATTTAAAACAGACATTTAAGTAGTTTTAGAGTAGTTTGCTTAGTTTTGTTTGCTAACGTTAACTTACCTGTAGTGTAAGTTAGCTAACGACTGTTTATGCTTCACTGAAGTGTAACGTTAACGGGTTTACATAATTGTGTAAGTTAGCGTGACAAAACCAAAGTAACCTGCTCAAGGTTTTTAGTTGTTCTACTTACACTGTATCAGTGATGTACTTGTTTATATGACTGTTTTCTTGTTTTTGAACACGTAACATCAACTTGTATTGATTCATCACGTGATAGCCCAGTTCATAATAATAGTCAATCTCCAAAAAGCCTGTCAGTGTGTCTTTAGCACAGTCTATGGTTTGTATCAGTGTGTCTTCATGACTTTAAGCCTCATAATTTTTTCACGTGTGTCTGTAGATACTTCGGATGTTTTGCTGCTCTGAGGAAAAGCATTTTTGAGCTATGAGCCGCCAGTGAACGTCAGTTGTGCTGCTTTCTAAACGCATGTGCATCAGAGTGATGGAGAGTGACTGTAGGATCCCCATGGCCTGTCTGAGACCCCGGATCCTGGCCCTGCATGCGCTGTTCTGGGGTTTAGTGTCTCTCAGGTAAGAAAAAAAATCAAATCAAATGGATTCTCTCCTAATGCAAAACAAAAAGCTTTGATCATGTTTACACTTTTTTTTTTTTTTTTTTTTCTAGAGTGTTTGGAGCAGCTCTTCTTAGCGATGAGAAGGCAGCAGGTACTTACTGTACAAACATCAAGATTCATCAAAGATTGTTCTGCTAGAGCGCACCAAGTTCATATAGTAATAATCCTCCTTGTGTGCTTTTTCTTTTGCAGTTGCAGTGACAAAGGCAATGACAGCACCATGTTGGCAGCTGGAGGAGTTTGTGGTGGCTAAAGAGTGCAGTGCGTGTGAAGGTTTCCATTCGGTGAGTTTCTGGGATGTGCTCGCACAAACACAGAAGTTTAGGGTCAGTGAGATTTATTTAATGTTTTTGAAAGAAGTCTCTTATGCTCATCAAGGCTGCATTTAATTGATCAATAAAACAGTAACACTGTGGAATATTATTACAGTATATTTAGTATTTTAATATATTTTATTCCTGTGATGCAAAGCTGAATTGATCCTTGAACGTGATCCTTCTGAGGTCATTTCAATATGCTGAGAGTTGTGCTGTTTAAGAACAGCTTTTATATGAAATAGAAATATTTTATAACATTATAAATGCCTTTACTGTCGTTGTAGATCAATATAATGCTTCCTTGCTGAATAAAAGTATTATTTCTGTTTATATATACACTACCAGTCAAAAGTTTTAGATCAGTAAGATTTTCTATGTTTTTAAATGAAGTCTCTTCTGCTCACCAAGGCTGCAATTATTTGATAAAAAAAAAAAGAACATTAATATTGTGAAATATTATTACAATTTAAAACAGCGGTTTTCTATGTGAATATACAGTAAAGTGTAATTTATTCCTGTGATCAAAGCTGAATTTACAGCATCATTACTCCAGTCTTCAGTGTCACATGATCCTACAGAAATTATTATAATATGATGCTCAAGAAACATTTATGATTATTATCCATGTTGAAAACAGTTTTTTACATTTTTATTTCAGGATTCTTTGATGAATAGAAACTAAAAAAGAACAGAATTGATCTGAAATGGAAAGCTTTTGTAACATTAATCACTACCATTCAAAAGTTTGGGGTCAGTAAGAATTTATTTTTTATTTTTGGGGGAAAGAAATTAGAAAATACTTTTATTCATCAAGGATGAGTTAAATTGATCAAAAGTTACAGTAAAGACATTTATAATGTTAGAAAATATTATATTTTAAATGAATGCTGTTCTTTTGAACTTTCTATTCATCATAGAATTTTGGGGGAAAAAATGGTACACGACTGTTTTCAACATTGAAAATAATAATTTATGTTTTTTGAGCATAAAATCAGCATATTAGAATGATTTCTGAAGGATCATGTGACACTGAAAACTGGAGTAATGATGTTGAAAATTCAGCTTTCAAATTACATTTTAAAAATATATTAAAATAGAAAACAGTCATTTTAAATTGTCGTAATATTTCACAATATTACTGTTTGACTTTTTTTTTATTTTTTTTTTTATCAAATAAAGCAGCCTTGGTGAGCAGAAGAGACTTCATTTAAAAACATAAAAAATCTTACTGATCTAAAACTTTTGACCGGTAGTGTATATATGTATTTATGTGTAGATATATTGTGAATTGTGATTGTTCTAGAAGCGCGTTTTTCATTTGTGAGAGTTAATTGAAGTTTTCTTTGTTTGCTTTGCAAACCCTCTTTTCAGAAGTCAATACCAGCCTGCAGCCAAACAGGATTTGTAGAAACGATCAACTGCACGAAGTCTAACAGAGAAGAATTTAAGAGGTGAGTGGCTCTGATATACTGTATGTCCTATTCTGAGGTGCGTTTCCCACGGCCAACTATAGTCGCCAGTTCCGTTGTACCAACACAGTTCAATGGAACATAGTTGGCTAACAATAACGCACCCCAGTTCAGTTAACAATACCCAGGTCTCTGTCCATATATTTTTATGCAAATTCTAAACCACAAGTAATTTATTACATTTAATAAGTCACAGTAGCTTCCCCAATAGCTACAACTTAAATATCTGTTTTGTGGTAAATTGCCCGAAAGTGATGATTTTGTAACTCTGCTTTATTTGCAAATTATATTAAGTTGATATTGTGGCTTTATATATAGTCAGACACTTGCAAGTGTTGTTACTATTAACATTCACCAAAATCAAGCTCAAATGGAGTTATGAGGTTTTTGACCAGTAAATATCAGACACGCATGTTTTTTCCGTCATTAGAACGTCTGCATCTGCGGCAATAAGTGCATCGCATTACATTATATCATCTCACAGGTTATAAGGTTTATTGTAGCTATGTGGACGCTCTGTCATCTGGCCAAAATCTCATGTTATAAAATATGAAGTGCTTCACACAGGCTATATGTGAATAAAAGCCTAAATTCAATCTTCAGAATCAAATAAAGCGATCGAGTCTCTTCAAAAAATTTACTAAACCTCTCAATTCACATAGATTAGTTTTACGATCTCTTTATGAAGTTTTTGAAGCGTCAAAATGGTAGGTAGCGTAGCTGTCAATGGAGGGACAGAAAGCTCTTAGATTTCATTAAAAAGATCAGAACGATATGAGGGTGAGTAATTAATGACAGAATTTTAATTTTTGGGTGAACTATCGCTATTCAATGACAAATGCTAGACTAAGATGCTCTTCTTTGCTCCTCAAATACATAAAGCATAAGCCTTTTTATATGTGTATATATTTATATGTGTGTGTGTGTGTGTGTATGTTTGAGTAAAGAAAACACTGTACTTATTCAAACAACCAGTTTATTTACCCTTGCATTGCAAACAACAGAGACGTTCCAAAATATGTGCGTCACTTCATTCATGATAGAGGTGGGAGGAGTTATGAGGTTTGACTGACAGTTTGAGGAGCCAATAGAGTTACGAGGTTTAGTCACAAGTTCTTTTAAATACTTTTCATTTGCCAAATATTTGCTTAACCCACAGACAGACGTAAAGGGCGACCAATTATTTCTGGCTTACTATAATTCATCCTTTGGTATTCCAGAAAAATCAAACTAATTGAATTCCCTTTTTCTCATTGTTTTCCATTCAGCTGTCGCTCAGCCAAAATGGAGGAGCATCTCTTTTGGAAGTTTGAGGGCACAATGCTGGCTCTCACTGTTGTGTTTGCAATAGTGGTGGTCGTAAGGCAACGCTCACTTGACCGCCAAGCCTCAGACAAGGTTCGGAGACAGATAGAATGTATTTAGTTGACCGTACTAAAAGTTAAGGATGTTATAAACTCTCAGAAACCCAACAGTTCATGGAGACTTCCAGACTTTATCACTGGTTTATTCTTACTGGACGCACACAGACAAAGCTCAGAACGGACACGGCGTGCTCTTACTCCCCAACTGACATTACTGGTGGATGAAGCTTCTGTGCAGGATCTAACTTTAGTGGACTAGATGTGAACATCCATTCGAATCAACAAACAGTATGCAAGACAACAGGAAGACGGTCCCTATTTTGTAACAGAAGATGTACAGCTCTGCAAATACCTGTTCTTTCAAATGCTGTGAAGGTGGTGTGTGTGTGTAGATTGAATATGGCTGTGTGTTGCATGTTTTAAAGAATCCTGAAGCACATAATTTTGTTAAACTGAGAATGAACTGTAGGGTGAAAGTCCAGAAACGAGATAATTTTCCTCAATATGGGTTTGTTAGACAGAATGAGTTTCAGTGAATATCAAAAAAAAAAATTTTTTTTTTTAAAGCGCTACACTTCCTTACTTTCTCCAAACTGACACTCAACCCATTTACATATTTCTTCAAAAATATATCTGTTTCTTCCAGGAACATAAAGTAGCTTAACTAATCTATGTGCAGTTGTCATTTGTTAAATCCTTGTTTTCAATATAAACTTTTATTGAGACTTGTAGGTGCCCTTTATTAAAGTTTTAATTATTTTTTTTTTCTGTCATTGTGTTTTACTTCCCATCTTTATCCTCATGAGTTGAGATATTTTATATACAATAATGTGAACAAATGTCTTGGTTCTCAAACATACCAGCTCTGTATTCAAATTTGATGGATATATGCAAGATTGCATTAGTGTATGTTGAAGCTGCTTGATTTGATGGGATGAAAAGGGTAAGATTTATTCAAATTCTTTATTTGTAAAGATCTTCATAGCAAAATATCAACATTGTGTCACCACCTTGTTTATTGAAGGTGATATTGCAATGAACTTGAGAGATTTTGTTTTGGGGTATATAACTTTTCCCCATTTGTTTATTTATTATTATGATTGGTTTAACAGAGTAAAGGCTGATTGGTGGTTTTTAATTCCACAATTTAAAAAGGAAGCCATGTGAATTTCATCAGGCTTTATTCCCTATTCAATTCTATTGATCTACCTAAAATGTTAAAGTTATTTTCATGAAAGATGTGTGACACTTTCTGTCCTTGATACGGAACTGATGAATAAATGGGAATAAGGAATTGTTTGTCTGGTGTCACATGATTCTGTCATGGTGGAATATAATGTATATTGTGATGAAAGTAAAGATAAAAAAAAAGAGAGCTCACAAACTCCATAAAAAGAAATGAGAGCACTTTGATCCTTTTGGGCAGGAGCAGATGTGGCCATGCTGAGGATATGCCATGGCAGAACAGAACTTTGCTGTGTTACACTGAGGAAAGGAAGAAAAGGACAAATGGTAAGAGGTACGCTCCTCTCAACTGCACACACATTGATTTGAAGCCAGAGTTTCTCAACTAGGGATTACCAAACCCTGGGACCTGGGATGGAATTGTATAATTTGATTAAAAGAAAACAAGAATAAAAAATGGCCAAACCGAAAATAAATCTCATTAAGTACTTCAAGAAAATAATTTCGGGAAAGGTTTTCAGAAAAAGTAAGGTGGGAAGGTCTTCTTAAACGCTAAATTTTGCATGCTACTTTACTGCAAAATATACACGACAATCGTCTGTCACAATATTCAGACTTTGAGCAAGACATATTAAATACCAGAATTGTTATCCTCCTCCTTTTCAGACGTCTACATACGCCTGGAAGACGGTTGAACTTTTTCTTCAAAATTGGCACGACCTGTCTTTGAAGATATTCTTTATGTTCTGTGACATCTCTTGTCTGAAACAAATAGCACGTTTTCCGATTATCTACTGTGCCGAAGTAAAAAATGCACGCGCAATTTTTCAACTCACCTCTTCAATCGCGTCATCAATGCCCGGTCCAGTCGGCTCGTAGTCTGGCGGTCTTGAATCCACGCCACTGATTTTAGAATAAATTAATATAACACAGTGAATTGCTACGAGAAGTATAGGTAAATTTGTCATTGTTTTATTATTAAATTATTATTTGTGTATATATATAGGCTAGTCACGTAGAAGCGCTTGCTGTTGTTGCGAGGGATCTGGCACGAGTTTTCACGCCGTGGGATTTAAAGGTTCTAACATGTTCCTTGATCATATAGACTATATACATAGATGCCTCGTTAATGGCTGTTTGTATGGACTGCGATAAGTAAGCTATCCGCCGTATTGGAACGGTCAAAGCAAAATCGGGTCCTCTCGAAATTCAACTATCAGTTGATGATTCTACTAGTAGCCTACATACGAACGATATATATATTTAGCTTATAGCGCATAAAACAAATTGAAAATACTTTCACTGTCAATTGTTAATTGAAAACGATAATTAATAAATAATAATATCCTATAGGCCTAAAGCGAATAATTGAACGCCATTACATTCTTTTTATAACAAATATTTGGAAATGTAACAGTTAATTTAACAAGTAATTACATTAAAGATGAGTGTGAATACAAGTAGCCTATGGTAAGTGCAAATGCGTGTATAAACTAGATTATCAAGCTAATTGAGTATTTGTATGCTATGCTAGTACATAAGATAACTAATACAAACATTAATTGTCATTGTAGTTCAAACAGCATTTCTCAACATGATTTTGTAGGAAATGTAATCAGGTGCCGAGAGTGCCTATGTCTATTAAAAGTAATTTTAGCCAATGGAATGTTCATGCCATGTTGTAATTACTGCAATTACATGATTTCAGTTACTTGTAGATTATAATTACAGTTTGTAAGATTGGAATTGTTTGAGAGCTCCTACTTGCTGTACCACCTGACCAGACAGATTAATTTATGCGCTGATAGTGGTGCCAACTCATAATTCCCAGTCCGAGGACATAAACAGTTCTAAATAAATTACCACGTGTTATCATCTCTGTAATTATATGACATGGCCTGAATGCAGCAAGAGACATGATTTCGAGGAGGACCTTATTTAAACATTTAAATCGTATATTGAGTTAACATAAAAATACACAAACCAACACATTCTCACCTGTGAAAGCGTATCCCATTGCTTCTGGAATTTAGATCTCTAAAACCAGAAGCCAAGTTGTGTCATCATTGATTCTTACTGAGTGATGACACGCTGACCGTTCCAAGATGGCCGGAGCGCCGACGTGTCTGGAGCGGTCGAATGAGGGTTCTACATATATATCTATAGTTGATCCCCCTTCTGATGGGCTGATAGAACAGAGCAGTTTGACGAGATTTTCTATTTTTTATCGCGGCCAGTAGACTTAATGTTGACAGATTTCACTTTACCCAACTCATCCGTCAAGTTTGCGACATTTAGGCTACTTGCTTTCATAATGACGACGACAAACCCGTGGCCAGATCTCACGGTAATCCTCTTTGTTTCAAAGAGGATTTAGTCAAACGGAGCATGTTGTTTTTGTCTGAATCCAGGACTAAGCTCTTCAACAGCAAATATTTTAATATAAAAAATCTTTACATGTTGCAAAACGTCGTTTTCAACCGTTTCAGTAACCACAGAAGTTATTTAGCCAACAAGTTTGTCTGTAGCCTATCGGAATGTAGGTTACATTCTAAACAAATTTTGGGTTGTTTCAACCCATGTTTGGGTCAAACGGTTTGGTTTCAATTTAATTCAAAATTAAATCAGAAAAAATTAAATGAATGTTTGGGTTTGTGCAATTTGACACCAAAATGGATTGAAAAAAAACAACCCACCATTTGTATAGTGTAGCCTATAAACTAAAGCTATTGTCAGTGTAGGCTATCATATAGCTATACATCACAAATATAATCACAAAACGCTGTCACTTTTTTTAAGTTAAGAAAGCTGCGCTAAACACGAAATAAGACACTGTTGGTCGCGCGAGAAAAACCTCTGATTGCTGCACGAAAATTACTGACATAAATTCTATCATGAACCTCTAAAACTCTAATCCAATGATTCATGGTGATTCAAATAAATGGTCAGTATTATTTCAGTTGTTGATACTGGCACTTGTTGATCATTAAATATCGCAGCCATGTAATAATATTCACCAGATCTTGTTAACAGTGTTTAACGTTTTTATTTTAAATAAATATGTATATAACATATTTAAATTATAAATTCACAGAGAATGTAGACATAGGCCTACCTTTAATTTAGACAATATACAGAATGAATTTGCCTTAAAGACATTTTATTAACAAAAAATAAATAAACACGTTTAAACATACACATCTAGTTTATAGTCAAGAGTACGAACAATACAGCTTCAATACATCACTCATGCCAATTAAACTTAAAAAGACGAGGTTTCCCACGCGTCGTTAACACGAGCTTCCTCGCACGGAGCCTGAGAGAGAAGAGTTGCTCGAGAACATCAGTAGCAGCGCAAGAAGAAACTATTGCAGGATGTTCCTCTCAGACAGTCGCAGAGTCTCCCGATGCGCGGTCCGTGCTTCATTGCGCAGCGCTCGCCAACATCACACTAACACATTGAATATATTTTTATAGGCAACATCTTGCTTGTACTTGGTGATGAACACTATTTGTAAGATAATCGGAAGAAGTGCAAGAAAAAGTGGAGTAATGTGTTTACCCTTGGAATGACGCTCGCTTTTTTCTCCACAGATATCCGATTGTCCTGATCTCCATCCAAAAGTTCCTCGAGCGCCTCAGTCTAAACGCAAACGGCGAGAAAGCATTAATTCATTCATTTAAAAGACAGATTAGAAACTAAACAGAATTTAAAAATGCATTTCTGAGGTAGTCTGATAGCCTATATCCAAGTAAAAAAATTATAATAATAAAAAGTTAGTATACTGTGATAATCATTCTTACAGCAAAGTACGCGGTTTCCATAATGAGGAGCAGTTAGTTTCAAACAATGCTGGGTTGTTTCAATCCATGTTTGGGTCAAATATGGACAAACCCAACCCAAGCGTTTAAAAAGTTTAATTACAGAATGTAAACCAACGGTTTAGAGGGAAGCTTTTCCATTTAATATAGAGAAGTCAGCCCTCATTTTTTTGTACTTCTCGCAATGTTTTTGAGATTATGCTGAAACTTTTCTTTCTTTTTTTTTACATCAACAGGTTAAAACTGTATTTGCTGAGTTGTGTTATATGGAACTGTGGTTTATTCTCTCACCAGGTCTCGTTTGATGAACTGCTCCTCGTGTGTGGTCAGTCGGTTGTCCAGTGACATCTGACCCCTGCAGACGCACAGCAGCGCGAGGAAAACGCCCAGGTAAACGACGCTGTCCATGGTGCTGAACGCGTGAGTCAAAGCGGAGGATTCAAAGTTAAGAAAAATCCCCTTTATTACTACTTTCTGCTTCAGTTAAACCAGTGGTGAAAGTTTTGCTCGCTCTTGTGCTCTGGCTGCCGCTTGCTATTGCTTCAGGTTGCTGGGAAACTTTCTCTATTTATACGATGTTCCTGCAGCCTGATGTATTCACGCAACAACGTCACCACATAGCCTACGTGTTTTTTTTTTTTTTAAGAAGAAGAAGATCCAGCTGTGAGTCATTTTAAATGAAACACGACATCGCTTTAATTAATTGAACACAAAGAATGTTTCATTTATGCACTCTTAATAGAGCTTCTGAAAGTGTTTTTATTTTAATAATAAAAAAAATTATAATCATGACTATGATAGAAGATTTATTTTGGGGTCCCCAAAGAATCTTTCAAATCTAAAAAAAAAAAAAAAAAAAAAAATCTTGTTAATTATAAATAACATTTTTACACTATAAATAAACTTTTTGTGCATTTGAAAGTTGCAATGAAACGTACATGGAACCAAAGATGCCAATAAATACCCTTATTTTTTAAGAGTATAGAGTGAATGTTGGTAAACATGACATGAAGATTGTCATCAGAAAGCACAGCATGCCCTTATAATCCTTTCTCTCTCTGAAATTACTCATAAGCATTTATTTAATTCATATGTAAAAGTCAGTCTCAGCATTTCATCTGTTCATTGTTGTATCAAAGATTATGTGAAATGTTTCCAACAGTGATTACAATATTTAAAAAGTCTACAACAGTAAATTCATGCAATTAAATTGAGCAAAAACAAGAGCATTAATGACAGGTCTTTTAATGAAGGGTTTTATGAGTCAGCTGTTTCTGAGTGGGCTAAGTTAATTAACGCAAATAAGAACCAGGGAGTTCTTAATTAATTAAGAACCCTGCTTATGAGGAGAATATTGCAGAACGGCTCGCTTCCCACAATTGAAACATTATCTTAAGAGGAATGATGCTATTTTTCTACAAGATAATACTCCTGCACACACTGCAAAGACAACCAAGAAGTGGTTTGAGAGATCATCAGCCTCTATAGTGAATATTTGATCTCACATTAAATTACAACAAACTGGGATACGTTTGTCAACTACTCATGAACTGTTTTAAGCCATTTACATTGAGTGGAACAACACTGTCTTCCTGTACAATCTGATGTCTGTAAATCCATAAGTGACTTTATCTACAGTATTTGTGCAATTCTTGCTAATTTCCTGACAAGTGATTTATGATTAAAATGGTGAAAAACATTTAAAAAAAATTCGCCCAGGAGTGTATATTTTCACAAGTGCTGATGACGGAAGATATCGTCAGATATTGTTCTTGGTGGAATATCTGCTGTATGTCTATGACCTATATCCCATCTGTCAATGCTCTTCAGAATAAAAAAGGATCAATTTTCCTCTTGTTCTGACCTTTGTATGTCAAGTTTTACTTGAAGCATGTGTGAAATGCTCTGTGTTAGACAACACTGTGCAGGGACGCAGTATTGCATCTTAAATTAATAGGCATAAAAAATCTATGAAAAAGCTACAGAGAAGAAGGAAAGCAGACTTATTAGGCAACATTGTAAGCTTAAATAATTATGTGTGATGTCAAAAGAAGCACAATATATCTTATATGTATTCATTTTTTAACTATTTATATCTTAAGTTGACTTTTATTCAACATAGTTTTGCCTTTTGTCAGTTTATTATTTTAAAATAGACAAAGATGACCTAAAAATCAAGCAATAATTCTGTTGGAACCAAAATATGATGCAGACATTTCAGGTGATTTTTAATCCCACAGTTTATTGCTAAGAATGATAAATTCCCCTAATTACTCTTCATTTGACTCTTGAGATTTCCCCGTGATGTCTTGAGCCGATCACGACAGGGTGAAGACAGCTTCTCCACAGTGTCTTCGGTTCTGATTATCTGCGGTCCGATCTCTGACATCTTCCCCACCTCAGCGTGTTTCATTCCTCTCCTCTCCTCAACAGCTCGTGATTAAAGCCTCGCTCTTCTAATGCCAGAGCTCACACTATTGTGAAAACCTGTGAACATATAAGTGGCTCATATCATCCGTACCAGATCATCTAGACATCTACCACTAGTCCTCAGGGAATTCATCTTCACTTATCAAGAGTTCTGTCCTCTTATAAGAGCTAAGACTGCTTCTCATGTCTGTACAGAAAATAGGGCATTTGTATTTATATAATATGTAATGCATTGAAATCCATTCGCTTGCTATCTAGATGTTTATAAAAGTGACAGAACTGATCCACCCTACTGAATATGTTCAATCAGTGTTTGTTGGGCCAGTGTGAACATGACAAAACAAATCTAAATCCAATCGCCAACTTGTTTGTTGGCGTTTGTCTATGCGGTGTGAATTGGCCTTTAACCTTCAATACAGAAGCTTTTCTTCTAAGGGTGCAGGGTGGTCTTCTGAGAGATTTACATGTGTGTGTGTGTGCTAATGTGTGTATGCTGATAGTTTGCTTCTTGCATTATTCATCAGCGCCGGATCTGCCACAGATCCACATCTCTGGAGTGTCAGCCCATTATTCAAGCCTTCAGCTGGTTAGCACAGTAACCTTGTGCAGCCACGGAGAGCAGCTTTATACAAAATGTATGACCTGATGCATCTGGAATCAAATGAGAGACCTTACAAAGGAGACGCATGTGCTCCAACGTCACAAAACTCCCCGTGAATGTGAATGCCACTATTGCGCATGTGTGTGTGTAACACGTATTTGCCATCCAGATACAACCATAGTAGTGTCAAGGGTCCTAAATGTTCATCCTTGTGTGTGTGTGTGTGTGTGTGTGTGTGGAGTTCGGGTCATCATGAGCTATTTATCTTTACCTCCTCTCGCAAAGCTATTTAAAGTCTATAATTCTTGTGGTAATCAAACTAAACATGAAATTGCTTCAATTCCTTTTCATTGACAAAACAATACTGGCATTTTTAAGGGTCAGTAACTTAAATATAGTATGAATTAACTGATAGCCTTTATTGTATGAAAACAAATGTGCACAAATCTTACTTTTAGGGGTACAACTGCTTGTCACTGTGGGACAACTTTGTTTCTAATAAAGCTCTAAAAGCTGCATTTTAATAGTTTAGAGTAATATGTACTAGATGTCCCTTTAAAGCAACAGTCCAACCGAAAATGATTGACTGTATTGATTTTCTTTCTTCTGTGGAACATCAACCAAACAGTTTCCATTCAAATTGACTTCCATTGTATTTACAATGTAATTAACTGTTAATGGGATCCGAAACTGTTTGGTTACCAACATTCTTCAAAATATATCATTTTATGTTCTACAGAAGAAAAAAAGTCATTTGGGTTTGGAATGACATGTGGAGCAAACATTTCTGACACTGATAGAGCGAGGTGTCCCCATTATAATGAATTTGGCGTCAGACAATACAATCACAATTCAAACACCACTGAACACATTAAATGAACTCAACAGAACGAATTGTAGTTGTATAAAATGCATAGTGACATCATCACTGAGGCCAGTCCGACTCCACGCCAGCGTTTGCTCGTATTGATCAGTTTCAGTGGCAAAGCATGTTCCTGAATCTGTCAGCTCCTGATGGCTTCGGTCTGTTAGAACGAGACAGAAAGGGGTCTGACTGTGCGCTGCGAGAGATGAAGTTTCTCGCTCAAACCTCGGCTTTTCCTTACATTATGATTCTCAAAACTGATATGAAAGTGTTGATATGGAAACACAATGGGGCAGGAAAACACAGAACACGACTGAAATGAATCATTACTGAAGCATGAGCATGAGTGTGAAAGATCAGTTAAATGCTGGTTGAAACAACACACTGGCTGCATAAACCCACTGATTCTCAAATTAAATTTAAAAAAGTGACACGACAGAGAAAGAAACATGATTTTATTAGATATTTTTAGGTAACTTCATTTAAATAGGAATACAGGTTTCTATTAAATGTAAGTGAAGTTAAAGTCAGCATGAAACAGAAGCTGTGATAGTCTTTTCTTCCCTGTTGTGCTTTTGTGACGTTTATCCGAGTAAAAAGGCTATTTGAACAAGAGAAATGTAGAGCTGGGCTTGATTTTGTCTGTGGGGAATTGATTGGATGGTTAATTTTGCTATTGGTGGATCTCACGCTAGTAAACACGGCAATAGGTTACACCAACAAAAGTCATTCTCAGTCACATGAGGCATAAACAGCTCATTTAGGCTGCATCCAAAATCACACACTTCCCTATAGGCTATATAATCGGCAGAAAACAGTATGTGACAAAAGAAGGATGTCTGAATTCAAAATATGTACCTACTCAAGAGAGTATGTGATTTCAGACGCAGCCTTAACGTATCTTTTGTTTAGCTGGTTCTTATTCATCCCAGTGGTTTTTTATTAACTCTTTACTGACACCAACTGGTCTGGATGCATGAAATTGGTTTACTGACTGACACTGCTTCAAATCAAGGTGAAGTCATGTGGTTTGATTTTCTTGTTTTGTTTAGATGCTCCTTTGTGTTTATTCTGTGTAAATATGAACTGCCTATATTAAGTCTTTCTTGTTGCAATTATTATCAAGAGTTAAGGCCCGTTCTATTCACACGGATCTGAGAAAACTATTAAAAACTGTGTTATGCATGCCAGGCCAATAGTTGGCGATGTCACTTTGTAAAGAAATATAACGTGCCTATAGACTGAACACGTAACACACACATGCGCGTTTCACAAATTCACGTTTTTGTAGTTTACACAGAGACTTGCATTTGAAACCCGATTTCAAAAGCTTGCATTTTCGGGCGGTCAAAACGCTGTTGTCGAGTAAACGAGAACAGCCAAAACGCATAAAAGGTTTCCCGTTTTTAGTTGAAAATGGTGTCGTGTAAACGGCCCTTAACTCAAGACACAACTGATCATGTGATTTCAACATGGTGGCACTCGTAAGGTGTTCAGTCGCTGACTGGTCTGGACTGGATTTTGTAATTATAATTGTGAGCACATGTCCTGAAAAGTAATGTTTGCTGAGCAAGTCAGGGAAAAGAACAATTGTAGTCTGGAAGCCTGTCTAAAAATAAGACCGTTCAATTCCTCATTCCTTATCCCTAAAGAGCCAGTCCGACTAAAACGTCAGATTTCACCCGTGAGATTTTCCGGAGCAGAACTGGCTCCCGTTATCAGAAGCACATCTCATTTCAAATGAGCAGTACAGAACATAAACTGTCTGAAGAGCTCTGATAAAGATCCGCTTCGATATCGCCTGTCGTCATCAGCGCTGAGCCGCGTTATAATGTTTCTGACCTTACTCTGTTTGTTTATGAACACCCTCAGACAATGTTTCTCCCACTGACCTATTGACTAAGTCTTTTATGGCAGAGTAATGCCTAAAAATCCTGAATATTTAACTGATCGTTGCGACAAGCTGCATGATATTTTCCCTCCAGTGTTCGTGATCTGATTGGCAGCACTGACAGCGGTTAAATGAATAACTGCAGAGGCCATTGATACGGAAAGGCTATTCCTGACACAATCACTGCATGTTGGAGTGAATTTAATTGGCTAATGCTGACTAAAAACGGGCTATTTCTAAGGACGTGAGCCAGAATTGTGTCAGTCTCCTTGTTGATGAAGACGTGAAACGTAAGGCTTTGAATACAGATTAACCTGAGTCTTTTTAAAACTGATTAGTTTAACAGATGTAATATCCTGAATAATAACTTTAGTTTTTTGTGATCGTGATAACTTCTTTGATGATTGAGATTACACAGATGATAAGGCAGCAGGGAATTACTTGAAAAAATATTTATTCAGAATTTGAAACAACACATAAAAAATGCTCATCTGGCTCACATATTCATGTGCATTTTGGTGTAAATCACCATCTCTATTTGTAAAAAAAATTACACAATAAAAATGTGCTTGTATCTAAGGATTACTGAGGAAATAGTGAGGCTTAGAAGAAGTGCAGTGGCGAAGAAAAGTGCCTACATGTAATATCTGCAAGAGGTCATGACCTTTGATTGACTAGAAAAGCTTGATCTAATTGTAGAAATTCAGTGTTTTTCTACAGTTTCTACAAACATAACATGATTCCCGGTCAGTTTATATAAAGCTTTGCTTATGGATGAAACTGGCATAATAAATTGTACATTATACACTGATTTGCTTGTTTCTCAACTTGCATTTCTGACACATTTATTTTCGCCATGCAATCAAAGGATATGCACATTATAGATGCTTTTAAACTGACAAAGTCTCATAAAAGAGACAAGTGTATTAAAATTGCAAAAAATGCGGACAGTGGGAAGAGAAAGATCCTGTTTTTCTCAATTTCTTTGTTATTCAGGCTCCTCAAATCACCTGCTCTGAGTCACATCCTGAAAGAATACCCACAAAAGAACCTGTTATTTAGTTTAGCCCCATTTCACATTCATTTTCCATTCCATCGATCCAGCCTTTGAGACCTCTGACCTCTGTGCACTTGTTTT
Source organism: Semotilus atromaculatus (assembly GCA_031834385.1). Classification (NCBI taxonomy): domain Eukaryota; kingdom Metazoa; phylum Chordata; class Actinopteri; order Cypriniformes; family Leuciscidae; genus Semotilus; species Semotilus atromaculatus. Next base: position 39,786,107 of record JAULUF010000022.1, read on the forward strand.
GCGGTGACAAAGAATAACGAACAATGTGTCTTTTTGTTTACAGCTTGCAAGCCGTGTGTTGTCATGGTTTGTCCTTTATCCATTGCTGTGTGTGTGTGTGTGTGTGTGTGTGTGTGTGTGTGTGTGTGTGTGTGTGTGTGTGTGTGTGTGTGTGTCTGTACTGGATGTCCAAATGTCTTCAGTTCAGGTCATCTGTCCATCTGCTCTTCCTCCTCCTGGACTTCTAGAATAATTGGAGAAACAGAAAGCCATTGAGTCTAAAGTATTAAAAGATGTTATCACTTGTTTATTGGCTAGATGTATATCTCATGAAAAGTGCAGTTGTATTTGGCGGAGAGCAGGAGCACATGTACTGCAATGTAATGAGTGTCAAGAAGTTTGAAAACTTGAATTCTGAGGCTTCCAGATTATCATTCAAACACAGTAAATAGCTGATGTGCTCTATGTTGTTTCATGTGTCCTGACACACTAACACACCCCACAAAACCCACTGAACACCATCAATGTTTGAGTGCCCTCTGCAGACTCCAAAGAGTATCACACACACTCATCAACCTGACATCTCTGTGCACAAGTATCAGCAGCAGAACATTCAAATGATTGCATGTACTATATGTTGTTTTAGTACCAAGTAACAGTCAGCACAATCAAAAGAAAACTTTAATGATATAAATACATTTCACCGATATGTTTCTATATAAAACACATTCATTTTTATATCAATTTAGGTATGCACTATATATCTTTGTTTATGTAGGATATAAAAAAATTAAGAATTACACTAATTTAAATGTATAATAATAGATCATGGCAAGTGAAATAAAAATGTACAGTTCTTATTCTTATTTTACAAAATAACATCCAATCAATGAATTCCTCATGGACATGTAGTTGCATTCACATGGACATTCAAGAAGTCATTTCACTCAGATTTAAGTCACATGGGGAAGAAAAGACTTTGGTTTCATGCTGACTTTAAGAGCTGTTTCAGAGTAATGATAGCAAAACCTTTTGTGTTCATGCATAACAATGAGAAAAACAACAACCATCTTTATTAATGTCACTTTGAAATGCGCTAACACTGTTTCAGGCCACATACATAACCTCTTTGTTTTTTTGTATAATTCCCAAATACTCATTAAAATCATTTGACTCCATAGGTTATAACTCTGAGCTATAGAGTACTGTGGGCTCACAAACTTCTTCGTTCTAGTACGGCTCAAGTGTTTCCGGCAACAAGCTTTCAGATGAATCGATATGTACATACATGCAAAGCTTGGTACAAACAGTCTGGTTTTTTTTTTCTCTTTTTCTTTTCTTTTCTTTTCTTTTCTTTTCTTTTCTTTTAAACACTACAAATAGCAATATGTATTCCAAATATAAATATCTATCTATCTTTCTGCCTATATTATAATGTTGTGGTACATTGTTTTTAGCATACAAACCATGTTAGCTTGTAATGTGTTTGAACTAGCCTATTGTTTTTTTAGTGTAGCTATATAACATCAGCCATTCATCTGGGCCAGAATTTCAATATCAGTGCATCCCTATAACTAATGTATCCATAAATGAATTCCCTGAATTTCCCACATGGATATGAACGCTGCATGGTGACTTTAATGTTAGACGTAGCCATTGTACTCACCTGTTCAGAGTGTGTAACGGTCCTGCCGCTATAGTAGTCTGAGCATCTGATGAACCAGCAGAACCAAAGTAAGAAGGAAACATACAGGCGATGACCGAGATGCCTAAAATAAAAAACAGGCTTGGGATTTAGTAGATGCTCATGGTTGATTCATTTTCATGTATTGTATTAATGTACAACTGTGCCTGGTTTTCCAGTAAGTATGAGATTTAAAGTGTGATTTCCCTTTACCTACAGGAATGATTTAAAAGTGCAATAAGTGATTTCTGAGAAACACTGTTGATATTTGAACCCAAAAGAAGCACAGCCCTCCCTTCGTTGCATTCAACACGCAAAGGAAGAGTGGATGTCTCTTTATCATAGCTGAAGCGAAGCAAAATAATGCTTTAATGACTCTCAAAACTGCCCTGTTTCTATAGCTAACATTCATTATTTCAAAATGTATCATGTGCTCTTGTGTTTTACAGTTCTCTCCACAATGTGGAGCAGTGTTGACAGTGTTTTATAGTCTGCGATTTTTCCATTGTGTGTTGTTTAAAGCAGATGTTGCAAATGTAATGCATTTGCTTTCTCGGAGGAAATTCAAATGGCTTTGTATAATTAGTAGCTTGTTTAATTAAATGTGCATGTATAAACAAGTTATAATGGTGCACTGATGAGACCACGTCCCCCTCCGCATTCCCTCTGTTTACAGACGCCTTCCTTTAATGCAGAGCAGAGCCATTGTTTAACTGTACAACACATGAGGATAAGAAGCAGATGGAGCTTTCAAATAGATCCATGTTCTTAAAATAACAGGGACACCTGTTTACATTCATGTTCACTCCCAGTTTGCTTCGTCAGCAGGTCCATAGTGCCTCGTCAGACAATCTAATAAAACATGTCATTTCACCTAGCAGAGGTTTATTGCACTCATTAAACATGAATATGATCTCATCCACTGATATTTTCACAGCATACAGAGATTACATATAGAGATGGGTTTTAATTTTTTGCAATAGATCTAATCGCCACGCACATAGCATAAGTGTGTTTTATGGAAACAATGTGCTGTTGAAATCATCCAGATATTTTAAAAGTTCTGCAGCTCTGGATTTCACAATGTTTTTTTTTTCTTGTCTTGGGGTGTAAGAACAGGTCATGACATATTTCCTCATTTTTCACAGAAGATAACACTTCTGTGTTATTGAGCAGATATATCATTAGTTTGTCTTTTTGTGAACACAGGGTTTAAGATCCTGAACGTCTGACCTCTGTGTTTCGAAGTTCTGTGTGGAGGAGTTCTGTCCGCCCGCAAAAATGGTAAAGTAAAGAATTGCACTTTCACAATCCCATCTCAAAGACACAAGGCTTTTGTGTCTCAGAAGAGATGAACAACATCACTCAGGACTTCATAATGTATTGGGAGTGGGACATATGAGTGTTTGGTGTATTCAGCATATTACAATGCATTAGGAAGTATAACAGAAGCGGTTGAAGAAATACCTGATTCCCAAAAATGACTGTGGGCGCAGTGGGCTTTTTTTCATACACACTTCCATCTGTTCCTGTAAAGTTTGTTTCTTCTCCATCGTCTGTCCCTTCTCCCATTAAAAACTTCTCTAGGTCATCACTGCTGGCATTGACTAATGAGACAGATACAGTGGATCTTGAAAAATTAGCAATGATTATGCTTCATGCAAGTACATAAACGTATACAGTACCGTTCAAAGCTTTGGGTTGGTACGATTTTTTGGAAGCATAAAGGAGGAGCGACGACAGTGAAGATCGAGAGAGGAACAGGCCTGGACATATGCTGTGTTTTATGTTTTATTATATGTGACAGCAGTCGTCCGTGAGGGGCTGCTGTCTTTTACTTTCGTTTTGTATTTATTTTATTATTAAATTTTGTGTTGAATGTTCGCCGTTTCCCGCCTCCTTCTTCCCGGGTTTCGGCACCAATGTAGCAATGTTCGATGTTATGGGAAGAAGGAGGCGGGAACCGGCGAACATTCAAAGACTTTAATACAATAAATGAAACAAATACAAAACGAAAGTAAAAGACAGCAGCCCCTCACGGACGACTGCGGTCACATATAAGAAAACACACATAAGTCCAGGCCTGTTCCTCTCTCGATCTTCACTGTCGTCACTCCTCCTTTATGCTTCCGCTCCTCCGTGAGAGACACGAGACCGGTGCTTATAGTCAAAAGTATGTACAAAGGGAATTTTTCAACAAAAAAAATGTGACCAATTTTTTAAATATATTTTTAAAGAAGTCTCTAATGCTCACCAATGCTTATGCTAGAAATGATTTGTATTCAGTTCACATCATCCTTCAAAAATGCTGATTTGGTGATGAAGAATTTCTTATTATCAATGTTGAAAACAGTTGTGATGCCGAATATTTTTCTAATATGTTTTCCAGGATCCTTTGATGAATAGAAAGAAAGAATCTTACTGACCCCAAACTTTTGAACGGTACATTGGGCTTTGGTTTTCATGTTGTCATGTTGCTGCAATATAAAACTGATGATGATCAATGTACAGTATATTGATGTGGCCTTTAATTCATTCTTATACCGTAGTTAAAGTCAGCAGTGTGTCGTGTATTGTGACTTTTCCACGGTTTTACTGTAATGAGAAACAATCCTATTAGAATTCCCAAATAGAAATGATTGCATAATTACTTTATGACTAGATTTCTTCTAAGATTAATCTCAGTGTCATAAGGTGGACCTCCTGCTGTAGTAATGAATGACACCCTCCATCTGAATCCAGTGATAAACAAGCGGGCTGTGACTAAACCTCTGCACTGTATTCAAACTGCCTTTAGCTCATACTGACTAGTCTAATCATGTCTGAGGAACTAAATTATTAAATCTAAACAAACCCAACATAGATGTGAAAATATATAAGTGTGTTTGGTAATAAAACATGAAATGATAAACATATGCACTCTTATAATTAAAGGTTCATTGGGGTTCTATATAGAACTTTGTGGTTCATGACTCAATTTTAAAGGACCCTTTATGCCAAAAAGGTTCTATATAAGGAGAAATGTATGAAATTATTGCATACTTTCATGTTTAAATTAAAACATTTTAGAGTGTTATAGTATGTTTATTTAGGGAATTAAAGGAATTAAAATGAAAAACAAAGGAAAACAAAATTAGTTAATTAAAACTAAATTCATAAAATGATACGGGGAAAATGACGGGAAGATTTAAAAGGTGCACTAGTGGCCAAAAGTGATGTCTGGATGGGGATATTTATTTTTAATGACCCTACAAGTTCGATTAAACCATTAAAGTATAAGAAAAATATTTTCTTGTTTTTTATTTATTTAAATATTTTAAATATGAGGGAAGATCAAAACACTAAACTATGTTAAGGTATTTATCTGACGAAAAAATTTGACAAAAAAGGCAAACTACAGCTGATTTACTTTACTATGCAAAAAAAAGAAAGAAAGAAAAATGCATAGAAAAACAAAAAGCTCACAGGAAAAAGCATACATTGACTACAACATAATCAGTTATTAATATTTTAGCTCTCTGTTGTTTTTGCATTTGCTTATAATTTCTTTGTATGCCAGCCTGGCCAAAAATTATGTCGTGCAATTTGTCATGTTTCATTGTGTTATCACAAATAAAACTATCACTCCAAGCACAACTAGCAATATGCTTACAAAATCTTTAACAACCTCTTAATATTTGGATAAAGGGTGAAGTCCTCCTGGACAGGATGTCACTTTTTTGGCCACTACTGTGTTTGAAGAACCTGAAAGAACCTTTTAAAGTTCTATATAGAACTTTTGTGAGACCATTGAAAACCTACTGTAGAACGGGATCGTTGAATTGTAGTCGTACTCCGAGTTATGAGTGTAATCATAGTCAAAAATATATTGGTCCTCCTCAACACCTGCGAAGACAAAAGAGACTTGATTCAGCTGTTATTTTAGCTGAAAAACGTACAATTGTGGGAAACAACGTGGAAGTCAGCATCACTCAACATGCCTGTTGATAAACTTACATTCACACCAGTCAGACAGGGATTGTCATAGCATGTCAGGCATTAATTATGACTTGCTTTCATTTCACAAACACAATTAATTCTTTGAACATTATCTGGCCATCTTTACTGGCCAACACAACTCAGTCACCTCACCGAACCATAGAGGACATTGTTTGCCATTGAAAAGAAGCAGTGTCAGTAATTTGAGATCTTTGTATTGCTTCTCGCATACTATTGCCATTTGTCAGTTATGTGAGACCATTCAGCATGACATTCTTTCTTCCCAAGCATCCTGTCTTTTCCTGCATATGTGATACTGTGAGATTACTGGGGAATGAGATGTTAATGAATGAAGAGTCAGCAGTAACATCTGTGTAGCCAGTTCTGTCAGGCTCAAGAGATTGTGAAAAGACATTTGTTTAACAGATATTTTTCTCTGCAAGGTTTACATTTGAGTTATTTAGATCTGATCACCGTTCATAAGTTTTGGGTCGGTAAAATTTCTTTATGTTTTTGAAAGAAGTCTCTTTTGGGCTGCGAAAATACAATAAAAACAGTAATCATTGTATTATTTAAAATAATGTCTGTTTTGAAACAGTAATTTGAATATATTGTAAATTGTAATTTATTCCTGTGATCAAAGCTGAATTTTCAGCATCATTACTCCAGTCTTCAGTGTCACATGATCCTTCAGAAATCATTCTAATATGATGATTTCCAAGAAACATTTCTGATTATCAATATTTTATTATTTTATTTTTGTGGAAACTTTGACACTTTTTTTTCAGGATTCTTTGATGAATAGAAAGTTCAAAAGAACAGCATTTATTTAAAATAGAAATCTTTTGTAACATTATAAATGTCTATACTGTAACTTAGGCCATGTCCACACGGACACGGGTATTTTTATAACCGGAGTTTTTCCTCCAGCGTTTTTAAAAAAAATCCCGTCCACACATGCTCGCAAAAACACGCTATCAAGCTCGGTCAAGAGCATGCCACACCAGCAGGCGGCGATATAACCCTAGCCGTAAAGCCACGTTGGCCAATCAGAAGCCTAACAAAAAGTTATTAGCGGTTCCGGTAGACGCAAATTTGACGTCAAACACAGTGGATAAAGGCGCACACTCTGACGTCGCAAGGCGAAAACCCCGGTTTCACTGTCTACACGACAACACTGTAACCGGCGTTTCTGAAAATCCTCACCCTCAGCAGGGGTTTTCAAAAATGTTTGGTTTCAGTGCGTTTCCGTGTGGACGAACGGCCGAACCGCGTAGAAAAAGTCACGGTTATAAAAATACCCGTGTCGGTGTGGACAGGGCCTTAGTTTTGATCAATTTAACGTGACCTTGCTGAATACACATATTCATTTCTTTACATTTTTAAAAAAAAAGTCTTACTGACCCCAAATTTTTATCAGTATTGTGGCTATTATAACAGATTTTTTTTCAAAGGTAAATTAATAAGATCCTAATTGTATTTTATTCTAGTGTAAGAATGCTTGAAAAAGACAACTGTTCTCCTTTCCTAATTCAGTCCCAAGAGGCAAGGCATCATGGGATGTGTAATCAGGCACTATAAAACATCAGTCTCTTGATGATCCCTCAGATATCATATGGAAATCTTCTAAACCTTTGGGTCACCGTGTATTTATGGCACTGGATGCACAGAAGTGCCTTCGGTACTGATTCTCCGAGTCCTCCGAGTTCAGTTCCCAGAATTTACTTCCTTAAACTGAAAAAATAATGACTGTCAGGCTTTTCCTTTTACATCTTACTCATTTATACAGCTGTGTAGTGAGACCAAGGTGATCAGTGTCAGTGTGTTCTTCAGGGAATGTGAATGATATCCAGAGTACACCTGGGAGTTGAGCCCAAGAATCCCACCTCATATGCCTTAGGCTTATCTGGATTTGTCTGACTCCATTTACTTTGAACTTTTTAGGGAGAAAGGCAAATATCAGATGTCAGAGCAGAAAAGGATTGTTAAAAGCTCTTTTCCGTTGTAATTTACACCCAGACACATTGTAAAAATTGGTATCATGAGTCTCATGACTAAGAGAATTGTTTTCTTAAGGAGCTGATCTTATGCGTGGTTCAATAGTATTCATGACTTAAAATAAATTTTTACATGGCTCTTTGGAATACTCGATTCTTATTGGTTAATCTCAATATCCAGTCGCGGTATTTCCCAATCTTCTCCATCGTAATGGCAACAGTGTATATTAGTTTGCTGAAGTTGCTACTTTCATGTTTCTCGTATTACACCAATGAATCACTCGTTTCATACAAACATCAGAAGTACTCTCCACATATAAGAAGAAAATCATGCTTTGATTCAAAATTATGACAAAATTTTGTAATTATGAGATAAAAAGAAAATCATGACATACAGATTTTGACTTTTTATCTCATAATTTTGACTATTTATGTTATAATTATGATTTACCAAAGCATTTTTTTTTGTCTTATGTGGCGTAAATGGGCTCCAGCAATCAATTGCTGTGAACATCCCCTTAAGTATTAATATTACTGTAATATTGTTTGTCTTGTCACTAGGTGTGTACTTTTTAATGGACAATTAAAAAAAGTAACTGCCATTGAGAGTTGTTGAATTGCCGGTGTCAATTTATTGTCAGTCTCTTTATACCTTATTTTATTCTATTGTCGTTTAGAAAATAATTATTAAATAAAATGTTTGGGAACACTTTAGTTTAGGGCCCAATTCTCACTATTAAGTTGCTTATTAGCACGCATATCACTAAGATATTGACTGTTTATAAGTACTTATTAATGCCTTATTCTGCATGACCATCTTATACATCCCTTAATCCCAATACCTAAACTTAACAACTACCTTTAATTCTATTAAGAAGCAGTAATTAGGAGTTTATAGAGACTAAAGTCATAGTTTATAGTGAGAATTGGACACTAATCTAAAGTGTGACCACATTTTTGCTTTATGTGAAGTGTTCAAATCTGTTCTTTCTTTTGGAAACTAATTTTTTTTTTCTGTTGATTTCACACAAATATATGCATAATACGTGTATGACTTATTCAACATAATGGAGATTAAATACGAAGTACATTTTAGATTCACATTATTTCTTATTGTAGATGAGAGTGTTTGATTGACAGCATCATGGAACCCAAAACCCAAATGTTTTGCCATACATGACCAAGAAATGACACTTGGCTTTTGCATCATGGCTGTTTGCCAGCACCATTAGTTCTCTAAACCGTTTCCCAGACTTGCCTTGCTTTATCCTCACAATCACCGCTGAAGGAACAAGCAATAAGAAGAATGCCCTGGGCAATTGTTCTTCATCATCCATGTCCTCAATGCTCTTTTCAGACCGATCATAGTCAAACTTTTACATGCAGTCATACTTCTTTGTAGACTGTTGTGTACGTGCTAATAATCATCTGCAATCTTTTCACTTTCTCTTGAGATTCGTGGGAAACAGGGCCAAGTTAATACCTGGATCAACACCAATAAACAAGTGGTACCATAAACAGCATGAGGCTCAGCGCTCTTCCTCAGCGAGCGGGATGTCTGGCCAGGTCTGTGGTCAGCATGCCATGCGTGGTTTATTTTAAAGTCATCATCCCTAGGGTACAGCAGTCACTGTGTATTAAGTGCCATCTGAATACTGCGAATTGCCCCATACAATCCACTACTCGCGCTATGGGTTCTTATCCAAACATTATTGTGCCCCCTTAATCAGATTAGCTATGCCAAATAAAGAAACAAAAATAACAGTATTACGTTTTGTCTGCAAGTTAACCTGGTGGATTTTAGGGTGACGGTATTCACATGCCCTGCTGAATGAGTTTTCCTTTCAAGGAGGAAAGTTAATGAAGCTGAGCTGTGAAGCTACGGCTCAAACACACATGTTTTACCCAACCGTGCACCACGTTAAATGGCTTTTTTATTCTCCTTGTCACATTGCCACTGAGATATGAACCCAATTCCAGAGTTTAAAGGGTTCAACATACTATCTGGCTGTTGTCCAACTTCATGCTCTCAGAGAGTAGACTATAAAACCCAACCTGGTCACTCCAAACACACAGCGAACAAGCTGGAACACGAAAGCCTCAAAAAAGTAATGAAAGCTAAGAACAACACCATTTAAACTAAGAATAGTGTGTTTTAAGCTGTGATTGACAATTCGTAGCAGTCACTGACAAACATAGTTTCTCGTGAGGCATTGGGAAATTTAGTCAGGCAGAACTTGGCCCCTCAACTCCCACCAACCACCATCAGTCATTCGAAGCCCCCAAAACTTGTGATTTCAAGATGTTATCCTAAAGAAATGTCAAAACAAGCATGAACTCAAAGTTATGAAAATATCCTTAAGGTAAGGCTTCACTCCCATAATGATTTTTGGCCAATGTTTCTCCTTATCGCTCTACCCAAACCCCAGGAGGTGGTGGGTTCAGTCCAACAGCATAACGCATGTTACGCATCTCATGATATCTGCTTTATTAATTCCCATCTTCTGTTTTCCTGTTGTCTGTAATTGATTCATAAAATCACCAGGCTCTTGGCACATACAGTTGGGCACATTCCCCAGCACAGGCTCCCACAAGCGCTCCGGCACATTTCAGCGTAAATTCTCTGTGTGCACTAAAAGTGAACAACAAATCACAATGTTTGAATAGTAGTGAATCTTTACAGTGAAGTTTTTATTCTTGCTAAGGATATCACTCAGTCTTCTGCTCCTAATTATCACTTATTGTAGTTCTGCACCACAATGATGACATGGATGTTGTCACTTCCTCAAGACAAAAGAGCAAATTCCTGCTGGTTTCTGCTGGTGGTCAATGAGCAGAACAAGAGAAGGAAGTCGGAGCTGTGAGTGTGTGTCTCGACAGAAAGCAGCTGTGCGGGGAACACGGTGGGATTACTTTGCCCTCGTGATTGTTATGACCCCCTGGGGCCGTCTGTCATGCCAAAGAGTTTGAGCTGGATTGCACTGTCATACAACTCCATAAGGATGCACTTTTGTGTCCTTTTCCCTGGGAATTTTTCAAACCAAGTTCTCTCGAGTGTGACTTTAAGTGTTTACAAATGAGCAGATTTAACAAGACCCATGCTGACTAAGGCTCTCACTTCTTTTGTTCCTGGAAATTTTGCGCAATACTTTACTCTTTACTTTGTGTTTTAGATGATACATCCTCTTTTGTTTTCTTCAGTATGTATTATTATTTAAAATATTGTTTCAACTATAAATAACTATTTCTACCTGATTTAACCCTTAATTTATATATTTTTTTAAATGTAATTACCTAATGTTTTTATATTGATTTTTTATATTTTTGGATTAATAAGTCAATTAATTGATTCATTCATTTAGATGTTACCACATTGCCACATTTTCAGCGTACCAGCTGCAGATCATAACTAAGCTTGATAACTTTCTGAAAATATAGAAGTGCACTCAAAGACAAAAATCAAAACCAGATTCCCACAACACACACCTTTCCTGTCAGCGGATCTCTGCATGCTCATAAACATATTTTGTGTCAATACAATGAGAGCTTTTTTTTAACCTAATTCAGGGATTTTCAAACTCTGGGTCACAAACCATCTATGGGACGCGGAGTGGGAAAAGAAAAGGAGGGTCGTGCAAAGTCACTTGGCTGCAGATAAGTTAACGTTTCAGTAAATAACACTCACACACACACACACACACACACACAAGTCTAGGGCTGCATGACAGCATTAAATGGAAATCTTACAGCTTCTGGACCCCCATCTCAAATATTTTGGTGGGTCTTGAGATAGATTGTCTAGGTGGGTTCTGGAATGGAAAAGTTTGAGAACCCCAATCAACCTAAATGCATAAAGTTGGACCAACACTAAACACAAAACTAACAAAATTATACCTTTCTTTCTTCTGTGGAACATAAAGGCTATATTCTGAAAATGGGTTGTTTTGTCAACACAGTGAAAATCAATGTTGTTTTGGACCCCAAAGACCTTCATTGCATTGACAAAACAGTTTAAACATTCTTTCAAATATATGTGTGTGTGTGTGTGTGTGTGTGTGATTTTGTTTGTGTGTGTGTGGGAGCGGCAGAGGTTAGTTGAGTGTGTGTGTGTGTGTGGGTGTGTGTGTGTGTGTGTGTGTGTGTATTCCGCAGATGCGCAGATGAAGCAAAAAGTCAGGTTTGAAACAACATGAGGATAAATTATAAGTTATGATTTGCATATCCCTATTAGGAAACTATTGCAAGTTACCACTTTTTTACAGGTTTCTCAGCCTCAAATACAACACATGCAAATATCTTTTCAAATGCTCCATTTGTAGAACTTTTTATCTCGCACTAGATCTGTCTCATTCCAAACATTCACACATACCAAGTTCCCTCATTGAAGTCAATCTCGCTCTCTCTCTCTCTCTCTCACACACACACACACATACACACACACTCACTCACCCCAGCAGAGCGGCATCAGTAGGAGAGTTCCTGCCAAACACACTGATATCATCACACAGCGCTGAGGTAGTCTTGCCATGTCGCTCTAAAGTGTTGGTGTGTGTGTGTGTGTGTGCAGCCTCCACGCTGTGCTTCTGAATGACTGCAGCGTGTGAGTGAGTGTGAGGAGAGGAACCCGCCTGGAGAAGGAGTGGGAGGAAGGAGTGAGAGGGGGTGGGAACTCCAAAATGTTAGATGCCTCATTCATCTGTTAACTAGCACCTCCTTTAAACAATACCAGTGTCTGTCTCAACCCTGAAAGTGGATTAGGGCTATAGCTGACATGACTCTTATTCATTTGAATGGGTTATTTTTAGTAATATGGAATGTTAAGATAGACGAGAGATGAAAAGACTGACCTGGGTTGGGATGTGGGTCACAGAGCGCACAGAAAGCAGATGTAAACGTCATCCACACAGCTGTGTGACTCTGCTGTTTGTCGACTGATCTTGATTAGTGATAAACTTGGATGCCTGCTGTGCAGTTAATGGTTCGGAAAAGATGTTTCAAGATCACTTAACAAAGGCATTTAATGTCACCTTAACTTCAGAAAGTGCTTACAAAACACTGTATAATTGTATAATACAGTAGTAGTTTTCCAAGTACCTTAAATAGCAGAGGTTTTCCCCCCCATCCTAAATGATTTCCATTACACGAGAGTAGATGTTAAAACTTCATGCTGATTTGTACTCGGCTTTCGCCAAGATAAGCAACACTAAGACGTAGCTTTACAGTAAACTATGCTTCTCCATCCATTTACGCTTCTTTCCATATGAGGGTGTGACTCCCCTTCTGTCCGGCGTTAACGGCTGCAGTGTACTTGGCGCGTCAGCACACACGACGGCTGCAACTACAGTGTGGTCTCCCTAGTGGACCAACACGACAACCGTCTGGATTGAGCCGAGTAGGGGACATCTCTAGGGTCTTCAAGTGGGCACCTTCCGTCCTCAGTGTTTCGTCGACTAGCCCACGACACCTCAAGAGGGCTAAATATTGCTCCAAACTAGCATTAGTGAGCCAGTTAAAGAAAAGAACAAATCTGTAGAAAGGAAAAAGAGATTTAAATAATCTTCAATATAATATTTGTAAAATATTTAAACATTTATTTTATGTATAATAGTTTAATTTTTTAATATTTAATCATTAATCAAATTTTTTATTAATTTTTTTAACTATTTTTTAATGTATATAATTTTTTTATTATAATAATTCTTATATTTGTCAAATATTTAAACATTTATTTTTATATATAATAGTTTATTGTTTTAAATATTTAATCATTAATCAAATTATTTTTAACATTTTTAGTTTTTTTTTAATATAATATTATTTACTTGCAACATATGTGCATGTTTGCTTTTTATTTCTTACTGTTAAAATACAAATTTCCCCCCTAGCACCCCCTTGAAAACAACTTGAAGTACCCCTAAAGTACAGTTAAAATACTATGGTATATGAACAATGAATATCATTCAGCAACAACGAGTTGCAAAAACCCTCACTTGAAATAGTAAAAACTCAAGGACGCAGAGAAGTTTAAACACACAGACAGTTGTTTTAGTTTAACTAAGACGTCAAATCTTTAAAAAAACTTGACTATCTTTGCATGCAGGTCCCAGAGCATTAGAAACCCTCTGCTATGCCAAGTGCCAGATGTTTTTGAGTTCTTCAAGGGCTTTCGACCTGCCCATCCTTTCTACTCAGCAGGGGCTTGAGGAGAGGCAAAGGTACAGAGAGATGGACTCAGTGGCAGGAAAGAGCAGAGCGCAGGGGGTGTTTCAGTGAAGTACGTAAATGAATGAATATTCTGGGCCTTTCTTTCCTGTCTTGCTGCACTGATGTGTCCCCTTCACAACCCCCAGCTGTGTGAATTGGACCGTGGGACTGTGTGGGTGAGCTGTGCATCCGCGAGACAAGACAAGCACCTCCTACAACCAGTTAAGATCTATTTCCCTGCTTTAAAAAGCCTAGTCCTCTTATTTCAATCCGAGTCTGTGCCCATGGGCTGCAAACACACCCTTGGCTTATGCTGAAATCTGAGATGACTTCCATTAAAAAGAGAGCAAAACCTCAGACTGACTGCAAGGAGACTGTCAGTGCCCACATGGGTCATATAGTGGGAAACGGCCATGTTGCTACTGTGCAAGGTGCCAATTCAAACAAACCCCAGTGTATTATTGCTCTTCAGCGGAGTTTGAGGGAGATTTATGTGTTGGGTGCCTCAACCCGATCTCATGCATATTGTGAGGATTTTTTTTTAACTGTATTTTGCTTGTTTTAATGTTCTCATGCGAAGTCATTTCTCTATGACAGGGGTTTTCAACAGGAAAATCTGGGGAGCTGCCAATTAATGCTTGATCTCGACATATTTATGTGGGAAAAAATGAAAATATATGGTAAAGACTAATTTTCTCATTGTCCCTTCAACATAGCTTTTTTTTTTTTGCATTAAATACTTTATGAGATGGAGAAAAAAATTTATATGGCAATGATTTTTAGTGAGTGGACAAGTTTTTGCGAGGGGATGCAAAGGTGTTGTGGGCGAACGCAAAGTTTCTCTTTTTTAATATTGCTATTTAGGTTTGAAATGTAAACATTTTTGTTCTCTGTGAGCAAACGCAAAATCATTGAAATATATTTTTTCAGCAAAGTAGTCATTTGCAAGCAACCAAAGCATTCTTAATTTTTTTCTCTGAAATGTTACAATAAAAATATAGTTTCTTAGTTCATTTTGTTATAAATTGCTTTTTTAAAATGAATCTAAACCACCGTGGTGAGACACACCGGAAAAATAGGATAGTATTTCTCTTGTGAGGGATAAGTGAGGAAAAGAACAGATTAGAGATTCATATCTTCACTCCCTACCCCTATGACAGACCAGGCTTCATTTAAATCCTTTACTTTCTTTTGTAAACATTTTATGAACTGTATTGGAGTCATGATTAAGTGTTTTGGTGGAAACATAAAACATCACTTTTGGATCCTGAATTGAGCTTTTACAGGGGTTGAGCCATAATAGAAGTGTTTAGAAAGACTCTGTGAACATTATCCAGTGGGGGTGAACTGGTGCATTGGCTTCTCTCTTGATTTACATGTGAGCAGGATGTTAGCCACACTCCCACTGATCTCTCCGCGTGGGCACGGCTGACCAGCGCATCGGATGGGATGTGTATACGTGAGAACAGAGAGAAGATGAGTCTCGGGGGTCGCCGGGGACCCCAGGGGGAGCAGGGATGGATCTGCCGCTCTGGCTGTGAGGTCCCACAATGGAGAAGACGGTGGGAGAAAACATTTGCGAGTGTTTAGCAGAGAGAATCTGGGCTCTCATCCAGAAGCTGTTTTCCATGCACACTGTAAGAACCTGTGAGGAATTCTCCATCATGGACTGCTTACACACAAAACTCACTCTTTTTAGGCATTCATTTCTCTTGATTATTAGAGATTAAAGGAATATTCTGTGTTCAGTATACGAGTTGAGCCCAATCAACAGCAGTTGTTTATCTTTTTTTTTTGTTAAAAATCAGAAATTTGGATTACAGTGAGACACTTAATATAAGTGAACATTAAACTGTTCCAGTAGTGCAGCCACAGAATGTAAACAATGTGCTTATTAACTTGATTTTAACTGTTGGAAAAAAATCACTTAACTTTTCCGTGTAAAGTTAAACCAATTTCACAATTTAAACAACCGTGAATGACGAGAACATCCTTACAGCTTAAATAATACATGAGTTTTAATAGACGGATTAATGCAAGTTGCGTTTATAAAAATATAAGATTCACATTTCAGCTTTTAAAACTGAAATTGGCCACAATTCATTTGTAACGTATACCTCATTGTAACATGTATTGTTCTTAAAAAAAAGAAAAAAGAAAGAAAAGAAAAAATGGCATAAGACACAATTATTCTGTTTGGCAATTAACAATATAGGCCTGTTTAATGAGCTTAACTTTAAATTGAACCCAGAAACAATGCAATAGGTCATGACAGGTTTGATTTACATTACTAGATGGTTATATACTTAAAAATAAGTTTTGCATTGATGCCATAGAAGAACCATTTTTTGTTCCCTGAAGTAACCTTTCAGTATAACCTTAATTAGAAGAACTTTTTTCCTCTATGAAAAAAAACGTTTGTGGTACGGAGAGGTTCAATGGATGTTAAAGTTTTGTTCATAGACGCCAATAAAGGAGTGTATGTTTAAAATGACATGCTGTAACACACAGTCCATGGTAGCCAATCATACAGAAAAAAAAAAGAAAAAAAATTCTGCCATTGATTGAAAAACTTTCCATGATGTTAAAGCTCCAACATATGAAATCGATATAATGGAGACACATGGCCAATATTTAATCCAACATCTATTATTTTGAATCTTGCTGCAAGCCAAGTCTGAGAGCAACAGACTGTTTACACTTATCCCCCCATCTGCAGATCTCTCATTTAATGCTGGCACTGAGAGATGTTCTCAAGTGATAAGAATAGTCTTTTTGATACACAGCATGAACCCCGAACAACCACACAACAACATGCGTTTAAATGAGAAGATGCCGTTGACACAGCTGGGAGGAACTGAAGTATGTCTTATGCACCATAAAGCGGTTATATAAAACTTTGATGAATCACTGCATGTCTGAACTCAAGGTTTTCTTCAATATTGTATTTACAGTCTCCAAAGGAAATAATCCAATAAGTGGAATAGCTTAACTTTCTGAACATTACACTCTTAAAAATAAAGGTTCCAAAAGGAGTTTTTTGAAAAGCACTTTATTTTACAGTCCTGTTCCCCATGTACATACTATTTACATATTGTAATTACAATAACTGGGTAATAACTAGGTACGAACCCTAAATCTAATCCTAAACCTGATCTTATATTACCAGTACTTTCTTAGGTCTAAGTACACTCACTGTAAAAAACTTAACTCATTATTTTGAGTTATCTTTTTGCATGTTTTTTTTTTAGTTTAACTAACTTATTTCGATAAGTTGAGGACAAGAAAAACTTAAAATTTCTTGCTGTCTGGACAATCTATTTATCTCTACACAAAAAAATAAGTTGAAATAACTAAATTGCTAAAATATTTTTTACAGTAAATACACATTAGTGCACATATTGTAAAATAGAGTGCAACCAAAACTTTTTTTCTTATATGTGAAGCAGGCTAGTGCAAAATTCAGAATTTCAGAATTGGCCTGCATTCAATTCATGAATTGGAATTTGAATTGAATTGACTCCGCCCCACAGGAAGTTTGAATTGGAATGACAGGAAGTGGAATTAAATTCATGGCAATTCAAAGAAATTCCACACAGTCCCACAACAGAAGGAATGTGATGAATCTCACATTAAGCTTTACACTGTAAAAAAAAAAAAAAGTTGGATTAACTTAAAAAGGTAAGTTACCTGGTTGCCTTAAAATTTTGAGTTCATTGAAATAAAAAATTTGAGTTAATACAACAAAGGAGATTGGTTTAATAAATAGAAACTCAAAATATTATGTTATCTGAACTACATTAATTATCTAAGTTGATTTGACAAAATATAAAAAGTTGTGATAACAAATCATCAAAATTTTTACAGTGGAAGGTTACTTTGGAAATGTAATTACTTACTGTTATTAGTTACCCATTATAAATGTGGTTTGGGTTATTTTATGTGGATCACTTTATCAATGCAAAGCAATTTCCTTTTTTTTTGATTAGTAACTTGAATCCTCAGTAATACAAATAAATACAATTACATTAATTTTGTAATTTGATAACATAATTACATTACATGTGATACCGCTCAACCCTGCATACATTTTGTTCTAAAATATAGATAATGATCAAATTCTTGAAATAAATTACCCCCTCAATGTTGTTTAATTAGTTTTGTTCCAATTTTTATTTCAAAGTAATCAAATAACACAAAGTGCATAATGCAATCATATCTGACATATACTGTAAAGCTTCATACACTTCATTTAAAATATGTATTTGAATTTTTATTGAATTGCAATTCTGCTTCCTTTAATTCAAATTCGAATTGTAATTCTAGATCCTGTTTTTGACATCACTTCAAATTCAAATCAAATTCAAGAATTGAATTGGAATTAAGAAGTCATTCTCAATTCAATTCTGAATTGTGCACAAGCCTGATGTGAAGAACATTTTAATAATCTAAAGAACCATTTTCTACTATAAAGAACATTTGTTACTTTTTTTTAACATGGATGTTAAAGGATTTGATTATTTTGAGTCTCTGTGCCCTTTATCGGAGCATTTTTTGTAATATGACTGGTGATGCATCACATGTTTTACAGGTATAAAGCTGGTTCAAATCGATTTGGTTTTGAGTATTTAGAGTTTATGGGTTTTTTCCCTTTAAACCCACCCACAGTGCAGATGTAGGAAAAAAAGGCATTTGGGATAGAGGCCAAAGTTTGGGGTACCTGCGAAATCTCTGGTTCCCATCGTTCCCCTTCCTGGAAGCACATGCAGGAAATGAACTCACTAAGAAAAACGCTCTGTAACTACAGCAAAGGCAGAAATGATTGACGGTTAGCCGTTATAACCACATCACTACACAGAATCCACATGTGTCAGTTAAACTTGCAGAGATGATGATTCCCTAATTGATGATAGATAGATAGATAGATAGATAGATAGATAGATAGATAGATAGATAGATAGATAGATAGATAGATAGATAGATAGATAGATAGATAGATAGATAGATAGATAGATAGATAGATAGATAGATAGATAGATAGATTCTCATGTATTTCAGGAATGGTTAAAAGCTTAGTCCCAAGTCAGCATTCCTCTTGTCCCCACAGGAGGATTTAAGGACCCCTGTCCTTGACCTTGAACAGTGTTCAGGTTCATATGCTTTTTCCTTTAAATCAGTCGTGGATTATGGTCAGAATGGCTACCCCGAGAAGCCTAAGAAAACAGAGGCTGGTTTCTCTGGGACTGGTTTGTAAGTGACCTTCACCTCACACTCCCAGAGTAAAGGAGCTCCAGATACTCCAAATTAGGTCAAGTGTGTGTCTGACGACGTCTTCGTTTTTTGTTGTTGTTGTTTTTTCCAAACCCTTTTTCTCAGTAGGAAGTTTAAGGTGTGTGTGGATTTGGAGAGCAGTAAATTTTGGAAAAGGAACAGGAAGGGGGGAATGAATGGGCATACATTGGGTTTAGTCAGTTTATCTCCTTCACACATATCTCAGTTAATCTCTAGAGTTCTTCCTTTTGAACTGGACGTCATTGATAACAGCCTGTATCTGTTCACTGCTGCTCTGTCTCATGGTTTCTGTGCTGGGGGCTTCAAGGCAATTAGTAACTGAAAGACGCATTATCAAACAGGATTGGGAATTTTCTGGAAGATGATTACATCATCTGATTTGACTCATCCATATGACCACAGGGCATTCAAACGCCTTTGAATAAGACAATGATGCAAGTGTGGACATATTTTAATAGAGACCGTGAAGTTTTCAAGCTACGATTTAATCCTAATTTTAACCACAGTCAAGCTAGTTTTATATTATGGTTCGCCACACTACAAGGTACTGGTAGGCCAATATAACAAAAAGTATCAAAATACATTGAAGCTACTTATATGACAATCATTTTTTAAATAACTATCCAATTATATAATTAATAATTTAATCAAAACCCTTAATATTCTGGCAAAAATCAATGTGGGTAGTTTTTATAATGAACAAATTAATGAATGAACCATCCCAATTAAACTGAACCGATTTTTAACTAAATACAAATAGATAATACAAAAAAAACTAATATGCTTCTTTATTTATATAGCTGCATATGCATAGTGATGGAATAAATATTCTGCTTTAAAAAATGTACTAAAATGGCATGCTGAGACATAAATTTGTTTATCTTTCTGGAAATCTCCGCATGAACTGATTCACTAGAATGAATCTGCCTTTCCAAAACTACATATGAGAGCGTGAACCATTAAGGATGAACCGATTCGTTAAAATGAATCAGACTTTCAAGCAGCGAGCGATCCGAGAGTGTTTGATTACCTCAGCTCACTTACCATTCAAGTTATATATAAAGTATGTAAACAACAATGTGGCATTTTGGTTGCTCTGTACTGCCAATCGTTGGAAAAAGCATCGTCACCAGTAAAGCTATCCTGTTTTGAAAGAATTTGAATAACTGAAAAATGTAGTTTAGTTGGTTTAACCCTATAGTCTCACGCCCACGGACCGATGGCTGAACAATGATGCATAAGGCACACTGAACAGGAATTTCAAAGTCGTCATCTGATTGGTTGAATTCTACAGGATGTCTGGGATATGTGTGTGTGTCGCGTTCTGTAACTGTTCACCTGGAAACAAAGATGTTATGCCGCCAAACCCCCTCATGGAAAAAGAACGCTGTTGTATTTACAATAGTGACAATCAGTATCAAATAAATGCTGTATTTTAAAAAGTATGTGAAGTATTTAAAGTTTGCGGCATAGACACTTTAAAATACATCCAAGAGTCTGTTATTGTGGGGACATCGACGTTACATTTCCATTTTCATGCCCCTAAACATGACACAGAACAAAACTAACTGTGATTGGTTTAGTTTTCTACAAAATACAGACTGTGTGTCAGGCATTTCCATTGTGCTATACACCCTTTGAAGTTATATTCATAAACTCCTTCGCAGAGGTGGGCACAAATACATCAAAAACTATTTTGTTACAAAATACAAATACTGGCTCATGAAATGTAACAGAATAAAATACAAAATACTGATGGGAAAAATGTATTTAAATAAAATACAAGTAATTAGTATTTTGAAAATACAAAAATACTCCCACAATAATCATTTTTTTAAAGGTGGGGTATGTGATTTGCAAAACGGCCGGCAGATTTTGAAAATACACAACTCAAATGGTCCTACCTTCTTTCCTCCAACGCTGGCCCTGATTCGCTCGAGGGGGAGGGGGGTATGGTACGACCGTTTGATTGACAGACTTACGGTCCAATGATTCTAGGTGGTCTTGGAAATGATTGGCTGGAGTTTTTGGAATCCTGCCCGTTCCACAGATGATTAAATTGCTTAATTTTCATTTCAGTGCTTCTAACTCAGTGGCTGTAAGTGGGTTATGAATAGGATTTCAAGTGATTTTGAAAAAATGGACAAAAAGGAGAATCACATACCCCACCTTTAAGTCTTTTTTTTATTACTGAAAGGTCAATAACACAAATAGTAGCAATAACACAAATATGAGAAATGTGTAAATTCAAAATGGCGAAGTAGCAAAATAAAAAAGTATGGGCATTTCACTAAATCTTTACAGGGCCTGAAATAGCTCCCTCTGACGTAAATGGCATGTAAGTTCACATCAATGGTGTGGTAGGCTGCCCTTAATAACAAAACGTGTTTGATGTAGGCTACTAAGCCACATTATCACCGTTACGCTACTCCGTAGATAACAGACTTTTCGTCACAAAATCAAAATTCCATTTTAATCATAATATATATGATTAATCATATTAATCATAATATGTGTGGTTTTGTTTTACACAAGACTTTAACTGCCCTGACCACGTATGCCTTTTCCATAGTAGAATCGCGCTGCGTGCGCAATTACTGAAAAACAATAGGATTGATGATTATTTTATACAAAATCAATCTCAATATTTCTCATATGTAATATGTTTAAAAACGTGTAAAAACTGCAGATGGATGTTATATTGTGAACGCTTGCTTAGCATGGAGATTTCAGTGGACTTACAACAGATGCGCTGTTTCATAATAGGTAGGGCCTAGGACAACACAGAGCATTGATCTCATAACTAAGGCACAATTATTTTCTCCATAATGGCGTTCAGTGTGCAATATGTGTGTGTGTAGACTGTATATTTTTCACAAAACACTTTACCTTAAAGGAGCTGTATGTAAGAAATGTATTTCAATTAATCATAAAATGGCCCTGATATGTCACTAGACATTAAGAAATCATGTTCATTTCAAATACTTATATAAATGACAACAGTGGTCCGGCCAGGATATTGTCATTTAAAAAGTGAAGTTGCAGCCCTCAACTGATGTTGATGTTGTCATGTTGTGTTTTGGTCTGATGCGTCACCCTCCATGTAATCTACCAATCACGAAGTCAGTAGTGTTGTGGCATCCGGGTTGCCAGCTCTGCTCTAGTTCCCACAGCTGAAGCTACAAACGTGTCGGATAAAAAAAAATTGGATCCTGCAGCCTATCTGGCAACCTCGAGTCAGGGGTGAGGGGGAGGGGATACACCGCTCTACAGTAATTTGAAAGTGATTGCAGTACCAGTTTTGGCCACAATCTTACATACGGCTCCTTTAATGCGGTTTTTAAGAGGAGCAGCGCGCCACTTCTTCTCCTGTGTTCAAAACTCATTCACTTCTTAGAGAAAGCCCGGTCTACAGGGTGTCACGTGATTTTCGTGCATCTAACCTGGACATTGCCATTGCCAACATCAGCCCGAAAATATGGCAAAACCATTTACTATGGTGATTTTTCTTAAGTATTTAAGTATTTGAAATACTCTAAATACACTCCCTCAAAATATTTTGTTACAAACTACATTTTACTTTTTCCACACCTGCAAAATACAAATGACAAAATACACTAAAGTAATTAAATACGTATTTAAAATACATTTAATTGAAATACTGCCCATGTCTGCTCCCTCGACACAGTGAACAAAGAGAGTGTGTCACTCCTTGTGTCACTCCCCACAAACACACCCTCACAAGCCTTTACATGTTATACTGTAATACTGCAGGGTGTATATACTGAGATATGCACAAATAAATCCTTTGTTAATACAGTGTTTTAGAAACTGGCTCCAGTGCGGATTTGTGTGATCAATATGTTCATTCACAAAGCTTCAAAGACATGAAATAAGTCTTCCTCTTTGGCTGTAGCATATGATGAATGAACAGTGTTGGATCCAACAACTCACAAAAATATCGCTTGCTTGGTTTCATCTTGTTTACGAATACAAAACAGAAATGCTAACAGCAGTTTTGAATCAGTTTCTGTTTATATCATTATAAGTGCACTTTGTGTCACTTTTCTAATTTCTGCTTGTGATTTACACAGCGTTGTCCTAAAAAGACAACATTTTCCCAGGATTTGGTATCCATATCCCAAACCGCTATAGCCTTAATCCCACAAACCCACGCACACTTGACCTTGTTCATGTGGGCTGGCAGCTACACCTGGATCCAATTAGATGTCTCTCACATTCCTCTTGTTATTCCTAACCAAGGCCAGAACTTCATACTATTGTGTTTTGCTCGCTTTATTAGGGCAACTCTGTTCAAGTGCCTTGATGGAGTTCAAGTAATCAGGACTAATTCTACAGCTTACTATACACTGTTAACAAACTCTAATATTTAAATTCATAGGAGTGCACAAGACAACATTTAGAGCAGAATGTAATGTTCTCCATTTGAATGACTGACTAATTGCTCTAAATAGTCCTCACACTTATAGCCTAAAACGTCTGTCTTGAGCCTCTTGGATCTGTCTTTTGTGCTTGGCGGTGTATTTGTCTCAATCACTCCTGTATTAAACACTTGTTTGGGATTCCCAAGGCAGTATGCCTGCCGTTGGCCCATTGTGTTTTTTTGCATGAGAATACACTAGTGTGTGTGTCCCATTATTCTTGCCTGAACGTGAAACCCTGTCCCCCATCTGTCGACCCCCCCCACCCCCGGGCCACCATGCAGCTGGAGGACAAAAGGCTGCAGGAAACATTGAGAAGACGTGACAATGGCCCTCAATCAAGGTCAAGCAAGAGAAGGCCCAGAGTTCAAGCATAATGAATATTACCAGTCATTAGGCTAGTTAACTTGGTCTGATACAAGTCAGTCTTACACCTGTTCAATTTCTTACAAAAGTTGAAGTGCTTGAGTAAAATCGGTCTGTTTACATGTTAAAATGGGAAGAATGGTTTTAAGTGTGCATTCCAAAAATATTTATATGTTAGCCTATAGTTTGTGTATGAGTAAAATGTCTGTGTAAAGCTCTAGTGCTCCATCTAGCGACAGCTTCCTATAAGGCCACAAGGTAAACAAGCAGTCTTAACCAGTCCAAACTGGTTTCAACCATGTCCTTTCACTGCCTGCCATCTAGTGGGATTTTATGGCATCGTTGTTCAGCATTTACTTGTCAAGTGGTGTCCAAAATAATGAAAATGATCAAGACCTTAAATACACATCTTTCTCCACTTTGCTAGAGCATTTCCTGTTTCCTGCCTGTTGTCTTGAAATGTGTCCCAACATCTAAATACTGGGCTTCCCATGAGTTATCTATATGTTTGTAAACGAAAAAACAACAAAGGGATATTGTAATTAAAAGATATTATAGCATGGATGTAATCCCAGGGATTTGTTGGTGAGGGTCAGGATTGTTGAATCTGATTTGTATTGCAAATATAAATAAAAAAAATCATATATTTTATTTAAAAAAAAAAATTATATATATAAATTATTTTTTACACACCAGATGGTAAACCCAATCATGTTAATAGATAAGATGTATGTCAAGTCATATATATATATATATATATGACTTGACATACATCTTATCTATTAACATGATTGGGTTTACCATCTGGTGTGTAAAAAATAATTCTGGGAAAGAAATCCTGCAAAAAATTATAAAAATGCCCATGGTATTCAATATTCAGTAAAATTAATATTTTTTACATTATCAAAATGCAGTGTTTATATAATTCCAAAAATATACCCTTGTATCGGTAAAAAGTGCCCCTTAACATGCAATTATCTTATAGATATCTTAGGATCTGTTTAAGATATGCTCGTAGCTGTTTTGACAGACAAACAAACAAATAGGTTGTCTGTTTTAATGACTGTTTTTTGCTGTTGTTTTTTGTTTGTTTTTTTTTACAAAAGATTATTCGGTTCTTCTCTGGCAGCCTAGATAAATCAGCTTAGGAGATCAGTTGTGGTGTCCATTCCACTTCAGGGTCAGTGTGCCATGTACTGCCCGAGCCCTAGTGGTCACCTTGGGGTATTGCACTAATGCACATTGCTGAAAGCGTTCATTTTACATCAGGGCTTATAGGTCTAATAGGTGGGGACAATTGTTTTTCAGCTATTTTAAAATAAAGACATTTTTCAAGCAAATCTGGATTTTTTTTAATGAACTTATAACAAGAATCTAACAGTCAGCTTGTACTCTACGACCAAATGGCCCTTTGTGGCTCGCCGGCTTCTGTGGTGAAGCGATCAGCACCACGTTTAATGGGACAGATGGCGTGGCGTGCGTGCAGCCTTCGAGCCACCATGACTGTCTGGGTTTATGGTCAGCCATTTTGTTAGGAATTATTGTATGGAAGACGCTCAAAGTATTATGAGTTAATTTGTGCTAAAAGAAAAAACACTTTTTGTTTGTATGTGAGGGGGAAAATATCACTTATTTTATTTCTCTGATGTGTTAGTGTTCACTTTAGGCTCTTTAAAATACACAATTTTAACCTAGTCTCCAAATTGATTTCGAATTACTGGAGTATTAAAGGACACGGACATCGCTTCCAGGCGCCAATGAGAACAAAGAATGGGCGGATTAACAGTTTGAAAGCTTCATACTGACGTTCTGACCGTCCCGTCTAAAATTTACTGCGCGCGTATTTCCAACCAATCAGGTCAATCTACAAAGACCGATTATGTTGATAAGCATGATCCGTTTGAGCGACAGGCTGGTCCACCACTCACGGGTTTGAAAATAACAACGAACCAATCAGGGCGCAGTGAGGGCGGGGTCTCAGAAAGGGGGTTGGGTGCGAGGTATCATGGAGGATCAGTTAGAGAACGGCAGCCATTGAAGATAGCCGAGCCGTAGGTCCGCGCTCAGGAGTTTCTGACCATTTTTTTTCTTTAAACGGTCTAACCTAGTGCAGTAATCACCAACAAAATGGAGATGAAGAAGAGGATCAGTTTAGAGCTGAGGAACAGAACTCCAGCGGAGGTGAGCGCTTTAATTATTTATTTTTCCACGGAAACAAGAAATGATGTTAGTTCGCAACCTGTCCATCCTGCACTTACGGAATAGTCAGTAGACTCCGCTGAATGGCAGCACGGCTGTTACACCACATGGGCAATTACAAGGATGCGATTTAGATATTTAGGCATGGATGAAGGCATCACAGAATGCACATTTTAGACCTATACAAGATGATTTCAGACAAGTAGTCAAAAATAATCGTTATTTGAGCGCGGAAAACTCATATGAACTCGTTCTCCTTCGCCATTGCATTAACGTTACACTTGTCGATGTGGGCGTCCCAAATAGTACCTCAAAATAACATGCTTAAATTTTTTAAGACTATTTCTTATTTAATGATTCAGAAACGATGTGTATTACTCAACAAGTGAAGTCCAATTCAATTACGACGTTATTATAGTCCTCGATACGATAATGTTATCGCTTCCAGCGGGAAACTGTAGAAATTAAAACAAAACGTTAGTGTTGTAACGTACTAGGAATCAATACCCCAACTGACAATTTATGCAAAATACTGACCTAAACATCACGCGAATGAATCTGCTCACGTAAAGTTTATTGTAGGCAAGCTTCATGGATGCCTAAGTTACCTCACTATGGCTTCTCTAACCTACTAAACAAGCAGTTTCGTCTTCCAAAGACGGACATCTTACTCTCCAACTCTTCGATATTTGGCATTCAGGGGCATTTGCCTTCGGTCTTCCTCTTAAGTATCTTAAAGCCATTATGTTCAGAGTTTGAGAGCACAAGCACATATCGGAGCGAATGTCAGGTCAAACTGCATAATTAAGCGTTCATGGCTTCTGCAGCGCCTCGCTGTGTGTGTGGCGAGGATGGTGTGTGTGAAATACTGCTCGAGTCTCCGTGTTGACGGGCGGGGAGTGGAAGTCATTTTGTTGCATCAATAGTTGAGACGGTGTTTTGTGGCTTTGACTCCGTTTTTATTAACCGGAGTTGAGCGATTTCTGATTCACAAAGCCTACGTGGTGTTTAGAACGGAATAATTGGCGCGTAAACCAGAAATATTCGTTCGACCGTTACGAAACGTTTAAAAAAACAAGTTGCCATTTTCTTCAATGGTTGCGTTAATGGCGTATTTATGTAACCTCCGGTAACATTATTTATTACCGAAGTTAAGCAACACGAATTCGGCTTTACGAAGCCGTTTGGGTTATCCGTCACCGTTTTATTAATTGAAGGAATGTGGCAGATGGTGAAGGGGCGAGCCCCCCTTCCTCTCCTCCGATTTTAGTAGATTATTGTAGTAGGCTTGCCTGAACCGAAGTAGAGGAGCACGCTTCTTTTAAATGAGGGATCCTTTACATGAGCTTGAGTTAATGCTTTGACGTGTATAAATCATACATGTCTTTTAACTCGGGTGTATCTTGCGTCACCATCAAATTATTACCACCACCTCGCGCATAATCGAGAGCATTCTGAATATCTACTTGTGAAATGCTGGCAGTAATTCATCTCAAATCCTGAGCGATGAATGGGTAAACATTATCAAGGCTACATTAAGCACACATCTCGTGCTGAAAAATGTAGTATTTTTCCATAAGGACAAGTTGTTGAATATTTAAATAGTAGGGCTGCAGCCTGTAGTGCGTGCGTGCGTGCACGTTTCAGTGTGTTATAACAACACACGTTACTCAAAGACCATAAACCGTTTTATTTAAAATATGTATAACTTAATAAAAATAAAGTTTCTAAACTTATTTATGATGTCTCTTTGGTAAATTAAACCAAAGAGACAAATAAATAAGTTTAGAAACTTTTTTTGTTTTTTTAAATTATACTGGGTTTTTGCTGCAACTATTCAGTTGGTACCAAGTTTCACTCTTGTTTAGGCAGATAAACATACATTCTCATGATACCCTTAAAGATGATGTACTAAAATATTTTAGTCATAAAATTAAGGCATTTGTTTTGAATTCCCCAAAAAGTGTGAATACAGTGGAACTATTGGCGTATTGTTTCTGAAATCCAAACCAGCAACACTGGTTCAACCAATGGTGTGAGTTTGGGGGTGGGACTTTCTATTGGTTTGACCAATACGAATATCAATGGGGGAGTGTTTAAAAACCTGTTAGAAAACACTCATTGTTTTTGCAGTTTGGTGACACTAGTGCGCAGTAAACTACATACTTAACATTAAGTCTTAATATTTAGACTTTTCTCATTTGTTTATTACATATTCATAAGCATTAGTTGTAATATTAGCGTTTTTTTAATGTTGCATTGTGGTAATACGTATGAATAGTATGAAATAAACTTTCCTTGCTCACCAAGGTCCTTTATTATGTTCATCCCTCCTGCAGGTAGCAGAGCTGGTGGTGGATAACTGCCGCACGAGTGACGGTGAGATTGAAGGCCTGACGGATGAGTTTAAGGAGCTGGAGTTCCTCAGCATGGTCAACGTGGGTCTCACCTCCCTGGCCAAACTACCCTCACTGCCAAAACTGAGGAAGGTCAGTAAAGAGATCAAGCTTTAATTTCAGAAAACAACAGGCAAAGTTCTCTTAACAAGAAGATCTGTTGTGTTTCAAGTACTAACCGTGCAGAAAACCGATACCGTAACAGTTTACATATTAATGTAGACTTGTTGTATTATTAAAGTGTGCAAAAAATGGATGGAGAATGCCTAATGGAAACTTTAGTAGTGTGATGTGGCGAAAATATCAATGTTTAACATATTGCATGATTACAATAGTAAATTGGTCTTAAGCACGTAATTACACTGTAAAAAACAGGGGCTTTTTTTTTTTTTTTTTTTTTTTTTTTGCCAAGATGTTTATCTTAACTTTCCAGTCAAGTTAATTTTAAGGGCAATTCTCTTTTACAGTTGGAGCTGAGTGATAATAATATCACAGGTGCACTGGAGACGCTCGCAGAGAAATGCGCCAACCTGACTTACTTAAACTTGAGTGGCAACAAGATCAAAGAGCTCAGCACACTGGAGGCCCTGGTAAAAACACTTTCTCAATAAATTGTGTATAAATATATTTTGGAGATGATATCATCAGCCCTTCAGTTAATGTACAGTCAAACGGATATTATCGTAATTGTCATTTTATACGCAAGTTAAAGTACATTCAACCTTTTTTGATGTATGACATGCTCTTCAACCCTCAGCAAAACCTAAAGAACCTGAAGAGTTTGGACCTGTTCAACTGTGAGATCACCACGTTGGAGGACTACAGGGAAAGCATCTTTGAGCTTCTGCCTCAGGTCACATACCTGGACGGCTTTGATGCGGAAGACAACGAAGCTCCAGACTCTGAGGCTGACGATGATGGTGAGAACCAAGAGTTTGAACACACAATCTAATCTTTTTTTTAAATTGCAGATTATTATGCTCATCCTCCAATGGACACAGAAAATTGTAAAAGCCATGCGTAAAAGGATGCATTACTACTTGTACTATTATGCAGATGATGATGAGGATGGCGAGGAAGGAGCAGGGCATCTTGGGGAGTACGAGGAAGAGGAGGAGGAAGATGAGGAAGGCTCAGAGGGTGGTGAAGTTGGGCTGTCCTATCTAATGAAAGAGGACATCCAGGTGATGTAACTTCCTCCTGTTTTTAACATTCACAACCAGTTAGGGAAAACTTGACCTCTTAATAACAACGGATGCCTTCTGTAACAGGATGAGGAAGATGATGATGATTACGTAGAAGAGGAAGAGGAAGGAGAGGGTAAGCATTAATTATGCCACCAAACATCTTGAAATTGTCGCTTTTGTGTTGAACTGTTCCCTAATGACGTATTCTGTTCAGAAGAGGAGGCCGGAGTTCGAGGAGAGAAACGAAAGAGAGTTGCAGAAGATGAGGGCGAAGATGACGATGAAGACGACGACTAACCCTTTGACTTCTTGGAAACAATATCCAAGCTGTAGATCAACCCTGAAAAAGACCGTGATCTTGCAGATTGTTTTTCTCTTTGTAAACCATAGATAAATCACTGTAGAGGCTAAGTGTTTTCTTTTTATAAATGCGTTATATATTACACTATATAAAAGGGGTTTATTGACAGTTCATTTATAGCCATTCCAAGTTAATTCCCAACACGTAAATCGGGGTGTTGGCAAGGGTGTGAGGTTTTGAGATTTCCCGAGGTTTCCCGATTGCAAATATGTTGTTGGACAAGCCCGTTCAAGACAAGAGCTAGGCTTTCATCACTGAGAGGTGACTGCAAATCCGCAAACTCCAGCTCCCCAAGACCTCTGAGGAGGCAGTGTTTTCTGCTCCTCATCTACCTCTCCAGGTCTCACCACAGAGCAGCAAGCCAATCGTCTCCAACCGTCAACCCCTTTGTTCTTGGATCAACCAATCGCTGCCAAGGATCTTGTCACACTTTATATGGGATGGTCTCCACTTGATTAAGCTTTTCTGGTAGATCAAGCTCATTTAGGCAGACCAGATATGTGATCTGTTGAATTTTAAAGTGTGATGTATGTAAATGTGATGTAAATTGAGCAAAGATCGGGAGTCGAGCTGTAGATTGGCAAATTGAATTTGTTTTAATCTCCAAGTAGTTTTTTAATAAAGAGTTCAATTATGTGAGCAGTTTGCCCTTTCTCACGTTTTATGCAGAAGTCACCTATTTTTGACATCTTAGACGTTAAAATCAAGATTTGTTCTTTTTTAAGAGAAACGCCATTGCTGGAAATTTCTCGTGTTCAGGTTTAACAGCTTTGTTGGATTAAACAGTACCCTTTGAGTACCTTTGTCTTGCTGTGGAAACAGGTTAGTTTCTACCTTTTGTTGAGGTATTTTACAGAGTAATACCTTTCAATCTAATGTTCGTATGGCAATATGTATATAGTATCTGTTTCAACAGGTTTTATTTTCCTCTTCTTTTTTTAATTACTCTGTTTGGTCAGTTTTAATACAAATCACGTCAAAGGACTTACATACACGCAGGTAACCTGTTTAAATTTCACGTACTTGGTTGTTGTGAGAGTGTTGTATTTGGGGTTTTATGTGATATAAACCTATCTAAAAGGATTTTAGTTGTTGAATTTTAATGTTTTGTTTTAATGGGTTTAGGGTTTTTTTGTGTCTTTAAGTTTGCAAGCTCCTTTGTCCAATTATGAGCTCCTCTTGAGTTAGTTGTAATGAATGAGTGACTTGTCCTTTTGATTATTAAAATGGCATAACTATGTTATGTTCAAAAATAGACCCCTTTTGTCTGCTAAAGATTTCTGTAATTTGATTAAAAAAATTTCTTAAACTGAGAGCCATCTGGAAGCCTCATGCATCGGTGAGGAAGCACTGTTTTTAATGATAATAAAAAAAGTGTCCTGGTAAAAATGGTAGTGATGTT
The DNA here is from genome assembly GCA_031834385.1 of Semotilus atromaculatus. NCBI lineage: Eukaryota > Metazoa > Chordata > Actinopteri > Cypriniformes > Leuciscidae > Semotilus > Semotilus atromaculatus. Next base: position 39,817,594 of record JAULUF010000022.1, read on the forward strand.
TCAATCAAAATTTATAAAAAAACAAAAACATTTCAATGAATGGAACCTGGTGTAAGTTTGATGTGGGGAAAATAAAGGGAAAAACCTTTTACCATAATGTTCTTGTGGTTTAGAAAATGTTTTAATTTTGTGTTCTTCAAAAAGTACCAGCAATGTAGACCGTCAATTAAATAGAAGGACTTTTAATATAATTACACAAATCCCAGCTCAAGTGTAACTTGTTGACTTCGTTTAGCTCGAGGCATGTGAGCTCCACAAGCCTGGAAACAGCCTGCAAACTTTAATTTTATACTACACTGCCATCTGCAAAGCCTTGTACTTGGACCATTTATCATTTATGAGTTACACAAACTTTAAGCAGCAGAGCATAGAGGAAAGGGGTGTGTCATGTGATCAACAGACAGAGTTACCAAGAGCATCATCAATTAATCAGGAGTGAAGCATTCACTGTCCAGTCAATAGAAATACACCTGTATCACTCTAAGGGTGGAGTCACTGTGATCCTCATTAATTATTCATATATTTAATAAGTGAATGTTTCACTATAGGTGATTATTAGTAATATGAAGAAATATTCAAATGAAATTGAACAATACTACTGGACCATCAAAGCATATTTATATGACATGCAACTTACAATTCATTTCTGTTCATTTAAATCCATATAATCAATAGCAGTAAATGCAATGATCTTCTATTGCTGGGTACTGAGAAAGAAATATTACCATTTAATTTGAGATCAGAATGTAACATGAACTTTCATACCTATCAGCATGGATAATATTACATATCAAACTTCGGCAACTTTTTTTAAAATAAAATGTTAAAAGGAAGAAAAAAATACTTTAAAACACCCCAAAACTCTATTAAATGTTTGTTTTCCACAGAAATGTGTTCTCAGGACAAGAGTATTTTTAATAAATGTGTGCAAGTTGACACAATTTAAATGTTTTATACAACTTATGTGTATTTTTTTTGTTTTGTTTTCATAATTCTGAATAGCCAATAAAACTCTGTTTAATGGCATGTTGACAACTTGCTCAACATACTATGATAAAATGCCACATAAAGAGTCATCCTGTTCAATGAACTGTATCTTTATTATTCTGAACTGACATCCAAACTAGTTTCTTATCCTCTCACTGTAACATGGCCTTTAGACCACTTGAGGGAGCTAATTTACTAGTAATGTGTATTTTATTTTATTTTAGGCACAAAATCATCCACACATCCCAATAGCTCAGGAGAGGCTTCAACCATGTTAAAATATTCCTGTGAACAGTTCAAGACAATAGATAAAGCAAAGGAAAGGTCAGTTCACAACATCTTTGTATTTTAGTAATTTCATGTTCATGTTTCATGACTGTATGTAGAGTCTGTTTGTGATGCAGTGTATTTATAGACGAAAAGAGTATTTCAACACACAGAATGCTTCAGCTGTGCCCATGTACATTACAGCTTAGATGAAACCACACACACACACACACACACACACACACACACACACAAAGCTCATCCATGTACAGACTGCCTCAACCCCCACAGCAGCTGATGAGCTGCAGCCGTCCAATCAGAGATCCCGGCCCTCTATAAGCCTTATATGAAGTCAATGCAATGAAGGACCAAGATTGGATGAGCGGTTATGATGAGTAGCCTTTTAGCTTTTGTTATGACACATCTTCATTGCTCCCAGGGGGAGTTTATATTATATTATATTAACAATGCTTTATATATGCCTAACATCAGATTGAGATAAATAATAAAACCACAAAATCCCTAAGAGGCCCGAGGTGAGTGAATGAAAAGACGGATGACGTGTAAACATACATGCTCAACAAACAGACATTTGAATCGCTCTAATCTGTACTTTGAGAAGTAACCTACATTTATGGGAAACCTGCTGTAATCTGAGGCAGAGTTTTCATTTGTAAAATTTGTTTTTGCATACAGAGAAAAATCTGTCGTTTTCACAGTTAAAGGGATAGGTCACACAAAAATGTGTGATAAATCATAATTTACTCACCCTCATGTTGTTCCAAACCTGTATGAGTTTCTTTCTTCTGTTGAACACAAAAGAAGATATTTTAAAGAATGTTGGCAACTAGACAGTTATAGAAATGGTAGTTTGATTATTACGCAGCTTTAATGTAAACACACGAGTCATTCTAGAATTGGACGTACATTTCGAGTCTCCCAGATAAACCTTCTTTTATTTAAAATAATTAAAAAAAAATCACTTTTTTAAATCAGTTTTGAATAATAACACACATTATATTTAACTATCACAAAAAATAATGCTTTGTGTATATTTAGGAAAAAAATGTAATTGGGAATATTAACTAAATGACTCCCACTCCCCTATTATTGACTGTCTCCGCCTCCTGATTCATACATTCAACTTGAATTATCATGAAACAATTAAGTCTAATTTTCAAATATTTTTTGTGTTTACTCTATTAAGTTATATAAACAATTGCATAGAATATATATTTTCTGTATTAGTCATTTAATTATGAAATAAATAGATTTTGTGTCTGTCCCTACGTTCTGGTCAACTCTGTTACCTCTGTTATAAAACAAAACAAAAACTTCAAAGCATTTGTAGAAAAAGCATGTGACTTGCACCAAGTGATGTCACTTCCTCTGGTGGGAAATTCTGGAAAGCAGTGAAGTATGTCATTATTCTTCTCTCATTAATTTGTACAAAATGTTTAGGATACACCAATAGTAGATTAAGTATTTTTCAAATATATTATTGTGATATTGCAGTGAATCTCTCATTCACTTTTTAAAAAACTATAATATGGCGAAAACACATAAAATTCAGTTTTTAGACATGCCATGTGGTATCTGGTTTGAGGTTAGCATTTTGAGCTAAAGCACAAAATGATGGAAAATGTCAACTCTGTTTTCGTCAACCCAATTTGTCTATAACAGAGTTGACAGATTTGTCTGTACATTGTATTGATGTTTACTTTGTTTAGTCTTAATATTTTAAATCTTACAAGTTTAAGATCAGCAAATATTGAAAATGTTGAATTTAAAGTGCATTCTATTCAAATAAAAAAGTTTAACAGAAAAAAAAATCTAATTTTTTGTTTTCTTTTTCTACTTGAAATGTACCCGCAATTCTGGAATGAGTCACACGCTAGACAGACGTCTTTAACCGTAATTTGTCATTTGAGGCATACTTTGATTAGTTTGATTTTGGAGTACTTTGGCCCAGATGTCCTAGAAGAATGCAGGTGACCGTAAACACTCATCAAACCCCATAGGCCATCTGTGTAGACCTCACAGCTTTCAGCAGCTTATTTCATCAAAATCATTTGGTTAAAGTTGGTCATTTTTGTTGGTTTATTAAACCGCCACCACTTGAATGGAGGTCATAGACTGCACTGAGAGAAACCGAGCGGATATGGAGACGATGAACTACCAGGAAGCATATTCATTAACATATGATCACTAATGTAGGGTCTTTACAAAGCTATAATCATCAGTACAGTGCACTTGATGAATTAAACATGAGAGGGCACACAGCACCAGCTGCTTTGAACCCAGGGTTCAAGTGATCAGGACAGACGCACAACCTACAATTATGGCTGAATCTCCTTTTCTTTTATCGGGTAACGGTTGAGAGAAGTGTTTAAAGAGGAAGTGAATTTAATAAAGAGGATGTACAGCACAAACGTACAGTTCATTACCGGAAAATAAGATAAAAGCAAACTAGAAACTGAAATTTTCAATTGCATGTTATACAAACTATTGTATGTCAAGGTGTAGCCTATATTTAGACCAGTATCCTGAAAAGAGTAACTCAGAATTGATTGTCCGAGTGTTTACATGTGGCGTGGCTCATCCTTTAAATATGCAAAGCCCAGCATCTCTCTAAAAGCTCTCTGTTGTCATGTTATTTTTTATATATGTCCATGTGCACTGTGCACTGGTCTGAAAGAAACAACACATTAGGTTTGGGCCTTTGCTCTCCCAGAGCGCTATATAAAGTGTTTGTGTTTTCTCATGTGGTATTAGTAAAACTGCATGTATTTTTAGCTCAGTTGCTAGCATCCGCACAATACTCGCACTGGGGAAAATCCTGTCTCAAAAGGAGGAAACAATGTTATTGTTGAAAGGTGGAAACAGATATGCAATTTGGAACTGGAAATTAAACCGATGTCCAAAACGTATATATTTTTAGCACACTGATAATCTGCTAGCCGTTATTAGCGCATGCCTGTGCTAGAGAATGTATTCATGTGACATTAGTCATCGTTTTTAAATCACCTTGTGAACAGCAGTGTTGGGGACAAACTAACTAAAGATTGCAATGCTTTTAGTAGCATGACATTAGGCTAGTTGTTATATTCAAAAAAGTCACGGAGTAACACGACCAAACTCTGTCATTGTTTTAAAAATTATAATGAAAAGGATGTAGCAACAGATCTTTTCTTCTGTATTGTGAAACGGATTATCAACAAACAAAGAAATGTAGGTCAAGGGCTTGGTTCTGGTGTTGACTGGATTTTAAGAAGAAAACACCTCTTTACCGTCTTCACCAACATGCAACAAAAGCTTTGTTTAAAAAGGGTTTAGCAGACGTGCAGTTCTCACTTCTCACCTAAACTGTGCTCTTTTTCTCACATTTGTATCGCTGAAAAGCCTGATTCATTCTAGTCACTCGGTTCATCCTAAACGGTCCTCTCTTTCATATTTAATGTCAGAAAGTACTATTTATTATAGTGAATTGGTTCATTGTAAATGAACATATTAAAAAAAGTCGCTGTGCAATGCTTTCGATGCAGTTACGTCTGTCGAGGTCCTAAAGCGACATGGATGAAGCAAAAAATAATAATAATTAGGTGATTTTGAGATTTTAAATTTTTTCAATGCTTTTACGTTCTCACAAATGTTTTGCGTTCCATTGAGGAATTTTGCGTTTGCTCGCAAAATGTTTGCATTCCCGTGGGAAACTTTGCTTTATTTTTTATTCTACTAACCCTAACTCTATCAGTCTACTAATACTCTAATGAGAGTTGACATGTAGTTGCAAATTAATGAGAGTTAGTTGGCATGTAGTTGCAAAGTTACTTATAAGGTCTAAAGTGGACTATCAAAATAAAAATATAAAAGTTTTTTTTTTGTAATAAATGCTATAAAGCATACTGCCACTTAATGATTGTAATTTAACTACGTCAAATTAATGCTTGTATCTTAACTATCTACAGTATTAAAGTATACATCTTATTTTGCTTCCAGTGTCATCAGTTATTTTTAGCTGTACAAACCAGTGCGTTATGCTGCTTGATATTGTAAACTGGTATTTCATATCACATTATTTTTATGCATTATTGTGATCAAAAACACTGGTTGGAGCGCAAACAGTTTTTCCATTTACCGCACTGTTATTCTTCAAGTTAGTTATCAGCTCATCAGATAATGAATCAGAAGTAAATAACTTACTTTTACTTTGCAAAATAAAGTGAATACTAGGAATGCACAGAAATTTCGGCTACTGAAAATATTCTGACATCAGTGACCGAAACAGACGTTTGATTAACGCTAGTGGATACCAAGCACTGCCCCTGATAAAACATTATTTTGAGAATGACAACGTAGTCTCCTACATTTGGGTTTGTCCTTCAGTGCACTGTTATATTGATACCTAAATATGTAAATTAACCTAAATTCATTAGTGCCACATTAATGATTTAATGATTTGATTAATTGAGCAAACATCATACCTATTAAATAAACGCACAAGGTACATACATACATACACACTGTATAAATCCCACGCCATGATGTGTGGTGTCTGATCTATTTGTGAATATAGGTCACATTTAACAGCCATTCTTTCTAAGCCTTTTTCCAATGCAGAAATACAATTTTAGGGAGAGCAAGGCTATATCATTTAGCTTCAGGCTTCAAACCCAAGAATGACTTCCCTGGGATGTCTCTATTAATCTATTTGAATCAGTAGAAGCACAGCAAAACCAGATGCTGCAAGGCTAATGAGTCACACAGCAACAGCCCTCCGCTCTCATTGGCCCACATGAATCGGTCGCCTCAGTGTGAATCAGGTGTTGCCGATCATCCGCTCGAGTTCAAGCCCTGCATACAGAATAAGCCTTCAGGACGCTTCTGCGAGAATGTTAGCATTAGTCCAATAAAAAATAAATGTGAAAGCAAAGCGGTCCTTCAAATGTATACCCGTCCTACATGTCATGTAGGATGCTATTTTTTTTTTTTGTGAGGAAATTTTGTGCTGATCCTCACAGGCCCTGGAGCTTATTAAGGATGGTGAGAAGTGAGAAACAGAGGGGAGTGGGATATAAATCATTTATTCTAGTCATGCAGCAGAATCAGTTCAGCACACGCATTAGAAAATGTGTAGTTATCCTCAATTAGATTTGCCAGTTAATTGCTGTGAGGCAAAAAAAGTGCATTGCTTTATATGATACAATTCATATTGTGAATAAAAACACTGAAGTGTGCAAAAGAAATATATTGAAATATGAAGTTAAGAAAACAACATGTCTCTTAGGAATATTTGCAACGAGTAGACCTGGGGGTTTATTATTTCAAAGATTAGCTTCCCTGTATAATAACAACATTTTTGCATTCGCCATGCCACAGATCTTGATGATTACATTTTGAAGCTCCACACAAAGAACTGGATTCATCATGGACTGGAACTGGGCCAAGAGGATGACTCAGTTTTGTATCAAAGTGTGTCAGTAATGTTTCACATGAGTACACTGTACTAACACTAATACTAGCATGAACCGAGTGTATACAGGCAGTTACTTAGACCGGATGCATCTGAATGCATTAGATGCATCACTGAACAGATGTGCCACCCTACTGTAAAGTATGTGCTGCATGCATGTGCTGTATACAATATAATTATTATAACGCTTATTAAATTATAAATTATCAACAAATATTAAAAGGATTTCTGAAAGATCATGTGACACTAATGGCTGCTGAAAATTCAGCTTTGCCATCACAGGAATAAATTATTTGTTTTAAAATATATTAAAATAGAAAACAGTTGTTTTAATTTGAGTTTTGTCATGATCAGAATAAGCATCTGCCACTGTTATATTATTAATCATGTTATACTGGATCAGTAAAAGTCTTTAATGTCAAAGAATATGGGATATGAGCGGGTGGTGGGAGCAATGAGGTTAAAAGCTGTTCGCTACGATTTCTGCTAGACCTCACTTGGCCTTAAACCAAATTTAATTAGCCGTACGTTTAGCAATGTGAATAAGCTTTGCATGTTAAGCCTGGCATACTGAACTCAAGCCTGCTTTGGATAGCTGTGGCCTAGATTGCAGTCATAATTAATTTAGTGGTCTATGATTTATGCTCATTTTGTCATCTAATATGGCTAAAACTCTGGGCTTTTAGAACAGTCATAATCTAATGTACTTGTGTTTCCTAAAAAAAACTGTAATCATGTAGACTGTAGAGCAATTTCTGCTACAATAATAAACTGTAAATGCAATTGTTTTAGGGCACAAAACAGTGCATGGACTGAGTACAGGAGCATTTGTTGACTGTTCACCCACCCACCTGATTTGAGCTTATCAGTAACTGATGATCAGGCCTGTAATTATGACCACATAATTGCTATTCTTCCAGAAAGCCAAAAGATTTTAATAAGTAGCCTAGCTTCTTCAAATCACAATGTATCCCATTCATTCGTAGTCTTTCATTAAATTCAGTACAGTAATTATTCAAAACAACACTAGGCCTCTAAAATGAGGGGGTCAACTTGCTTTATGAAAAAATTGATCTCAGAGTGATGCAATTCAAGTGTAAGAGCAGTAACTGCAAGATTTCCTGAACAGAGACTGTTTCTGAGGCATGTGGATACATTTGTGTGATCGTAAAAAGAAAACATGTTTAATTGTGCTGTCTTTTGACTAATTCTGTATAATTAATAATCTAATTATGTCATATTATCATTGTTAAATCAAAACATACAGGAAACATTTAGTTCCGGTTAACACTAATTTGAATGGAGCTGTGTTCAAACAGTAGTTAGCCCTACTGATGTTTTGTATCACTCCAGTTCCTTGTGTTCATTACAAAAAAAAATGCAGTTAAATTATTTGCAAGACTGAAATTCAAAAATATATAGTATTTTACCTGAGTTGTGACTTGGTGGTAGAAGACCGTTAAATAATGGCGGGAAACATTTATATCGAGTTCTTGTTTTGAAATGTTTTCCTCACGGACTGCACGTTAGCGAATTTGCAACGCGACTGGACCGATTCACAAACAAATGAGACGTTCACACCAAGAATGATAGCTTTAAACATATCTATAAAGATAAATATATAAGCGTCGAGACGGACGGACGATATAGTTGTTTGTTTATATTATTCAAAGCGTGTGCTGCTGTTTGCTTGTCTGTCATTTGAAATGCACGAGCTCGTTACAGCAGGATGGATTCTGATTGGCTGTCGATGTTTTTATCGTTCATCACCTGGGTAGGGTTGCACCAGCCGTTCGTAAGTTCTTTCTTAAATTGGAACGTAAAGTCCACACTAGAGGCTTAGTAACTACTAGCTAGTTTGTAACTAACTCTGTACATTATTCCGTTGCACCATTTGTTCGTAAGGCAGAACGTAGCTAGTAGTTCGTAAACTCTCCGTAAAGTAATGCGTAGTCGCATAATATGACGTTTAGCCTTGATGATCCAATAGCAGCCTTCAAATACGTGAGCAGAAGTTGTGTTGAAATGCCGTGAATTTCAGTTTATCCTTCATTCTAACTTCTTTTGCCCCGCGCTACTAACGGTAAAAATACGTTTCCATTAAATACGATACTTGATCATGAATAACATTAGTGTTTTTATATGTAAATAACATTCAAAAACTTTATTTGAAATGAAATTAATAAGGAGCAATAAATGCATTGATACAAAAAACATAAGAAATTACGTTTATTGATTATGATATTTGACATGCACAACATGGGCTGATGCACACAGCGGCGCTGTTTAGGATGGGTTCCTGTTAAAGAGCCGCTAACAAAGTATTTTTTTCACATAATGTTCTCTCTCTTAAAATGTAAGCGAGTGTAAATGTTAGCATTATCATATATGTCTAAAGAAATTAAGTCTGTCAGGTAAAAGAAGAGTTTATTGATGCAGTTCAGTTGGTCTGATATTTTATTCCAACCGTTACTCCTGATCGGAGGCTGCCTTAAATATTTAGTTGGAACGTAGAGTTACGTTTAAACTAAGTTTAATGGTGCAACGTAAAAATATTTAGTAGTGCCTAAGTTGTAACTTAGTGCCCATTTACGTCAAAACTAGGCTAAGTTGGAACTTACGCACAGCTGGTGCAACCGGCCCCTGGATAATCGTTCTGAAGGTGATTCTTTCTCTTATCTGTGTCGTTATCGCTACAACTGTGGTGTGTGTGAACTGTGCTATTTTTTTATTGAGGATGCTTATTAGAACTATATATATATTTGTAGTTATCTTCCTTGGTGTTAACGGCCTTTATACTGGCTCTTTTGGCAATCAGAAACAAATGACCAGTGTACCCCGATTAACCAATCGAAAACGAATGACTCTTATGAGTCATAAAAGTGATGAGTCAATTCTCTAAAAAGAAAAGTTCAAAAAGACAAAGTGACTTTTAACTCGTTCTGAAATTCCCTGTTCATTTTACTAATATTATTTATTTATCTAGAATATGTAAGGAAAATGGGGGATGGGGTTCGAAACAAGAACATTATCGAATCGAAAGCTTGTGAACTATCGTTATTCACTCCTATCAACAACAATGACTGCACTAGTTAGTTAGATACTCAAACTCTGTCAAATAAAAAAGTATTATAAAATTATGATTGACCCACTTGGGGAGCAGGAGAGACTTGCCAAAAGAATGACCACTGCTAACTTTTACCTGAACTCTTTTCCACACAAAGCTCAACATTCCCATCATGTTCACCTCAAGATTTTTTTTACCTGAGCTGTTTTTGGAAAAAGTGAGTGAATCGTAAACAACTTTAATCATTAGTAATGCACATTATCAATGCCAACAGAAGTACTACAGCCTTGAAAGTGGAGTCACAAGTAAAAATACAGAAGTTCCAAGTGCAAAGACAAAGGATTGAGGTGTCAGAGGAACAACGGTTAATATATAAACAATAGACTGTGAGATAAAACAGAACACTGAAAGTTCCACCTATTGTTCTCCTTCCTTGCATTCATTGTAAAGGCTTGCATGTCATTTTGACTGACTAAAGATTTGGTCAGGGGCTTTTCTTTCTGCGGTTCTGTGAGGGTGTTGTAGGTGTTCTAGTTTTAATGTGCTCTGCCCGCTGCTGTCTGGCTTGCAGCTCCTTTACCTCAGCCAAAACCTCTCTAGCTTCTCGCCAGGAAGAAATGGCCTCTTGTAAGAGTCGTTCAGCTGCCGCCCTCCTGCTATCCCAGTCCAAAGCCTCATTGAGAGGAGAATCAGTACTCCTAATGCTTTTGAAATGGGGCGAGTAAGAGATTTGAAAAAAAGCAGGGTCTGTTGACTTCATATGGGGCGAATTTGATCCAGTTGACAGAGGCGAGTCTGAACCTTTGATGTGAGTCAGATCAATGCATTTCATTTGGGGTGAACTTGATTCTTTTGAATCAGGTAAATCGCAGCTCTTCGAGCGAAGTGCGTTTTTGGAATGAGGGGATTTGGACTTGAAACGGGGCGAGTCTTTTGATTTCACATGTGGCGATTCTTTCCCTTTAGAACCAGGCGAATCTTTCGCCCTCACTGAAGGGGAGTTTGTGCCTTTGCTGTGAGGTGAACTATGTGAGCTTGAGCCCTTGGAGTGTGGAGAGTCAGAGCCCTTGAGATGTCGGAGACGAGGGGAGTCAATGCCTCTCAGGTAGGGGTACGATCCCATTCTGTCCCGATGGGGTTCCTGTTCCTGAATCTCAGCGAGCAGCTCTTGAGTCCTTTGCAGCCGCTGGGTGATCAGATCCTGCAGGTGTCCCGTGGGACTCTGGGCCTGCGTCGCCTGGGGCCCATTCTTCCTAGTTGGTTTTCGCTCTCCTCGGGACAGAGCGTCATCCATGGAAGCACATCGGTTACGGCCCTGAGATAACTTCTTCTCACTCTGAGGTGTGTGAGACTGGTTTTCATTGTTCAGGGAGAACTCGGTCTTGCGTGGCAAGCTGCTGGTTTTCACCTTGGCCTCTGTAGAGGAGGACAGCCTGGACGCATCGGTGGCAGCGCGTCGACGGCCAGGAGCCAGTTTATCCAGGCTGACCCGATGGTCCTTCAACCACGCATCCTGATTGTCATCAAGCATACCAGCATCTTCTTCATTCACCAAGTCCAGCATCAGCATTCCATCAGAGGAGGCAGAGGCCTACGACAAGACAACATTAAATACCACTTTATGTTTTTCTGGTGGATATACCAGTATCTTGACACCTAGCAGCATGAATGCAGCATCATGAATTAGGCCTTGTCCACACGGACACGGGTATTTTTATAACCGGAGTTTTTCCTTCCTGCGCTTTAAAAAAAAACTCCGTCCACATGAAAACGCTAAAAAACACGCTATCAAGCGCTGTCAAGAGCATGCAACACCAGCAGGCGGCGATATAACCCTAACCGTAAAGCCACGTTGGCCAATCAGAAGCCGTCAGCGGCGCAAAAACTCCGGTTTTACTGTCTACACGACAACACTGGAACCGGCGTTTCAGAAAATACTCACCCTGGGAGGGGTTTTCAAAAATGTTCGGTTTCAGTGACCTGATACTGCGTTTCCGTGTGGACGAACGGCCGAACCGCGTAAGAAATGTCACGGTTATAAAAATACCCGTGTCCGTGTGGACAAAGCCTTAGTTTTCGGGTTACCAATACCCTCAAAGAAATGCACCAATGTTAAGTAATCAGTATTCAGGTGGTCATGTGATATGTAAAATGCATCTATCATTTTAATTATTAATTTAAAAAGGCATAAAGGCTGCATTTATTTGATCAAAAATACTGTAAATTATTTTCTATTTTAATACCTTTTAATGTAATTTATTCCAGTGTGAATTTGTCATTTATTCCAAAGCTGAATTTTCCGCATCATTACTTCAGTCGTCAGTGTCACATGATCCTTCAGAAATCATTCTAATTCCCTGATTTGCTGCTCAAGAAATATTTCTAATTATTATCAATGTTAAAAACAGTTGTGCTACTTAAAATATTTGTGGAAACTGTGATAATATTTTATCATATTAATTTTTTTGATAATTTAGGATTCTTTGATGAATAGAAAGAAGCAGCATTTATATGAAATAGAGTAAAAACTTTAAAATTGTCACAAAGAATTCTAAGTTTTGATCAGTTTAATGCATTCTTACTGGGAAAAAAATCTCTTTTTAAAAGAATCTTACTGACCCCAAACTTTTGAGTTACAAATAACAGATAAATCTACTAACCCTACCTCAAAAATTAAATAAATTCAAAGATCACTGTCCAATAATAACCTAAAAACTGTTAAGAATAAATAATTCTAACAATTGTTGAAACTCAAATAAAAAGTGAAAATTACTAAAAGCATAACCATTCAGTAATTATGTTGAAACGAGATTTAGAAAGGGAAAAATAAAAGCTGGGGTGGACATTTTACTCCAGGGGGACATCTTACCCCCATCTTAATCTACTATTTTTAGATTTACTATGTGTAAAACCTTTTACTTTTTAATTGAAGAAAAAAAATACTGAGAGCACATTTTAAACAGCAAAGTTTTCAGGACTGCACTACCTCTCTGTTATGCAGTCAGGTTATAAATAGTTGCATATAAGTTTCATCATTGCACCAAACAACCACCTAGTGCCATGAAGTCTGTATGAGCAGACAAACAACAACAGTCTTTGGAATCAAAGTCAAAGCAAGAATGCCACCTACCACAGCCATGAGATGACCCCGCGTAGGCAAACGCCTCCCAAGTGGGATCTTGGCCCGATCGCGTGTAGGATGAGCCAGAAGACCCTCCTCCTCAATCGTCACCTGCAAAGGGAAATGATTCAAAACTGGAGCTGAGCGCATTTTTACCATATTAACAGTCATTTTCAGCAACCTTATATGGGTTCTAATTTACACAACACTAAAGGCCTATATGACATGAAGCGTTAATTAGTCTTGCATTCATCTCAGTTTAATCCAGGAGTTGTTAGAGTGAAAATGAATTTGCAGATTTATAAATAGAAGGTGCCTTATATAGATGATGTGAAATTCACACAAGTGGGTTTCTGGAATATGAAATGCAGTGATTTTATAAGTGGAAACAAGACTGTGTGAAATCTTTTGCAACCCATATGCAATTGTATTAAATGGGGTTTTAATGTTTGTTATGTTTTTTTTGGGGGGGGGGGGGGGGGGGGGGGTTCAACACACTACTATCACTACATAGTAATAAAGCATGATGTTGACAGTTCTTAGCCAAAATGTTTTCCATAGGCATGTCAACCAAAAAGTTGTATTTTCTATATTCATTGTTTTTCAGAGTGCCTTTGTGAAATAATTGCACAAAAAATGTAAAGTATCCTAAAAGTGCACAAAAAACAAATAATGACAAGATAAAATGATCTAAAAGTGAAATATAACAGGGTTAGCCCTGGGATATGAAAGAGAAATATATACAGAAAGAGACTGACTAATGCAATGAAAGAGTGTGGGAGTGGAAAGCTAAAAGATGAGCATTAAAAAACAAGGAATAAATAAAGAGTATATGAAATGTCTGTGCTCACCTCATCCAGCACACGATTCCTAGCTCTGGTAATAGCTGTATTTAAAACATTGATCCAAGATTCCTTCTCCTCTGGACTCACAGCCAGAAATACAAGATTGGGGCTCTATTGGAAAAAAAAGCACTTGTTAAAATATCAACAATTACAATTATTAAAATGAATAAATTAGGGCTGTCAAATGATCAATCACGATTAATCGCATCCAAAATAAAAGTTTGTGTTTACATAATAAATGTGTTTGTACTGTGTAAAATTATTTTGTATATATAAGTACACACACGTGCATTTATATATTTAAGAAAAATTTGTTATTTAAAAATATTTATATTTATATATAATATAAATTATATATACATCTATATATAGTATATACATGCAAATATTTCTTAAATATATACAAGCATGTGTATGTATTTATATATATAAAATAATTATACACAGTACACACACATTTATTATGTAAACACAAACTTTTATTTTGGATGCGATTAATCGCGATTAATCATTTGACAGCCCTAGAATAAATATGGTATTTTGAATTTTCAAACATGCATCTATTAGCAAACAAAATTTTCTTTGATCTTTTATCAAGGAATCAATTTCGTATTGCCAAATCTAAATGTTTGCAATGCTTCATTCAACCATGTATGTTTGAGCATTCTGTCCTTTTTAGGGTTGCATCTTGTGAAATTACATCATGTTTTTGTTCTTTGGTCTGGTTACCAATTTGATTATTTATGTATGGTCCTATTAATGTCACTGTATGTCTGAGCCTCATCACAAGCATTTCAATGCCCTTTTTCCCCAGTGTTAATTGTGCAAATGACAAATAAATGCCTTGTGACTCTTGACTCCATTGACTCTTGACTTTGGTCAGTGTTGCATTCGTATTTCAGTTGAACAGCACCAGAGTTTGTTTAGAAGCAGAGACCCTGAAAATATGTGCACCAGAGTTCAGATGGCAGCGTTCACACTTAATCAAATGAACCGCATTAACAGAGCAGTCGCACCAGAGTTTGTTTTAATCGAACCAAACCTGGCAAGTGTGAGCACACCCTAAAAAACGGACTAAAATCAAACCACCTTGTAGTCAAACAGGCAAAATAAGAATTGAACCCTTTTTTTTATCCATACTGTTTAATTCTTACCTTGTTTCCAGGGTGTTGGCGGCGGAGCAGGGTAAATTTACTGTGGTTCTTCTTGCTGTGGCTCTTGGCTTTTCGCAGTTCCTCCGAGCGCTCATACTGTGCCAGGTCAAACACTTCATGAGTCTTCCCATTATTCTTCATCTGAACACAAGAGCAGCAGCATCAGCACACAGGCCTGAAGCTAGTCACAATTTCTACCATTAATTGAAAATATCAGCAGCGCTTTCCCAGGCCAACTGTGCCGACAATGGTGATTCATGACGGGACATATTGATTTTAGCTCGAAGGACAGCAATAATTAATGTTCAACAGAACACTGCTGAGACATCAGTCCTTGAAATCTGACAGAACACTAAACAAAATCACCAACATTTACTTTACAAATAGTTACTAAAACATCTGTACCCTTATTTAAGGATATATGAAGAGTAACTTAATACTCTATGGAAGCCAGTTTACACCTCAAAGTAAAAAATTGTACTTGTGTAACTTTATTCCTAATATTCCTCATTTATTTGTAACTATATTTGCAACTAGGCCTATATCTGACAACTGCTGCTTATAATTGCTCATTTATGTCACATAATTGTGGTTTGACATTTTATAATCTCAAAATTGCCATTGAAAATGTGACTATATCTCACAATGTGAATTATGATTATTTTTTGGGTAATGCTTCACATTTCACAATGAACAGTCCAAACCTCACACACATAGCCAAGCCTTGTTCAGAACATATTCTCAAGTAATACCAAATAGCATAAAAGGAAACGAACTGTGTTCTTTTCCATCAGAAATCAAGACAGATGTTCCAAACGGTTTTCAGTTAGTACAGCCCCTCCTCTAATCATTCAGCCAGTGACCCATCTGTGAAAAGTAAACGCCTCATTTTAAGACAGATCAATCATCATTATAGTTGACTGTGGTGGAAAAGAGGTAAATTTCACTGAACCTGAGGGGGAAAAACCCCACAGTGGGAATTTAAATCCTACAGAGCCACAATGAGGGTCACAAGGGTTTCTGCTGAGACGAACACAAAAACTCAACGCTAGAGATATTAGCATGCATGTAATGTCTCACATACCAAAAAAGAGAAACGTAGACATTTTGGGTCAGAGTTCTGCATGATAACCATGCATTCACCATAGCAACAGAAATATGCAACAAAGGAATCTGATGTCAGTGAGCTTGAGATTAAAAAACAGAGATCAAAGTGATCCGTGATCACAGACCAAACAGCAAGCACAAGCAAACCAGCCTGTTCATAACATCTAAGAGAGTTCACAAAACAACCCGTTTTACAATAAAGAGCCGCATTTAGGTAACCCCCCCCCCCTCCATGCCACATATGGCTAAAGGTAATCTGTGTAACCGTATGCCTCCAGATGGCCTCCTGGGGTCACACATTTAAATGTGAGTGAACGCACAACCTGAAAAAAGAGCGTACTAGTGATGCTAATATGGGGCAAAAGACCCCTGGAGGAAAAGAGCCTGGCCTCTCTTCACCACATCAATATTTCACTCCCACTGTTGGCACAGCACGTTCCCGGCAGGGGGCCATCCTGATCTCTGGATTACCCACCATCTTCACTCTCACGAAGGTAACTCCATCCGCAACAAGATGTAAGGAATAACACGCAGCCTTCGTAAAGAGTACTCCTATGAATATTACATATCCCAAGGATTTCAGAACAGAGCTGGTTTTCAAGGCATTGTGGATTGGTAGTTTATAAAGCAGGATCTGGCTGCTTCACTTTGCTTGGAGCCATACAACCTTAAAGATGTAAGGACTGTGAACATGAAGTGAATACTGCTATTACATACTTCTACGAACAAGCTGGAATTATATAGATTTGCAGAATCCCCTTGAATCACGTGATTAGTGTGTTCTGTAATCTGGTTGACTGCATTATTTAGAGGTCAACCAATTTTCCTAAAATAGACATAATTGAAATAAACTAAAGTAAACCTCACAGCCTTTTGAGGTTGAAGACCTATCTTTCTAATGTTGGAGATGATTGGACTGACGGATGATTATTTATCAGACACAATCCACACTGTTTATGAGTAAATCCTCAGTACATGTTTTTTTACATATGATCCATTTGCACACATGATGAATAAACTCCACGAATGATCAGCCTGGATCCAGTGAATCCTAGAGTAGAGCATTCATTATTTACACCTGATGTATAGAGGGAGCTTGAAAATAAGCCCTTTGAACCCAGTTATAGATGCTCAACTGTCTACATGTATAAACTTCAAATAATTCACA
This sequence comes from Semotilus atromaculatus, assembly GCA_031834385.1. Taxonomy (NCBI): domain Eukaryota; kingdom Metazoa; phylum Chordata; class Actinopteri; order Cypriniformes; family Leuciscidae; genus Semotilus; species Semotilus atromaculatus. The sequence continues at coordinate 39,834,783 of JAULUF010000022.1, forward strand.
TGGGAATCAGAAAGGATCATATCCATAATGAGTAGAGTTGCGTGAAGTCTCACTATGCTACATGAGTGAGATCAATTGAATAGATGTCAACTGACATCATTCTGGCAAGAACAGGGCTACCTTGAGCACTGAAGCAAAGTCAAGTGCAGCGGTGCATAATGCTATCAGCACTAAGACAGCCACAGAAAACAATACACAGAGCCTGAAGGCATGCAGCGATCACCAGAGGACAGACCTGTAGCACATACTCAGACTGATGCAACCTGCTGACATTGTATTCTAATACTATAAAAATAACCTTGCACGCCTGACTGGTGGGACGATTCACAGGGCTAGAAGATGAGTATACAGAATGTTAATCTGACTTGCGGCTTTATTTGACAACGTTAATTTCTCTGAATACCTGGGGAATCTTGTGAAAATATGATGTCATGTATGCCAAACTAAAATATTTTGGGAATTCAAGCAGTGTTGACATTGGAGAATGAAAGATTGAAGAATCAATTACTATGAGCATAGACTTCACTGTATATTAACAAGGACCTTTTATGCCCTTTGACAAAGTCTTGATTTTGTTTTGGGGCTCTACTACAATACGTTTTCAATGTAAAAAAAAAACTTATTTTTCCCATATTCTCCATTGTTGCAGCTCCTCTCTTCCCAGTCTGTCAGGCGTGATTTTTTTCCCAAACCACTTCAGCGGAAATCCGATTTCATTGGTTTAGGTTACAGTGAAGGGTAGGTTTAGGGATCAGTGTTTGGTGTAGGAAATCAGTTCAGTGATTGACATGACCAATGAAAACTTTAGAATCGGCTGCAGGGCGGGATTTCCACTGAAGTGGTTTGAGGGAAAAAAAATCACGCGTCTGTCAGTAACGCTCTGTTTAGTTCCTGTCTCTATGAAGCTTCTCCTTCTGAAAAGCACAATGTGCTCTGATTGGTCGGCTGGATCAGTGTGTTGTGATTGGTCAACCGCTTCGGGTGTGTTTGGAGAAATCTCACTCGTCTTACCATAACCGCCAGTTTCAACACACTACTAACTAACCCAACCAGGCCTCGTCCCTTTATTCTGCTGATGCCTTGGATGGGAATTCTTTAAATGAGGAATATTGTGACGTGTTTGTTCCCGGAAGAAAACTCAAGACTACAATGTTTCAGGGAGTTCAGAAACAGCGGACACTGATAAAGAGAATAATGGTGCATTCAAAATGTCGAAAATATAATATTTATAAGTTGAACGCACATAAACACCACCACAAAATCGTAAATATGAGTGGGAAGCTTGGGATTTTCTTTAAGCCCCGATGTCTTTAAGCTCCAACCAAAGTGACTTGTAAACATTGTAAACACGACTTAAATACGAATTTCCCTGGAGGACTTGAACGCACCATAACTCCTTTGGAGTGACTTTGTGCTTTGTAACTTTGCAGACCTTTTTCACGTTCAAACAGCAACATTAAACTCTAAAGAGAGTTGAAAATGCTCCTCTTTGAAATAAAAGTAATAATTTCTAAAAATTCATTAGTAATATATTAAAATAAATTACAATATATTATTTGAATTTTTATGTTTAATTTTATGTTCCTTTAATACTTTTAAAATTGAAGTTTCTATATATTTCAATATTTTTATATAAATCATAACACTTAACTCAAGGTGCCAACTGCATCAGTGTCAGCAGGCTCAGGTTTTGTGGTCTGTCCCTGTAAAGTTCATGTTTGAATAATTCATCACCACATAAATAGGAAACATCCACATCCACACTAATTCTACTTCACTGCAACACCACCTGCATTTTGCTTGTGTACTTGGTCTCTACATGTAAATGTGTTTTTAAAGCATAGTAAAAAAAAAAGAACTAAAAAAAGAAGCATAGTAGCCTAATAATAATTTGTAAAACATAGGCACCTAGTCAGTATTGGATTACTTACCAACAAACAAACTAGCAAACAAACAGAATGGAAAAGACTTTCAATTAAATCTGATTGATTTGAATCTTTAAAAAACTGTCACCCAACAGTAAAGCCTATCTTAAAAGGAGTCCCGTTAATATTTCTGTTCATGGTGAACTTGAAAAGCTTATCTGGTTCTTATTTGTGTCACTGACATCAAAACACATGCATGCAAATTGCTGCGATACTTCATTTAGATTCTGTATGTGGTTTGTTCACATGGGTTTCTTTTCATGATGGCGTGACACTGGATTCAGAGTCCTGAACATATCCCGGGAGATGTGCAGCTGGGCTTTGAATATTTTAATGTAAATAACAATGTCGCTCATCCAAAAGACAGCAGATGTGTGTAAGCGACACGTGCAACTGCTTTCTCAACTCTTAAAACCTTGCTTTAATGAGGAAAAACCAGGGCACTCTGTACAGTTTTCCATGATATGCTGTTATCTGACGGCTCTGTGAAAGTGATGAAAGCCTACAGGCAATGACAGAAACAAGCTGCTACACTTCCATGAAAATTACAACCATGCCTCCACAGAAGCTTCAAGTGAGCAAATGATTCAATTGTAAAGATTGGTTGCTCCTACACCGAACCTGAAATTGAATTCAACTGAATATTTGAAAGCAACTTCAGGGATCTTTGGTAGTGGTACTGACACAAAATCCATGACACAGGGAAATATTGATTGTAGCCACTAACCAGGTTCACTGCGGCGTGTCGTTTGGGGACACAATTGGGTTTCAATTTTCAGTGTTTATATAATACCCTTTAGAAAATTATAGCTTGTCAAAAGGATTACTTTGATGTTGCAAGAGTATGTCCTTTATATCAAGGGCAGGAGGTTTTTGGCAAACATTCATTACTCGTATTCATAACTCACTATATAATCTCTGTAGTAAAATCTGAATGGGTTTCATACACGAGTTGTTGACATGATATAACTTTGAGAAGTTGACACGCCCTGCCTTTGATTGAGCATGAAATCATTATATGAAAATGTATTGTAATTGTCTTTATAACTCACCTCTTTCTCAAAGATGTACAGATGATCTCCTTTAAGCATCACAAAGCGGTTTCGCCATATTTCCCTGAATATTCCTTTGCCGCTGAACCTGCGGATCCAGCCTACTTTGTCTGGTTGTGATGAGGGCTGGTTGGCATCCTGAAGACCCTGAGTGTGTTAACAGTGACCCGGTTAGTGTGTTGCCCGTCTTACATAATATTACTCAAGTTCAAACAGATCTATGTCACATACTAAGCCATCAGTATGTTTATTCCATATCTGTTACTAGTACGTACTTTATAACTATTAGTAAGTTGTCCACTAGTGACTCTTTTTTTTTTTACTGGTATTGTATTGATGTGTCTATTTGAGTATTCAAACAGCTATTATTAGATAACTATTTATTATATACTAATGCATATAAAAAATATTATTAACACTTTACAATAAGGTCTCAATTAATGCATTATGCATTAAATAAAATGAGCGGACAATGGGCAATATATTTTTACAGCATTTATTAACCTTTGTTAATGTTAGTTAAAAAATATGTTCAAGTTTGTTCACAGTACATTCATTAATCTTAACACAACTGTTGAACTTAAAAAAATTTTTAGTAAATGATGAGACTGACATCAGCTAAAATTAATAAATGCTGCAGAAGTATTTTTCATTGTTATTTTATGTCAACTAATGTATTTAACAAATGAAAGTTATCAATTTTTTTTACTTGAACAACAATTGAACCCTTTGTAGTCAAATGACAAGTGTCATATGAACACTAGCTACCTAATAAATTAATTAAAATAAAGTACTATTAAAGATGAAAAAAGCTACTAATAACTATTGCCTAAAAGTCATTTGTAAAAGATAGCTAGCCTATTGGATTACTTACACTTTAAGGTCTCATTTATTAACATTAGTTAAACATTATATTAATATGAATTAACAGTAATAAACATATAATAAAAATAAGCAATACATTTGTTACAGTATATTTATTAATCTTTGTTAAAGTAAGTTAATAAAAATCCAGGTTGTTCATTGTTTGTTCATGTTAATTCAGTCCATTAACTAATGTTAAATACAACATTTGAATTTAATAATGTATTAGCAAATGTTGACATTATCATTGACTGAGACTAATAAACGATGAATAAGCTTCTTCATGTTAACTTATGTTAAATAATGAAACCTTATTGTAAAAGTGCTACCAAAATAACTAGGCTACTAGTTAACGTTATTAATACAGCCTGACATACTGCACCTTAAAAATATATCCCAAAAATGTTTTATTGTCAGTTGGTCAATTAAGGGTGTGGTCAATTAAAATTTCTGTTAAATAGAATAAAAGATGTCAAATAAAATTCGACAGACTACAGCATAATGAAGAATGAGCGTAACGGAGATATACGCTCTCACATTCGGCGCTTCATAACAAAGGAGCCATTGTTAATTTTACACATAATAAAATTAATGTACACATAATAAAAAAAAAAGAGAATAAATAGGTAGGCTACTTGAGCTGTAGCTATTACACTCACTCACTGTTCAATAAAACTATTAAATTATAAGCATTCATTAATAATAGCCTTTACATATCATAGACTCGCTGTAGGAAATTCTCACCCTTTTGACCAAATGGCTTTTCTTCATGCTGTTCGCAAAATATATTTTCCGCCGTATATCTGTCCCGCTCTCTGGAAGAAACTGAGGTGTGTTTCTTTATCCGTTGAAGTGAATGGTTGTGGCGCGCGCAGGTGTTGTGTATGGCGCGAGCTGTTTCTCTCAGGACTGATGGACTGCCAGTCTCTACATTGACGATTTGCAAACCGCGGGCAGAGGCTCTCCATTGGCTTGGGTGAGTCCCTGCGCTGCTGCTGTGCTTCTCAGTTCTCACCGACGGATTTCCCCGTATATAGAGCTCGACTGCTCCATCTATTGACAGCGAGCACAGCTGTCGGCGTGATGGTGATGTCACGCTGCATATTGAGCTTCCCTCAGCGCGCAGCAACGGATATAGTTATTTTAAATGATAATCAATATTGCAGGGTGTATGTTTCTGTGTGTAATTAATTCAAGATTATATGGACATGTTTCAATGTAATACACCCAGAACCACTGTGTTGGGTGTAATTTAATTACTTTCCCCTTGAAAAGGTAAAATAAGGGATTACTTTCTGTAATTTAAATACAGTTACTTCTGATGTAGCCAAATTGCATGAAATACTGCTATTCTATATTGGATTTAACATCAACATTTAATGTTAAAATGTATGTTTTTAATGTAACATTCTCCCTTTAGTCAGTTTAAGAATAATTTATGCAATTGTATATTGTTTATTTGAAAGAATCAAAAGTGCAGTTTTGTGTGTGTCCTTGTATTGTGGTCATAACTGGTCAAGGTTGATATGCGATTAAGAAAGTAATTAATAAGTAATCCAATATATTTTTAGAGAGTAATTAGTACAGTAAACTATTTACAGTTAAAATGTAATTAGTTGCTAGTAATTAATTTGACTTTTTTAGAGCAACTTACCAAACACTGTCCAGAACTGATCAACTGAGACCGGGGCTTGTTGTCACAGAGGAAAGTTTAGACATTTTGATTCATTCATATTTTAGAATAATTTCTGTGAATGTTGTCCTGCAAACTAAAACAACAATATTACATTTTTAGCTGTTTTGGGGAACAAGATAACTGAATAAAACTGCTACATAGGCTATTCAGGCAAGGATATTTTTTTGCAGGTCGGGCAACTTGTCACATTTCTGATGATTCAAGCACTTTTCTTCATAATTGATTGTTAACTGTTTCAATTTTGCTGAATTTTTTATCATAAAGCCAGGTTTCATTGTGACAACTTACCCCATTCAGTGTGAAAACATACTGACGCTGACATGCCTTTCCCCCTGGGTAATAAGAGTGTAAATGTTATAAAACATAAATAACATGCTATAACATATAAAAATAAACCTACCTTGAAAGATATTGTCTGGAATAAATGTGTGACTAACTGTTCTTGACTATACACTTGTGTAATAGCTTTGTTTCAGTAAATTTAAAAAGAAATGTGGCAAAAGTTTAAAAAGACACAAATGAGAGCATGGATCTGAATACTGCACATACAATTGTTAGAACCACAATAAAATAAAATGCATGAACTCAAACTTTAAAATAGAAAATGTTTATTATGTAACTCAAGTATATAGGGGGATTTCCAAGGATTTTCCCTCCTACAAGCTCTTAGAAAACCACACACACACACACACACACACACATTCAGAAGGACAAACTACATCACTATAATTACACTGCTCTAAGCTTCTTTTCCGTCCACATAAATTGACCACATTATTCTAGAAGGAAGCAAGAAATGTTTCCCTTGGGTCAATTGGGACAGATTTCTTTTACCCAAACCTGGAAATAACAAACGGACAGATCGTGGACCTGATTTTTGTTCCGCTGTATGTATGTGTGTTTTGGGACAACACATCAAGTGTGACATAATCTGGATAGCAAATCTACCAGGCCCTTTACTGACTCATCATAAGCAACCGTTAATGTTATTTTTTTTAATCCATACACAGCAAACTGTGCAGTAAAGCCATTAAGTGGTTCAGGTCTGCCGTGGTCGGGATGATAGTGGGGATTAATGGATGTGATTAGTGAGGGAGGAAGGGGAGTTATAGAGAAGCAACCTGAACTTGTCTATGGGGGTTTAAGCTCTGGAGGTTAAAGTAATGACCTAAAAGGTCAGGGCTAAACTCCGTCTACTTGATTCAATTTTATCAGTTAATCATTTGGGATGTGTTATACAGCCTGTGGACTGGGGCTTTAGTGGTAATGGAAAAAAAAAAAAACATGAAAAAAAGGTGTTGGTCTGAAATTATTGGATGAATCAATTGAATTTTTCTTTTTTTTACTTTTCATTTATTGAAGAGTGTCATCAAATATCGTCACTTACTTATGTTGTCCAGTTTATCCAGCTACAGTATGTACAAAGGCAAAGCTTAGTCCCAAAAAAAAAGACATGCATGTACGGACACATTGAGATGCAAATACGTTGATGTTTTATACAAGGTTTTAAAGCGATTAAACTCTTTGTCCACCAAGAACTGTCATATTAATTGTTAAAAGCCTTTGACATTAATATCATAACAGGCTGAACTGATGAGCTCTTTTTCATGAGCAGAGACACGCTGCAAATAAATATCCATATTCTTTTATATTTTAAAAAATATTTATTAATGTCTGAATATTTGCAGCATGCCATTTAATTTAACTGGATAGGGATGTTAAAAATGATAATAGAAATTATAACAAATATGGTGGAATTTTTCTTTTTAAACCCAACTGTTGGAATGATTTTTCCAGCTTTGTTGGGCACTTTTGATGCAGAATTTCACATTATTGTCACCCAAGTTATATACACCGAGCATTCATTTTTTTGTTTATAGAATATTTAAAAGTTATACTTTTTTTACTGAACATACAGTAGTCATCTATCCAAAAATGATCAAATGTAGCATCACCAATCCAATAAATAAAAATGCTGTCATTGTGATCACTTTTGGGGCATTATTTACACGTGATCATAAAAGTTATGCACATTTACAGTGTTTCACATACCATTATCAACACTTATATGATAACACTTTACAAGAATACATTTCAAATCATTTACATTAGTTAGCGCATAGTCTCATGAACTAACAATGAACAAGAATTTTGGAGTATTTATTAATCTAGGCTAATGTTTACTACATATTTCTGCACATATACTAACAAAGTTTTAACAATTCAAGTTGTTGCTTGTTCTTATGAACCGGCATGAATTCAAAATGAACAATAGTATATTTATTATTATCTTATTTAAGCTGTGCAAATTGTTGTTCATTAATGTCAAAGAATTGAACCTTATTGTGCAGAGTGACCATTTTCCTCCCTAAAACTGAAACATTTGATAGGAATGTAAGGAGAGAGAAAAAGGGCAAATGTGCTCAGCTCAGGGTTCAGCGGACAGACAGCACACATTAATATGAGTGATGAGAACAGCTCAACGTCGGCTCAGCTGACGGCCTCGTCCTTGTGTCCGGTCTCCACCCGAACCCACCGCGAGCGTCACTTCCTCCAGGAAGCTGGAACAGAGAAGGGGAACATATTTGGGTTATAATGCATGAGTAGAGTCAGCACTGGATTTGAGTTGGGTTTAAACAATCCTCAGTGGGTAACAAAATATGTCAAACAATGAGAAATTACAATCAAACAGAAAGCAAAATGGTCATGGAAATATATTTAAATGACATATTTTGTTTCAGGAAGTTTATGGTCAAGTAGGTAAACTAGTATCTACTGTAATGGCTATAGTGTACAAAAGTCACAGTCTGGTTAAATTAGGTGGAAATAAATTGAACTTTAGCTAAACTAAATGAATCTTAATATTTTCAACCAAATACATTAAGAGTTTACATGGCAGACAACATATGTAAATACAGAAAACGATTAAGTAAAAACAATAATATTGTAAATTAGTGTTACAATTTGAAATACAATTGTATTACTAATACCAGTTTTCTATTGTAATATATTGTAAAATGTAATTTATTCCTGTGATCAAAGCTGAACTTTCAGCATCATTACTCCAGTCTTCAATGTCACATGATCCTACAGAAATCATTCTAATATACTGATTTGCTGCTCAAGAAACATTTCTGATTATTATCAACGTTGAAAACAGTTGTGTACATTTTAGGGGTAGTGTATATATAGTAGCCTACATATATAATTAATATCTTAAATAAGCAATGCAATATCTTGGAGAACTCTAAATCATCTTGGACAAAAATCCATTTAGTCTAGAGTGAAACTTCTTCCAGAATGAGAACCTGAATGATTCAATGAAGTCATAAGGAACAACAATTGTATGTTCTTTACACAATGCTATTCTTGGGCTGATGTCACTATCTGAATAAGGCATTAGGGCTTGTGTGAGAGGGCTATGGGATAGAGGTGAGATGGTGAAAAGAGACAACAGCTTTGAGAGCATTTAAAAACACTGACCTCTTAGTGTTGTGAATGGCCGTGCCCCCGAGTATGATGCGTACCCCTGGCATTGTGCGGTTCAGGTTGTAAACAGTTAACGCCTCCTCGTATGTGGCCCCGCCAATTATGAAGACAATAATGTCTTGAGGTCTAAAGGGTGGAGACATAGTGTGAAGGAGCACATTTATTTAACTACAGCCAATGTTAGTGCTGCACAATTAATTCTGCTCTTGATTCAAACACCCACGTGATCTTATTCCTTAATGACAACCATTCGCTATGTCTAAACCGTTGACATACATGTATGATCACAGTGGACATTCAAATCTGCGTTGGTGCTGCCGCTGATCCAGAGAGAGCAATTTTCATATAGAAGTATGAAACAGCTTCACAAAGATTTGTTTCAAGTACACAGTATCATTATTTCTGTGTTACAGTCATTTAAATGATCACAGAAGCACAGGGATAAAAACTGTATAGTTCAGATATGAACACTGATGTCTACGAAAGAGATCAAAATAGAGTGAATCACATTTTTTATAGTAACTTGGCACTTCAAATGAAGATTGAATCGATTACATTGTTATCAAGTGACTGTTAAAAATGTACTTGTCGTTGAATCATTCATTCAAGAGATTGTTCAAAAAAAGCTGTTTCATCCAGTAATGAAACAAGTGAAGTCTTTATGGCCATTTTATTTCTAAAAAACATTTAAATCTAAATAGACTGCAGCAATTAACATTTTGTCAGAACCTCTAGTAAATTATTTGTTATTAAAATTAAATTGTTATTTTTTTTAGTTGCCTATTCAGAATCGTGATCTCTATTTAAAAAAAAAAAAAAAAAAAAGTGATTTTCAATTTATCAATAATTGTGCAGCTCTAGTCCATGTTTTCAATCCAAGTACAAAGATTCTGAATTGTACATGAAACAGGGCATTAAAGTGTATTTAACTGGTAGGATGTGTGAAAACAGCATTCTGTAGTGACTCAGAAATGACACACTTCAAAGCAACAACAAAACACTCACACTAAATGTCTATAAGTGTGCCTGTATATCATTAATGCATGATTGTGAATGACAGTCTATTTATGTATCTGTATCACCTGTCTCTCAGAGAACTTGGCCCGAGGTAGGGGAACTGGCTGTCCTTCAAACGACCCTTGATCAGCTGATCCAGCGTGTCATGTAGAAGCGGCTGATGTTGTGTGTACACATTTTCAACTCCCTATTCAAACACATGAATAGGTTTTAAACAGCATGTAGGTTTGGCAATATGACATGTTAAAAGGGACCTATAATGCCCTTTTACAAAGTCTTGATCTTGTTTTTGGGGTCTACTAGAATAGGTTTTCATGCTTGAATAAATGTCTTAAAAAACACATTATTTTTCACATATTTTACTAGTTTCCATACACCTATTTTTAATGTGCATTTTGCATTTAAAATTTTTTTTAAAAAAATCGAATCACTGAATGGAAACATCAAAATGTGCATACATAAAAAAAATTTAAAAAATGCACTCAATTGAGACATTTTTTATCCGATAAGAAGACATGCACATAAACTCCGATGGAAACATATTTGCTGAACAAATCCCTCGATGTGCAACAAAAACCTCACATGACTTTGCCTCAACAGAGGCTGTGATTGGATAACTAGATCAGTTTTATTGCACAGCATCTCTAATATTTGTTTGATCATTCTGAAATTTCACGGAGTTCAGAAACAGGGCGCACTCACAGAGAATAACACCCTTTGAAGTGACTTTGTGCTTTGAAAGTGTAAAAGAATAATGCAGCCAGAGGGCCATAAACATGATCTACCTTAAGTCCTTTGAAAAACTGCTTGGTAATGGCCACAGCATCTGTAGGAGCAATGAGGTCACTTCCTCTGACTCGTTTTCCACCATATTCCACCATGGCCTGCACCATCTGCAGTACAGGAAAGTTGCTTTCCCTTTTAATAATAGTACTAGTAATACTAGGATTTTATCAAATTAATCTGGATCTTCCATCAATACCAATACACTGTGCTACAGGACACAGTCCCTCACCTTGCGGTGTCTCTCTGACACCCCTTTGCGATTGAGGTCTTCCATAAGGCTGGGCAGAATACTGCTGCTGTGTTTCTCGTAGCGAAGCGCGTACAGCATCACCAGCCGCACAGCGTCGATTTCAGAAAGCCGAGGGTTCTGCAGGAGCCGCCTCAGGCTCTTCAGGAAGAGGAACAAGGTCATCTTTAGCAACGGTGCAAGATTTACAGCACTTAACATACTGTAGGCGATCACAAAAACCGATGTGGATTGACATTCACTTGGTCCAAAAGTTTGAGGTCGGTAAGATTTTTTTATGTATTTGAAAGAAGTCTTGTATGCTTACCAAAATTGCATTTATTTGATCACAAAATATAAAAATAGTGATATTGCAAAATAATAATCAGCACTTTGTGATTAGACAGCGTCTCAAACTGACCTGTTGTGCATTGGAGTGGTCACTCTGGCAGGCCAACTCCTGCTCCACCTCCGACACCTCCATCAGCTGCCTTTCACTGACCAGCCGGGACAGCTCCCCAACCACGGTCACGTGCTTTGAGACCGTGCCCGACATTTTCTTAAACTGGGGGTAGTTGTCCACAAATGCCTACAAAGGGGGGCAGAACATGGTGATAATACTGTAACACAATAATAAAAGTTCTAGATCAGTGGTCTTCATGGTTCACTCCTCATGAAAGACGATGTGCTACAGTGAACAGTATTATGGGTCTGCTCACCTTCATGTCAGATATGGACTCTAATTTCTGTTGGTCCTTGGGCTTTTTTTTCTGGAAATCCTCCATCAGGTTCTTGATGTTTGTTCCAATCTCACCAAAATTCAGGTACAAGTTCTTATTAAGAGAAAGAGAGAGAAAACAACATATAGTGTGGGGTCCAAAAGTCTCAGATCACACAAAAAAAAAAAAGGTTCTTCCTTTTGCTTTTATTGCAGTTTCTAAGGAGTTACACATGGACAAGTCACAAATGTACTTATTTAATTAGTAACCTAGAAATTTGTAATATTTCTTAATCATTGTATGTCATAATGTTTCATTGTTAAAAGCGTTACAAGACCTTGTTGTGAACACTAGATCAGTTTCTTTGAAACAAAAATCTACTTGGTAAATAATTTCATAATGCATTACATTCTTTAATGGAATCTGTTTATGTATTTCGAACAACAACACAATATTTTCAACAATGTTACTCACATTTGCATAAAACTCATCATTTTCTGCAGACAAGACCACCTCCCGTAGGTCCTTACTGATTCCAGGCACTCTCGACAGGTCTATGCGGTTGTTATTGAGGCCCAGTAGCTCATGAACCATGGCCTGATACGTCCACTAGAGGAAGCAAATGCATGCACATGTACAATTTGCTGCAATGTCAGCACACTAAATCATTATGTAATATTTATTTTGCTGCAGTATCATATTTTTTTTTCAGTAAATGCAAGCAGGACGCACTGACTCCTGTAAATCTCACAGTAGAGAAAAATAATAAAAAGCATCCTATTTAATGTCTAACACTATTTTAGCAGTTTTCTAACATAATCCAGAATAAAACCATGGGCTCCATCTCCCTCTGGTGGTCAGGACTGGGATTTTGCATACAGATCTTGTTCTGTAATATGAGATTTGCATGTAACATTATTAAGAGACATTGTTTCTTGCCTGGTTGAGAAGGGGAGTAATGGCATCATCACTTCTGTCTAAAATCAGGAGAAGAGGAGGTACTTCTGTTTTTCTGAAGTCAAACAGTTCATACTCCTTAGTAATGATTTGCTGTGGGAAACACAATACATTCAATCAGTCAATACAATAGACTAAATTAAATTATAAAATAATTACCTGTTCACCAAAAGGTCAAAGATAATGCATACTACAGATCTATGATACAATTACAAAATGAAGTCTTACTTTGACGCTCTCTGCCAGCCTTTTGGACATGTCAGAGGAGAGCTGGTAGCGGATCATGGGGCATTTCTTCAGGGCCAGCAGCACTGATGTCAAACCCTGAGTGACACGAGGCAGAACACTGGGCTCCCAGCTGCGACCCTATAAACACGCACAGAAATATTCATAGAGAGCCTAAAACAGAAGGATTCAGCCTCACAAGACAGCCGACGATAGTTGTGATATAATGATTAACTTAAATTAAAAAGACTTCAAGCAACACTAGTACTTTATTAGATCTTGTAAATTAATTTACATGTTCTGCACCAGGTTTTGGTTTAGTATCATAACATACCTTAATCCCTAATAAATAATAAAAAAATTATATTTAAAAATGGTCCTATTACCCTTTTTTTTTTACTTTCTTAGCTGAAACTAGTTCCCTATTTTAAAAAAATTTTTTTGCTTTTTTAAAATCTTACCCTGGATACTCCTTGAAGGTTGAGGGAGAAAAGATGAGGGTTCACAGCAATGAAATCTCCATAGAACTCCTAGAGTAACAATTTTTTTTTTAGAAAGTTTGATAACATTTTGTAGACACTATATGGAAAGCATACAGGTGAAACTCGAAAAATGTGAATATTGTGCAAATGTTATCATTTTGATTATTATGGCTTACAGCTTATGAAAACCCCAAATCTCAAAAAATTACAATATTACAAGAAATCAATAAAAAAAAAGGATTTTAAATACAGAAATGTCGGCCCTCTGAAAAGTGTAATCATGCATATGCATACTAAATATATTAGTTTCACCTTTTAATTTGAATTACTGGAATACACAAACTTTTGCATGATAATCTAATTTTTCACGTTTCACCTGTATTTATGAATCAATTATGAAGAAGACTCACCTGCACTTCTGCAACTACTTCCTGTTCATCTGCCTCAGCCAAAACCTTTATCTCACTCTTACTGATCACGTTACTGAAATCTGCACAGAATAAGAGTGAAAGTTCATCTTCTGACCACCCTTATTTATTAGCACATATTATGCAAACTCATATATATATAAGAGGTAAATAGATGCAACACTATGATATATTTCTGGTACTCACAGATGAAATAGACACTATATTTGGGCCGACGAAGCTCTTGAATCAGGTGCTCTACGTTCTCCTGAAAGCAGAGACATTCAAGTATGAAATAACCTGGAAATACAGTCTAAATCGATATTTTCTATAAGAGACCATGATAAAAACCTTGGTTGGCCGAAGAAAGCAGATCGCTTTAAGGTGCTTCATGTTGTCTCGGTTTTGTGAGTCAATGCGCTCAAAAAGGTAGACCTCTTTCTGCAGGATCTCAGACTGAGTGTAGACCACACTCACAATACTGGTCTGTAAAGAAACAGAGGAAACAATGTTTTGACCACTGTTTGTCACTGTCTACGTAGACTGCTGACTACTTTTGCAACACAGCCATCTACTTCTAAAGAAATTAGAGTATAATTTGGTTAAAGGGAACGATCACCCAAAAATGAAAGTATTGTCATAATTTACTCACCCTCGTTTTGTTCCAAACCTGTATGAGTTTCTGTCTGGTACCAACATTCTAACATCTTCTTTTGTGTTCATCAGAAGAAAGAAACTAATAATGGTTTGGAACAACTTGAGGGTGAGTAAATGATGATAAAACTTTTATTTTTGGGTGAAGTATCCCTTTAAGACACATGACAGGTAACAGGACAGCAAACCCCATTTACACTGCACACAGTACTAGATTATCAGTGGCTTAAGCACATCTGCACTTTTATGTTTAAACTGTTAAAGCTGTATAAATTCACTTACCGTCTCCTTGTCCATCAGCAACACCTTCATCCCAGGTCCGCTGCTCTCTATCATTTTGGAAATGTACTGCTTGACAGCCAGAGTCACGTTCATTTTTTCGCTTTATGTATTTTCTTATTGTCAGTGAGAATGGGTCAAATTATCGAATCGTTTCAAAGTTGTTTAACAATGATAAACGTATTAACTCCCGCATACAAAATACTGTTGACAATGGGAGACAGACAACTCACTAGGCTTCCTACTACTTCCGGTGTACACGAGTTTTCGGTCCGCCTCTGATTTGGAATCTGTTGTAGTTCAATCGATCTGCCAGTTTTGCAGGTTCAATTTACTTGTTCAACTGATCTGGTAACAGTTCGTAGAGCATGAACAATATCCCATAATTCAAGGCTGCTACGTAAAACGGAGTAAATAAAACGCCATATTGGTAAGGGCTCGTTCCACAGGAGCGTAATTTCACTGAACTCTGGCCGTTTCTCAATATGCGTTCTTGTCTGTACTTGTGTTCTTGTGGACTTGTGAAACGTCATCAGTCGCTGCCCAAGTACTGTCCCGATTCAAAGTTCACATCTAGCCAAGTCCAGTTCAAATCCCCGGATGTGTTCTTGATCCGCCCCTTTTACCGAGGATGCATCGAGAGGTGACTTGTGTGGACTTGAGACAGCCATGTATCCCAGAATGCATCTCGCACCAACCAGCAGCAAGCGTCAATACCAGAGGAGAAAACCCGCGTAATATTAAAATACTGCTGTTATTGTGTCATGATGAAATGCAATTTTAAGAGTGTTTCAGGCGAGAATGTAGTTGTTTAAAGCTCAAATCTGTGGTTTGTTTATAAAGATAGCGCCTATTTGAAAAATGTATCTGACGCTTTCGGAGCTGATAAGATCCAGGCGAGCACCGGGTGTTCAGCGCTCATTAACCCCGACTGGAACAGCTTTTCCTCGGCTAGTGCTTCTGGCGTGTGCCGCTGGCTCTGGTGTCTCTAGTCTAGTGGATAAACATGACGTATATTCGTCTTGTGTCGATCTTTAGTCTCACTCATTAATCTATATTTGTTCCATGGCAAATCGTTTTGGCTGAGGGCAAAGTGAAGTTTCATAACTTTATATATTTAGGCTATTTAACTTTAAATTTGTAGCCAAATTATTTGCTTAATTTCTCATTGTAAGTTAGCTTCTTATACCTTTTACTTATACCTTTATACTGGATATTATTGATCAGTAAAAATGACATTTAACAAAAAGAGACAGGGTTGTGTGATTTTATTTTATAGATATATGTTTTATATTTATTAACATTCTCTTCACTATATGTAAAATAAAATGACACAACCCTGTCTCTCTTTGACAAATGTCAATAAAAATCAAGAATGTTTCATATTTTTTAAATGAAATAAAAAAGTTTGTGTTTTAATATTTCATGTTGTTATAAATATGCAGTGAAGATAATTAATGTACACGTTGCCTGAACCACAATTGTGTGGCCATTTAGGCTAATATGTTTAAGATTTTTTTTATTTTTATGAAAAGAGGCAGAGTGTGTTTTATAAAATATTTCGTTTTATTGTTGACGAAAAGAGGCAGAGTTGTTGCATATTTCTTTTGATTATTGCCTAAAATATACATAAAGAGATAAGACGTGACAAGAACGCCGCTGTTCCATTTGCAGAATTACCGGACTTGCGTCCTCGCGTCCTCGGGAGTTCGTTCTCCCGAGTCGAACTTGGCAAGTCCGAACTACCAAGGACGCAAGTCCGAAGTTTGCGTACTTGGTATTGAGAAACGGCCTCTGTCTTTTCTTGTTACTGACTTCTGTGCCTGCGTCGTTTATGTGTTTTATAGCATGATTACGCAAAGTTATGATCTCATTAAACTTTTATTAATCAGCTTAAAGAAATACTAAAAAAGCATTATCGGCTTTAAAATGTTGGTTCGGTGAGTCAGTGTGGGATTCGTGAAAGGATTCATTTAAAAGATTCGACTCATAAGAACGAATCGGTCACCAATCGAACATCACAACCAGACGACCTCTCTATCGCTGTATTTTACCAGATTCATTCGAATGCATTATTTATTCGTTTATATGATTTATAGCA
Source organism: Semotilus atromaculatus (assembly GCA_031834385.1). NCBI lineage: Eukaryota > Metazoa > Chordata > Actinopteri > Cypriniformes > Leuciscidae > Semotilus > Semotilus atromaculatus. The sequence goes on from JAULUF010000022.1 coordinate 39,851,662, forward strand.
TGATTACGCAGTGATCTCTTTAAACTTTTATTAATCATAAAAAGAAATGCTTAAAAAATAAATATAAATTCGTACCACCATGTTGGTTCAGTGAGTCAGTGCTCGGACCAATTTAGTCGGTTTCGTTAAAGAATTGATTTAAAAGAATCAACTCATCGTTCATAATTTGAAGAATGATACTGAATTGGACATAGCTACCACAAACCATCACGTTTTACACAACACAACACACTTTACTAGTTACTTGAAAGTAATTTGATTACGTACTTGCGTTACTTGTAATGTGTAACCACTAACTGAATATTAGCCTAATTTATGGTAGAATTTTTTGCCAATAATGTGTGAACATTGTTACAGTAATATGATTTCATTAAACATGTTATTATAATCAAAATAAATAAATACTGGTTTAGTGCAGTGTTCGATCCAATTCAGTCGGATTCATGAATGAATTCAGTTTAAAGATTTGAATTCATTGTAAACAATTTGGACATGAATCGAACATCAGTACTACTGGCACTTAACTCTCGCTGTATTTTACCAGTGTCTAATGCTAAAATTGATGTATGTTATTTGTAATATTTTATTTTGATAACATTCAGGTTACAATAAACATATGATTTTATAAAACATTTATTAGTCATCAAATTAGATACTTCAAAATAGCTTTAAAATGACAAATTATAAAACAAATATCGATTATCTTACATTTATACTGCCATGTGCAAGACAGGGAACATAGAGTTTAGGCTACTACAGTACTGATCCAGACAAAAACACCATTCAGACTCTGGCTTTTTCTTCTATAGTTGGTTAAACCACTAATATTCAATTCAATTAAATGCAGTTTTCATTATTAAAAAAAATCAAACATAGAAAATATGATCTGAGTGTTGCTTGCTGCATACAAAGCATTCCTGTATAGGCATGGTATTATTAATAGAGCTTGGTGGAGTGTTGTCAGTTCTCTTCATGGTAGCCCACAAGCTTTGCACTTATTTCCCATAATCGCAGAGCAGCAAGATCATCTTTACCTTCAGGAGCTGGTTCCTTCAGCTTACAATCACTGTAAAAAGTGTTTTTAGAGAAATTAAAATACAAACCCATTACACTCATGATGAAGGCTTGGCTCATGTGAATATTAATAATTCCTACATTTCCGACTATAGTATGTTATGTAGCTGTTTGAGAATGAAAAAGCTCTGTAAAGTTACAAAGCACAAAGTCACTCCAAAGGGAGGCCCGTTCACACCAAGAATGATAACTATAAAGATAATAGCATCCATATCAGCGGACCATATCGTTCTGTTTATTCTAAGCGTGTGCTTGTCTGCTTGAGCTAGTTACAGCAGGATGGATTCTGATTGGCTGTCAATGTTTTTATCATTCATCAGCAGGATAAAATCGTTCTGAAGGTGATTCTATCTCTGTGCCGTTATCGTTATAGTTGTGGTGTGAACTCTGCTATTCTTTCATATTGAGAATGATTTTTAGTCTTTATCGTTATCTTTATAATTATCGTCATTGGTGTGAACGTGCCTTTTTTCTCTATCAGTGTCACTGTTTCTGAACTCCCTGAAACGCCTCCATTAGGATTACTTTCTGGAACGAACACGTCACAATGTTCTTCATTTAAATATTTACCAATATTTCCTGGTTGAATTATAGTGTGTTGAAACTCGCAGTTATGTTAAGGGGCGTTACATTTCCCCAAACACGCTCGAAACGGTTGACCAATAACAACACACTAATCCAGCCAACCAATCAGAACACATTGGGCTTTTCATAGAGACAGGAACTAAACAGAGCGTTACTGACAGAATGGGAAGAAAGAACAACAGTGTCAAATATGTGAAAAATAAGGTGTTTTTCGAACATTCAAACATGAAAACCTATTCTAGTAGAGCAAAATAAAATCATACTGAAGGCATAATAGGCCCTCTTTAACAGCTCACCTGAAATAGCAGCCACTGTGAGACTCCAACCCCTCAGTAACTGCACAGTAGATGGACGTCTGAGCACCTTGTTTGGGGGTTTTCATCAGTAAAAGAGCAGGAAAAGACAACAGGGCACTGAGCAGAGGGTAGCGGGTCTGCACATAACGTCCCAGTTCAGTGCGGATCACTCCAGGGTGAAGGGAGTACACAGTTACACCAGACCCTAATTAAACATGAGCAGGATTAAACAAGGCTAAAGTAGGGAAAATACAATATGCGTTTGTAAAACAGCTATTTTTTAATGTTTGAACGTGACTGGTGTACTAGGGATGAGCGCACAAACCTTTAATCCTCCGTGCTAACTCGCGAGTAAACAGCAGGTTGGCAAGCTTGCTCTGCCTGTAGCTGACCAGGGAATCATACGGTGCCTTGTTGAAGTTAAGGTCATCAAAGTTGATCTTACCTATGAGAAGGGTCATCGGACTGAAATATGTTGTATGGATAAAAGTCTTGTGCATCTCTGCAATAATGTTTACAAATGACACAGAAGAGATGTATTGTTACCAAATCAGTTATTGGTCAATGCAAGAACAAGCTTAGATATTTTATTGTGAAAAAAAGGGGCAAATGAGCATTTACAACATTTGCTCTTGTTGTGGCGAAAATTCATTAAACAAACATCACTGCGTAAGAGACACTCATAGTCAAATTATAGAAATAGAAGTATTTATTCTTGCAAGAATAGGAGCAGTCTAATACACAGTTGTTACCCTGTGCAGAAGAGTGACACACCCCCAGACAGACTGAACGAGCTTTTATCTTAGTTTCAAGGCCTTCTTCCCACTGGAGCCTTCCTCCCAGTAGTTTTCCATAGACGTCACTAGTTGGCCCACTAAGCCCCCCTGCACCAAATGGCCTTCTGACATCTAGGTCAGAGGTCCTTGTTCGTCTGTTCTCTGGAGTGTCTCCCCCTTCTGCCTCCCCAGGTACATAAACAGAATCTTCTCTCACTACAAGTGAGAGACACACATGTGACATTCTTTGAATCATCTGACATAAAACCGCCACCACAACTCCTCACTTTTTTTATCATTCAGATTACTCATAATCACAATAATAAACAAAAAGACAAATTTTAAGTCGTATCATCACTTATACTCTTCTTAAACATTTGTGAAGCATTATTTAGCAAAGGGAAAAAGCTTAGGCTGTTTTTTGTAAGGATAGTCCCTCGAATATTAGCAAGCAATTAAAGAATTTATCTGAAACCGGGCTAAATGAATAAACACTGTTATTGCACTCTCGACCTAGATCGAACCCTCAGTCATCTCAGTTAAATAAGAAATAGTGTACAGATTAGTTAGAAAACCAAAACCATCAATTCACACTGGTTATAAAATACAAAGTATAAAAAAAAGTCCTTCATTCCAAATTCAAAGCATTCATAAGAAGAAAAAGGAAGGAAAAACATACCCCAACAATTAATACATTTCACTGTAATCGCTATTTGAATTGTCTGCATAATTTTGTTCATCATCATCATCATTCGGATAGACTGTCATTTTCACCAATTGAACAGACACTCCAGTTTTCTCATATTCCCATGAATAACAAAATTATCAGAATAACACATACCATTAATCCACCAAAATATTTTCTAGCCATATTCTGTTAACTTTTAAATCTTAAAACTTTACTTAGTATGCTCTATTTTATTAACACACATTTAAAATTAACACACATTTCCATTACTTCACCATAATTAATGGATTTTCTACTTTTCCTGAAAACATTTGCACTAATCAATCAAATCATTAGATCTATACCAATACATATTTTGATTCAATCAAATAAAATCATCAAAGTCATCACAAAAACACTCCTCTGCTAAACTTAAACCGTTAGTTTTACCCCATCCTCCTCCAGGTGTGTTGATCGTTGCCCCATCGACGTTCCGTCTTCGCCAGGTGTAGCTCTTTGCGAGCCGTAGCCCTGGTCTTCCCACGTTGGTGGAGGAGGTTACGTTACTAGCACGTCCTTTTTCCCCCACTTTATGCTTCACGTTGGCGTCGGCGTTTTGGGGTATCTGAGGTTGATTGGTGAAGCTTAAGATGCTTTGACTTAGGTGTCACATCTCCAACCTCGCAACCTTGTTTGAGGAGAGAGCCATTTCCTGGCTATTTTCACCTGTAAATGAAAAACCTAAGTATATTTTTTTTGTTACTGACCGCTTGTCTAGCCGGCCGTCCCTTTTGGTGTGACCTGTGGAACGTTCACCATTTGTTTACATTTAGCCAATTCAACTCTGTTTCTTCTCATTTTACTGAAACATATTATCACTAACATATTAGCACTTGCTGCCATAATAGCACTCAGGGTCCTTTTCCCCTGAAAAACACTCCCCCCTGTGTTCATATCAACAATACAATATTTATACATTTGGAACATAATCAGATCAAGTTGCCCTCAAAATGGCAATGATTTATTTTAACCTCTTTGATTCCAGCCATCCTGACATTCTGCAAAAGGAAAACTTTAAGTTATGTGCTGCGCAGGTGTGGCACCTTTTCTTTCAGCCATAATAATAACCCAGGCCAGGGTAGTTAGCCAATTTCATCCATAGCCATTATTTTACTCGGCACATATTGCCCTGTATCAAAAATCTCAATCCTCTGTAAAGGAAAGCAAATGTTGAGGTTATTGTCCGTAAAGTACAGTTTCTTTTGTCTACTGTTCTCCCGTGGCCTTCGATGCCCTGGCGTTTCCTGTTGAAACAATCTTTGTTATTGGTGTGTGCGGCACTCACAGACATCAATTTTGTTAGGCAGAAAAATGGCTTCTTTCAGAGCTTTTATCCAATTACCCCTAGTGTTCTCCCAACATTTATTCAGCAAATGTGAACCCCTTAATAAACCATATTTGGCAATTGTTATACCATCTCCCTCTTGATGCACGACACAACTCGAGCATCAATTTAACATAACATTTAACATAGTGTTTTTTATAAAGTTTCCCCATCAACACTAACCCAAACGTTGTCTTTCAGACAAATTTCCTCCAGACATCTTTCTCTGCCTCTGAAACAAAAATATTACATTCTTCACTTAAAGCCTCAATCTCAATCTCATCTTCTTATCGAAGTATTTGAAGGGCAACGGCCCTCAGTCTCACCGCGGATCCTGCTTTTCAGGCCTGTTGTTTTTGTCTCGCAACTCAGTCATCTACAAACATTTTCAAAGTCATCAATTGTTTCTATCAAGTCAGGTCGTGGTGTACAGACTTGGTCAATGTCAGTCAAATAACATTCTCCTCCTTTGCTTACAATAATCATGAATGTGAGGGGCTCTCTTGATAATTTCATGTTGACTTAGCCAATAGGTCACTTTGTGTTGCCATCAAATCTACAACATTTTCATTTATCTCAGCCCATGCCAGATTGTGATCTACAACTCCACAATTCCAATTTACCCAAATACTTAAACTGATCCAGAACGTAATTCAAATCAACATCATAAAAGACAAAAGTAATTATTACCAGACAGAGCTTGATGACCAATCAACTTAAAGCTCGTCCTATTTTCTGTATCATCTTTTCATCAGATTCACTCAGCATTTGCCTTCTTTAAAATGTCACCTGCCTTAACCCATCTGTAATGATAAACCACTCTCCAGAGGTTAAAGACACATACACACTATTCAGGCGGAATATTAGTACCCCAAACTAACACATACAAGACCTAAAGTGCTGTCACCATCACACACACACTCATACTGGACACACATATCTTAACTGCTCATTCTCAATGTTTGCCTTTCCTTATATCATCGTTAAAAGGATTTAAATTTTAAATAAGATTTTAAACTTTACTTTTTCCTGTAGCTTTTACCTAACTTTACTTAAACTTTACTTTTAACCAGTTTCAAAGCATGTCTGTTCATTATTCATTTAAATTTTTTCTAGAAAAGTCAGCTGGGTTGTTTTGGTTCATTATCATTATTTTGTTTAAGCTTGCTTTACCAGGCCTGATAACAGAAAGACAGACAGAGTACCAATCCCTTCCTCCAGCAGTCTCTCTCACTATACAAATAATCTCTTCAACAGCCTCCTAAGACTGAAACTTAATTAATCATAGACTAGAACCCTTAATAGTTCACCAAACTCTACAAAAACTGTCTTAATCTTTAGTCACCACCATGTCTAATGACCTTCAGGAGTTAAAACCATCTTATAGACATATTAGTTCAAAATCAACCCTTCTATAATTTTCCTTGCCCATAAGGCAACCAACATCATGTTCCTGATATAAACTAATAAGTTTTGTTACTGTCTCCCCAACAAATAATGACAATACCCTCTTGAAAGCACATTTCCCATTAGCTCTTTATCTATAATTTTCATCAGGGTGTTGTCCCCTGGCATAGTTGCAGACACTTGTCACAATTGAAAACAAGCCATGCAGTGAATGCGGTTTTCTCATGAGTGGTATAGAGGAAACTCACATTTTCTGGGTCAGACTGCCGTAACTCCTCACAGCGCATCTCACCTCTCAATGCTCTGCTGACCCCGTTGGCCTCCAGTAATCAGCGCTCAACTCTCATACCTTTCTCACATATAACACCTCCATCCGGAGATGCCCAGTGTTCGTGACCCCCTGCGTTGGGCTGTCCCCTGGCCAGGAAGATCATCCCGTCATTGAGTAGCCACTCGTACACACTGGTGACCGCTCTTTCCCATCACACAATCAGTTATTTCAACAGAACTCAGCTGTTTCCTGGAGCTTAGGAAAGGCACATTCAAGAGTCACCAGAGCCATTCCTATTGCCTAATAGTGTTCACACAGGGAGACAGGTTAATAACAACAGTATTTAATCACTTAAATCCATTCTTAAAAGCAGAAACCTAGCTGCTTAGATTATGCTCAGTGAATTTAGATCACAACCGTACATTCAGTGTACTTCATCTGTAGCCGGAGCCATCGGTCCTGAATGGTGGAGACTAAATGAGACAAAGAAGTCACTGGTCCTAATCAAAATGTCACTTCTATCGTTTAAGGTCTGTATTACTGAAACACTGTGCTTTACTATCAATAGCTTATTATCACTTATGACACAGGCTCAGATAACAGCTCTTATATTGAATGAGAGAGAGACTCTGAGGCATTCAGAACTGGTACACTGTACTTTCATAAACATCAAACATCATACTTTACCTACCATTCTTTAACTCTAGCCCAGCTTAAGGCATCTTTGCCAGAAATTACATGCGTGTTCAAATAAACATAATTTTTATTGTCTTGTGCCCATATATCAGGGAGTTTAGACATTACAAATTTCCACTCAAATTGAGTCTCTGTCGCACTGGCACTTTCAGTCACACACACACCAGATCCAGATAAGCAAACTGTTTCAGCCAAATCACAAGCTTATCTTTTAAAAACCAAACCATCATCTATTCACATTTTTTACACACATGTTGAACACGGCCACGACAACCTTTTGTCTTGCTGCCTTGTTCCACTGATTCTCGCACACTCTTAGTCTAGTTGTGTTCAGTGTTCCCTCCCTGGGGAAAATCATGATGCTTAATCAATTTCTCAATATCTTGCATACATTTCTGACCATAATGTTTTCTCATTTGGTAGTACACCGGTGTACCAAATTTCGCAAGCTTGCTTTTGAGACATCCCCATACTGGCTGCTTCTCTGTTTTCTGTGGATTTCTCTTCAACGCGCGTTTTCTTTAATCTGTTGGGCGTCCCCAGCAAATCCGATTCTTTTCTTTTAACCCAAATCGGTCGGGTTGCACTGTTAGTGCCCTCCTAATTATGGTTTACCAAAAATTATTTTCTGGTTCCCCTTAATTAGCCTCGGTACCTAAAAACAATTTGCTCCGTGATGGAACAACTAATTTTCAGGTTCTCTTATCTGTTTGAAATCTCTCGATCTGTCCGTAGATCTTAATCAATCCAGATTACGTACCACAGAAACAGCCCTCAGCCAATATGGTTCAATTTCACTCTTCCCCCCAATTAAACTGAATTTATTTAGCTTACCCAAAAGAAAATAAATTTAACTGTCTCTTACCAGAGATGCTTCTGTTGCCACCGGGTTCTTTCAATTGATTCCAGTGGAGTTTCTCCTGGCCCTGACAGCGGTCGGCCCCTCTCTCTGAAACTTACGAGGTAGAGCTGGAACTGCTCAGTCCAGGTGGCCAAACACCATCCGCTCTCAGGTCCAGAAGGCACTTCCAAGGAATCCCACTCTGACACCAAAACTGTTGTGGCGAAAATTCATTAAACAAACATCACTGCGTAAGAGACACTCATAGTCAAATTATAGAAATAGAAGTATTTATTCTTGCAAGAATAGGAGCAGTCTAATACACAGTTGTTACCCTGTGCAGAAGAGTGACACACCCCCAGACAGACTGAACGAGCTTTTATCTTAGTTTCAAGGCCTTCTTCCCACTGGAGCCTTCCTCCCAGTAGTTTTCCATAGACGTCACTAGTTGGCCCACTAAGCCCCCCTGCACCAAATGGCCTTCTGACATCTAGGTCAGAGGTCCTTGTTCGTCTGTTCTCTGGAGTGTCTCCCCCTTCTGCCTCCCCAGGTACATAAACAGAATCTTCTCTCACTACAAGTGAGAGACACACATGTGACATTCTTTGAATCATCTGACATAAAACCGCCACCACACTCTCATCTAACACCATTGCACAAAAGTTTCTTTAGATTATTCAAATGATCACTGAAAAATGGTTCATCTATGGCATCGCTGTGAAAATTTTCTTTGGAACCTTCTTTTGGAAAAGGCATGATGTTAATGGGTGGGTTTTACCTCCTTTGTGAGCAATACTGGATACATTGACAACTCGACTTGGACTAGACTTCTTCAGCATGTCCAGGAGCAGAACAGTCAGAAGAAAATGGCCCAAATGATTGACAGCAAACTGGGTTTCATAGCCATCCTCAGTGAGGCTTTTAGGGCACATCATCACTCCTAGTATAGGTTTGTCCATACAAAATGTATAATATTTAACAATACAGCTAAAAGCACAGTGTGATTTGCTGATTAACTAATGAAGTGAAATGTCTCACCAGCATTGTTAATAAGTATATCCAGTCGATCCTCAGTAGCAGTGTATTCATACACAAACTGCCGTACGGAGAACAGAGATGCCAGGTTCAAGTGCCGAACTACTATGTTGCCATTTCCTGTAGATCTGCGAATCTCTGCCGCAGCTTTTTCTGCTTTTGAGAGATCTCGACAAGCCATCACAACACGAGCCCCTGAAAAAAAACCCCCCAGAAAATATTGTCCATCAGTCTGAGCTAAAATCCTCAAAAATCTAGACTTTCTTTACTCTTAAAGATAAAGGTTCTTTATTGGCATTGATGGTTCCACGAAGAACCTTTAACATCCATGGAACCTTTCTATTTCTCAAAAGGTTCTTTATAGTGGAAAAAGGTTCTTTAGATTATTAAAATGTTAATCACAAAAAAAGGGTTATTTTAAGAACTGTTTGCTGAAATGTTCTTTGAGGAACCAAAAAGGCTGTGAAAACCCCTCTTTCAGAACCTTTGTTTTTTAAGAATGCAGCGTTCACCTCTCATGGCCAAGTCGTGTGCCGTCTCTTTTCCAATCCCAGTGTTGGCGCCAGTAATGACGACTGTCTTTCTATCCAGTCGCACGCGACAGCGGCACACTCCACCTGCAATCCATCTTCTCAGCAGAACCAAACCTGTTTTTGAAGAAAATTCATTTGTGATAGAGCACATTCTTCCAGTCAAAACCAATGAAATTCTACATGCATAAAATACAGACTTTTAAAGATCTAAACAGATCTGGCTGGAAGCACTGTTGGAGCTGGCTATTGCCCTTTAGCAGATTTGATATCAAGTCAATGAGATCAATGATACAAAAGGTCCATATATATATATATACATATATATATATATATTGAAATTGGATTTGGTTGGTCATTTGTTTTCACAGCGATTTTATACATTCGCTGTGAAAACAAATGACCAACCAAATCCAATTCTAATTAGAATAAGTTATATTTTAGTATTACATACTATAGTATTTATAAACTTTTTGAATTTATTATTATCTATATATTTTATATCAGTTTTAATTTTAGTTTTAGTAATTTAATTATGTGCTTTTCTAAACATATCTATTTAGCCTTAAGTTTAGTTTAATTTTAGTTTAAGTAATTTTACTTCAACTTCTTTTATTTCCAATTGTGTGTATATGTATGTATATCTATGTATGTACATATATAGTAGACTTGGTATTACAATCATGTTTTTTGTAGTAAAAAAACACAGCCTCTGAATTCTAATCTGTAATTCTGTTATCCCTTAAGCTACATCAAGTACCTCTTGAGCCACAACATTACCTTCTGAACAGCGCTGAAACTGTGCTGTTTATACTACAATACATATGGAAGAAATTGTATTAGGTCATAACTGACTGAAATGTTGTTTCAGCCCACCAAAAGTTAGAATGAGAGGAAATGATATTATGTAACTTACTAATAGCTGTGACTGCAGTTACTGTGCCGTATTGGGCGAGACGATTTGCCTTCAGTTCCTCCCACATTTGTGTGGCTGCAGAGAGATGCATGTCATCCACTGTGATGTGCTTTCAGCTCTGCTTTCATATTATTTTCTGTCATACAGTACTTAACTCTTTTATTTTTTTCAAAAAAAAAGCTGTGGTTTCTGCACGGCCACCATCAAGCTCAGTGCCTGCTAACACGTCTAATCGCCCCGCGTTCAGGGCTGGGTTAAGGTTTTATAAGAAGATTAAGTCAAGATCGAGTTAGATTCCATGGCTTACAGTCAGACAGAACTGCGAATAACAAAAACAATGTTCAAAACAATTTCCATTTCTATAGCAGATAATAGTAACGCAAGGCTTTTCATTAGAATCTAAAGTCGTCTAAATTTAAGATGTGACTTGAGTCTGAGGCATTTAAGCTGATATTTTAAGCGATAATAGCTTTTTGGGGTGTGTTGCATGTGTCTCTCCCCTCCCTCTATGGCCTTATTCAGTTGTTTGGCACTATTGTGGTGATTTTATTGTATTACCTGATCAGAAGTATGGGAATGTTTGGCAAGTCAGACAAAAAGGGGATATTGGATTTGTCAGGGACAGTGTTGGTCAATTTAGTTTTTGTCATGTGTTTTAAATTGTGCTTTATCATTAATAGCCTAACCTATTGTTACAGCCATGTAAACAAGACACACATGCATATGACCTACTTTTTATTATTATTATTATTATTATTATTAAGTCCCAGGCTGAAAAAGGTTCCAGTTTATTTACTTGACTACTAGTGCAAGCAAGTGTGTGCAGCAGTGAATTTTTTTCCTAGGCTTTTTAGAATGATTGTTTATAAATATGGTCAGTGTTAAAATTAGCCTATTGTTTACCTACAACAATACACTCAGTTTGATGACATTAATGGTGTGAATTTTGAAACTGCCTTGTTTTAAAACATAAAGTGCTAACAAATTGCTACACCAAATGATTAAAATTTCACATAAGGTAAGATTGTGGATAGCCTATTTTATGTAATTGAACGAAACACATCTTATTTAGAATGGCATCTTATTTAAAATCAAAACGGCCATTCTTAAAACCCCAATAGAAAAGGAATTATCAAGAGGATATGGTTTAAAATGCTAATTCTGTTCTTGGTTGTGGCAATTGCGAGTTAAAGTCAGAATTGTGAGATATAAACTCACATTTCCGAGTTATAAAGTCAGAATTGTAAGATAAAAAGTTACAAAACTTTTTTTTAATTTTTATTCTGTGGCGGAAACCATCTTCCATAAATATTAAACTGGTCCTATAAAAACATGAGCTCACTGCTAAAAACGTTAACAACAAAACACCTACTCTTGTTTTATAAAAATCCCAGAACTGTGTTGTTGTTGGAGAAACATGCTCGTTTAAATATTAAAGAGTTGGTGTTTAATTCGAGGAACATTTGGATAGAAGCATTTCATATTATGTTACGACGTCAATAATGCATCCGCTGCTTTCTAAACATCAGCCGGCAGCCGCCATCTTGGAATGAATGAAAGCAGAGTGAAACGTAATGCGAAAAGAAAACGATTATGCGGGAAACTAGTTACGGCGCGAAAATAACATGTATTGACAAAAAAAAAAAAAAAAAATTTTTCTCGCAGTGATTGAGTTTATGTTTGAGTCGTCAACTCTTGAGGCGGCGATGTTGGATCACTGCACTATTTAGCCGCCTAACGTTAAGCAAGTGCAAACTGTTTAACGTAACTTAGATAAATATCGCCGTTATAAAACAAGCAAATCTGTGCAGCAGGTAGGATGACAATGTCTCAAAATGTCAAAACATAATCCATAATCTAAATAATCTAATGTGGACGGTAATTAGGTTTAAAACGTTTATTATTGGAAATGATAATCCAGGAAACTTTCCATATCGTAATATGCGTGTAATGTAACATTGACCCTTCTCGTGCACTGGCATTACGTGTTTTATTTGCTTATGATTATTACATATTAAATAATCACGGTCATCCCGCGTTTCTCACAAAATATCACAACCAATCAGAGTGCAGGGAAACACGCGTGGAAGTGACGTTTTTAAATGTTTCGCCTACCACAGCGCGAGCAAAGAGGGGAAAACGTCTGCAGAACAGGGATCATTGTTTTTCCATCATGGCAAACCCCGCGAAGAATTAGGGGAAATAAATAACCCATTATAATTTTTTGTCCCACATATGCAAATCTGTGCATGAGGTAAGACTTCCTTTTCTTCTTCTTAGAAACATCGCGTCGGTGTTTATTTAGTAGTTGTTAAAAGTTGTGCAGTCAGGTAAAGGCTAGCCCCGGTAGCTTTGAGTGCACAGATGCATTGGCTTTGGCAGGATAAACATGCGTGCAGTAACAGTTAGCAGGGCGGGCTAATGTTAGCCTCTGTTATGGCGTTAAAGGGGCTCAAGTTTATTATTATGACAGCTTGTAGATAATGAGGCAATAAGTCGGTTTAGTGACCTTATCCCTTTTTTGACAAAGTATGACAAAGTAAACAAATAAATGAACAGTGTTGGGTAAGTTACTTTAAAAAAGTAATTACTAGTTACTAATTAACGTTACATCTTTGACAGTGTAGTTAGATTGCTGTACTAATTGCTCTTTTAATTCTTTCAAATAAATGATATAAAAATTACATACACTATTCTTGAAATGATCAAAGTATTTAAAGTGAGATGGTTACATTAAAAACATATATTTTAGCATTATATGTTGATGTTGTTAAATCCACTATTGTTTTACATCGTATTTAATGCAATTACATCAGAAATACCTGTAATCAAATTAAAGTAATCCCTTTACTTTTTCAAAGAGGAAAGTAAGTAAATTACATTAATTAATTACTTAGTGATGCATTACACTCAACACTGTATATTACTTATTTTAACTTTGAGTTTGAAAGTAGCAGTCGAGAGCCATGAAAAAACACTGACAACTAAAATAATATTTACAGACATATGTATATATACATTTTTGGGGAAAATAAGATCTTGTAACACATTGTCCAGACTTTTAAATGTTATTGTTGATTAGAAGCTGAATTGCATATAACAAAATGGTCACCTGTCCTGTTTGATTTTTTAATTTAATAATAATTTAATGTCAAATAGATAGATAGGACATGTTCAGCTACCCACTGGCCATAGCCAGCATAGTCTTGTTGACAGGAGTGATGACACTGTATAAGAAACACTTTTTGTTTACAGAAACATGGCAGATTCTGACCTTTACATGCAATGTGATGAAGATGATCTAGAGCCATGCCAGAGTATTACAGAAAACAGGGACCATCGATATAACAAAGGTAATAATGTTTTTGTGGTAAAAACAATCATTATTATGTCTTGATGTAAGAGCTTTTGTGAAGAGCATTTAATCATGTATTAGGGACATGAGTGTGAATACAAATAAGTGTAATGCCTTTTGTTTTTATTCATTCATTTAGTTACTGTTGTCCCAAGTGGCAATAGTGCCCCAGCACAATCTGATGGCACCTCTAAACCGACATCAGGTACTACTGACCTCGTAAATCAAGCTGTGTCTCTTGCTTCTGGTATGAGGCATACGCTGGCAATAAAGATATTCCACTGCTAGTATGCAGAATTGACTTTCCAATAAGAGGCTTCCTTTCCATGTACCTAGTGGTCATTAGTGACATGCCGCACTGCAAAAACACTGTTAAAAGAATAGCTGTGGGACAAAAAAAACATGTTTTGGTTTGTTTTTACCTTTAGCTCCTGCTGTTACGTTACTGCCGAATGCTGTCCAGACAGCTGGAGCTGCGGGAGGAGGCACACAGACTTTCTACATCAGTGCACAGGTTTCACTTCTCTCTTTTACTATCAATAAGGCTTTTACCTTCTGTTTACATGGACATAACAAAGATGTTGTATTTAAATGATGATCATCTGTTGTAGCCCAATCCAGGTCAGCCTCTGGCAGGTTCAATGGGATTGGGAAGTTTGGGAACATCACTTGGTTACATCTTGAATGGACAGCCTATTAGTTTTCTGACTGCTGGTAAGTCATTACTCAAAGCAGTGATTTAATTACACGGCGACTCCTTCCCAGACATATTTTGCAGGATGCATTTCTGAATTCTAAGCCGGTGTGAAGGAAAATTCACCCAATGTATTTTCTGAATACATGTTATATACTGTATCTCATTGTGAACCATTCACCAATGCATATGTTTAATTTTTACATTTTTTGACCACAAGTCAGGTAGAGTTTAATCATAACTCGATCTTCCTGTTAAAACAACAGACTTCTCTCTGGTGACGTATGCTGGACTGCAGACAATCATTTAGTCTGCTTAAACGCCCGCCCCTTTATTATAATCTGCAATGCCAACATCTCAATCCAATCTACAACCAATGGATCTAAACAAGCCTTTGATTTTTGTCTGTTTTTACACTCTAATGTACGTCACAATACAAAAGAAAAGATCGGTCGCTACTTTCATTTCTTCATGACTTTAACATTTATATGCACATGCAAATGATGAATGTTTGCGCATCAGACATAAATACCAGCTCAAGAGTCTCCAGTGTTCCAGACATCTGTTGCCATGCTTTTAGTTTTCTTTATTTACACCTATGCTGCTCAAAAACAAACGTTTTTATTTTTATTTTTCATTACTCATTTTGCTTAAATACTTTCTCTAACCTCTTCAGGTCAGACACCCCAGTTAATTTCTCCACGGATGGTCACCCCAGGACCGCAAATGACGCCTGGGAAACTATCTACATTGCAGATCCCAGTCACCCTGACCATCAATAACTCCTCAAACTTACAAAGCATCACCTCATCGGCCCCAGGAGTGTCCACTCTTAATGTGACCCCCTCCAACGTCCAACCGGCCACAGCTCCAGGTGACAATTTATGCAGTTTTTACCTTTTACATTGTGCATCCATTCTTAGGTCATTTACATGCCTGTTTTATTTACATTTTGTTTACCTTGATAGGTGCAACAATTAAAGTTATAAAGTTTACGAAGCTTGCTGGAGCACCTGCAGCTTCTGGTCAAGTAATGAGTTCACTTGTGCAGCCCACCAAAACCTTCACCATCCAAAACAGTGTAACAAACAGAGCTCCAGCCCCGTTCCTGTCTGCTGGGCCGTCTCAGACTGCGAGACCTCAAGCGCAGTTCTTTGCCCCTCCTCCCGCCACAACAACTAACGGTCAGGACCAGGATTTGTTTTTACCCTCCTATTTTTCAGTTTTGAAAAAAGGTGTTGTTGTTTTAGATGTTGTTGATATCAGCTTATTGATTAAACATCATTGATTGACTTCATTTATGTGTTGTAGAGCTGCACGATTAGATTAAAAAAAGCAGTCTTGATTTAAACACGCGACCTTATTCCTTAATGACAATGATTTGGCTATGTTTATTAAACCTTTGACAAGTATGATTACAGCAACATTCAGATCTGTGTTCTGACACAGACAGAGAGAGTAGTTGTCATATACAAGTATGAAACCGCTTCACAAACTCTCATTCAACCACACAGAATCATTATTTCTGTTACAGTAATTCAAATGATCTCAGAAGTACTGGGATAAAAGTTGATTGGTTTGATATAAAAAACTTATGTTAACGGTAGCAACGTTTAAAAGTAACTTGATGCTTCAAATAAAGATTGTATCATTACATCGTTACACCAGTAGGGCTGTGAATGTTTTTGTCATTGAATCATTCACTCAAGAGATTCATTCAAAAACTCTCATTCATCCAGTAATGAATGAAATGAAGTCTTAATGAGTGATTCATTGAATTGTAGATTCAAACTATTAGAAAAACTATTAGAATAGACTGCAGCAATTAATATTTTGTCAGAACCTCTAGTAAATGCCATGCTAATTTTAGTTGTCTATTCAGAATTATGGAAAAATCGTGATCTCTATTTTAAGTAAAACAAACAGTTATTCTCAATTTATCCAGAATCGTGCAGCTCAAATGTGTTTAAAGTAATAGTTCACTCAAAAATGAAAATCCGGTCATCATTTACTTGTTCCAAACCCTTAAGATTTTTCTTCATAAATAATACAAACATTTGTAATGAAAATTGTCATTCACCCAAAACTTTGGCACATCAAATAGTTCAGAAAGGAATCCATATTAAAGGCATACTATGCAGGAATTTTACCTTAATATAACAGCTTCAAAGTAATTTCGGTGGTAAACAAACTCATAATAGGGCGAATCATCCTGGTAGTAAAGCTTGGGGGGGTCGCCGCTGGAAATACCAGCAATGCAAGTCTGAGAGGGGCGCCCCTGACAAATCTCGCGAGAATCGCGACTTGCTTTACGGCAACGACGTCACATACAACAACAACATATGAAGCACGAATTGCGCTCATTTCAGATGATGGAAAAAGCTAAGAAAACGCGGTAGGAAGAAAGTAGGAAAAGGAAAGCTTTCACTTGTTGGCGCAAGTTAAAAAGTAGCACTGGATGCAACAGTGATGCTGACCTGGCGATCTTGTTGATGGACTAGTAAGTAAATATCTTACTTGTAAACTTGTTTGCGTCATATGTTGTATGTTGTTGCGCAACTTGCGCTTGCTTGTAGTATGCCATTGTTTCTATGATGCTGTTCATTCATTCATTGGTGATAATTAGACCAGTCCAATAATTTCCACATATGTTTAGCTAGATTTCGATTATCATATTTTGGTTATATATGTTTTATTGCCTAGCTTGCCGCACAACGCTGTTGACGTTGATTCCAGCGATTATCATGAGAACAGTTGTCAATATCTTACATAATTATCTAGTGTAAACGAGCACAATTTGCAAACTATTATGATAAATTGCAATAATCATGTCTAATGACATCATAACGGCCAATGTTATGAAATAATGCGACGTACATTTAACTTTATTGATGTCATCAGGCATTTTGGAATGTTTACATTACAATCAAAAAACATAAAATGAAATTATACATTAGGCCTAGACTATAGGCTATTTACACAAGTAAGATTTAGCTGCAATCATGTAAAAACGTTATAAGCTGCCAAACGCGATAGGGGACTTTATTATTATAAAGTAGTCTAACACTTATATTATATTATAAGACATATTATCCGATTTTGAACATCATCATTATTTCAGTAGACTATGCAGTATATGCAATAGCCCAATCTTTTTATGAAATCGTGAAACATTACCTGGTCAATATCTTCGGTGTCTTGTGCCTGTTCCATGACCAACGCTACTATCCTACCGAACAGGGAGGGAAATTAGCACCTGCCACCAGCCAAATGCGGGTGATTTTGTGTTGTTGCGGGTAAACTCGCCGCACCTACCGGCCACCGTGGCGGGTAAATAAAAATAACATCATGCAACGTTCGTCTGTTAGGACAAATTAGTTTGAATAAACGAGCAGACACTGATTAGCAAGACAACTAGCAGTGAATGTACTTTCCATTAAATTAATCACACACACAGTAAACAAATCCTTAACAAAAAAAAAAAAACAGGGCTATTCTGGTGGGTGCGGTGATGCTGTGGTGACGCGTTCATGTAAGGGTGGCGCTGCCAAGAAAGCTCCTAAAATCTGTCACAAATAGGCTAACAGGCAAAAGTAATGACTATGAATATGTAAACTATAGCAAGGAGATAATTTAATTATTTATTAATAAACAAGTATTTTCTTTGTCCGTGTCAGTTGCAAAGATGAAGTTAACGATGCTGATCGTGATCATCGCAGTAGTGAACGCGCAAGAGAGAAATGCACATTTCATACGAATTGCATAAGCAGAGAGCAGTCTGTGTCTGTTTTCTTTCTTTTTTAATAGTTCTGTTTAAAAGTAGACATGTCTGTCTGTGAGGCAAGGCTACCTTATACGCTGAGTTTCACTCCAGTTGCTGCTCCAGTTCACGCGCCGTCGCCTCCGTTTCGTGATTATCTACTGTCTGCTATATTTAATTATTATGTATTAAATCCAGGCAATTGGTTGATGAAACATTGATTACAATTAAGATACAATTAATACAAAACGAAATTCACTTTAAAGAAAGGTTTTGTGCTTTCTGTCTCTGTGAAAGTTTTAAGCATCTTTTAGTGCCGCTTTCACAGTGGTCACGTCTGTAACATTGTTTTTTCCTCATATGGGAACTAAAATGAATATCAGTTCATGGTTTGTGTGTGTAGGCTATAAGAGAGAAAGAGAAAATGCCAGTATTTCATTGAGACTTGAGATTAAATAAACTGCTTAAGTATTGTAGATCTTGTAGTATTAATTTTCACATGCAGTTACACATTGTCGGTTAAAAACAAGAAAGTGGCTGGTAAAAACATTGAGTGGCTGGTAGATTTTGAAATCCACCAGTCACAGTGGCCGGTGGACAAAAACGTTAATTTCCATCCCTGCTACCGAACAGGTACCGGTGTACAGGGTGGGGGGTGTATTTGCGACAATGCAAGTATTGCACAGCGACTCTGGGGGTCGCTGTTTGACAAAAACACAATTTCTGCATAGTATACCTTTAATTGAGCGGTTTACTCCAAGCTTTTGGCTGTACTTGCTTGACATGCGAGAAAAAATTAATTGATTCCCGTGAACTTTTTGAAGCATCAAAGTTTTGGTGGAATGGACTTTTAATGGAGGGACAGAAATATCTCAGGTTTTGTTAAAAGTATTTTTCATTTGTGTTTCAAAGATGAAGGAAAGTTGTGGATTTGGAGCAACATGAAGGTAATTGAGTAATTGTAAAAGTAATTGATGACAGAATTAACATTTTTGGGTGAACTATCCCTTCATGAGGTCTTTGAGAAGGGATTGAGTGGTGTATCTTTGTTCTACAGCATTGAAAAGGACCTCCAGTTCTTCGAGTTTCTGTGTTCGCTGTAAAGCCGTTTACCAAAAGAGTCAGTCCCTCCGTGGATACTTCTGTGTAAGTTTTTACTCGTACACTTTTTAGATTAAATGCATACAAACAACAATGTACAGAACCTTTCTTGGTTAAGAACCTTTTGCTTTGGTGGTCTTTAAATCTTTCACCAAGGTCTTACTCATGTCCATTCATCTTCTTCCCCATTTTCAGCAATGCAATCAAGATCTTCTCAAGAGCGTCAAGGACCTGAAGGCCCAAACTAGAAAAAGGATCAAGCGACCGAGTGACAAAACCCAGTCAAAACCCACCACATCTGAGACTGTTTCTTTCTCCTCGACCTCAGAAACGTCTCTGAAACACGTCACCACTTCTGAGATACCTGAGGGAGTGCCTAGTCCTCGCTCTGGAGATTTTGACGACCAGGGCAGAATGATCATGCTAGTTGAAGACTTCTTCTATGGGCAGCACCAAGGCCAGCCTAAATCATTTAGAACCAATTCAGAAACCATCTCAATGAAATGCCAACTTTGTGACAAGAAGGTGAAGGGCAACATCAAGTAAGTTGGTTTTCAGATTGGTTTTTTTGACGGATGTTGTTGGTATCGATAGATTTGTTCATTCTTCAACCCTCATTTTAAAGGATGATGAACCACATGAAACACCACATGGAGTTGGATCACCAAACAGGGGAAGGAGACTATCATATTATGTGCCAGCATTGCTACAGAAACTTTTCAACACCCTTTGAGCTGCTGTGCCACGTTGAGGTAGTTCACAACAAGGCAGAGTCCTCAAGTGAGTCTATACTTCTTGAATGATATATCATTAACCTAGTTCTTGACAAACATATGAATTGGTTTTAATCCATTGTTGATGCATGAGTTGATAATATTTGACTGGCAGTATTTTTTTCCATCTTAAAGAGGACCTATTATGCACCTTTATGAAGTCTTGATTTTGGGGCTCTACTAGAATTGATTTTCATGCTTCAGTGTAAAATAACAAACGTATTTTTCACATATTTGACATTGCACCTCTCTTTCCCAGTCTGTCAGTAACGCTCTGTTTAGTTCCGGTCTCTATTAAGCCCCTCCTTCCGAAAAGCACAATGTGCTCTGATTGGTCAGCTGGACCAGTGTGTTGTGATTGGTCAACCACTTATACCACTTATAACACAAATAATGTCACACCTCTTATGTTAACCACAAGTTTCAACTCACTACTAACTAACTCAACCAGGCCCTGCCCCTTTTTTTGCGCATGACTTGGGCGTGAATAATTTAAATGAGGAATATTGTGAGGTGTTTGTTGTTGTACAATGGAGGCGTTCAGAAACAGTGACACTGATATAGAGAATAACTCCTGCTGGAGGGACCTTGTGCTTTGGTAACTTTGCAGAACTTTTCATGCCAAAACAGCAACATTACACCATAAAAAAGGCTGAAAAGCATCATAGGGATCATATTTAAAACATTTAATTCTGCTTTACAGAAGTGTGCAAGATCTGTGAGTGGTCCTTTGAGAACGAACCCCTCTTTCTGAACCACATGAAACAGGCGCACAAGCCTGGCGAGATGCCCTACATGTGTCAGGTAACTTTGTGTACAAGTGTTTCATGTCATTCAAGTTTTGTCTCGAAAACATTTGTGTAAATCAATTACACTTGTGTACTCTTTGCTCCTCAGGTGTGCGAGTTCAGATCCTCTTTCTACCAAGATGTTATAAGCCACTTCACAGAGCAGCACAAGGACACCTGTATCTTAATGTGTCCCTACTGCTTAAAAGTATTTAGGTCTTATATCGGCTTCCAGTTGCACTACACTAGACACCAGGTAAAGTATATCCTTAGCACTGAACAGTCGGGGCTCAGAGGGTTTTTAATGATATATAATAACGATTTAATATCTCAACACGGATTAATATGGAAAGACTTTGTTTCACTTTTTACCTTTCCAGCTCATAAACTAATGCTTTACTGCGATTTGCTCTTAGGGATGGACAATATATAATTTGTGTAGAGATCGATTAATCAATTGATTATTCATCAAAATTACAAAATATTGATTAATATTTAACTGTGCATGGTCATGTCCTCTATTTTTACATTTAGATTGCCTTCATCTAATGGTTAGTGCTTGACACTGATAATTTAATATCACAATCTCATAATGAATAACCCTTTTGCATACTGTACATAATAAAATTTTGATGTCTACATAGTTTAGTGTTTTCTTTAAATAACACAAAACGGTATGAAAGGTCTTTTATCTGTCAATGTGTCAGAAGGTTTTTTTTATCAGTCCTATTAAAGTTGGTGTTTATTCGTCCAGAAAAGAACAGCACATCATTGTGGCCGATGCCGACTTCAATTCATTCATGACAAGGACAAGTGGAACCACAGACACAGGTTTCACAGGACATGTGTCAAACCCAAGCAATTGCAGGGCCTCAAGCCTGGTACCAAGGTAAGAGACTCTGTCATATATGGCTTGTTTATTGCTTATTTGATGGCCTTACCATTTACCCCTCTGTTTCAGGTAATCATCCGAGCTTATGCTGACAGTACTGAGAACAGAGATCCTTTAGGAGCACCTTCATTGAAGACTTGCTCAAACGCCACATCAACAACTGCAGCATCTCAAAATGTCACCGATAAAGTAATTCCTGTCAAGAAAAAGCCAGTGGAAAGCATGATGGAGCTAATGGTCAAGTTTGAGAGTCAATGGTGAGTATGATTTATATTTTCATATACAGGTGAAACTCGAAAAATTTGAATATCGTGCAAAAGTTATAATTTTGATGATTAAGGACTTACAGCTTATGAACATTCTTAAGATATCAGAAAATTTGAATATTACATGAAATCAATAAAAAAAAGGATTTTAAATACAGAAATGTCGGCCCTCTGAAAAGTATAATCATGCAGATGTATATACAGTGAAGAAAATAAGTATTTGAACACCCTGCTATTTTGCAAGTTCTCCCACTTAGAAATCATGGAGGGGTCTGAAATTGTCATCGTAGGTGCATGTCCACTGTGAGAGAAATAATCTAAAAAAAGAAAATCCAGAAATCACCATGTATGATTTTTTAACTATTTATTTGTAAGATACAGCTGCAAATAAGTATTTGAACACCTGTCTATCAGCTAGAATTCTGACCCTCAAAGACCTGTTAAGCCCTATTCGCACGGGATTAGTACTATCTGGGGACCTCGTGTGATTTTTAAATTACCCCCCCACATCTGAATTTCGTGTGGCGCATTCGCACGGGATAGCCGAAGCCTGTGATTATCCTCAAATTTACTGACTTATCTCCCGGATATGACGGCGAGGCTATTGCTTGGAAATGTCTTGCCGTTATTATTGGTCTATCTGTATGATATCATGAACAGAAGAATGTTCTTTACCGCATGCTGCTATATGTCATTCATTCATCTCCATCTAATCATTATTTTTGCTTTTGCTCTTCTGATGATTTTCAGCTTTCTCTTTCAGAAAATTGTATAGCTGTATGGTGTATAGCGATATGACCCAGCACCCAAAATACTATCAAAACACTCCAGCGCAGCCTCATTCTTCGCGAAAAATGGATAAAAAGGCGCGCATGAAACAAAAACCTTAAAAAAATTATATTCGATCCGCCAAATCACAGAGATGCCGATTCGCACGGGACTAATATTATCACTGGACATCGGTGTTCAGCGAAATATGGTAGGTCGTTTGCGGGGGAATTTTTACTTTACAAATTACAGACATGGCCGATTCGCACGGGATTAAGATCACAGACAACCTCCGCAATTATTACAAATGACTAGAGGTCCCCATATAGTACTAATCCCGTGCGAATAGGGCTTTAGTCTGCCTTTAAAATGTCCACCTCCACTCCATTTATTATCCTAAATTAGATGCACCTGTTTGAGGTCGTTAGCTGCATAAAGACCCCTGTTCACCCCATACAATCAGTAAGAATCCAACTACTAACATGGCCAAGACCAAAGAGCTGTCCAAAGACACTAGAGATAAAATTGTACACCTCCACAAGGCTGGAAAGGGCTACGGGGAAATTGCCAAGCAGCTTGGTGAAAAAAGGTCCACTGTTGGAGCAATCATTAGAAAATGGAAGAAGCTAAACATGACTGTCAATCTCCCTCGGACTGGGGCTCCATGCAAGATCTCACCTCGTGGGGTCTCAATGATCCTAAGAAAGGTGAGAAATCAGCCCAGAACTACACGGGAGGAGCTGGTCAATGACCTGAAAAGAGCAGGGACCACCGTTTCCAAGGTTACTGTTGGTAATACACTAAGACGTCATGGTTTGAAATCATGCATGGCACGGAAGGTTCCCCTGCTTAAACCAGCACATGTCAAGGCCCGTCTTAAGTTTGCCAATGATCATTTGGATGATCCAGAGGAGTCATGGGAGAAAGTCATGTGGTCAGATGAGACCAAAATAGAACTTTTTGGTCATAATTCCACTAACCGTGTTTGGAGGAAGAAGAATGATGAGTACCATCCCAATAACACCATCCCTACTGTGAAGCATGGGGGTGGTAGCATCATGCTTTGGGGGTGTTTTTCTGCACATGGGACAGGGCGACTGCACTGTATTAAGGAGAGGATGACCGGGGCCATGTATTGTGAGATTTTGGGGAACAACCTCCTTCCCTCAGTTAGAGCATTGAAGATGGGTCGAGGCTGGGTCTTCCAACATGACAATGACCCGAAGCACACAGCCAGGATAACCAAGGAGTGGCTCTGTAAGAAGCATATCAAGGTTCTGGCGTGGCCTTGCCAGTCTCCAGACCTAAACCCAATAGAGAATCTTTGGAGGGAGCTCAAACTCCGTGTTTCTCAGCGACAGCCCAGAAACCTGACTGATCTAGAGAAGATCTGTGTGGAGGAGTGGGCCAAAATCCCTCCTGCAGTGTGTGCAAACCTGGTGAAAAACTACAGGAAACGTTTGACCTCTGTAATTGCAAACAAAGGCTACTGTACCAAATATTAACATTGATTTTCTCAGGTGTTCAAATACTTATTTGCAGCTGTATCTTCCAAATAAATAGTTAAAAAATCATACATTGTGATTTCTGGATTTTTTTTTTTTAGATTATCTCTCACAGTGGACATGCAGCTACGATGACAATTTCAGACCCCTCCATGATTTCTAAGTGGGAGAACTTGCAAAATAGCAGGGTGTTCAAATACTTATTTTCTTCACTGTAGTTATACTAAATATATTAGTTTCACCTTTTAATTTGAATTACTGAAATACATGAACTTTTGCACGATATTCAAGAGTTTCACTTGTGTATATATTATGTGAGTGTATGTTATTTACATTTTTTAAGAAACAATATCTTCTGACCATCATATTGTTGTTCCAGCAAGCCAAAAGAAAAACACTTCTGCATGGAATGCACGTATGACATTCCGTATTTTTCCAACCATTTCCCCACCTATGTGAGCTGTTCCCTCTGCCGATACTGTACTTGCTGTTCCAGGGCTTATGCCAATCACATGATCAGGTGATCTTTAGATTTTAAAATCTATAATGATAGTGTCATTTAAAAACAAAAGGAAGGAATGGACAATATGTCTCATATTGATTATCTGCTGATGGATTGATTGATTTATATAAGATTTTATTGCTATTAGTTGATATTTTTTTAATATTTAATTGTGCATGGTCATTTCCATTATTGTTAAATTTAGATTACCTTTGCTTATCTGTAAAAAAAAAGAAAAAAAGAAATTGGGTAACACTAGTTTAGGCTCAAATTCTCACTATTAACTAGTTGCTTATTAGCATGCATATCACTAGGAAATTGGCTGTTTATTAGCACTTAGTAATAGCACATATTAATGCCTTATTCTGCATGATCATATTCTACATCCCTTAATTCTACCCAATACCTAAACTGCGTACTAACTATTAATAAGCAGTAATTAGGAGTTTGAGGCAAAAGTCATAGTTAACATTTAGTTAGTTAGTTAGAATTGGTCACTAACCTAAAGTGTGACCAAAAATTAATATAACATGATCAGGTTATTTGAATTTCACAGTTTGTAAGGTGTTGAGTGTTTTTCTCATTTCTCCCTCATCTGTATTTACAGTGTACATGTTCCTCGGAAAAGCACCAGAAAGTACATTACCCTTTACAAACCCTGCCCAAAGTAAGACCTGAGTCCCCCCCTCTTGCTCTGCATGTAATTTTACTTTAATTGTCAATCATGGTAATGAAAAATGTTTGCAGGAAGGGGAGGCTAAACTGTATCACATGTAGATACAAAACTCGGGTTGGCGATTCAATGGCCAAACATCTTGCTGACTATCCTAAACATCAAGCAAGCCGGTCCACCATGCGGGGTAAGTTTTTTAATTATGTCTAAAAATCTTTTTGACGATGAAATGTCAAGCACTTAATAATGATCCTATCACAACCATATTATTAATAATATTCCTCATGTTTCAGAAGGATTTTCACGTGGCTATAAAAGGTAAGTTGATTTTCGCTTATTTTTCACTCAAAAATCTAAATTCTATAATTTACTCCATGTTGTATATTATGGCTCCTGTGAGTCTGTCTGTCTTCTGTGGAAGATAAAAGAAGATATTTTAAAATGTCTTCAGGTTTTTTTCCCCCATATAACATTGACTTTCATTGAATGGACAAAAACATTCTTCAGAATATCGGTAACCCTTAATATTGGTAACACAATAAGGTTAATTGGTTAACATTAGTTAACTACCTTACTAGTTAACATGAACTAAGAATGAACAATAATTCTTCAGCATTTATTCATCTCAGTTAATATTAATTTCAACATTTACTAATACGTTATTAAAATCAAGGGTTGCACTGTGTTCATTGTTTGTTCATGTTTGTTCAATGTATTTTTATGAACTAACATTAACAAAGATTAATAAATACTGCAACAAATGTTTTGCTGTTAGTTCATGTTAGTTAATAGATTAACTAATGAATCTTATTGTAAAGTATTACCAGAATATCTTCATTTAAAGAAAGTCGTGCAGGTTTGGAACAACATGAGTGTGAGTAAATGATGACAGAACAAGAATGCTTGTGGGATAGTTTAGTTAAACTCAAGGAAAAGGCTGTAGGAACTGAATTTGTGTAGAGGTCATAAAAGCAATTGAAAATGCTAGAGATTTAACCTCCTGTTTAGCAGAAGAGGTAACTTGCAAATTACTGTCATTGTAGATTTGTCTTCATCCCAACGGACCTTCTCCGAGGAGGCCAGATACTCAACAACGCGTTCTTCTTGCCTTTGCAAGTGAAGCAAGTGGACAGGAGTTCATTTCCTCTGTCCTCTAAACCCCTTCCTCGACCCGGCTACACAATAACACTGCCTGCTAGTTCCATGCACACAGTGTCCTTTCCAATTCAGGTTCAACCTATTGAACAAAGTGCCGTTCCAGACAAAAAACGTGCGGTCAAACCAGATGCTTCGAAGCAGACTCCAAATGGAGGGCTTTCTAAAGTCCACGCAGGACGTTCAGTGGAGAACACGCTAACCGTAGCTCAGCTGAAGGTTGTACTGTACGCCCTCTGCTGTGGAGTCCCACAGGCCGCAAATCACTTCGACACTCCACCGGAAGATGTCCAGTCGTTGCTCTTGAAGCGTCAGCGTCAGATTGAGCCCTCGAGAAGCAGAGAAGGCTTGACGCCACAGGCAGCCGATAGGTTAGTCGAATGGGTGCTGTGCCAACGTGAGCAACAGCTACCTATCGATGAAGCTAATCTGTTCGACTTCATGAGCAGTCATGGTGCGCAGGATATCTCTTACGACTCGGCGGTTGATTTCTTGCTACGCCACGATCTGGGCTTGCAGGCATTCGCCACATCCAGCAAGTTGCTACCGGATAAATCCCAGGAGCTGGAGCGCTCCTTCAGCAGCTTTCTGAAAAAGCAAGTCATTTCGCAAACATTTAGACTATCTTCTATGGGCGCCATGGATGAGCTTTCCATATTTATAGATATGGAGCAGCTGGATGAAGCCTCTGCGGATTCGTCGTCCATGTTGTCTGCTTTTAAGTTGATGGGCACCACAAATCCACTCATAGAGGTTGTGTTCACAGCCCTGGCTGATGGGACCACATTACCCACCATGCTTTTCCTCAGAGGCGAACCTCTCAAGCCAGATGCACATCCCTTGCCAGACTTCATCATCCTGGAGGTTAGACCAGAAGGGTTCACGGATGAAGAAAGACTACAGCTTTGGTTGGACAAGGTGTGGTGTCGGCATGTCAAACCTAGATCTGGAGGCAAAGGGTTGCTGATAATTGACACGTACAAAGGCCACACGTCTAATGAATTCCTGGCAGCGCTCAACCGCACGAACACTCTTCCAGGTCCGATCCCTCGCAGCTGCTCTCGTCGTCTGCAGCCCCTGGAAGCCTGCATGGGGCCTGTGTTACGTGAGTTTCTGCAGGCTCGGTGGAGCGAGCATGTGACCGCGGCGCCGCGGGAACTGGTTGGAGCCAAACCAGCAGATCTTGCCCATCTTCTCTCTCGCTGGCTTGTCGACCTACTGGATGTCCTTAAAGCAGAGCCCAAGCTTCTCTTCCGCTCTTTCGATCGGGTTTTGAGCTCAAACCCAGAGGTGACGTCCGAGGAACCTTCGGAGCTCGTGCGGAGTCTCACTGAAGCTCTCCTGGTCCGTAAATTGCAAGGAGATAAAGTCAAGCAGAAAGCTGAGACCTCCGGTGTTGTTTCTGTAGAATCCTCTCCGCAGTCCAGCATGATTTTTTTGAAAAAGATGTTTGAGAAAGACAGCGATTTGGAGTCGTTCCATGGTTTTGAGGATTCTGAAATAATTGAACATTAAGTTATTAAAGGAAGTTTTGTGTGCCTTCTGCTGATGATTTTATTTTTGGAGAATAAAATAAACTACTCTTTGAAAAAGTAAATGTAGGTCATTGCTTGCATATATGTCTGTATGGTTGCATATGTAAATATTTTTTGCATTAATGAGTGCTAAAGATCCCTAGTTTGAAGTCCTCTGTAGTTAAGGCTTCTATTGATCTTTGGACTACTAATGTGCAACTTGTTACCGTTTGGTTTAGTTTATCACTGTTTTCCTTCGCATCAGGTTTGATCTGTTATAATGTGCATAAATGTAAATAGAAATGATTTGAAATCATTACCTACTATATTTAGGATTATACTGTAACATACTTGATTCATGTTAATGAATAAACACTTTTATAGGCATGTCCTTTAAGCAGTGCTCTTTTTCCTTGAGAAGCATGGGTTGTCTTAAGATATTTTAGTTCTCGCAAAATCTGACCAATACAGTCAGTTTATACACATATTGTATGCAACACTCTTACATTTGTTTAAACTTAATTTTTTTTGCATAAACTGCCAAAAACCATTTTCACATGCACCTCTTAATCACAGGTAGATGTGTATATGGTCACATGACAAATTATGAATCATGTGCTTAAGGTGATGTTTTTAATTTTTTTTTATAATATGAATGTTTTATTCCACTGCTGGCTGTTGGGCTAGTATTTCTGGCCATTTGTGCTTGTTCTAACCACAATTTTTTTTATTAGTGATGTATTTTTATATTTGCTTGAAATATTTTTTTCATTAAATTCAGAATTTTAAAATGCTGAAAATTATTTCATATTTCCTTTACGTATCTTTTTGAAAAAAAGTTGGGAATGTAACAAATAGATGACAAACTCAAATGTTGACGTTTGCAAGGCATAAATTAATTTGCATTGAACATCTATATAAAAATATATATAAAGCACTGACCCAAAAGAGCAAGTGACTGGATTTGATCAACCGACTAATTAATTATACACGAAGAAAGAAAACAAAGACACAGTAGACAACTTTTATTACGTTTATTTATGAATAACAAAAGAGCGAGAAACACGTCCAACTAATCTTAACAATATAATAGTGATCTGGTGGTGCCAAGAGCATGTCCAAAGATGATGTGACCAAACCGGGCTCAGCAGAACAGGATTTATTCAAAACCACTGCAATAAAAACAACAGCAGTTAGCAAGCCAATAAAATGATTTGGCAATCATGATGTATATAAACTGATGTTAAATATGTACATTAAGATATACATCATACATATTTAAAATTCTTGCATAGCACTAAATACACTATCATTCAAAGTTGAGGTCAGTAAGATTTTTGGCTTTTATTCAATCAATCTATCACAGTTGGTTTCCACAAAAATATGAAGCATTACAACTGATGGCAACATTGATAAAAAGAAATGCATTTTGAGCTGAATATTAGAATGATTTCTATAGGATCATGTGACTGACAACTGGTGTAATGATGATGAGAAGTCGGTCTAAATAATATTTCACAATATTACTGTATTTTTATAAAAATTGATGAGTATAAGACATTTTTGAAAAATATTACCGACCCCAAACTTTAGAATAAAAGTGTATATTATACTAATTTGAATGTTTGTAGAAATACAGTTACACTGATCTGTCATATGAAAATGTCTATAAAACCCTAAATGGTAAGCAAATATTTAGACGCATCATGAGTGATTTCAGCCTACCTGACCAGGTGAGCAATGTCCCAGTTTGTTTCAGAAGACAGCGGTCCAATAATCTCCACGCCATCAGCTGTTACAATGGCAATTTCATGCTAGAGCAAGTCCAAAGAATGAGTGTTATTTTTTGTTTCTTGAGTCGCACACAATGAAATGTTCCTGAGATGAGGATCTTTTCACGGAGGACAATAAGCTGAAAGAACAAAGCATTCTCACCCTGTTGTACGAGCGGGCGTCACGGTAGTACAGCACTTTAAGGCATCGCTCGATCAGTGCTCGTGCCTCGTCCTTTGAGATTTCTACCTTGTTCTCCAGCGCCTCCCTCATCAAGGGCTGCAAAAACACAAGTTCATATGATAAAGGGTTTTTGCTTAATTTAACAAGATAGATAATCAGATAAGAGAACTTACCTGAGCCAAATAAGCACCAAATCCTGTCGCTACTGTCGGGGCTTCATATGCAACTCCTAACTTGTCCACATAACCAAGAAAGCTGAAGAGAAACACATAAAAATAGTGTTCAGTGAAAGTTAAATAATTTAAATAAAAACTCAAAGGCATTATGAAAATTAAATTATCTCTCTTTACTATAAAACTACAAACCTAATTACCATTTATAGTACTATACTTGTCACTACACCAAATTGTTATAAATTGAAAAAACTCACAGGTTTCATAATTCTCAATTTCACCAGATACTGAATTAATAACTCAAATTAATAATTAATAACAAATTACACGACTGGATGAAACTAGTCGAACACGATGACTGATCGTTATATCGTCAAAAAATGTACACTATTTTATCGCCCAGCGATATATTAAAAGTTTGATACATAGTACATCCTACTTTACCTGCACAATATACTCATGTAAAGCCATATATATTATAGAGCAAGAATCGTCTGCACTCTGCATAACTGATATAGCGTCACATAAGAATGTATGAGCTGTATTATCACACAGTTCTATATATGAATTTGGTCTTTGGCTAACTTTATCTGCATACACACTCATGTAAAGCTACTCTCAACTGCTTGATTGTCTGTATCGTCACAAAATGTAAAGTATTATCCCCCAGCTCTAATCTACTAAATGCAGCCATATAAAGGCATGAAGAAGATATTAGGATGTTATAAACATTAGCATTATGATTTTCTGTAAAGCTGCTTTGAAACAATGTATATTGATGCGCTATACAAATACATTTGACTTGACAACAACACATTAATCTTATTGTGCATGTTATTTAAGGAAAAAATATTTTATCAAATGTAATATTTTATAATAATGTAAACTTTACGTCACTAATCCCTCTTATTTTTTTAACCCATTAGAAACCAATTCCCAAAACATACAAATCAAGTCCCTCCCTACTTTGTTTTACTCTCAAAGGGATAGTTCACCCAAAAATGAACATTTTATCATAATTTACTCCCGCTCAAAGATATTTTGAAGGATGTCATTAACCAGACAGTTGACGGTAGCCATTGACATGCATAGTAGGAAAAAAAAAAATACTATGTAAGTCAATGGGTGCCATCAACTGTCTGGTTACTGACATCCTCCAAAACAAGAAAGAAACTCATACAGGTTTGAAACAACTTGAGGGTGAGTAAATGATGACAATACTTTAATTTTTAGGTGAACAATCCCTTTAAATAAGTCTGGTGGGTCATGATTCTTGTTACATGCTGACTTTCAGTTGTCTGGAAACTGTCCCACCTCTCTCCATTGTAAAATCCACCAATGACCACTGTGTTCCACAAGGGGTTCATCTTACTGCGGCGGTTGTACATGACCCGCGTGAGCCAGGAGTGGATGGCTTTAGGGGTGTAGCTGTGTCCATCTCCAAGAAGCTCCTCATCAATCCTAAAACAAACACGCATCAAGTTATTGCCTATTCACGTACACCGATATAAGCCCTCAAAACTGACAAAGTACTGAATCATAAACCACCGTGTGTATACTTACACCATCTGCTCAATGATATGTTTGAGGTACTGGTAGTCAGCATAGTCTCCCGAGGCTCCCAGCATGGTGGTGTCGTTGACCTTCATGAGTCGGGAGATGTTGCGGAAGCGCGCCAGGGACCCGTAGGAGCCGAGCATGTCAGCAGCAATGATCACACCACCCGTGAACTTCACACCCAGCACTGACGTGCCCGTTACCATGGGGTTGCTGAAAATCATTTAACATTATGAATTAAGACAAATTGAACATATATATACATATATATATATATATATATATATATATACACACTACCGTGCAAAGTTTGGGATTTTTAATGTTTTAGAAAGACTCTAATGCTCACCAAGACTGCATTTATTTGATAAAAAAAAAAAAAATTCACCATCATTACTCTTGTCTTCCATGTCACATGATCCTTCAGAAATCATTCTAATATGCTGATTTGCTGCTCAATAAACATGTCTGATTGTTATTCATTTTCAAAACAGTTGCACTGTTTTGGGGAAACCATAATTTTTTTTTTTTAAAAAGCCATTTTTTGAAACAAAGACATTTATAATGTTACAAAAGATTTCTATGTCATTGTTGAATAAAATTATCCAATAGTAAATCTAACTTGTAAACAGTAGTGTATATGTATCGACATCATTATTCATATTTTAACCTAAACATACCAACCCATTAGTACCTTAAATCCAACTGACGGCGTTTCAAGTTCACAAATTTCACATAGTAATATCTAATGTGTTCTTGCATATTGTGCATTTCTATGCATTAAACTGCATGACTGTAACGCTTTTTAAATGGTGTATTTTTAATTCAATTATTGTTTTTATTCGTTATATTTTATTACTTTATTACTCGTTTATGTCCACACTTTCGCCAGGAAATTCTTTATATAATATTGTACAATACTGTATACGTCTATAAAAGAAACCGGTTTTGATATTTGCCTATTCATTAGCATTGTTGCTAACAAGCTAACTGATCACTGAAACATTCAATTACTTTTCCAATAGATCAAGCGTGAAAAAAGAGACAGATATAAATTATATTCAGGGTATAATAAAGAGTATAGAAGAAATGTTACACCAATAAATATATGAGACAATGTTCCGGGGTAACTTAAACGGCAACTTTCCTCCATGATGATGCAGCAGAGAAAAAGGCAAATCGAAACCACAAACTGACCGACCGATAAGCGCCAAACTGAGCAGCCGTGATTAACTTACAGTGTGTGTTTGATGGGTCCACATCCTGGAGCCGCACTGCTGTTGCCCGGGAATGAATAAAACTGACCGGGTTTCGGTCCGTTCTCCCAGAAATTCAGCCTCAGTCCATTCGACTCCATGTTCAAGATTGACGGAAATGACGTTACTCACGCCTGTATGCGCTCCATGCAACGCGCGCTAGGCATTATGGGATCCTGGGTTGTGTTCATTTATTTGGTTAATGTCATTTATTTAGGTTTAAGATGGGTGATCATGGGTCGTGCTGAGAAATCAGATCCCATAATTGATATGTTTGTAGTTCATATTCCAAGCTAAATAATAATCAATATAGGCCTATATGAATCAATAAAAAACAATCAAATTAATATTTTGCTTATTAGGCTACTTGGATGAGCAAAAGTAAGCAGAGCATTTCAAGCATAGGGTCCCTCTGGAATTTCATCTGAGTATTTAAAATAGTATATATTTTTAAATCCATGAGTAGCCCTCACTAACCATAGTCACAATGAAATCCAAATGGACAATTCTTTTTTTTTTTTATGGAATATTGTATTTATTATAAACGATTTACACATGACTTGCACATCATTATTTTTAATAATTCATGTGCATCATAATCTTTAATAAAAATAACCTCCGCTCTCTCTTGCAGCGACTTCTCTTCTCTGATGATGTGTTCACTGGCTCAAGGGCGGGGCAACCTGTCACTCACATCAGATCCACCAATAGCTAACCATAATCATCCAATCAATTCCCTACGGACAAAATCAAGTCCCGCCCTACATTTTCTCTTGTTTGAGAAGCCGTTTAACTTGGATATAAGTCACAATAAAGTGAATAATAGCCTAAATTTAAATTATTTTTTTCAACTTGTAGGGGGAAAGTAAGTATAAATATATGCTGTCCCTGTGTCAACTAAGAGACTAATTTAAATCTAATAAAAAGCATTGAATGGTCATGTTAACTGAAGTCATTTCTGTTCATGTTGCGCCTCATGAACCCTTCCAGCCTCACAGCGTGTGGACAGTGACATTCTGCTCAAAAACAAGCAGCAGGACCACTTAAATTCCACTCAAATCAGAAAATGAAGGCCATATGTTTTATCAGCTGAGTAAACGCTGTATGATCAATCATTGTGGCAGCAGGTCATCTTTGCAAGACTAACAAATAGAAAGTTAGTTGGATACAGATGCTTTTCGTTTTGTTAATTTCATTTAGTTAATAATGATAATAAAATTCTATATATAATTGTATCATTTTGACATACATGTCAAATGAATTAAATTTAGATCTAATACGGATAATAATAAAAAAGTGTGTAAAAAAAATATATTTTAATGTGTTTAATAGCAATTTTATTGTGTTGAATGTGGAAATATAGGAAACAACATCTGCCTCAGTTGCTGAATGTTACTTCACATTATTCACATCCCTCTCGCACATTGTCACACGGTGGAACATGAACATAGAAAAACAACACAAACCATTGCAATAATTAGAACAGAATGTGCAGCAACATTGTCTGAACGTAATGTGTTTGTTGGGTTCGGCTTAGTGCTTCTAACGCCCTGTGTCAT
Organism: Semotilus atromaculatus; assembly: GCA_031834385.1. Lineage (NCBI taxonomy): Eukaryota > Metazoa > Chordata > Actinopteri > Cypriniformes > Leuciscidae > Semotilus > Semotilus atromaculatus. Next base: position 39,886,387 of record JAULUF010000022.1, read on the forward strand.
GGTGAATATTAGTGTTAAAATAATGAGTAATTAATAATTAATTATGTTAATTATAAATAGTGATAATTATAATATCTAAAATCTGTTTTATTATTATTTATCTTTCTATTGATGTTTAGTTCTCTGTAAGCAGCTGCTTTTATTGCTTTTTTTATTTGACTTATTACACATTTTTACTTCTACTCCTTATTGATATGCATTTGTGTGCATTTTTTTTTAAATTAATTTACTTCTAATTTTATTTTTCTGCTGGTAAGCTGATATTTGGGTCATGTAATAATTAAAAAGAATAAATAGTTAATCTTCACTGATATACCCAACAATGTAACAGTAAGTGTTGTATTTATCATTAAATTGGGATACATGCCTTGAGACAGGAACATTTTTGACATTTGATGGTTCAAAATGTCTCAAATTGATTATTTTTTTTTGATCAACTTCATTAATGCTTTGAATTCAAATGGTGTTACATTTATGACTAAAACAGGTTCAAAATGTTCAACATAAAATTAAATTGTTCAACATGATCTTTAATGTAAACACAAAAGGCACTGAATCCCAGCCCAGGAATGACTCACTGAAGACACTTCAGTGTTTTGTTCTAAAATGTCTGTAAGCAACATGTCCAGCTATACATTTTCTGTAGTTGTTCTGTTGCTTGTTTGTTTTTATATTTAATATAAAGGTTTTAATTCAAAAGTAGCCTATTTGGCATTTGGAAGGCACGCTTTAGTTTCTCCAAGTCCCCGTCTCTGATTGTTGTTTTGAGCCGGAGGTTGTTGTTCCCAGTATAAGGTGCTGTGGGTCGCGTGGGACTCATTTACACAGAGCTTTGATCTACAGTCTCATTATGCGCGCGTCCCATTTAGACCAAGACGCCACTTGCACAAAATGCTCGAAAGGAATTTTTCACACTAATTAGCCAATTCACGCCAGACATTAGCGTTTGCTTTTTATGTCCCTTTATAGGCTATTCTTCATGGTTTCTGGTCAAATTAGTAAAAGTATCACAGCCGCTGTTCTCGATCCATTCCAGACGACACTGCTCTGCTCCAGTCTTTCTTGCTTCACGAATCACGATTCTGTAACAAGCTGAGCGCGCGGGGTGTGTGGTGTTTTTACACACAGGTCTTTCGCGAGCCATGGAAAAAGGCGTCTGGAAAGTGGACATCAACTCACTTGGTCATGTCTGGCTTTTAATGATCTGTTTTGTCTTGAACAAGACTTTTATGTGCGACAAAATATAATTTTGTTGTCCCAAAGATGATGTTGTAGATTAACAACAACAATGGCACGTGCTGCGTAAACATTGATTTCTGCGCGCGTTCCTCAGGACATAAAATACATTTTTAATTTTGCTGTTTTTATAGACGTGACAGTCATCACTGTACTCTTGATCACTGTGTTTTGATGTGAAGGCTAATTTCCCTCAAGACTTATTTGTTCAAGCTCGAGAATGAATTTCGACCAGTTGCTGGTCACAGTCGGTGGCTTTGGGAGATACCAGAAGCTTTTATATGTGTGGATATGTTTACCGCAGATCTTTCTCGCATTCCACATGATGGCGAGCGTCTTCACAGACGCCACGCCACCCCACTATTGTCGGGGTTCGAGGATGGACGAGGACTGGTCGCTTACCGCCTCCAACCTTTCAAATGTGAACATGAGCATCTCTCTTCTGCCGGGGCACGCGGACTCGTGCACGGTAGTTTCAGGAAAGAACCGTAGTGCACGCTCCAGCTGTGAGACAGGATGGGTGTACAACCGTGAGATCTTCCACAGCACCACCGTCAGTGAGGTAAACACGGGTTCAAATGTTTTTTACATAGTAGCCTACTCTGTGACAACACAGGCTAAATAATATATAAGTCCTCCGGGGACCCAGGAATAATTTTGTTCTATGTAGTAGTGGACATTATATTTTAGTGAATTTCTCTAACACCATATATGTCACAGTTTTTGTCCTGTAAAGAGAAAATGTTTGGAGGTTTCACCATGATCATGTCAACCACAATATAAATAATTTAGTGATCAAATTTATCACTCTAATGTAAATTTGATCATATTTTGTAATTATCATTTAACGCCAACTCATTTTCAGATCTATCTGATAAATCAGCATTTATTGATGATTGACATATGACTTACAAAACAGGGCAAACAATCTGTTACAAAACAGGGCATTGATTTCATTCATCCATAGAGACATCAGAACTTACAGAATATTTATAAATATGAAATATTTTTTATTATTATTATTATGACTTCCATTATTACACTTCTTTTTTCATTGCATGTTGCCCCAAGAACACATCAATATGCAAATTAGATACAGTGTATAGATACATTGTATTGAATGGCATGTCAATTCATTATGTTATATCTTTCATAACGTAGTTGAGAATCTTTACACATGCTGTTCAAAAGTGTGGGGTCGGTAAGATTTTAAAAATAAATTCGTTATTTTACTCAGCAAGGATGCATTATACATTTGGCAGACGCTTTTTTATCCAAAGCAATTTACATTGCTTTTTAAGGTACACATTTTACATTCTTAGTTCTTGCTTTCCCTGGGAATCAAACCCAAAATCTTTGTATTGCAAGCACCAACGCTCTACTGTTTGAGCTGCAAGAAAGCATACAGCATATACTCATTCTTCTTCCAAAATTGCATTTGTAACTAGATTTGCGAGGCAGAAACAAGTGCAAGAAAAACTCCCAAAACAAAACAAATAAAAAAATAAACCAGTAATGATTTTTCATGTACTAATATTAGGGTTTTGTGTGTTTCTTTGTGCAGTGGGATCTGGTGTGTGAGAAGGAAGGACTGAACAGTCTGGGCTCGTCTGTGTATATGCTGGGGCTGCTGGTAGGAGCTGTAGTGTTTGGAGCGATGGCAGACAGGTATACACACACACAAACACACACACACACATACACACACACACACACTTCACATGTGCGCTTTGTTTGCTCAGCCCTAAATAACCTGAGGGAAATTTGAAGTCATGCCCTGCTCACAGCTCTATCTCTATCTCTCTTTCTTTGTTATTCATTTTTAATATCAAATGCATGTGGCCTAGAGCTATTTATGCATTCATAGAAAGTAAATACACATCACTGTTTCCAACTTAATGGTCTGTATGCTTTAGTTTACACTAAATAGCAGTGGTTCTCAAACTTCCTCTGAGACCTGAGCAAATGTCCAGGGGACCTCAATACGTCTAATGATTTAAATGTTGTTAACATAACCTTAATTATAATGCTTCAGAAAAACACTACTGACAGCATATATTTGAGTTTACTTGTTCTTATTACAACAGAAGTACTAGAGAGACATATCAGCTTGGGACAAAGGGTGGTCTTGAACTCAACAATTGAGAACCATTACTATAGGGTAAATTTAAATAAAAATTTTTTTTTTTTAAATTTTCAACTTTCTTTAGTGTGTAATGCTGCTGTTTGAGCGTGAAAAAGGTCTGCAAAGCTCAAAGTCACTCAAAGTGAGTTATTCTCTATATCAGTGTCACTGTTTCTGAACTCCCTGAAATCCCTCCAGTGTAGTCTTGAGTTTTCTTCCAGAAACAAACGTCACAATATTCCTTAATTTAAATAATTAATTTAGTCATACGCTAAATAAAGGCCTGGTTGAGTTAGTTAGTAGTGTGTTGAATCTCACGGTTATGGTAATGAGTGGGACATTTCCCAAACACACTGGACGCTGTTGACCAATCACTACACACTGATCCAGCCGACCAATCAGAGCACATTGTGCTTTTCAGAAGGAGGAGCTTCATGGAGACAGGAACCAAACAGAGCGTTACTGACAGACTGGGAAGAGAGGAACTTTTTTTAACATTCAAGAATTAAAACCTATTCTAGTAAAACCTAGAAAAAAAAACCAAGACTTTGTAAAAGGGCATAATATGGCCACTTTAAGGAAAACCGAGGCATTATTTGACATTGAGATGCTCAAAAGTGGCCAAATTCACCTGATTCTAATAAATAATTTTATCAAAGTCTCTTCTGTATAATAATAAAAAAAAACACCCATCCATCCAACAACATTTCTCATCAGATCGTTCTCATTCTTTCTCTCTCTCTCTGTAAGGTATGGGAGGAGGTTTGCCATGCTCTTGTCTTTAGCGCTTCAGACAGTGTTTGGTGTGGCCGCTGCCTTCGCTCCAAACTTTCCTGTTTATGTCACCCTGCGCTTCATCATAGGAATTACAGTGTCGGGCGTGATAATCAATGCATTTGTGCTAGGTGAGCTGGAATAACTCTCTAGTCATTTGTATCAAGAAAACATTTACTGATCCATCTAATTAGTTAGCTCTGATCATGCACGATTCCATCAAATGGAAAAGATGATAACTTGACATAGTTGTCGATATTCACTAATGATAGAACACGTGTTGAAGATAAATTGGCATTATTGAGGATCTATGCTTATACAAAAGGTTAGATGTTTGATTGTGCCCTTGAACAAGACATTTTTACTAAACACTACATGATATTTTAAGTCAAATTCACACACCTAACTCTTGCTCAATGTGACGTTGAGGTTAAATGCCAACAGTAACACATTTATTTCTTCTTTACCATAGACCTAAATACCCTAGATTGAGCCCTTAAACCCCAATCCCAACCTCCCCCAAACACTTGACCTCCCTCCACAGGCACAGAGTGGACCTGCACACAGAGACGGATGCTGGCCGGCATCTTCACCGACTACTTCTTCGGGTTTGGCTACATGTTGCTGGCGGGTGTGGCCTATCTCATCAGAGACTGGAGAAAGCTGCAGCTTGCCATCTCTGCACCAGGCTTTCTCTTCATATTCTATATCTGGTGAGACAACATATCAAGTTAACAAGTGAATATCAAATAACTTCATTTTAGGGCTGTCAAATCGATTAAACGAGATAAATCGCATCTAACATAAAGGTTTGTAAATAATATATAATATACGTGTGTGTACAGTGTGTGTGTATATATATATATATATATATATATATATATATATATATATATATATATATATGATTCACAAACTTTTATGTTAGATGTGATTAATCGATTTGACAACAAATTTTCTATTTTTTGGGGTCTCTTATGCTCACCAAGGCTGATTAATAATTCAGAAAAAAAAATAATATTGTGAAATTTTGTCAAATGTAATTTATTCCTGTGCTCAAAAAAGCAGAATTTTCAGCATCATAAATCCAGTCTTCGGTGTCACATGATCCTTCAGAAATCAGTCTAACATGCTGATTTGGTTATTTATTATTTTGATCAATGTTGGTAAACAGTTTTTTATTTTGTCTGACCTTTTTGTGTAAACTGTATGTATTATATGAAGTTATTGTAACCTTATTTTGATGTTACATTTTTAAAAGATGAAAAAAATGTTAAAATAAGTTTGATATTTTTACAGGATTTAAACTTTAAATAAAAGTGTACAGTTATTATTATTATTAATAATAATAATAATACTAAAATAATTAATTTAAAGCATTGATAGTATAATTTGTATATGTATCTGACATTACACAATAAGGCTCAGAGACTCTTTTCCTCTTAAATGAGTACAAAAAAAAGTCTCTCTCACTCTCTCTCTATCACTCGTATTACTTGACTTCCTCCCTTCCTCTGCTTTTATCGTTCTGACAACATAAATCTCTCCTCTCCTCCTTTTTCTCAGGGTTCTTCCACACTCAGCCCGTTGGCTGCTGGTGAATAACCGAAAGGAAGAGGCGATAGATCTCCTGCGTAAGGCGGCTACGGTCAACGGCCGCACCTTACCTCCCTCCGTTCAGGTACCACAGACTTTCTCATGGACTTGCTTTACTCTTTCTGGCTTTTTTCTGTCACGCCTCTGGCACAGTCTTCAAATCCCATAAAAACTCTTAATAGCTCTGTTAGCATCACCATGACAACAACCATCCCCCACCCTAGGAAACCAAGGAGCCTTTGTGTGTAGTCTTTAGGAAGTGATAGTCTGAAGCTTTGGTTCACAACACCAGGGCAACAAGGAGATGACTTTCACATCATCAGATCATCAAGTGCATTTACCAAGGTTTCTCCCATCAATGCTTTCCCCCAATGTGTGTCTATAAATGTTTGGTTTGAACACAGGAAATGTTTTTTGCTACAGTGTTATAAAGCATCACTTCTGTTATTATCACAGGTGGAGCAATACGAGGACCCGCAGGGACGCAGTCAATATACAGCTGTGGATCTGCTCCGAACTCCCCAGATGAGGAGGAGAACGCTCATACTCTTCTACATCTGGTGAGATGTAGCTGTGTGGAGATATATAGCTGCTACACTTCATATATATTGCTTTATTTATTTGTATCATTTATTGTCCATCTTTTTGTAAATCTATTGTTTACATTACTGTTGTCTTTTCTTAGTCTTCATGTTACCGTTGTTCCCTGAAGGAACTGTGTTTTTAATTTGTAACATTTGCCATGCAGTGTGCTAAAAATGACAATAAAGTTGACTTTGACTTTAGTTTCAATAAATTACACGTTTCTTCAACTTCAGGCACTTTTGTATCCATTTATATATTTTTATTAAAACTGAGAGACTTCAGTGTTATATGAAGGTCTCATTAAGTGTCTTGGAAATTTTTTTTCATGCCTTCTTTTTTTAATTCTTGCTACATTTCAAATCCCCTTTATGTTAATGTTTTACCCTGGTCCCATAACATGAAAATTCATTATATTAATATTAAATGTCACCCCTTAAATATAAATAATATTTTTGTTGTGTATAATTTCCAATCAAGCTGTAATTTTGTCAAATTCTGCAAAAAAGACCAAAAGTATTATTTAATTGTGTATATATTTAGGATACATAAAATTCTAGTTATGAAAGTAAAAAGGAATCTGCCATTTTATTTCTTCTTTTTTAAAAGGGATACCCAAAAAATTTAAATTCTGTCATTAATTATTTACCCTCGTAAGACTTTCGTTCATCTTCAGAACACAAATGAAGGTCTTTTTTATTAAATCTGAAATCTCTTTATGTCCCTACATTGACAGATATGCAACTACCACTTTGACATTTCATAAAGAGATTGTGAAACTAATCCATATGAATTGAGCTGAATTGATTAAATTCAATTTAATTGGTTTAGTCCAAATTTTCTGAAAAGACTATCGCTTGAGCTTTTATACACTTATAAACATTCATCAACCCACACATCAGTTGTGTTAAACAGAAGCTCAAGCATGTTCGCTTGACGTGCGAGAACCAATGAGGTTCATTCTAGTAAAGCGTTTGAGTCTCTTCAGAAAATTTGGACTAAACCGCTCAATTCATATGGATTGGTTTTACGATTACTTTATGAACTTTTTGAAGTGTCAAAGTGTAGCTGTCAATGGAGGGACAGAAAGCTCTCAGATTTCATCAAAAAGATTTTCATTTGTGTTCCAAAGATGAACTAAAGTCTTATGGGTTTTGAGTAAATAATGACAGAATTTTCATTTTGTGGTGAACTATCCCTTTAAATGCTATTAAACACACATTACAGTACATAATCTGAGATGTGGTGGAAATTACACTGTGGTGAAAATCCATGACTTTAGTTAAAAAAACAAAGAGTCTCCAGTCATAGTGTGAAAAGTGTCTTTTAAGGGTTTATTTTGTAAAAGTCCTCATGCCCATAACTGAAGAAGCTCCACAAAGTGGAGAGTTTCAGAGTTTGCCCTTCACACACACATAAATGTCTCCCTTAATTAATTGACTTTTTGTCTCTGTGTTTCTCCAGGTTTGTTAATGTGTTGGTGTATTATGGTCTGTCTCTGGGTGTGTCTGACCTTGGATCAGACCTTTACCTCACTCAGTTCATGTTTGGATTGGTGGAAATTCCAGCTAGGTCACTGGTGTTGGTTGTCCTGCCCTGCAGTCGCCGTATCCCGCTGAGTGTGTTCCTGGCTGTGGGAGGCGGCGCGTGTCTGCTTACCCTCACTGTCCCAGCAGGTGACCAGTCAAACATGCCCACACACACTTTTCTAGTCCTTTTACTATGGTAAAGGACAGGGTGTAGTATTTTCTTGCGCTATTGTGGCCATTCCTACTCTCGTGTCCATCATTTTCTTTTCACTCTCTCTTTCTCTCAGACAGTGCTTATATCCGGACTGGTTTGGCCATGTTGGGGAAATTTGGAATTACAGCGTCTTTTGCCATCATCTATATTTATTCTGCTGAACTTTTTCCAACTGTTCTCAGGTACTCGCATTCGCATCATATATACAATGGATATGAACAAATCTATACACCCTTGTTATAAACAAGTTTTTTTTTTTGTGATGTAAAAAATGAAACAAAGATAAATCATATCAAAACATTTGCACCTTTAATGTAAAAATTACAAACGCAATGCCACTGAAAACCAAAGTGACACAATTCAGAAATAAAGATAAAAATTAAAACTTAACTTAACTGCAAAAGTATGCACACCCTTTTATAATTGGTAAGCGGATGTGTTCAGAATGAACTAATTATCAAGCTCATGTGAAATAGTACACAGTGACAGAAGAGACTGTATTAAATGGCATTTTGTATTGCATTGTGGCATGACTTTCTATCAAGTTTTTGATAAAACTGTTTCTTTAATAGGGGTCATATTATGCTCATTTACAGATTCATAATTTGTTTATGGAGTCTACCCTCTAAACGCTGTTTTAGGGTCCGTTTCATGCGTTTTGTCCATTCATTTACACAACAACAGCATTTTGGGGGCTTGAAAATGCAAGAAAATGGTGTTCAAAACACAAGTTTTTGAAATCGATACAGTTATAATCCCCATGTAAACAAAATGGTTTTTATCTACTGGCCTGTCATCATAATACACCAATTTTAGTCGTTTTCGCGGATCCGTGTGAATGGGGATTGTTTTGACAAGGTTACTTGAAAAACTTTTAGGTTTTTACTACATCATTGTCATGTAAACGTACCCTTATTTCTGGGTTACTTAAAAAAACCTTCCGAAAAGTACACTCTGCTCTGATTGGTCTGCCGGCCGCAGTCTGTTTTCAAGTCAAGTCACCTTTATTTAAATAGCTCTTTTTACAATACTGATTGTTAAAGCTGTTTGTTGTGATTGGTTAACCTTTTAGAGCGCATCAGAAACGTAATGGCCCTTTACCATAACCGGCGAGTGTTACTGCCTAGAGGCGCTGTAAACATTGACATGCCTATGGCTGTAAACACTCCTGTAACTGCGCTAACTATGGTTTCTTTCTAAACATGTGCTTTGAAAAAATTTGCATTGTGAAAGCACCGTACAGATAAATATGACTATATATCACAAAGCAGCCTCTGGTGGGAGTGAAGAGCTGCATGCTATTGTCAAACATTATGTGGAAATCATTTCTAACATGCCTTTTGTGTCTACAGGCAAACAGGTATTGGTGTTTCCTCGATGTTCGCACGGATGGGTGGAGTTTTAGCGCCACTAATAAACCTGCTTGGACGCCACACACCTGTTGTGCCAATGGTGATATTCGGCGCCACCCCTCTGCTCGCTGCAGTGTTTGCCCTAGCACTGCCGGAGACTGCCAATCAACCACTACCAGACAGCATTTATGATACAGAGAAGTACACAATGACACCTCCTCACACATTCAGACAGTTCACCCAAAAATTAAAGCCCTTTAAAGGATTAGTTCACTTTTAAAAAAACTTTTGCTGATAATTTACTCTCCCCTCCCCCCCATGTCATCCAAGATGTCCATGTCTTTCTTTCTTCAGTCGAAAAGAAATGAAGGTTTTTGATGAAAACATTCCAGGATTTTTCTCCATATAATGGACTTCAATGGACCCCAAACGGTTCAAGGTCCAAATGACAGTTTCAGTGCAGCTTCAAAGGGCTTTAAACAACACCAGACGATGAATAAGGGTCTTATCTAGACAAACCATCGGCATTTCACAAATAAATAAAACAGTTTCAGTTTTATAAACACAAATGCTCGCCTTGCTCTGTTCTGTGATGCGCGTTAGTGACGTCACGTAATACGCAATTACGTTGAAAAGGTTGAAAATGCAAGGACGAGCATTTGTGCTTTTAAAACTTAAACTTTTTAATTTATTTTTGAAATGATGATCGTTTCTCTAGATAAGACCCTTATTCATCGTCTGGTGTCGTTTAAAGCCCTTTGAAGCTGCACTGAAACTGTCATTTGGACCTTGAACCGTTTGGATCCTGTTGAAGTCCATTATATGGAGAAAAATCCTGGAATGTTTTCATCAAAAACCTTCATTTCTTTTCGACTGAAGAAAGAAAGACATGGACATCTTGGATGACATGGGGTGAGTAAATTATCAGCTAAAGTTTTTTTTTAAAGTGAACTAATCCTTTAACCCTGCTAATACATCTCTCAAATAGTTTCTTCTCTTTTTCCTCCTTTAGATCTACTCTGAAATGTGACGGACAAATTTCTGTCCATAGCAGCCAATCACCAAGCAGCACAGAAGGACAGGAACTGCAGAGTTTAGCAGATGAGTCCAGATAGGCATACATGATCACACACAAACCCTATGCAGTATCTCTTTGTAGTGTGTTTTTCTTTATCAGTCATGCTGATGACAGTGAAACGTGCTAAATTTTGATACGTGTTATACATTTTTTTTTTGGAATGGCTTTAGGTTGTGTATTTAACTGAATTACATCAGGACTAGCAGTTTTAATAAAACTAAAATGTAAAGTTTAAAACATGGATGAGTGGCTCTGAAAGCAATGCGATTGGTGCATCGCTTCTCTCTATCCACCCAAATTGTTCATCTGGCCTCTCTATGCAAAACAGATATGCTCCAAACAAACATTTGTGAGTGAGAAAGCTGAACTAAATAAATTCAGATCAGTTTTAACAGATATTCATATTTAAAATGTGATTTTTTTCTTCTGGTAAAAGGACCAAAAATATTGATGACTCATCTTGCACTACAGATATTTTTGTCCAATCAGATGCTGAGATCGTCCCTCCCACTAGCACCACTGGCAACTGACTAGCAACTTTTATAAGTGTTTGGTCTAGTGGAGAGAAAACCAGTGCCTTCTTTGTAATGTAGTCCTTTATGTATGTGTCGGTGTTTGGGAATTACATCATATTTGTCTTAAGTGGGCTTGCATTTAATTTTGCTTGAGATGACATTTCCCAAAGCTTCTGCGTGTTTGAAAATCGTTTATTAGCATGTTAGTGTCCTGAAGAGTCTCAACCACAGGGAAAAGTATCTTGTTTAGTGCTGATTTGTCTGCATTCAGTTTATCTATTGATTTTAGTGAAAAAATGTCATCATACGTACAATTAAAGTGGTTTAATGTCAGTGTGGGATTGATATGCCATGTCTTTCCAACTTTGCTCAAGCCAATGATACATACACTACTGCAGCCAGACTTCAATCTCAGCCATACACTGCCAAGTGACACAATCTAGTGTTTAACTATATATACTGACATTAACTTTTTTTAAACCGGGAATTGTAGTTTTACTGCATGACATTATTTGATAGAAATGGACTATTTTATTATAGGCCTAATGCAATTTATCTAATGTTCTCGATGTTGGCAGGATCAGATCTTAAAGGGATAGATCCACTGACATAAAAAAAATATGTCAATTCATTATTTACTCACTCCCAGGTCAATTTAAACCCTTGAGCAGTCCTATAAAATTGTCCTATAATATTTACGTGCTGCGGACAGTCATGTGAAAACACTTCATTTGTAAACAGTTTTCGTTTCAACATTTGATGGGGGAAAATGTCAAATGGTGACAGAAAACGTGTCAATTAGAGTTAAGAAGAGACTCATTCTTACCTTTATTTTTCAAAAAGTTCCTTCAGGAAAAACTTGATAGTACCTTCGGCAATGTATAATTTGAGGACGCGTAATGCCAGAGCTTTTATATAAACAGGTCACGCGCAGCGCTCGTCCAATCATGACACTGACACCCGGGGTTTAGAATAACTCTATAATTAGGCCTAGTACCAGACTAAAATGCATGTTTGAGCTGCTTTGTCTCAGGATGCACATCAATAGAACTATCCCTTTAACCCAAACATTTTTCATATCACCGCATGATTATTAGGATCTTAAGGCTCTTGCTCTGTCATGAGATGTTCATTGATTTGTAACTGCCTGGTCCTCCTGTGAAAGGCAAGTCTTGCAATGTGAGGAAATGAAAAGACGCTGAGATGACATGAGAATAAAGCAGTTAGCGTCTAATGAAACTGTTATAGGCCTGCTAGTTGCTGATCATTGCCTGTGGACAAGTATGAGTGAGTGTTACTTTTGCTGCATGATGCAAGTCTTAAAATGTGATTTTATAATGAACAAGCAGTTTGTTATTAAAACTTTCCATGTATTGGCATTCCGACTGAAGCACAATAAAACTGTGATCAATTGTCCAGCACCCAGGATCAAATAAAACCAATGAAAACAATCCCGCTGTTGTGTGATTTTCTTCTAAGGATGTATGTGTGTATTAGGCTAATGTAACATATGTAGCATCAGTGGCCACACCACAGTTGTTGTCTTTCATGGACATCAGTACATAGCCATCATTGCCCCAGTAAGTGGACCAGGAGTTCTTCACTAGCCAGTAGGGCTCGTTATTCAATATCCCATAACCGACTGCAAGCACAGCATGATCCAAGTCATCGACCCCGTTTTCTGTGGATACAGAAAAATTAAACATGAATTGTTGGTTACTATAGAAAAGAGACCTATATACTTGATTTAAAGCAATCTGTGAGACATTTCTATGTTCAAAATAGTATGCATGAGTATGAAATACAAACTGCATATTATATTTGTTTTTTAGGATGTAACGAGGGAAACAAAAATGACTGCAGTAAACAGGCAATGCTGACATATAGTAGGAAATATACTATTTTCCAAAATGCAACATTTCCAGCTGCAAAATGTTATTTTATAATAAAATAATAAATAAATAAAAAACAATATAATATATAAACCCATTTTGCAGATGGAAACACACATTTATTGTTGTTATGTATATTAATATGTAGTTAATATAAACATTATACATATGTCCCAAACAGATAGAAGCATGTACATATTTCATTTTTAATTATTAATATTTATAGTTAATATAAACATTAATATACATATTTCCCAAAATGTTTCCATCAGCAAAATTGTATTTTCTTTATAATTTAATAATAAAATAATATAATAATAAGAAACTATTTAAAATATAAAACCACTTTGCAAATGGAAAAAATCCCTATTGTTTTTAATTATTTAAGCATATTAATATGTAGTTTATATACATATTTCTGCTAAATGTTTTCATTAAAACAAGTTAAAATATATATATATATATATATATATATATATATATATATATATATATATATATATATATATATATATATATATATATATATACACATATACACACACACACACATTCCATGTATTACACACACACAATATTTTTTTTTTAATCTGAAATAACATTTTGCAGATGGAAACATTTAGAAAATTACTATCTGTATCAATAATATTAAATTGTGCAAAAAAATAAATACAATAAATAAAAATTATATACAGTACTGTGCAAAAGTTTTAGATCGGTAAGATTTTTTATGTTTTTAAAAGAAGTCTCTTCTGCTCACCAAGGCTGCAATTATTTGATAAAAAAAAAAAAAAAAAAACAGTAATATTGTGAAATATTATTACAATTTAAAACAGCGGTTTTCTATGTGAATATATAGTGAAGTGTAATTTATTCCTGTGATCAAAGCTGAATTTTCATCATCATTACTCCAGTCTTCAGTGTCACATGATCCTTCAGAAATCATTCTAATATGATGATTTGATGCTCAAGAAACATTTATGATTATTATCAGTGTTGGAAACAGTTTTTTACATTTTTATTTCATGATGCTATGATGAATAGAAACTAAAAAAGAACAGCATTTATCTGAAATCTAAAGCTTTTGTAACATTAAACTCTACCCTTCAAAAGTTTGGGGTCAGTAAAGAAATATAATAAATCAATACTTTTATTCATCAAGGATGAGTTAAACTGATCAAAAGTTACAGTAAAGACATTTATAATGTTAGAAAATATTCTATTTTAAATAAACGCTGTTCTTTTGAACTTTCTATTCATCAAAGAATTTTGAAAAAAAAAATTGTACACAACTGTTTTCAACATTGAAAATAATAATGAATGTTTTTTGAGCATCAAATCATCATATTAGAATGATTTCTGAAGGATCATGTGACACTGAAGACTGGAGTAATGATGATGAAAATTCAGCTTTGATCACAGGAATAAATTACACTTTACTGTATATTCACACAGAAAACAGCTGTTTTAAATTGTAATAATATTTCACAATATTACTGTTTTTTTTGTATTTTTTTATCAAATAATTGCAGCCTTGGTGAGCAGAAGAGACTTCTTTTAAAAACATAAAAAATCTTACTGATCTAAAACTTTTGCACAATACTGTATATATGTGTGTGTGTGTGTGTGTGTGTGTGTGTGTGCAGAACAAGTGTTAGGGTTTAAGTTAGCGAGGCAGAACGTGTGGAGACTCACTGCAGGCCGGTTCGTAGTAGACTCCGTTGCTGTAGAAGGAGAAGGAACGATGAGCAGCGTCGATGCTGACTGCGACAGGACCGAATTTAAAGATAGCGACCATCAGTGCCTCAATATCACCACTGGTCACGTTAGTGTAACCCTTCAACTGTGCCACCATGGAGGACTTATCGTAATGACACAAACCATTCTGAAACACACACACAGTCATCTGATTAGTGACTCTTTTAACCACTAAATTATAATAGGTGGATCTTTTCATGCAATCAGGAAATATTGTTTCCCATCATATATTTAAATTATAACCGAAACAACTATTTGAATCAATCAGAAACGTTTGTGCCAGGTGGAGATGTGTGTGTGGTGTATGTACACACACCATGCCCATATATCCTCCATAGCTCTCAGCGGTTGAAATGCCACCATGCTTCATGATCCACTCAAAAGCTCTCCATTCCTCTCCTCCATCACAACCATTATTCCCAAATCCCCAGGTGCAGTCGACCAGCATCTGCTGGGACAATGATGTCAGCTGTCCCGTCTGAAAGAGAGGGGAAAGACAAGGACTAGTTCAAATCGGTGTCAGTGAGGTAAAAAAGACAAGACAAAAGACAAGATGAAAGAAATTTAAACAGGTTTGGAACAATTTGAGGCTGAGTAAAGGATGACAGAAGTTAAATTTTTTTGGTAAGCTCTCCCTTTAAAAATGGCCATGCGCACTCTTAGGCTGTTTACACGGAAACGATCTGAAGAGAAAACGCAAAAGTGGCGTTGCGTTATCACTTTTTATTCTGCGTTTAGACGAGCGTTATGGGGGGGAAATCTGCGTGCATATGGTGACGCAAAAGTGTAGTGTGCACTCCAGGCGGCTAGGTGGCGATGTGGAGCACTGCCACACAACACCACCAATATCTGAGAATATTTTGTACAACTGCTGAAAAGACTCTTGTACGTTTATCAGAGCAGCGAGGGCAACTTGAAGGTCCGACGTATAAAAATAATCTGACATGTTGGTTGTATTTTCCTGTACTGGCGCACGCCTGTGACGTAAATGCGTACGCGACGAGAGCCACCGTGAGCAGATTTGTGTTTTTACCCTTTAGACAGGAAGAGCGTTTTTAAGATTTCCACTCTGGAGGGTAAGTTCACTTTTTTGCGTTTTTAAAGGATTAGTTCACTTTTAAAAAAAAACTGTTGCTGATAATTTACTCACCCCCATGTCATCCAAGATGTCCATGTCTTTCTTTCTAATTGCGTATTACGTGACGTCACGAACGCGCATCACAGAACAGAGCAAGGCGAGCATTTGTGCTTATAAAAATTCAACTTTTTTATTTATTTTTGAAATGACCGATCGTTTGGCTAGATAAGACCCTTATTCATCGTCTGGTGTCGTTTAAAGCCCTTTGAAGCTGCACTGAAACTGTCATTTGGACCTTGAACCGTTTGGGTCCTGTTGAAGTCCATTATATGGAGAAAAATCCTGGAATGTTTTCATCAAAAACCTTCATTTCTTTTCGACTGAAGAAATAAAGACATGGACATCTTGGATGACATGGGGGTGAGTAAATTATCAGCAAAAGTTTTTTTTAAAAGTGAACTAATCCTTTAAGCCCAAAAACACTGTCGCCGTGTAAACGAAAGGGACATCTGATAAAATATTTTTACGTTTTCACCCGCGAGCGTTCTCGAGTAAACAGGGCCTAACAAAATAAGTTTGTGTGTTGTAGATTTACCTTCAGGAAAAGAGCTCCCTCTAGTGTTCCAGTGGAGGCAAAGCTCCAGCAGGATCCACACACTGCCTGGTCTTTCACAGGCGTCACAGCACCTGAGAATACATGAGAGTATATATGGTGTCTGTGTATCATTTAAATCACTCCTGCAATACTAAACAACTACACACCATTCAGCCTCCAGTCTACTGAATCAGGGATGGCTATAGAGAGCATCTCAGAGGGAAAAGGCTGAGCATTTCTGTGAACATGAGATCTTTTACATCCTCTCATCATGGCCAGCTCTTCCTGAGACCGATCCGCCAGGTGATTCACAGAGAGGGAGAACGAAAGACCAGCTCTGTTCATAGAGTGCACATACCTGAAGAAGAAAAGGATGGAAAACTCAGATAAGATTATTCTCATTATGTAATTGTATAGTTTATTATGGATCCATATTCTCATTTGTTTCTAGATAGTTGACGTCAATTCATCAAAGATGCACTGTCTTTTTTGTAACCAAAAAAACAAAAGTACATTTTAAAAGGCTAGTTGCCACAAATACCCTCATATAATATACCACCAGCCTTTCTAAAAATGCCAATCACTATACTATTGTCATAATAATAATAATAATAATAATAATAATTACATACGCTGTCAACAAAGACTGACAGCTATTCGTAAACTTAGGCACTTGTCTGTTCAGCCACGTCTTCTTCTGCGTCTGTATCACAGTATTAATGAGCCAGTCCTTACTTATGGGGCCATATGTTTTTTTCATATGCTTACAGTTACCAACAAGAACAAAGTCTTAAAGATAACTCATTTAGCAGGTAAAATTATTGGTATACCTACCCCCAACCTATCGGATAGTGTCTCGACATTCACGTTGCGAAGGGCACAAAAAATCTTAAATGATTCAGAACACCCACTTCATAAATATTTTATCCTTCTGCCTCCTGACCGTAGGTATAGGTTACCGATGTGTAGGAAGGCCAAGTTTAGTAAGAGTTTTGTTCCTGTATCTATACGAGCTCTAAACACACAGGAAATCGGCCATTGATACATCAGGTATGCTCTCTTGTTGTTGTTTTTTTGTTTTGTTTTCTTTGTTGTTGTGTGTTTATATGTCCATGTTCTTAATATGTTATGTATGTGTTTGTATTATGTACAAACACATACATAATACAAACACATACATAACATAATAAGAACATGGACATAATACAAACACATATGTACGCATCTATGGTGGAAACAAATTTCCTCTCAAGGACAAATAAAAAATCTAATCAAATCAAATAATGCTAGTAATGCAACCATTTGGCATCAGATTCTGCTTGTCGTCAAACATAATAAATGTCATTTAAAAATTTAAATAATATTTCTCCCAAAAATATGTGCCTTTAATATTTTTAATTATACATAAATTTAAATATTATACAAGCAATCCAGGTCATGCTGTATTGTGAATATAATCATGGCTATGGGGGTATCATGTTGTGCCTAACAACTATTCACAATACAGCAGCCTTCATAGTATATTGTTTAATAAAAATAGATTTGCAATAAAATAATTGGGGTCTTTTTTCCTCAACTTTATTACAATTCACCAAATCTCTAGGAATGTTTGTTGTTGTTGTTTTTTTCCTCACCGAATATTATGTACAAAGTTATGCTCACGCTCCTCATGCTCCTTCTCGCTTTCATACTGACGCTCAAACTTCTCCTTAAAGTGACCGAACATGCGGTGTGCGTGGCTAACAGGAGACGTGTGGACCAGGTCTCGAAGAGGGTTGGCCAATAAATGATGCTCCACACCAGGGCCAGGAAAGTCACCGCAGGTCATTCCTAAACACAAGAGTGAGCATTTGATTAGATGGTCTGTAAGTGGCAGAAACATGCCATGTCACCGAATGTGTGTTCTACAATTACCTCCAGGTAGTTTGAAAACGTCAGACTCAGTTCGAGAGCTGAAGTCACTGTAGTCAATAATGTATTTGTCATAGTGGGATCCCAAAAGTGTGTTGAAGCCCATCATCTCATAGTGGTACGGGACGGCTGGGGAATCATTTCCCTCTGGACGTGTGACCCACAGACGATATGTGTTCTTCTTACGATCAACTTGTGTGACATTTTTCCAGACCTCACACAGAACGCCTGAGTAATACTCCATCTTCTCAAACTGCAAAACAATGATTTTATACACATTGCAGGTTTGAACGACATGAGGATAAGTAAATGATGAGGAAATTTTAACTTTTATGTGAACTGGCCCTTTAAGTAGTACATACTTCAAAGCCCTGCAGATCCGGCAGTGCTGTCTGTGGAAGTATTGGATCCTCCTTTGTACCATTAAGCTGGAAACACTTCATAGTATTGAATTCTGTCTCAGTGGTAACTGGTGTGATCTTGTAAGTGACACCATAATCCAAGTCGTTTCCAATAAAAAAAGTGCACACTTGACCTGTAGACGGACGCAATTAGTAGAAACTACATACATAATCTATTCCATTTCAATTCTGCCTGATTTAATCATCTGATGTTGATGACTGACCATGATAAAAGTCGATGCGACCTCGGTTCCCCTTAAGGTCGTACCAAGCTTCAAACGGTTCCTTTATCTCAGCATAAGGCAAAGTCAGCATACCTACATAAAAGAGGTACATGTAACATACTGAAAAAGAAGTGTACTGTACTGAGATGTACTGTGTAATTAGGCAGAAATGCACCTTTGACATGATACATCTTTCCAAAATCAGGAACTGTTCTGCCACCAACTGGTGTGGCATCTGGGGAAGAAACAGAGTATCAGAATTATTTGCATTAACTTTTATGTATTGACAAATACACAAACATAACACACTACGAATACTTAAAAACCTTACTAAGCCTAAATATGCTATTGCTTTCTACCTCAACAACACGTTTAGTGTTAAAACAGCACAGGAAATCTAAGGCAGCCATTAAATCACGAGATCAACTATTATAATGTTTTCTTCCTGTTGTCATGTTGTTTTCTCTTTACCTGCAGCACACAGCAGAAGCACGAACCCAGCGAGAAGACGCCACATAGTGCACTCTAAAGCAGATAAACATCCACTGGAGATGGAAAATAAGCTTTCGTCCGTCTGAAAGTCAGCACCGAAACAAAACTATGTGAGTGTCTGCGCCAGTGACGAGGCGCGATAACACAAGAAGTTCCAATAAAAACACGCGAAGGAGGGGCTGAATTAAAGTCATATGACATCAGGGTCTCTTGCTGTCACATGACTGTAGTCAGCTGTTTTCTGTGAGCAATTTCCTTTATCGGTTTTATGGCGGTTAAAATTGCTGACTTAATTTATAAGTTCACGGTGTATTACGTATTAAACAAGATCGTTCACTACACGAATCCTGTAAATCAGAATTAAGCATTAAAACGAGAAAGATGAAGCGTAATGAAAGTGAAGTGTATTGAAATGAGAGATGGGAAGTAACTGCAGAAATGCTTGAAACATGAGATGAGCAACTGACAACAACAAATCATCACATATAATGCATGGATTGCTGGTTTAAAAATTTTTAATAGTGACTTTATTTCACAGTCCTACATTTTTTTAATCAGATGTATGAGTTTTCATCTAGCATTTTTATTTATTATTAAGCTGGCTTCCATAAACTCCCCTGTACATCCATACAAGATGATATACAAAGTTAACTAAGACAAATATGTTCATCTTCATTTTTGTGGTCTGTTGACATTATTCAAGTTTTTTTCTACTTTGTAGGGTGCAACTGTTTCTTTAAGCAATCCTATAAGTTTATGAACTTTATTTTTCTTACTACAGCAATTTGTTAGTACTAAAATGTATTTCTGTCCAAGGTTTAACTAAAGCCATCTGTCACAGAGTGGTTTATTAATAAAGCGAATATGTTATTTTCTCTTCTTTTTTGATAACATACACAGGTTGTTATTGTCAAGCAAACAGTGTGGTTTCTTTGGTTTCTTCCCATTCTTCTTAAGACTGAGTTCTTCCAATATAGGCCAATATGTGAATAGATTTATTTGTATAGATTTAAGTCAAATTTATATTTTCCTGCTTAACCCATTGCAGAGCTTTGGTGGAAAACCTATAGTGCATACATGTTAACACAGAGAAACAAACATTTTCATCATTTTCTTACCCTCATGTCGTTCCAAACCTTACTTTTGTGGGGTTGAGTGAATATGGGTAGATCTCTTTACTGCCCTAATACTTCAGAAACCCCTTTAATTTACATGTAAAATAAAAGTGGGACAGTGGTCTTCATCATCACCATTCTATTGCAATAATCTGATGCAAGACATTCATCAATATGCTTGAGGACTGTTGGGACAGTCCAACTCATTACACATTTACTCATGTGTTCTAACATGTAACTACTGTATGTCATGTTTGGTCTCATCTGACAGCTTATAAACTGAACTGAATTGTGGAGAACTTAATATTCAAGTATCCTAATGTACAATCTACTATTGCTCAAACGTGCATTGAGGAGACTATGTTAATGTAATGTTAGGCCTACTTCTCCCCCTCTTGATCACCAACCATTTGCCTTATCTTTTGGTTTTCTGTCAGCTGGTTTTGGTGTTTGTATTCCACTCATGTTTAACAAAGCTTTGTTTAGGGTATAAGAAGGAAAGGTAACTTTTGATCTTAGAGAAAAGCTTTAACCCTGCCACTAACACAAGATTTGAAAACAAAGTCAGACACTATATAAATACCAACAAGTGGGTGTATATTATTATCAGTTTAATTTTGATATAACATTCAAATTGCATGAAAAGAGCTTTTACTGTGTAAGAAATTAAAGTCTGCCCCGACCCAGATTCCACTTCAAGATAGGTGGTTGATCATGCTCATTCCCCAAAATATTATCATAGAGAAGAACAAAGTCAACAGTTTCATTGTTGCTGCCCCACTTAGGGTGATCACATCCTGAGCAAATGGTCATCAATTGTAGAACTGGAGCAGGTGAGGGACCCTGTGAACCATCTCAGACAATGGGGTATCTCAAATTCATTAACATACAGACCACAGCTGTTACAACAGGAGCAACTTCATTTACATTAGGGGTGTAAACTGTCATGGGATAAAAGGTTTATGATTAGGATGTTTCGGGGTTCATTCCGACTCCATTGAACCCAAGGTGCTTCATGTACTTTGTCACGGCTATGCTGCAATAAACTATAGAAGGCAAATAGGGCTAAAAAAAACATGTAAAACTATCGTCATAATTAGTTAACACGTAATTTAGGTGTTTTGGCCCTTTTGTCCTCCTAATCTTCATTGAGATCTTGAACCTTCTCATAATTTTTTTCTTACAACTGTGTCATAAACACGTCATTGATTTTTGAGTCCGGCCAATTAGGAAATAGCTGTCTGTGTGGACTGAGCGAGTCTCGAATCGCTCTCGTGATTCTTTCCTGCCATATCACATTGACTTTATTCAACCTCCTTACGAATAATAAAAAAGGATTTTTTGTGTCTTCTTTACAAGGATGAAATGGTTTCTGGTTATTTAAAGTCACAACATATTAAATTCTTAGAGAGATTTAACTTCTAATTCTGCTTTTCACTTGCAAAAGTGTGACTTGCCCAAGGACTTCACTCAAATGGCTGTAGGAATACTGACAGTCATTCATGAAGACAATCCAGATCTAGGACCAGGACATTTACACCTCAAAGAATCTTTCATTGCAATAGTAGTACTTATTATAATTGTGGTAGACGGCCTGGGAAGTTACCCAAATGCACTGTGTCTTTTATATATGGACTTGTGTGCACACTGCATAGACACATTTCACCTTGTTCTTGCCCTAAAAACCATTCAAATGACCATGCAAATGTGCAAGCAATTATTAACAGAAATATCTTCTTCAGGCAGTTTTTTGTTAAAGAATAAATAACAACCGGTTTGTCTTTAAAAAAACAAATAGTATAAGCATTCGTTTTAGTGCAGAAATTCAAGTCAACAGCGAGCTGGAAAGAAAAGAAAATGAACTTGTACTAACTTAAGCACATTATGTTTGTCTGAACTCAGTCTTATTAGGGAACTACTTAATTATAATATATATATATATATTATAATAACTTAATTTTCTTAATCCAATTAATTAAGTGAACTGAACTTGTAGAACAATGAACTCACATTTTCTTTTTAGTAACTTTGTTAAACTGAAATTCCACACTCATTGTTATTTCTAATTAAGAGAGGTGTTTATTTACTTAATTTTTCAAAATCACAGTTTATGTAGTCAACTAATCAATTTTAACAAAACTTGCGCCACTCTTCCTTTGACCAATCAGCGAAGTTGTTGATAGCGAGGCTGAATGTAGTGGCTCTGTTCCTAGAGTGCACATACCTGAGAAGGAAGAGGATGTTAAAGAACAAAAAGCATATGCATCTTAAATTAGACAAGTTCACAGACTGCTTGCTACCTCTACATTTTGTAATTGTACAGGTCAACTTTTTTTGGCATGTCCGTTTACTGTAACCAAGAGAAACTGGCTGGAAATCAAAGTTCTTCAAATCACATTTTTATAGTAAAAATTGTCTGTAACAAAAACCTTATCAAGTATGACCATTTAAAAAATCTAGCTGTCATAGATACACTCATATATGATGCTAAGGGCGATATACAGGAGACACGATCAACTGGTAGAAATTTGTCAACTGGTAGAGGTCTACTTCTCTATTGCGGTTACGCTCATGTGACGTACCCGTGATGCGCCATCCCGAAAGCTTATGATTTTAACGTTTTTTTTAAGCTTTGCGGTATTTGAAATCATTCAAGAGCAATAAGCAGTAAAAGAGGACTAATTTCAGTATATGCGAGCCGAGCGCTGTGAGAGACGCGCACACATGAAGCGCGTGAGTCTTGAACCGTGTTGTTTTTGGCGCCTAATTGGGCTTGGACCGTCAAATTCACACACTATCCTTGTAAACACAGTCGTTTATGTCTTAAGTGAATTTAAACAGTTCAGAAAGAAAGCACGTGTGTATCATTAGGCAACATTAGATCAGTGCATTCGGTCTTAAATTGACAGCAACCTAGTAAACCAGCTGCTGTGTCATTTCATTTTAATCAGACAATCGTATGGCTCTTGACTGAATCGCTTTTCGTAACTTTTAATAAATATATATTTAATTTACTCAGTGAAGACTATCCAGTGTTTTTGTACATTTGATTACTTTATACAATTTATGTAGTATTTCTATAAAGGACTATGTAGTGCTTGAAGTTTTTCAGCTAGGTCTAATTAATTTCTGTCTTTGCTCTATTGTATTTTTTTGCCCTATTGCTTGTAATTAGTTTCTTTGTTCATATTTTAATATTTTATGTTGTAACTGTGAAGCACTTTGGGCAACAATGTTGCTATTAAATGTGCTATATAAATAAAGTTGAACTTATGTTGTCAGTTTTTATTTTTTATTTTACTTATGTTAGTTAGGCTAGAATTAGTTTTGTTTTGTGATATTGAAATTGGTGATGAGATTTATGAAATTTCAATGGTATCAAAAAACTTTATTTAAAGCAAAAATAACTATATTGTGATATATATCGTTATCGTGAAATAACATTAGGCCTATTACATCCTATTGTGATATAAAATTTTGGTCATATCGCCCACCCCTAATTTAAAGTAAGCTTTCCAGAAATGCCAGTCAATAAAATGTATAAAAAATGGATTGGAGCAGCACACAAACAGTGTTAGAAGCAGCTTTACTTATGAAAATTAATTAGGTAACACTTTATTTGAAGGGGTGTGCATAAGACTGACATGACACTGTCATAAACATGACATAACACCTGTCATGAACATGAAGGAGTCTTTATGAATGTTTATGACTGTTGTCATTAAGTGTCATTCGGTAAATTATGACACTTTTAATGCAAAGTTGACATTGTTTAAAATGTCTTTGTTATGACAACTTGACATTAACACAGACAAAAATTTCTTGATTATGACAACTTGACATTAACCAAGAATAAAATGTCTTGATTATGACAACTTGACATTAACAAAGATAGAAATGTCTTTGTTATGACAACTTGACATTAACCAAGAAATCATAACCTGTCAACCTGTCACAAATATGTCATAACAGGTCTAATTATCAAACTTAAAGAAGTTATTTAGCTTTGCGTTAACATTACATTACACTGTCATATGTGGTTGGTTTTGACTTTGGCCGTCATGACACCATTATAACTGTATCATGAATATTTTACTTGTCGCATTTGACAGTGTAATAACCCTTAATGACATCTTTATAACTAGTACAATGTGTTCCACTTTACTTGAGGACAAGTAAAATATTCATGACACAGTTATAATGGTTACATTTTTGTCTTGGTTAATGTCAAGTTGTCATAACAAAGACATTTTAAACAATGTGAACTTTGCATTAAAATTGTCATAATTTACCGAATGACACTTAATGACAACAGTCATAAACATTCATAAAGACTCCTTCATGTTCATGACAGGTGTTATGTCATGTTTATGACAGTGTCATGTCAGTCTTATGCACACCCCTTCAAATAAATTGTTACCATTAAGGACTATAATTGACTTGCTGAAAGGCAGACATGGGGGATTAACATTTACCACTTTAGCAGTGATTTTTGCTTTGTTTTCAAGTTGTAATGTCCTAAATTCTTTAGCAATGGCTATTTTTACAATATAGCATTGATTCTCAAAATTGTATTGATTAATTAATTAATAGATAGTGTAAATAATGTAACTGGGGTGTATTTTTTACAAAGTTATAATACATCACTAAATATAGTAATGTTTTTTTTCTTACCGAAAAGAATGTACAAAGTACATCTCGCGCTCCTCGTGCTCCTTCTCACTTGCATACTGACGTTTAAACTTCTCCTTAAAGGGGCCAAACAAACGGTGGGCGTGGCTAACAGGAGAGGTGTGGACATAGTCTTGAAGGGGGTTGGCCAATATTTGATGCTCCTCAGGAGGATCCGGAAACTCCTGATACGTCATTTCTAAACACATAAAACCTCAGTGAGCATTTGATTAGATGGTCTGTAAGAGTAAAAGAGACGGACACAGGCGTGTCACTGAATGTGTGTTCTCCAGTTACCTGCAGGTGGAGTGAAAATGTCGGACTCAGTTTGGGGACTGAAGTCACTGTAGTCAATCGTGTATTTGTCATTGTGAGACTCCAAGAGAGTGTTGAAGCCCACCATCTCAAAGTGGTACGGGACGGCTGGGGAATCCTTTCCCTCTGGACGTGTGACCCACAGACGATATGTGTTCTTCTTATGACCAGCCTGTGTGACCTTTTTCCAGACCTCACACTGAACGCCTGCGTAATCCTCCATCTTCTCAAACTGCACAAAAAAAACATTTTATACACATTTCAGCATCATTGTTGCATTGGTTTGCTCTAAAGAAGAAAGTCATTCAGGTTTGAAAGACATGATGAAGTTTTCAATTTTGGGTGAACTGGCCCTTTAAGAAGTACATACTTCAAAGCCCTGCAGATCCGGCAGTGCTGCCTGTGGACGTATTGGATCCTCCTTTGTACCATTAAGCTGGAAATATTTAATAGCTTGGATTTCAGTCTCAGTGGTAACTGTTGTGATCTGATAAATGGCACCAAAATCCAAATCATTTCCAATCAGAAAAGTGCGCACTGTACCTGTATAGAGAGCATAGATGAAGAGAAACTGCATACATCTATTTCAATGTTAATTATGTGACTTTATCATAAGAAGATCACTCACCATGATAATAGTCAATGCGACTTCTGTTCCCCTCAAGGTCGTACCAAACTTCCAATGGTTCCTTTAGCTCATAATAAGGCAAAGACAGCTCACCTACATAAAAGAGGTACATGTAACATACTGAAAAAGAAGTGTACTGTACTGGGATGTACTGTGTAATTAGGCAGAAATGCACCTTTGACATGATACATCTTTCCAAAATCAGGAACTGTTCTGCCACCAACTGGTCTGGCATCTGGGGAAGAAACAGAGAGAGAGATCACAATTATCACAGTTTCATTAAATGTTACTTTTAAGTATTAACTAATACACAAACATAATATATAAACTACACATACTTAAAACCTTACTAAGCCTAAATATACTATTGCACAGGAAATCTATGGCAGAGATAAACTATTATGTTTTCTTCCTGTTTTTTCTCTTTACCTGCAGCACACAGCAGAAGCACGAACCCAGCGAGAAGACGGCACATAGTGCACTCTAAAGCAGATAAACATCCACTGGAGAGGGAAAATAAGCTTTCGTCCGTCTGAAAGTCAGCACCGAAACAAAACCCATGAGTGTGTTTGCGCCAGTGACGAGGCCTGATAACAGAAAAGGCTTTGACTGAGATGCGCCTCGCCTGAAATGTATGCGAGACTAGGCAGCTGTAGTGATTGGATGAGTGAAAAAAGTGCAAGTAAATCGGACAGTTCTCTCTCGTAGTGGATCAGACACCTGCCAAAACAAAGACGGATATTACGGGATTCACGCTGACGCTCGTGCACGGTGTTGATGATAAACTGGATGTAATTTAAGTTCTGTTGCTTTCATATGAAAAAGTAGGGGCTTTCGCACCGGAGAGTTCCAGGAAATGTTCCAGGAACTAGTTACCCAATAACTAGTTGTTAGGGACGTTTTCCTGGTTGCATTCTCGGATAGGCCTACTGAAAAGACTTCCAACTAAGTGCCTTTTTCTCTCCGTCCTTTTATTAGGTTGTGAATTAATAAAATAAAATAAAAAGATAACCAGCCGCTGGGAAGCCAGAAAGATGCTTGTACATTCGGGGTCCCGTAATACAGTATAACGTTATAGTGAAATATCAAGAGGAGTAACATACATCTAACCAATAGAAACATACATGCCTTCATCCCATAAATGGTAACGAAAAGTTCAGCTCTCCTCTGGATCCTGAAGGTCCAACAGGCTTTCTGTAATACACATCTTCTATAGGACACACACACAATATTCAATGTACACACAGAACAAGAGAGGGAGGGGGAACTTCCACCCCTTCCTTAATGTGACTTACATATATACAAGGAAAGGAATGTGTAGACTAAACATAAACTCTGGACAGAGCTTTTACACTCTCTGGACAATAGCCGAGAAAATAGAAGAACATTTCTTACACCTACCTTTCTGAAATTACTTTG
This sequence comes from Semotilus atromaculatus, assembly GCA_031834385.1. Lineage (NCBI taxonomy): Eukaryota > Metazoa > Chordata > Actinopteri > Cypriniformes > Leuciscidae > Semotilus > Semotilus atromaculatus. The sequence goes on from JAULUF010000022.1 coordinate 39,913,887, forward strand.
TTGCAGGTTGGGATGTCTGCAACTGGGTATCTCAAATTCATTAGCATACAGACCACAGCTGTTACAACAGACAACTTAATTTACATTAGGGGTGGTAAACTGTCACAGGATAAATAAATAAAAAGACGATTAGGATATTCTGGGTCCATTCCACTCTGCGCTTCATGTAGGCCTACTTCTCATGTGCAAATTATAAACTATGGAAGGCCAAAAGCCAAAGGTCCAAAACATTTTAAACAAATGTCTTAACATGTCAACATGTAATATCCGTGTTTTGGCCTTCATTAATAATCTTCTTCATTGAGATCTTGAACCTCCTCATTAAAGCTTGCACAGTTGCTCTTTGATGCCATATGTCACATTGAATTTCTTCAGCCTCCTTACGAATAAACAGGATTTTTCTGTGTCTTCTTTACAAGGATGAAATGGTTTCTGGTTATTTAAAAGCCACAACACATAACATTTTATAAACGTCTAATTCTGCTTTTCACTTGCAAAACTGTGACCAGCCCAAGGACTTCACTCAAATGGCTGTGGGAATACTGTCAGTCCAAATCTAGGACCAACCCATTTAAACCTCAAAGCATCTTTCTTCGCAATAGTACTTCTTGCTATAATTGTTGTAGACGGCCTGGGAAGTTACCCAAATGCCCTTTGTCTTTTATATGGACTTGTGTGCACAGACACATTTGACTTTGTGCTGGCCCAAAAATCCATGCAAATTACCATGCAAATGTGTAAGCAATTTTTTTATTTTTTAAAGAATAATATCAAATAAATAAAATAAATAATTATTCTAAATAAAAAATAAATAACAACCGTTCTGTCTTTTTTTAGAACAGTATTATTAGCATTATTTTTAGTGCAGAAATTCAAGTCAAAAGCGAGTTTGAAACAAAATAAAATTAACTTGTACTGACTTAAGCACATTATGTTCGTTTTAACTCATTCTTATTAGGTAACTGCAACTTAATTTTCGTGTAAATCACACACTAAATTAAATTAGGTTTTGTAAATTACAATTTTAGTTTAAAATGAATATCCGAAAATAATTAGAATTAATTTTACAAAAATTTTAACACTTTCAATCCTTCAAAACCTCAAGTGTTGAAGTAGCAATGAAACGGAAGCAGCAACAGATATTTTCTTCCATATTGTGAAATAAATCCAAAAATGTATTTATTTCATTTTTATCTTCATTTTCATTTCATAAAAAAAAAAAAAAAAATTGCCTAATTTAATAAAAGTAAACACTGGTTTTAAAACAGATTTTTGAATAGTCTGACACAAAAGTTTACTTATTGATTTTATGCAAAATCTTTGGTCAGAACTGATGTTACTTAGTGGAGCTCATTAAGCCTAATAAGGCAAATATATCACAAAGATCCTCAAATAAGCTCCTGTTAACTATCCCACGAGTACGTCTTAAATCCAAGGGTGATCGTGCTTTCGCTGTTGCTGGTCCGAGATTATGGAATAACCTTTTTTGTTAGATCTTCCCCAATTATAATGTTTTTAGGTTTCGTCTAAAGTCTCACTTGTTCTCTCTTGCATTTTAAGTCACTCTTTTAATGGGTGTTGTACTTTTTTATTGTTTATCTTGTTTTTTTTTTGTTCTCGATCATTTGTTTTGTAGAGCTGTTTTGATTTAGATCATTTGTAATGTACAGCACTTTGGAGCTACTGTGTAGCCTGGAAGGTGCTTTATAAATAACTTAATACAAATATAAATTTAATTAAAGAAAAAACTTATGGCTTTAATCAGTAATTCAATCATTAGTATTTAAATACATTTGGGATTCGATAAGCAATGTCACCATCAACACTTACACAGAAGACCAGCTACAAACCATAAACTGAAAATTATAAATTTTTCCAAAATAGCTTGAAGATGCAGATACTCAATTAAACCAAATATAATTATAATGGTGATTTAGAAAAATATTAAATTACCACTTTTCTCATCAGAGGACAGTTTAAGTTAGTTGAACTACTTAAAACAATGATTTCACAATTTTTAACCTTCAGATTTTAATGACAAACTCTTGCAAAAAAACACTTAATCTGAGAACGTTAATCATACTGTATCGTATGTTGGCAACAGACTCAAAGAAATGTGTAAGGACTATTTTGTAACAGCCTTTTTCTTATCTCTTAATAAACCTCCTGTCATCCTCGCCATCTCTGCCTTTGACCGATCGGCGAAGTGGTTGATACCGAGGCTGAATGTAAGACCGGCTCTGTTCATAGACTGCACATGCCTGAGGAGGAAGAGGATGTTAAACAAAAAAAGCATATATATCTTTAATCAGACAAGTTCACAGATTTCTCACAGATTTTCTCACCGAAGAGTATGTACGAAGTACATCTCGCGCTCCTCGTGCTCCTTCTCACTTGCATACTGACGTTTAAACTTCTCCTTAAAGGGGCCAAACAAACGGTGGGCGTGGCTAACAGGAGAGGTGTGGACATAGTCTTGAAGGGGGTTGGCCAATATTTGATGCTCCTCAGGAGGATCCGGAAACTCCTGATACGTCATTTCTAAACACATAAAACCTCAGTGAGCATTTGATTAGATGGTCTGTAAGAGTAAAAGAGACGGACACAGGCGTGTCACTGAATGTGTGTTCTCCAGTTACCTGCAGGTGGAGTGAAAATGTCGGACTCAGTTTGGGGACTGAAGTCACTGTATTCAATCGTGTATTTGTCATTGTGAGACTCCAAGAGAGTGTTGAAGCCCACCATCTCAAAGTGGTACGGGACGGCTGGGGAATCCTTTCCCTCTGGACGTGTGACCCACAGACGATATGTGTTCTTCTTATGACCAGCCTGTGTGACCTTTTTCCAGACCTCACACTGAACGCCTGCGTAATCCTCCATCTTCTCAAACTGCACAAAAAAACAAAACAAAAACATTTTTTATACATTTCAGCCTCATTGTTGCATTGGTTTGCTCTAAAGAAGAAAGTCATTCAGGTTTGAAAGACATGAGGACATGTAAATGATGACAGAAGTTTTCAATTTTGGGTGAACTGGCCCTTTAAGAAGTACATACTTCAAAGCCCTGCAGATCCGGCAGTGCTGCCTGTGGACGTATTGGATCCTCCTTTGTACCATTAAGCTGGAAATATTTAATAGCTTGGATTTCAGTCTGAGTGGTAACTGGTGTGATCTGATAAATGGCACCAAAATCCAAATCATTTCCAATCAGAAAAGTGCGCACTGTACCTGTATAGAGAGCATCAATGAAGATAAACTGCATAGATAATCTATTTTGATTTCAACATTATGTGATTTTATCATGAGAAGATCACTGACTATCACGATAGTCGATGCGACTTCTGTTCCCCTCAAGGTCGTACCAAACTTCAAACGCTTCCTTTAGCTTAGAATCACCAGAATAAGGCAAAGACAGCATACCTACACAAAAGAGGTACATGTAACATACTGAAAAAGAAGTGTACTGTACTGGGATGTATACTGTGTAATTAGGCAGAAATGCACCTTTGACATGATACATCTTTCCAAAATCAGGAACTGTTCTGCCACCAACTGGTGTGGCATCTGGGGAAGAAACAGAGAGAGAGATCACAATTCACTGAATCAACTTTTCTTGCATACTTGGACAACATGTTTAGTGTTCAAAACATCACAGGAAATGTGTCATATTGTCTTGTTTTCTTCCAGTTTTTTCTCTTTACCTGCAGCACACAGCAGAAGAACAAACCCAGCGAGAAGACGCCACATAGTGCACTCTAAAGCAGATAAACATCCACTGGAGATGGAAAATAAGCTTTCGTCCGTCTGAAAACGTCTAACGGATCCACTGTTCGTGGATATCAGAAGTTCGCTATAAAAACACACAAAGGAGGGACTGGATTAACGTCACATATGACATTAGAGTTCATTGTCATATGTGGCAATTGGGGGGGGGGTTGGACAAATATTTATTGAACTGGGTCAAAGTCTGTGTTTGATACCCATCGATGGAGTTTGCGGGGGTGATCGTTGAGGGTCGCCTGGAATCAGTCCACCCTTCACCCCTGGGAAAATACTGTGAATGTGTTGGTGCTTTTAAAGGTACACTTATTCCTGAATTATTGGTTAAGATATATGTAAAAAAAAAAATTGTATTAACTTTAAACTACTGGAATATAGGCTCAGATTGAAGATTGGACAGCTCTTAAGTGGTTGTTTGAATGTTTTAAATTTGTAGGGGAAAAAAGTGTTATATAAAGCACTGTTTACAATGGGCTGATGTTCAGTGTGTTGAACATTGATTTACGGTGATAACATAGATCAATGTCCTAAATAAATAGCTAATGTGTATATAAATAGTAAATTAAACTATTTATATACTCTTTAGCTATTTATGAGATTGATGTCTTCACCGTAAAAAAAATGTAGATGGGTCATGTTTATTTCTCACCTCAGTGACTAAATGATGGTCTTTCTGTGTTTGCAGCTGAAATATGAGCTATTTCACCTGTATGAGGAGTTCACTGCAAGACCATTATTTGGGAAAAATGTTAATACTACATAAACTTTATAATTCTAAATATGATGTTACTTTTGTAGGTATAGCATTCTGGGATATTAAAGGCAATTAAATGGTAGATGGCGTCATAAAACAAGAAAGAATATGAATTGGTGTGGAATTAGGCAGATTAAAGGAACAATTTATAGGAAGAAATTGAACTACACTGACATTAGCAATATGAAAAAGATATTAACTTGAAACATGAGATGTAGATGAAAAAATGTAGATCAAGTTCAATAAAAAAAGAAAAATGTAATAAAATTTAAAATAATATATTACAATTATAAGGGTGTCTAATTGTTTAATTAATCCTAATGTAAGTAAAAATAAACACTGGTTTTAAAACAAATTATTGAAAAGTCTGACACAAAAGGTTATCAATATCAGAACTTATTTATTGCAGTGTTCTTTAGTTAGTATTTATTACATTACAAAATGTCAAGCAAGACTTCAAGCCATACATTGAACATTTAGTTTCAGAATTATTGCACTTCCATTATATTGCGCTCAGTCGTTTGACGCTCCTTCAGTGAAGTTTAACTATCGCTTGCTGTCATGACAAGCCTTTATAATGAAAATACTCACTGGCTTTCGAACATTTACAGATAATGATATAAACAAAATGTAAGTCATGCGCTGGAGAAAACACTTCAGTCAACACATGGATCTGTCAAGGCGAGCTGCGGTAAACCTCACGCTTATGCACTAGTTTAAAGCACTTAATATTAGGCATTATGTTTATGACCACACGGGATGTGCACTTTCCCACAGCAGCTAATTCTGTGTTTTTGATGTTTATGATATGTATTGTTCATAGATATCCATTATTCACTGCTGCAAAGTGACTAGAGAATGCTTTCCGTGCATCTGTCCCCTATTCTTAACATTATCGATTCATTTTTGCAGCCCTGAAAATATGAAAACACTTTTCTCATCAGAGGACAGTTTAGGTTAGTTGAGCTACTTGTTAATACATACATTGGCAACATACTCAAAGACATGTGTGAGGGCTGTTTTGTAACAACCTTTCTCTATTCCGCAACACGTAAACCTCCTGTCATCCTGGCCGTCTCCGCTTTTGACCAATCGGCAAAGTCATTGATCCCGAGGCTGAATGTAAGACCGGCTCTGTTTGAAGAGTGCACAAGCCTGAGGATGTAAAAAAGAAAGGCAAGTTTAAAGACTGCTTACTAGTAGGCCTACTACTTGTAAAAATAATAATAAAAAGCCCTAAAAATTCCACTGCTTTTCCAACATCAGACTAAACTGTTCTCTTTGCTGATCAGGGCCGAGAGCAGTTTGTAATCGTGCCGTGTCGAATCAAGCTCACGTGGAAATATAACTGGAACCGTTACTCACCATTCTTAACGGGTAACTAAACCCTAAAACAACCTTTTTTAGTTAATGATCTGTAAGACTGGGGCTTTATTAATGCTGTTCATTGATTCCCATGTAATTTTTTGGGGTATAAAGTGTTTTACAGTTTTTCTCAGTTTCTTTGGTGCATTTTTTCACATCACTATTTACATTTGCACAACAGTTAGTTCAGCCTCCACAACATTTAGTCATTTGTGCACATCATAGTAGCAGTTTCTCATTCCTTCCAACAAATTGCAAATGCTTTTGGACATGCATCAATTGCTTTCATACAACTCTCTGCTGTTTTATAACATTATCATTTGCTTTTGTCATGTCAGTCAAAATTAACTATACTTGTGAATGCTGAATAGTCATTCCATATAAAACGAATAGTCCTCATGTCATTGCTTGAGTCATCACATATAAAAACTGTTGAACTTGTTGTCAAAATCTGTCAAGCAAATTTTTGTATCTTTGTTTATTTTATGAAAATGTCTCCTAAATTGAACAATTTCTCTACGGTGAACTTATGTGGCCAGACAGAGAGGAACGTCTGGATGTGCATGAATGATTTACTATGTATGTTGTATGTTCAGTTCCAATATGTACTGCAATATTGTACAGTTGTGCACAGCTCTACCAAAAGGGAGTTTTTGTTTGTTGTAAATAAGGGTGTATTTTTTTTCTTTTGCACAATGCTGTGAACAAATTAGAATTACATACAGTACATATACATTACATACATATTCAGTGTCTTATACTCAGTTACCTCACTAAATACAGTAATGTGTAACTTTACTGTAGTTTTAAAATGGCTGTGCAAATAGTATATAGTGCTGTTTTCAGGTAGTGTCACCAAGATCTGACTTTTTTGCATTGGAAAACGTTTACAGAGTAAACTGTCATAATGAAAACATGACAAAGCCATTTGACTATCTTGTTCATAAACAATGGTTTCAGGACTTGATGACACTGACACTTTCATTGACATGAATACTTGCTTTTGAGGAGTGAGTTATCCATTTTGAGCAAGTGACATGCTTTTGCAGGTTATCAACTAGGTTTTGCAGTTTGTACTAATTGTTTTGAGAACTGCATTAACTGTTGTGCAAATGTAAATAGTGATGTGAAAAATGCACCAAAGCGACGGAGAAAAACTGTAATATACAATATATGGTGTAAAAACGTGAGTGCTGCCCTCTTCAGGTTGAACGGTGGATACTGCAGTTGTATTTCCCTATTGGAAGTTGTGGTGCCCTGTGACATAAGAGGGTACCAGCTAACCACGCGCTTGCCTACAGAGAGACACGTTTTAGGTGTACGCCCCCTTCCTGGGCTCTGCCCACTTTTCCAGCATTTTTCAAATATTGCCAGTGTGTGGAGTCAGGCTCTGATCAGGGGTTTAGTTACCCTTTAAAACCGTTTGGCCCGATGGTGGGAAAGCGGATTATTGTTGCCACAACTATGAACATTTTTGTTTAAGACGACTTCTTTTTGGTTGTTATTTTGGTTGAAATATCTTTTTCAGCAGATCAGCACACATACAGTGCTAGAAGCAGCTATAATTATGAATATTATTTACTATAACTGACCTGCAGATAGACATACATGAGGGATTACCATTGTCATTCCAAATGTTTTTAGTCATGACTATATTAACAATATAGCATAGACTCTCATACAGTATTGCTTAATTAATCAATTATGTAAATTATAAAATTGTCTATTTTTACAATGTAATTTTACATCACTAAATATCTACTGTTTTTTTTTTCTCACCGAAGAGTATGTACAAAGTACATCTCGCGCTCCTCGTGCTCCTTCTCACTTGCATACTGACGCTCAAACTTCTCCTTAAAGGGGCCAAACAAACGGTGGGCGTGGCTAACAGGAGAGGTGTGGACATAGTCTTGAAGGGGGTTGGCCAATATTTGATGCTCCTCAGGAGGATCCGGAAACTCCTGATACGTCATTTCTAAACACATAAAACCTCAGTGAGCATTTGATTAGATGGTCTGTAAGAGTAAAAGAGACGGACACAGGCGTGTCACTGAATGTGTGTTCTCCAGTTACCTGCAGGTGGAGTGAAAATGTCGGACTCAGTTTGGGGACTGAAGTCACTGTAGTCAATCGTGTATTTGTCATTGTGAGACTCCAAGAGAGTGTTGAAGCCCACCATCTCAAAGTGGTACGGGACGGCTGGGGAACCATTTCCCTCTGGACGTGTGACCCACAGACGATATGTGTTCTTCTTATGACCAGCCTGTGTGACCTTTTTCCAGACCTCACACTGAACGCCTGCGTAATCCTCCATCTTCTCAAACTGCACAAAAAAACAAAAAACATTTTATACACATTTCAGCATCATTGTTGCATTGGTTTGCTCTAAAGAAGAAAGTCATTCAGGTTTGATAGACATGAAGATATGTAAATGATGACAGAATTTTTAAATTTTGGGTGAACTGTAGGGATGGGACGAAATATCGTTTGAAAAAATATTGCGATACAAAACGTGACGAAACGCATCGAGGTCGAAAAAAATGGATTGCGAAATAAAGATAAGCCGCTTTCCGACCAAGTAGTTACAGGAACTTAGTTATAGGAACTGTCCACTTCTAAACAGTTCTAAGAACTACTCTCCCCCAAACTCGGTTTTGCTGTTTGCGTTCGCACTGGGCAAGTGGCCATAGGAACTGGTAGGAGGGGTAAGGGAGTGACGCAAGCACGGCGGCGGCGGCGCCACATACAACAACAACAAACCAGCATGGAGGAGGCTATCGCAATGTTCCTGTTCTGCCTTGCCGGGACCTTAATAACGGAGTACGAGCGGCGGCGTTTAAAGACTATTCTTGAGTTCTGTACAGAGAAACACAGAAGACGAAGGCTCCAGCGTAATATGATCTTAAGTAATATGATGGAAGAAGATAGAAGAGCAGAGCGCAGGAGGCAAACAAAACGACGGGTAAGTTTAGCAAGCATTAGCAAGCTGGTTGAATGCGTTATGTTTGTCTTAAGTTATGAGTTAGCATAGCCTACATAGGCGAATTGCAACAGACAGTGAATAAAATGTGTTGACAGTGGGCGTGACTTAGTTATAAGTTGAACTTATGCCGCGTTCCAGTCAACCTGTAACCCGTGTTTTTCCAACCTTATACCCGTGACGTCAGAGCTCGTAACTGGGAGTAAATTACATCTATCTAGTACGAGTTCATGGGTGGGAGTCACGGGTTTGACCGCCGTTCCAGTGCACTTTCACGGGTTTAAGGTTGGAAAAACACGGGTTACAGGTTGCCTGGAACGCGGCATTAGACCTAGGGAAAGGGAACTAAAAAAGTCCTCGCTCTAGACTAGGTAGTTGTTGTTATACAGTAATATTTTTTTCCCTTTTTTGATATCGTACCGTGACGTATCGTATCGTGACCCTGGCATATCGAGGTGCATCGTATCGTGAGTTTAAGTGTATCGTCCCATCCCTAGTGAACTGTCCCTTTAAGTAGTACATACTTCAAAGCCCTGCAGATCCGGCAGTGCTGCCTGTGGACGTATTGGATCCTCCTTTGTACCATTAAGCTGGAAATATTTAATAGCTTGGATTTCAGTCTCATTGGTAACTGGTGTGATCTGAAAAATGGCACCATAATCCAAGGCGTTTCCAATCAGAAAAGTGCGCACTGTACCTGTATAGAGAGCATCAATGAAGAAAAACTGCATACATAATCTATTTTGATTTTAACATTATGTGACTTTATCATGAGAAGATCACTGACTATCATGATAGTCGATGCGACTTCTGTTCCCCTCAAGGTCGTACCAAACTTCAAACGCTTCCTTTAGCTTAGAATCACCAGAATAAGGCAAAGACAGCATACCTACACAAAAGAGGTAGATGTAACATACTGAAAAAGAAGTGTACTGTACTGGGATGTATACTGTGTAATTAGGCAGAAATGCACCTTTGACATGATACATCTTTCCAAAATCAGGAACTGTTCTGCCACCAACTGGTGTGGCATCTGGGGAAGAAACAGAGAGAGATCACAAAATGTATTATCAACTTTTCTATTATAGAATAGAAACTTATTTTATCGCACACTAGGCAGGTTGCTTTAATGTGAAACCATTACAGGAAATTAAATCACGAGATCAACTCCGTATTAACATTAAGTCATGAGGGTCCATTGGGGGTATAGACAAATATTTTTCGAACTATGACAATTTTTATATCCTTGATTCTCGATTAGATCAATATCCCTAAGAAGTATCTGACGAGTGAATACATAGTAATAGAACGTCCTTCAAATTTGTAGATGGATCAAAAGATTATCGTCGTGGCATATGTTTATTGCTGCTTTTATCGGAAATGTCCTATTCCCACTTTGGAGGTCGTAATAACTCGCATTAATTAAGTAAATATCCAATGGACTTTGAATAAAATGCAGCCTCCCATTTGTTGACAACCAAACAATCACTGGGACCGTTCCGGATCTCCGTCAAATAAATGCTGTTTTCGCTGTGTAAAATGCATACAACAAGCATCGGATGGTTATTTAAGCTATATATGTGAATATGCATGGCTGTAAACGGAGGAGAAAGCAATATAAATGACGTGGGTAAAACGAATAAAACTCAACCCTCAGTCGTTCTCTCCTCCGCCATGTTTGAAGTTTACAGACACACCCAAATGAGACTGCAAGAATCATGTGCGAAATAACGAGTGAAAAGAGAGATGGGAAAAAAAACTTTGCAGAAATGCCACTGTGGAAAAATGAAGACCAAGTTTAATAAAGAAGCAAACAAATCTATACAATTTTACATAATACGTCTATATTACAACTATACAGAATGGCTGTCATTTTATATTTTAATTCATCCTAATGTAAGCAAAAAATAAACTGGTTTTAACAGAGTATTATTGAGTAATCTGACAAAAAAGGACATACAATATAAACATGATTTGATATAGCAAATTTTTGAAAACCGATGTGCAATGCACATTTAATTTTAAAAAAAGTTGTTTTAATCAGTAGTATTTCATTACATGTGGGGTTTGACCAGCAATGAGCAGATAAAGACCAGCTACAGATTATACATTGAAAATTATACATTTAGTAAATCATAGCAAAATATCTAGATACAAGAAAAGATGAAAATACCACTATTCTCCTAAGAGAGCAGTTTAAATTAGTTTAACTATTTGTTAGTACAATTAATTCTCATTTTTCTCCCTCAGATCTGCATGACAAACTCTTGTCATGTATATCAAAACACTATCATATATGTTGGGAACATTGTCAAAGAAATGTGTGAGGACTATTTTGTAACAAATCCACTACCTATGCAAAATATGTTTGATTGTTTCCATTCCCTTTCTAGAACTTTATGTAGAGGAGGTTGATCTCATTTCTGTCCTGTACAGATTGCTATAGTATTTGGAGTTGAAATGGTAAGATAAGGGTAGGCACTATGACGTGTTTAAAACGTGAAACATGTTCCAACTGGATGAAATCCTAGTCTGAAGCTAAAAATCTGTGAGTCTGTTGTGTACACTACTCAATGAAATCTGTCAATTCTGAGTGCTTAAAATCTGCTGACTGGCTCCAACTTTTGGCCGTGTCAACTATTCCAGATTGCAAATCAGGTAAAAAATCTGAGCAAAAGCTGTGCAGTGTATTCCAGTCTTTACTCGAACTGTTTCACAACTAATGTCACATGGTGAATATGCATGAGTTGAACAAAGTTCAGTCAGAGCAGAGCTGTAAGTTGGTTCTGATTGGCAGACTAGTGTCCACCCAACGGCTGGAGCTCTGCATCACTCTTGACCACACACTGATCTCATCTTCAGTAGAATCCATCCAGCAAACTGACTGACCGTAACTCACTCCTGCAACACAAACACACAGCCTTAAAGAGGAACTATTATGCCTTTTTACATTTTCTGCATTTTTTTTATGTGTAATGTTGCCATTTGAGCATGAAATGGTCTGCAAAGCACAAAGTCACTCAAAGAGAGTTATTCTCTATATCAGTGTCGCTGTTTCTGAACTCCCTGAAACGCCTCCATTGCTGGTTGAAACTGTGTGTTGAAACTGGCGGTTATGGTAAGGGGCGTGGCAACACGCTCAAAGCAGTTGACCAATCACAACACACTGATGTGTTCTAACGAACTTTCGCAAACAGCATCGCAATGTTTGGAACGACAGCCCTCGACCTGTGGTTAGAAGCTGAGTCTCTTGTTTGCATGACATGTGGACTTAATAAATCCTTGTCTTGAGCAAAATAAGCAAGCTGACATTCATTACAATCTGTATCTTTTATTTAGAATACATAATTTCATTTACGTCTTTTAGTTTGTAAAGAGATTTAAAGCACCGCTTTTGAAAAGTGTGCATGTGCGAACGAGCTCTACGACGTAAGAACGAGCCTATGACTGAATCTGGAAATAATGCAAAATAACTGAGAAAAATGAGAAATAGTCCTCAGATGCCATGTTTTAATTTTTATAGCAAAACATTTAGCATTAATTAGATCTCAAACAGATTCATCAAAGAAAGTTATTACTCCAACACCTGCGTGACATCATTAACCACGTGGTTGAACGACCAATTTGCGACAATACGGATTTGGGAAACAGTCGTGACTAGCTAGGTGATTTCTTTAACGATGCATCATACTATGGTAGTAAAGCAGCGAATTACGTCATAGTACGGGAAACACACCCCAGAGCGTTACTGACAGACTGGGAAGAGAGGAGCTGCAACAATGGAGAATATGTAAGATAAGGTGTTTTTTGAACATTCAACATGAAAAACTTTTCTAGTAGAGCCCAAAAACAAAATCAAAAATTTGTAAAAGGGCATAATAGGTCCTCTTTATCTCCTAGCTGTTTTTATTTTTATTGTCAAGTATGTTCAAATCTGTATTACCAGAGCCTGTGCTGAGTCGTACTCCACCCAGACAGTCGGAGTGATGTGGATCCCAGACCGTTATTTCTGCACAAGCCTGAATGAGGTCACTGGACTGAAACCCGTCATAAACCATGGTGTGGTTGAACACCGGGCTGACAGATCGCACCAGTCGAGTCCGCTGGCCACTGACGCCGCTTTCATCTGGTAATACCACACTGTACAAACACAGACCATACTCATGCACTCATACATAATGAACAAATTAAACGAACCACTCTGTCATGAATGTGCACACACACCTTTTCACATATGTGTTGGGTGCACCACGTTTTGTGGGAAGTAGACCAACAATCTCTCTCAACCATATATGGAGCTCACCAGTCAGTGGATGACCATTTCCTAGTCACAGAACACACAAAACAAGATATCGACAAATGTTTTTTAAACATGCTGTACCTGTACAGACCACAGGGGGGCAACACTGTCCCAGGACCAATCAGTAATGAGACCAGAGGGACTCAAAAAGGTCCTCTTCAGCAGGGTTTCCCAAACCAGGGGTTTGTGGGTGGATGAAAAGATAATAATTAAATCAGAAATGTTCAAATAAATAAATAGGGCTGCACAATTAATAATAAAAAAAGAAGCAAAATAGCTTAGTGTGATCAAATCACTAAAGGTTGCAATTCATTTTATTACATTTTAACATTTTATCAGATTAGTAACAAAAAGTAGTTATAAACCTGTTGTCAACTAAACAGCAAAAACTATTTTTCACCAAAATAAAACCTTGAGGGTTTGAATAATTTAAGACATTAGTATTGTAACTTGTAGTGTAAAATTAAAATGATTTTGTAAGTATTGATTTTTTTTAATAATAAAATTGTATTATTACAATAGTAAAATATTTCTGGCTTCACTGTGTATAATTAGAGTTAAAAGTAATAACAATAATGATATAAAAATATAATATACATCATGACAAAATAATCACAAAATAAGTTTTTGACTAAAAAAACAACAACAAAAAAACACTATTTAATTTGTTAACCTGCATGACATGTGACCATTATCCAATATCAGAGAACTGTGAACATACGAATGCCTTTTTAAGTTTTTGAAATATTAACATAAAAACTCATGAAAATATTTTATATCAAAGGATTCGGCTGACCAAAAAAGTTTGGGAATCCCTGCTCTACAGTATAGTCTTTTACTGAAGGGATAGTGGGCTCACCCATAAAAACTGTTAATGGGTCACATGACTTTTAGCAATGGCCCTGCATATAAATGTGGATATAAAGGATTTAAATATGAAGCATCTGCTCAGACTCACCCTCTGAACCCGGAGGTACAAACTTAATTGAGAACAGAATGGTTCCTCTGCTGATGATGGCATCTGGACTTAACTGAACCTACATCAAGAGAAAGAGTGTCCTGTTGACTATCACAGGGTTATTTCATTACACATATCATCTCTGAAGTGGGCTCACTCTTGGCTGGAGGTTGTGCCAGGTCGGTTGGCTCTGGCTCCAGTCCCACAGACCCAGCCTCACTTCCACCTCGCCCAGGAACAGGTTTCTCCTCAACCTCTCCAAGTGCCAGACTGACACACTCAACACACGGGCCTGGAGGTCCAGTCTGCGCACTTTGTACTGGTACAGGCAACATTTTATAAATAAGTGGGGAAAGAAATAGTACTGTAAGTTTAAATCTTTTAAATCCATTGGAGTCATTTGTAAAATAATAATTAGTGAAAGAGAACTGACTTTCATGGTTTCATCATAGACTGGATTTAATGTTTTTCTCTTCATTGCAGTTTTTTTCTTACTGCGGGATGTGTTGTCGGGGAGAAGGTAAACTTTAACGTATCTGTGTGTGAGAGAAAGATGGAAACCATCCATTATATAAGTTCCAAAGTTTGGGGTCAGTAAGATTTATTTTTTAAAGAAATGAACATGGTAACATTTACTTTTATACATTTATATATAATGCATTATATATTTTCATAAATAATTGTAACCGAAGGTAAAATGCATAATAAATTATTTCAGATTCCTTGTTAAATCTGAAATTGGTTGTTTGTCCAGTGTTTTAATGCATTATACTTTGTAACAATAAATAGATAAGTATTATAATGTATTACAATGGTTACAATTATTCCTGAGACCATACGATGCATTATAAGGTGCATTACAAGGCATAATTAATGCATTAATAATACTTTTATAATGCATTATATAAAGGCTCTAAGTAAAGCTTTACCGTTAATACTTTTATTCAGAAACGATGCATTGGATTGATCAAAAGTGGCAGTAAAGACATAATTGTTTCAAATAAACACTGTTCTTTTGACCTTTCTGTTCATCAAATGCATCACAGTTTCCACTGTTTTCAACATTGATAATAATCAGAAATGTTTCTTGATCATCAAATCATCATATTAGAATGATTTCTGAAGGATCATGTGACACTGAAGACTGGAGTAATGATGCTGAACATTCAGCTTTGATCACAGGAATAAATTACATTTTACAATATATTCTAATAGAAAACAGCCTTAAAATGACTGCTTCTGCTGTATTTTTGATCAACCCTGGTGAGCATTAGAGACTAAAATAAATAAATAAAAGAAAGAAATGAAAGAAATACTGAAAGAATGAGACTGGGGAGACATATAGCATGACTACTTTCCCATTTTATAAATAGTTAATAGTTAAGACTAAATGAAAATGACCACGGCCATTGTACACTTACGGGTCCGATCGGTTTTTGCGGGCCGATGCCAGGTCTTGGCAGGATATTATGTGCACGTGAAGCTCCTCCTTCTTGATGTCATACTGCAACGAGAACTGGATCCGCCCTGACACTACAACATCCCCGAAATCACCCACACTGTACAGGCTCATCAGACTGCCGTTCATCTACTCACACAGAAACTGCTCTGGTTACACCGGCACAGCTTCTGTTGCTGCCGCAGAGCATCATGTGTTGTGCTTGAGAGAGTGTGTCTTACCATATGATGAGAGGTCAAGCTGCTGACCGAGCCAAACCGAGTGTAGTCTATCTCAGTGCTGCCAGAGTCAATGTCCCCCTCTGAGTCCATCTACACACACACACACACACACACATATAACACAACAGGTTCTCACATGTGTGTATCTGTACAACAGGCCTAGCTGAACAGACCTGGAGATATGGTGGTGCACTTGGCAAAACTCTCCTTTCTTTGTCTGCTGACTTTCCAAAACTTCCTGAGAAACGAGGGGAAGAGAAGGTGAGCAGAAGGTGAGAGCGTTGAGGCATTTATAAAGGCATCTTTATAATATGATTGGACTGTCGGTACAGTGAAGTTTACCTTCAAGGCCATTTCCTACTGCTGCGCTCTTCTGTTCAAAGCAAGAACATTATGAGAAATCTCTCACATGCAGTGGCACATATTTCACACGCACAGTTAATATAATCTTAAATGTAAAATTACCTTTGTGATGTGGCTTGTCCTGGATTGTGGTTCAGGCGTTACCTTAGAAATGAGACTAAAAGGATGTACCACAATATAAGACAGTGAATTATATTTAAACTAATAATTGAATATTAGTTCACACCTTTGCATCTATGGCCGAATTTTGCAACATTGACAATTATTGAATGGAATTGAATCATTATTGAACCGAACTGAGCTGATTAACGACACTATTGTCTTTTTTAAAGCTGCTTTGCAGCAAAATTTAAATTTGTCTTATATTTGATTAAGTTATTGCTAGTTATTTTCCTGTTATCTCTGTATCAATCTGTTGTATAAAAACTCTATATAATTAAATATGACTTGACTTAAATACAAGTATCTGAATAGTATTATTGAATCATCATTTGCATGTTAAAATGTTCATACGCAAACTACATGAACTTAGTGAATAAGGCCCAATGAGATATGACCAAGTACACTGCATTTAATGGATTTCCATATACTCTTCCATGTATTCTTCAGTGTGTAATGTTGCTGTTTGAGCATGAAAAATGTCTGCAAAGTTACAAAGTCACTCAAAGAGTTATTCTCTTTATCAGTGTCAGTGTTTCTGAACTCCCTGAAACGCCTCCATTGTAGTCTTGAGTTTTCTTCTGGGAACGAACACGTCACATTATTCCTCATTTAAATAAATCCCGCCCAAGGCACATCCAGAATAAAGGGGTGGGGCCTGGTTGAGTTAGTTAGTATGTGTTGAAACTGGTGGTTATGGTAAGGGGCGGGACATTTCCCAAATACGCTTGAACCGGTTGACCAATCACAACACACTGATCTAGCCGACCAATCAGAACACAGTGTGCTTTTCAGAAGGAGGGGCTTCATAGAGACAGGAACTAAACAGTGTTACTGACAGACTGGGAAGAGAGGAGCTGCAACAATGGAGAATATGGGAACATTGAAGCATGAAAACCTATTCAAGCAGAGCTTAAAAACAAAATCCTGACTTTGTAAAATGGCATAATATGGCCTTTTTAATATACAGACTGTTTAGATGCATTCATTTTACTCAGTCCAAAGTAAAGGAATAAAGATGACACCAACCTCTCTCCATCTTTTTCTCTTTCCTTCTTTTCCTGGCCCTTGTCATCCTCTCTTACACTTACATGTTCCTCCAACTGTCTCTCTGAACTCTTTTCTTCCTCTCGCTGCTCATGTAATTGAGAAGAGTTATTACCTTTTTCTTCATCAAATATTGCCATCAAAGGTGTATCTACTAAAAAAAAGAATATTGTCAACACATGTATATCCGCACAAATACTACTCTACTACCAGGATGAGTAGGAGATCATGTGACCTTTTTCACGTCGCTTATGGCGTATGGAGGCGTGCACAACATCAACTCCTTCCTTCTGATATCTCTTAGCGCGCTCTTCATGAAACCACTCGCCCGAGAGAGAGCGCAGATGGACAGGGTCTGACACCGTCTGCTGAAGCTTGCTGAAAACACAAATATATTTTATTGCTCCTATAACTTTATGTGAACCAAATAAGTCAGGTAATGTACACAGACTGACCGTACTCTCCCTTCCTCTTTGCTGCGTAGTTCAGCATCTCTCAGCAGAACATTGAGAATCACAGTTTGCTCCACCTCAGTCAGGTGACATAGATCTAGTTTAGGTTCCCCTTCCATTTCAGGCACACTTCAGTGTTCTTCACACCTGGTTGTTAAGATGATTTAGATTAGATTTATGAGAAACCACACCTAAGAGTTGCAGATGGAAATGTGGGAACTGAATGAGTTGAATCAATGCACAAATGAGAGAATACAAATTTAAGAAAACAATAAAATAAAATAAAAACAATAAAGGTGCTTGTATCAGAAAAGCCATTTTTAATTGCAAGACACTTTTAAAATTAATTCAAATTAAAATTAATTTTCAAGCTCCAACCTGCGTTAATGTTTATTCATGTCCTCCTCCAGATGCAATAAAGGGACTTCAAGTTCCCTAAAACAAGAGTAAAAAAAATCATACGGTAGGCATGTGAATAGCCCACTAATGCTCTTTGATACGTTGTTTTTATTGTTTCTAATGCCACAAGGATATGTACATAGTTACAATAATAATATCAACTTTCTCAGATAATGATTTTCAATGCTTTTTGTATGTATGTTAATGTTTTTTAATTTCATAAATTAAAAAAATGTCTTAATCAATATACAGTTTCTTTACAGCCCAAAATGTCATCTTTATAGGTTTACTTAAATATTAGCCTATACTATAAACCCCTAAATCCTTTCGTAGCGATCAGTGGTAATCAATGGTAATCCAGATAAAAACTTGCTTTCCACACCACTAAATTCACAAGTGTACATTAAACTCCTATGCAACAAGTGTTTATATGTATAAATGTGTATAATATATAATATTAAATTAATTCCTATTTGAATTTGACTTTGTAACTGATATAAAAAGAATTCTGCATTTTACTGCTTTATCCCAATCTATACTGACAAATAAAGAGATTAAAATCCAGCAGCAGGAGATGAAATGGTCTCATTTCCAATATAAGTATATATCTGATACAAAGCGATGCTTGAATCGCGCACGCGCAAAACAAACAGCGACAAACAAGGCTAAAGTAAACAAATTGCTTACCACTGCACTGAGGCCAAGTGTTCATCTACTTCAATATAACACAAGCATAAACTATTATAATGCACTTTAGATCAAGCTGCTAAAGACTTTCGGTTAGTTAAATGTTTAACAAACGAGGATAAATTAACAGATGGAGTCGCACCTGTCAAACTCTCCCACTTGCAACCCAACTCAAACTCAAACGTGAAAAAGAACATGAAGAAGCAACGTTGACTAATGTTGACTTAAACAACAAAATGTAATATATTTACCTCATCTAATGTCCTCTGGGCATTTCATTGTCGCGTGTTTTTCTTCGTCAGGTTTAGCTGTCGGTAGTTTCTAAACACACACTCGTTTGTGTCTGGTTTGGCAGGACTGGCACTCTCTCTCTCTCTCTCTCTCTCTCTCTCTCACACACACACACACACACCCGCCCTCGGGCACAGAGCAAACTACGAACCGGATTCTCACACATCACCGAGTATGCACGTATTTTACTAATCACTTCACGTTCACACAACATCTCTCTCTCCCTACCTCTCTCCATGCCCCCCCTCCCCCTTTCTTTCTCTCTCTCTCTCTCTCTCTCTCTCTCTCCATGCCCCCCCCCCCCCCCTCTCTCCCTCTCCATGCCCCCCCCCCTCTCTCTCTCTCCCCCCCCTCTCTCTCTCTACCTCTCTCCATGCCCCCCCCCTCTCTCTCTCTCCCCCCCCCTCCCCCTCCTTCTCTTCCCCCCCCCTCTCTCTCTCTCTCTCTCCCCCCCTTCTCTTCCCCCCCCCCTCTCTCTCTCTCTCCCCTCCCTCCCTCCCTCCCTCTCTCCCCCCCTCCCTCTCTCTCTCCCTCCCTCCCTCTCTCTCCCTCCCTCCCTCCCTCTCTCTCCCTCCCTCCCTCCCTCTCTCTCTCCCTCCCTCCCTCTCTCTCTCTCTCCCTCCCTCTCTCTCTCTCTCTCTCTCTCTCTCTCTCCCTCTCTCTCTCCATGCCCCCCCTCTCTCTCTCTCTCCCCCTCTCTCTCTACCTCTCTCCATGCCCCCCCCCCCTCTCTCCATGACCCCCCCCCCCTCCCCCCCCTCCCCCCCTCTCTCTCTCCCTACCGCAAACAATGCTTATATCACTTGTCACTGCTTCTTTTTTATTTGGTACTCATTCTGTACTCTTTCAGAAGATGTGTAATAGCGCCCCCTACCATATAACTGTGAAAACATGGATTTCCGGAAATCATTGAGGAAAGAGATAACGATAAATAAGTTATATTTTTGGCAACTGTAAAGGCCCTTGCCCTTTCACACCTAAAGTGAAATGAATAAGCCTCAGCCTGAAGGAAGTGAAATTCCACACCTCAAACCTTTCATCATGGGGACAGAAGAATTGTCAATGAATGGGAGAACAAAGTAACTTATTTGAAAAAGTAACTCTGGTATTTTCTTGTAAATTTAAATGTAATGGGTTACTTTACTAGTTACTTGAAAAAAGTAATCTGATTACATACCTTGCATTACTTGTAATGTGTTACTCCAACACTGGTCATACTGTGCTAATAGTAAAAAGCCTGGCTGTTGTCTGGTATTGATGGAAGTGATTCCTCAATTTGGGGACATAGGACTACTTGAAATCAATGTTCAAATAGACTTTTGTATAATGTGTGACATGTTGAGTGTATGTGATAATAATGATGTGATGGTAATGACATTTCTCACTTTTTGGAGAAAAATCTGCAAACGACTAGGACTTTCTAACACATCAAATTATAGCTAGCAGATAATTAATTTTGACTCTGAATTCGGATATTTGAAGAAAGGTTATCAAGGAGGGCTTTCTGCTTGACATGATGGTAGGTCTCAGCAGCAGGAGGGATGTAGAGGTCAGTAAGCTGGGCTGAGTTGAGTGGGGGACGGAGGGGGGTGACTCTGGGACGCCAGAGTCACTGTCGAGCCCTCTTGAGGTGTCGTGGGCTAGTCGACGAAACACTGAGGACGGAAGGTGCCCACTTGAAGACCCTAGAGATGTCCCCTACTCGGCTCAATCCAGACGGTTGTCGTGTTGGTCCACTAGGGAGACCACACTGTAGTTGCAGCCGTCGTGTGTGCTGACGCGCCAAGTACACTGCAGCCGTTAACGCCGGACAGAAGGGGAGTCACACCCTCATATGGAAAGAAGCGTAAATGGATGGAGAAGCATAGTTTACTGTAAAGCTACGTCTTAGTGTTGCTTATCTTGGCGAAAGCCGAGTACAAATCAGCATGAAGTTTTAACATCTACTCTCGTGTAATGGAAATCATGGTAATGATGACTGTCTTATTAAAGAAAGCAGTTCTTTGTAATAAAAACAAATACATTGTATATATGTAAATACAACATGTTTTCCAAGTTTCCGAAAAATTTTGTAATGCTTTTTCCGTTTTTTTCTTTCTTGGGGACAGAAAAGGTCCATTTGTTTTCACGTTGTACTCATGTTCTGTCAGTTCCGGTTTGGAGTCTCTATCTGCCCACACCTGCTAAACACACACTGACACACGCTCAGAGGATTACACACAGACACTTAGACGCTCATGTTATTCTCAGGCATTGTTCACTGAGTCGTGTAGCGACTGTTTTAGTGCTATTCCTATTTGCTAAGGCTGAAAGAACATGATCAGGAACACATCAGAATGGACATGATAAATCATGAGAAAACATTCAAAGTTCAAAAGCTTGCAAATATTATGCCTCGGATAACACACATATTGCATTTTAACATGTCAGTCCACAAGACAAAACCCTAAATGATGTAACAAATGTTATTTTGAAGCTGCTCACCTTTTAACTAACTTCTGCTGGTCACTTATGAAAAGCAATATTTCTCAAGTTGTAATAAAATAGTAATTTAAGGAACATTTTGGGGGTTGGAATGTGTTTATTAAAGGGATTTTATTTTTTTATACAAAGCAATGTTTTGCACATTTGTATCACTCAAGACTCTTACAAACATTCAAAGACATGTACAAAAATCATATATAAACACAATTATGCACACTCACACAAGCACACACCTCTCAAACAAACATCTAAAGTCATCAACAGTGACACTTCACTGGCAAATCCAGTCTCTTTATACCCCTCCCACTTATTATAATATTAAACCACACAACCAATCACAACCCTGTATCCCTGAGTCCAGCCTCATAACTCATCATGAGTGACCTCATCTGCCTTGAGTTTAAACTCATCCTCTGTGATCCGTCCATCCTTGTTGCGGTCCTGGTTATCGTACATGTTCTCTATGATGCGTTTCGTTTCAAAACCTGGCGCAAGACGACCTTTGCCCTCTTCTACCTGCAGGAGGATGTAATCTGAAAACTGTATGGAAGGGACAGACAATAACAAAATTAACTTAATTAACATTTTGCAGATGTATTGGTGATATACAGCCAAAACACACAGTCAAAAGCAGCATACCTCAGTGGAGTCCACTTGTGCGTCTTTGTTCTTGTCCATCTCACTGAAAAGATCCGGAGAGACGTCGTTGTTCCACACAAACATGTAGCCGTCGGGAAGACCCTCCTCCATGTCCACCATCTCAACATCAAACACCAGCACAGCGCTGCCAGGGACCTCTCCATCTGAGCAAAGAAACGGTACTTAAAGTCACTATGAAATCAAAATGGACAATTCTTGTTTCGTTATGGAATATTGCATTTATTCGTGCACATCTTTATTTATTATATATATCTAATTCATGTGTGCTCATAATGTTTAAACGGAAATAACTTCCCCTCCCTGTTACAGCGACATCTCTACTCTTCTCTGATAATGAGGGCGGGGCAACCTGTCACTCACATTTTCCACCAATAGCAAACCACAACCATCCAATCAATTCCCCGTGGACAAAATCAAGCCCCGCCCTACATTTTTTCTTCACTTGGATATACATCACAATGGGAAGAAAAGACGCATTTTCCATTTCACACCATCTTTAATGTTCTATGTATAGGCTACAGGTTTGAACTGTGTTTCTACACATAGAGTTGCAGTTTTTTAGGGACCATGTGTATCCTTATCAGTACATAATTAAAACATTAAAATAACATTAGTTGACTCAATAAATGACGGCTAATGTTTTTTTGATGTCAGCACATAAATCGATTTTTAGCTGAGTAGGGTTTGTAAGAATAATTTACTTTGCTGGTGTCTGTTGGCTCCCTCTGGTGGGTCCATCATAAATTGCAATAAAAAAATCACGAAGCCAAAAGCCACAGCATTGTCCGATTCTTAAGTAAATGATTCTTAAGAGTCGTTTTTTTTTTAGTGAATAAAATACATTCGGCTTAAACAGTGGCTGCATCCAAAATCACATACTTCTCTACTATATAGTTGGCAAAAAACAATAGCCTATGTGACAAAAGAAGTATGTTTGAATTCACAGCACTCATAAAAAAGTACCCGGATGACCTGCTACTTCCGGTGAGATTCTGAAGTGTGCATATGATGGACACTTTACTATCCCATGAGGCCACGGGAGAGGATTTGTGAATGACAGTGAAGCGACGCAACTGACGTCATAGATCACATGATAATAATGACAACATGACGAATGTAGTACGTCCAGATTACATTCATATTACACACATTCATACTATATAGAACATACTTTTTAGTAGTCATGAAGTAATTACTTATTCAAAATAAGTGCCTACACAAGTGAGCATGTGATTTCAGACACAGCCCATGTAGTATGCCAATTTTTTGTCTGTTTAAGGTAACTGTATTCCAAATACCCACAATTTAATTTAAAGAAAGGTTGTTCCCGGCATCTAAAGTTGGACCGCTCATACAATCCTTGTCAGGTGGGTGTGGTGGTGTTAGTGGTGTGGTGGAGCCCTATTTATAAGCTATTGCTTCTTGGGAGTCCATTGTTCACAATAGAATACACCTGTTTTTCCTGATCAGCTGTTGGCCAGGCTATTTTTGACCTGTGGTGTACTATAGTAGCTGCAGCTTTGTTTGTCCTGTATAATTTATACTGCTTTAATTTATACTGCTTAAAAAATGTAGCTCTACACTGTAAAAGGAATTTTGATGATTTGTTTTCACAACTTTTTATATTTTGTCAAATCAACTTAGATAATTCATGTAGTTCAGACAACATAATATTTTGAGTTTCTATTTATTAAACCAATCTCCTTTGTTGTATTAACTCAAATTTTTAATTTCAATGAACTCAAAATTGTAAGGCAACCAGGTAACTTACTTTTTTAAGTTAATCCAACTATTTTTTTTTTACAGCGTAGTATCCAGCTCTAGTTGACATGCTGCATCTTATTTGTTTGTAACTCGAGTTACTTTAAGTGTGATGTTAATTGCATTGCCATATTTAGTGTTGATAATGTGTTATAGTTCTTGGCTGCTGAAAAAGTAATACATTTTGTAATTTGTTATTTCTGTAATATGCTACCCCCAACAACTGCTTCTGATGTAGCAACAAATGCAATGTGTGATATTGTGGAAATAAATAAATAGTCCAATTCACACAGAAATGACTCTTATGAGTTGGCTCTTTTAATGAATTGTTCAAAAAGCTTCACTAATCTACAATCTACCAATAACGGTTTGAATAAATCGGGAGAGTCATTCAGAATGACTCAGAAAGACCTTAGTGGAAATAATAATAGTATAAATGTGTGTCTCACCAACTCCCCTCTCTCCGTAGGCAAGGTGAGGTGGAATGACTAGATTGCGCTTCTCTCCAACACACATTCCTGTCAGCCCTTGTTCCATGCCTAAAACCACCTGTCCGGACCCCAGAACCACATCATATGTCTTGCCAAAGGTGTGCCTGCATGAACACACAGACACAGAGGAAAACATCAGTTTAGATAAAAACATTAATAAAATAAATTAATAAATAAAAACAGAATGCTATGCAAAACGTAAAATTGCAACGCACGTGGAGCTGATGTTGGTGCCATCCATGAGAGTGGCGTTGTAGTGGTATTTGACAAAATCACCACTTTTTGCATTGTAGGTGCAATTCTCTGGCTTCACACTGGTGATCACAACTGCATCAGATGGGTTGTGGAAATCAATAATGTGGACATCAAACACCAGCACAGCTGAGCCGGGGATCGTAGTTCCTGTAGGAGGAAATAGAAGAGATTCATACAAAGGTAAATGTTTGTTGTTGTTTTTTCACCTAGTCTTAAAGTGCCCTTATTATGCTATTTTAAAGGTTCTTGGTTTTGTTTTGGAGGTCTCCAACAGTAGTTTACATGTATACAAAAAACACTTTCATTTTCTCATACGATACATTGCAGTATCAGCTTTTTTCTCACAGTGTCTGTCTGAAACGTTTCGATAAAGGATTCGGTCTCTCTAAACCCCTCTAAGCCTGCTCTGCTCTGATTGGTCAGATGGCCCAGTCTGTTGTGATTGGTCGATTGCTTACAGTGGATGTTGGAAACGAAACACCATTACCATATCTGAATTTCAGCTCTTCCTCAGCACTTGATACACAGTGATACGAACAGTAACAATGGTGTCGGTATTTACTGTATCAATTCGAGTCCCACTCCTTTCCTTTGGAAGTGCATTAAAGTGTATTTGGTTTTGCAGCGCAGAAAACTGTCTTCTTGACATGTGGACAACAGTAACTCCATTTATCAAGCACTTAGAAACTTTGCAGACCTGTTACATTCACAAAAAGCTATATTACACACTGTGTGAAAGGTAATATCCGAAAAAGCACTTTAAACATTATAAAGGCAGATCAACACAAACCTGTGCCCTCTTCTCCATACGCCAGGTGAGGTGGGATAACAACCCTCCTGCGCTCCCCAACACACACACCCAGGAGTCCTTGGTCCATTCCTGCGATCACATAGCCTTTACCGATGTAAGTGTCATATGTGCGATTCCTTGAGTAACTGAAACATAAACACAACTGTAAGCATTAGTGCACTGTATATCACTATTAGCCCACTTGGGTTTTTTTGCCTCTTCCTGCACATCATTTAACTTGATAAATATTTGGTTTATTTTGTGTTCATTTATTTATTGTTTTGTTGATTATTATTATTGTCATTTTTATGTAATTGTAATGGTGCAAATTAAATAAATTAGGGCTGTCAAATGATTAATCACGATTAATCGCATCCAAAATAAAAGTTTGTGTTTACATAATAAATGTGTGTGTACTGTGTATAATTATTTTATATATATAAATACATACACATGCTTGTATATATTTAAGAAATATTTGCATGTATATATTATATATCGATTTATATATAATTTATATTATATATAAATATAAATATTTTATATATAAATAACACATTTTTCTTAAATATATAAATGCACGTGTGTGTACTTATATATACAAAATACAAACACATTTATTATGTAAACACAAACTTTTATTTTGGGATGCGATTAATCGTGATTAATCATTTGACAGCCCTAATATAAATTAAAAAAATATATACAAATACACTGTATATCACTTAAAAAAATTCAAGAGTCTAGGGTTTTTACCTGGAGTCAAAGAATGTGCCGTCCAGCAGGGATCCGTTATAATGGTACCGCATGAAGTCTCCAACTTGACTCTTGCGTGGACAAGGATCTGGGAGGTTTTCCACCTGTACTGTGATTTCATCTTTGGGGTTATGAAGGTCCAGCAGAACCACATCAAACACCAAAGAGGCTTGAGCGGGGATGTCACTTCCTGTGAGAGGAGATGACGATGCTGTAATTCTTCATTTGAATGGACAAATACTGTTAGTTGTATATATTACTAATAAATGGACTCTCACCATCCCCATTCTCTCCATAGCCAAGGAAAGGTGGAATGGTGATGATGCGTTTTTCTCCCACACACATTCCCAAAAGCCCCTGGTCCATTCCCGCAATGAGCCAGCCAATCCCCACGTAAGTGTCATAGGTGCGCATACGTGTGTGACTGCAAATAAAAGAATCAGAGTTACTCATCAGGAAAGAAATTACACAAATCTTTTTTTTTTATATTCTTGAAATTTAATAAATAAAATAAGCAAGAGTGAAAATGGTTTTAATCTGTTTATGTCCAAAATATTAATATTAATATTTAATTTTTGGACATCTAAAATTATATATTTATATGTTATTTTTTATTTAAAATTGTATATATTCACATATTTAACATATAACATATATTCCGGGGTTTTTTTACATTTGTGCATTATACAACAGTTCTGGTCCTCAAATGTGATTGGTCTAACAGCGGTCCACAAGTGCTATTATATATTGCTTTTGTGTGTTTGTTTTAAAGAAGGGGTTTTCTATATTTTTTGATGCCACAGACCCACAAATATGATCATATGTTCATATGAGGGACCCCCACCGTAGTACTGTACTGTTTTTATTATGAACCTTATTTTATTATTTATTTTAATCTAATATTTATTTATTTATTAAATAAACAAAGAAACCCTTGTTTTAGGCAGACAGACGATTTTTCAGCGGCTCTTTCTGCATGTTACAGGATTACAACAATAGGTGGCGACATGTGACTGTCTGTATAAGTGAGTCACTGACTCTTTTACTCCACCAAATCAAATCGGTTAATAATTTAATAGGTGTGTTTGAATTGAAGAGGAGCTGCGCAGACCGATCAGTTTATGACATTAAAATGCCTCGAGAGCGACTCGTCTGTTCGTAACTTTGATGTCACACACCGATCGGTCTGCACAGCGCCGCTTCAAGACGAACACACCTATTTAATCATTAACCAATTCGTTCAAAAACACTGAATCATTTAGGAACATTTGCTATATATACACTGTATGTGTATGTATATACGTATATCTATTTATTTATTTTTTGTGAGGTCCACATGACTCACCTGGAGTCGAACAGCGTGCCATCGAGCAGAGTCCCGTTGTAGTGGTACCGGATATAATCCGACACTTCTACAGTGCGGTTACAGCTCTCTGGCTTGAGGTAGGTCTTTATCTGCACCTTGTCCTCTGTGTTCCAGACGTCTAACATCAGCACATCAAAGTGAAGGATGGAATCTGCGGGGATGATGTCACCTGACAGGGAATGACAAAAAAATACTTTGAGGAATACAATCAAACAAGCTTTGCAGCTTTGAAACCTGGTCTCTAAAGCAAGACAATAAATGCTTTACTCTTTGTGTTTACTATAAAGACTTCATTTTTAGTTTTCGTTTGCCAGGGTAAGTGTGCAACTGTAAAATGTGACACTGAAAACTGACTGCTGAAAATTCAGCTTTGCATCACAGGAATAAGTCAAGTCAAGTATATTTATATAGCGCTTTTCACAATATAGATTGTATCAAAGCAGCTTCACAGTATCAATCAAAACAACATAACAATGTTTGTTTCTTAGTGGAAAAAAGACATCCACGTTTGGTAGGGCTGATCAATGGTATTAATGATTGGTTAATTAATTTGAATATCCCCAATAATAAGAATAAATCAGATACATTAGTTAATGTATTAATGAATATGAACTAAGACTGAGCAATACATTTATTACAGTATTTATTCATCTTTGTTAATGTTGGTTAAGCTAAATAGTTATTTGTTTGTTCATGTTAGTTAGTTCAGAGTGCATTAACTAACCTTAAAAAATACAACTTTTGATTTTAATAATGTATCAGTAAATTAAAAAATTTACATGAACTAAGATTACAAAATGGGGTAGAAGTATTGTTCATTCTTAGTTCATCTTAATGTTAACTAATAAAACCTTATTGCAAAGCAATAACATTTTAAAACACAGTGGTAGCTAAAAGCGACGCCTGGATGGGATATTTGTTTGTTTTTTTAATTACCCTACAAGTTCGATTAAACCATAAAAATATTTTATATATATACAGTACTGTGCAAAAGTTTTAGATCGGTAAGATTTTTTATGTTTTTAAAAGAAGTCTCTTCTGCTCACCAAGGCTGCAATTATTTGATAAAAAAATAAATAAAAAACAGTAATATTGTGAAATATTATTACAATTTAAAACAGCGGTTTTCTATGTGAATATATAGTGAAGTGTAATTTATTCCTGTGATCAAAGCTGAATTTACAGCATCATTACTCCAGTCTTCAGTGTCACATGATCCTTCAAAAATCATTCTAATATGATGATTTGATGCTCAAAAAACATTCATTATTATTTTCAATGTTGAAAACAGTTGTGTACAATTTTTTTTTCAAAATTCTTTGATGAATAGAAAGTTCAAAAGAACAGCGTTTATTTAAAATAGAATATTTTCTAACATTATAAATGTCTTTACTGTAACTTTTGATCAGTTTAACTCATCCTTGATGAATAAAAGTATTGATTTATTATATTTCTTTCCCCCAAAAATAAAATGTAAATTCTTACTGACCCCAAACTTTTGAAGGGTAGAGTTTAATGTTACAAAAGCTTTAGATTTCAGATAAATGCTGTTCTTTTTTAGTTTCTATTCATCATAGCATCATGAAATAAAAATGTAAAAAACTGTTTTCAACACTGATAATAATCATAAATGTTTCTTGAGCATCAAATCATCATATTATAATAATTTCTGTAGGATCATGTGACACTGAAGACTGTAGTAATGATGATGATAAATTCAGCTTTGATCACAGGAATAAATTACACTTCACTATATATTCACATAGAAAACCGCTGTTTTAAATTGTAATAATATTTCACAATATTACTGTTTTTATTTTATTTTTTATCAAATAATTGCAGCCTTGGTGAGCAGAAGAGACTTCTTTTAAAAACATAAAAAATCTTACCGATCTAAAACTTTTGCACAGTACTGTATATATATATATATATTTTAAATATGTTAAAGGAGCAGTATGTAAGAAATTTATTTCAATTAATCATAAATTTTCCCTGATATGTCACTAGACATTAAGAAATCATGTTCATTTCAAATACTTATATCACTGACAACAGTAGTCCGGCCAGGATATTGTCATTTAAAAAGTGAAGTTGCAGCCCTCAACTGATGTTGATGTTGTCATGTTGTGTTTTGGTCTGATGCGCCACCCTCCACCGATCTACCAATCACGAAGTCTGTAGTGTTGCAGCATTCGGGTTGCCAGCTCTGCTCTAATTACCACAGCTGCAGCTACAAATGTGTCGGAATCAGATCCTGCAGCCTATCTGGCAACCTCGAGTCAGTAATTTGAAAGTGATTGCAGTACCAGTTTTGGCCACAATCTTACATACTGCTCCTTTAAATATGAGGGAAGAACAAAACACTGAACTTGGTTAAAGAGTAACTAAACACTAAACCAACTTTTTTTTGTTAATAATCTGTAAGACCTGCTTTATTAGTGCTGATCATTGATTCAAGTAACTTTTTTGACATTTGGGTATAAAGTGTTTTATTTCTACAATATATGGTGTAAAAAGTGGAGTGCTGCCCTCTTCAGGTTGAACGGTGGCTACTGCAGTTGAATTTTCCTATTGGATCTTTGCGGTGGTTCGTGATGTAAGCGGTGAGAGCTGATGTAAGCAGGTTCCAGCTAACCACGCTCTTGGTACGAGCTAGCACGCCCTTGGCAGTGTAAAAACCATCTTGTTACATCAAAACCACTGTAGTGAGTCGGGAGTTGGAATTGCGAGTATTGAAAACGATCAGGATAGAGTATTTAACTGCCCTCGTTCATCCCCTCTATCTCCGCTAGGCTCCGCCCACTTTCCCAGCATTTTCAAATATTGCCAGTGGGTGGAGTCAGGCTCTGACCAGGGGTTTAGTTTCCCTTTAAGGTATTTATCTGATGAAAGGTTTTATGTTACTATGAATGCATAGGGGAAAAAAAGCTCACAGGAAAAAGCATCGACTACAACAAAATCAGTTATTAATATTTTGTTGTTTCTCTAGTTGTGCAAATGTTCATAATTTCTTTGTATGACAGCCTGGGCCAAATATTATGTCCCCTCAATTTGGCCTGTTTCATTGTGTTATAAAAAAAATAAAAAAAAGTTAATTCTACACATCTGTTTGTGTTTCACACAGCTGAATTGGCCAGACATGCACACACCATCTCCACAACTAGTTCTGACAAGCATACATGGTTCAACATTCCTCTTCGGATCACTCCTCTTGGGAATTCACACCCCCGCCCGTTCAACTTCCCCCTTTCTCTCTCTCCGCCGCGAGATCCCATGCTCCCGTGACTCAGCAGGAGTGCAGGAGAATCATGGGAATTGTAGGTCTCTGTAAGTTTGTGCCTATTCACATGCAAATGTGCTGATGGCATCTACACCGACAGACATCTAAATGACAAATAATTGCATTCATGCATGAAGCGGTAAACAGAGAACTGTGATTTTAAAGTGTGTTTACCATAGCCGTCCTTTCCGTAGGCAAGCTGTGGAGGGATTTTGATCATCCATCGTTCATTTACACACATGCCCACTAAAGCTTTGTCCATCCCAGCGATCAGCTTCTTCTGGCCAACAAACACATTATAGGTGGTGCCACGGTCATAACTGCAAACACACACAAAAACAAACATGTATTATACCACAAAAATACTTTTCTAACTAATAATTTTGGTGTTGTTTTTCAGTAAAAACTGAAAACTTGGGGATATTCAAATTAATTAACCAATCATTAATACCATTGATCAGCCCTACCAAACGTGGATGTGTTTTTTCCACTAAGAAACGAACATGGTTATGTTGTTTTGATTGATACTGTGAAGCTGCTTTGATACAATCTATATTGTGAAAAGCGCTATTTAAATATACTTGACTTGACTTGACTTAAAAACATCCTTAGAGTCTGGATATCTATTCTTGAGAAGCATACTTGTATAAGATGTTAAGACTTGTTTTTAGAGAATTTATGTATACACTTTATTTTAAGATGACGTAGTTACATTGTACTTACTCAAATAAGTACTGAGTAATATTAATTAACTACATGTATTTACTATAGAGTTACGGTAAGGGTTTGGTTTAGGGTTAGTTATATTTTATTGCATTAAATGTATGTCCAACAAATTAGATTTATGCTTAAAACTATTTTTTTTTTTAATTTTACTAGGCTATTTGCCATTGGGCTAACAATAAACTTACTTTAAGATATATTCTCTAAAAAGTCTTATCTCACAGAACAATTTGTTTACACGCTTCATGTCTATATCACTGTAAAAAATATATATATATATATGATCAAAATATATGAATATATGATCAGGTATGTTTTTACAATGTTTTTACTCATCAAATTAAGTTAAGCAGTTTTCAACTTTTTTATAAGTTATACAAGATTCATCTAATTTTAAGTCACTTTAATGTAATTTAAGTTTCAATTACTTAAACATCCAAGTTGATTGCACTTCAAAATTTAAGGCAACAGCTTTTTTGAAATACATTATACATAATGTATATACACATACCATATGTATGTATGTATATATAGAACTTTATTTACACTTTTCATGTAAATATACCTTTAAAAATATGTTAATTATCTTGTCCATAATTCATTCATTCGTTCACTCATTCATCACTAACTCACACATTCCTTCCTTAGTTCACTCAGACACGTATTCATTCACTCATTCATGCGTTCATTCTATAGACTATTGCAATTTGCAAATGCAAACTTGTTTTAAACAAATTGTAATGTTTAGGATGTGCTTTGCATTAGTAAATGTTCCCTATGGTGGGCCTAAGTGAGCACGTCACAGATCTGCTCTGCCTGCGTGGCTGTAGTAAACTTACAGACGCAAATGGCTTCAGGCCAGGTGAGAAGATGAAGAACAATGGAGGCAAACATGCATTTTGCACTAACCTGGAGTCAAACTTCTTTCCATCAGGGAACATGCCGATGTAATGATAACGAACAAAGTCTCCTGACTTAACCTGGCGGTCACAGCGTTCCGGAGTGAACGTCTTCTCTATCACGATGTCATCTAACGGTACCGGCGGCGCGTTGCACGCCACGAACGTAACTAGGACAGCCAGGAGAATCATTTGCACCGTTAATCGTATCATCTTCCGTTGTTTTTTGCTATGGACTGGTTTGCTGCGTTCACGCGCTGCAGCAGAGTCTCCTCGATCCTTCTCGCGCACTGTAGATGAGACGGGGAGTGTGTAGACGTGGTGGACCGATCCTCAAACTCACTCTAACTTCTTCTTCTTTTGCCCCCGGTGTCACTTTACATGGAGAACGGGCAGGAAAGGGCTCCGTTTTGCAGGGAAAAGCGGAAACGCAGGCCTGGAGGCTGGAATGTTTTCTACGTGGCACAGAGATGGGCGGCTCGCGCTGTATGAGACTGTAATTATAGAGGGACCATAATGCAGCGCAACAGGCGTTTCAGATCAGATTCTCACATCCCCCTTATTACTATGAAGCAGTTTTTGATGAATGTAATGTTATAAAATATTAGGAACAACATAAAATGCATCTTTTCACTTCATTTTAAGGGGTTTTCCCCTTGTTAAATCCCTATTAAATCCCAATTAATCTAAAAAAATATATATTAAAAAAATAAGTGGGTACAGAGCAATGAAACAAACTGTTTGTACATTTTTTTAAATTTTTTTAGTTTCACAAAAGTTAGTGAAATTATGTCCTATTTCTGGTCACAACTGCTGGAAATATACATATAACCCCTACATTTATGGTAAAGTCTGAAATCCTTGTCCTTGTGGGGACATTTTTGGGTCCCCATTAGGAAAACTGCTTACAAATCATATAAGTGATGTTTTTTGAAAATGTAAAAATGCAGAAAGTTTTCTGTGATAGGTAGGTTTAGGGGAGAGAATATTTTTGTACAGTATACAATCATTATGTATTTGTAAATTCCACATAAAACATGAAAACACAACATGTGTGTGAGCGGGACTATTTACAGCAGGCAGCAAGACAGTATGTGAATGTGTGAACTATGTGTAAAATAAACAAATTTAGATCCTAAAGTAAATATTGGCCACAGATGTTACCGAAGGATTTAGATGAATAAATATTTGTTAGTAAATCACTGTAGTGTTTTTTTAGCTGCATGGGGGAAGGGAGCGCGCTGACGGATTTTGGGGACGTGGAGAGTCTGCGGGCGGGTCTTGTTCTCTCCCACCTCTGCGTACTTTGGGATTCCCATACGGGACCATGGCCTTCTCATCGCACTGCCTGAGACTCGCATTTCTTTTATTCTGCTTTTCTTTTTGCGTTCTTGCGCAGTATGAGAAATACAACTTTCGCAGTTTCCCACGGCACGAGCTCATGCCCCTGGACTCCGCGTACCGACACGCTTTAGACCAGTACAGTGAGGAGAAGTGGCCCGAGAGCGTGGAGTTTCTGGAAGTGAGTCTCCGGTTGTACCGACTGCTCAGGGACAGCGAGGCCTTCTGTAACATGAACTGCAGCACGGTACGACTCGACGACGAGACCCGCTTCAGCGACTTCCCCGAGCTACACGCGTTCGGGAACGTGATGAGGCGAGCGCAGTGTCTGAAGCGATGCAAACAGGGGTTACCTGCCTTCAGACAGACGCTCCCCAGCAGAGAAACCATCGAGGAGTTTGAGAAACGGGAACCCTACAAGTACCTGCAGTTTGCTTACTTCAAAGTAAGTCATTAAAAGTTCACTCATTGCATCTGCATTCATTAACAATGCGAGAATGAGGTTTAAAGTTGGTGCTTTGTAATACTGTACCATATTATTAAATAACTGGACTGTAGAGAATGTCACCATGGTATTTATAATGGTATTTAAAACATGGTAGTAGTAGTACCATGTTATTTTTGTAGTTTCTTTGTTGTGTAGGTACTGAATCAATCATGCACATACTATATCGGTACTTTAAATAATATTACCATGGGACATGAGCACATATCCATGATATTACCATGATACCAAGTGCATAAACAATTTTACCATTGTTTTTATAATACTTTTTTGTGTGTATATGGTAACATAGTAATACCATGGTACTGAATGTTTACCTTATGCACCATGGTAAATTTTCAAAGTGAATGGTATTACAAAGTACTTAATGGAATAGTAGCCCTGTCCAGTCTATGTACTATGTCTGACAAAATTGATTATTATAAATTATTCCAGAGTGAAAATTTGGCCAAAGCTGTATCTGCAGCGCACACGTTCCTGCTAAAGCATCCTGATGACGAGATGATGCAGAGGAACATGAACTATTACAAGAGCTTACCTGGAGCTGAGGAACATATGAAAGACCTGGAGACCAAATCATATGAGGTGAGACAGAGATCCAACACATAAAACAGTGTTTAACGGGCGATCAAGTCCTCATATTAAAGTCAGCATGAAACAGAAGTTGCGATAGACTTTTCTATTGTGATGTATTTTCGAGTGAAATGGCTTGTCGAACAAGAACAACTCTTAAGTTAAGCTTCTATTAGAGAAAAAGGGCATTAAACCAAATACAAAGAAATACTGAAATTCATGTTAATTTTCAAATTCAACTTTTCATTCAAATATGCTGATAATATTATTTATAATGGAAAAAAAAGCATTTTCTTATATATATGCAAAACCAAAGAACTCTGGGGTCAGTAAGATTAATTAATACTTTTATTCAGCAAAGATGCATTAAAATATAAAAAAAAATATCAACAAAGTCGTATAATTTTACAAAAGTTGTCAATTTCAAAAATTTAAATCTTTCTTTTCATCAAAGAAACTTAAAAAAAATGTATCATGGTTCACACTTAAATATTAAGCTGCACAAGTTTTCAACATTGATAATAATAATAATAATAAATGTTTTTAAGCAGCAAATCAGCATATTAGAATCATTTCTGAAGGATCATGTGACACTGAAGACTGAAGTATTGATGCTAAAATTAAATTGCACTAATTTACATTAAAAAGCATATCTATAAAATGTAATATATATGTCTACATATATGTGCAATCCAAGCTCAGGGAAATGCACACAATTGTGATATGTCTGTAGTTTACAGTTGCACTCATCCTTCATGGGTCTTCTCCTCCAGTCTCTGTTCATTCGGGCCGTGCGGGCGTATAACGGAGATAACTTCAGAACATCAGTGTCAGATATGGAGTTGGCACTGAGAGACTTCTTCAAGGTGTATGACGAGTGCATCGCAGCGTCAGAGGGATCCAGACAGATCCGAGACTTTAAAGACTTTTACCCGTCCATCGCAGGTTGGCTCTCGTCATCTCGGCCCTTGCCGTCCTTCAGCCTAACGCTTTAACATGCCTGTGTCTCTTTCTTTAGATCATTACACTGAGGTTCTGGAGAGGAAGGTTCGCTGTGAGAGCGAGCTCACGCCGGTCGTTGGCGGATTTATTGTAGAGAAATTTGTGGCAACCATGTACCACTATCTCCAGTTTGCTTATTATAAACGTGAGTCTGGAAAGTCCTTGCTTACTCACACACACTACCCCATTACACAAAACTTCAAAATAGTAGTCACAACATAATTCACTCGTGAACACAACAATACGTGAACCATGAATGTGAAAAACTGACATATGAAACACTACCGTTCAAAAGTTTGGGATTTTTAAAATGTTTTTAATGAAAGATGTCTCTTATGCTCATCAAGACTGCATTTATTTGATCAAAAACATACAGTGAAACAGTAATATTGTGAAATATTATTACAAATATTATATTTTGGTGACACAATAAGGTTTTATTTGTTAACACTTGTCATGAACTAACAATGAAAAATACTTTTTCAGCATTTATTAATAATAGCTCTAATACATAATAATATATTAATTTCAACATTTACTAATACATTTTTAAGATCTGTTGACATCGGTTAATTCCTGTGATCAAAGCTGAATTTTCAGCATCATTACTTCAGTGTCACATGATCCTTCAGAAATCATTAATATGCTGATTTGCTGCTCAAGAAATATTTCTGATTATTGTCAATGTTGTAAATGTTATAAATGTATTTACTATCACTTTTGATTAATGAAATGCATTCTTGCTGAATATAAGGTTTAGTTTTCTTTTTATAAAACCTTACTGACCCCAAACTTTTGACAGACAGTCATTGTGTATATAAATGTGTCTCTCCTTGATCCTCCTTCAGTGAATGATCTGAAGAACGCAGTACCCTGTGTGGCCAGCTATATGCTCTTTGACCCCAGTGATGAGGTGATGAAGAATAATGTGGAGTATTATCGTTACCACAAAGATAAATTTGACCTCAGTGATGAGGACTTCTTGCCCAGAGCGGTAGGTGTCTCACATCATGATAATAATGAATTAAACACATCTACTTACCTTAAAAGTTAGGAGTTGTACTGATAATACACACTCACGTGACAGGAAGCCGTTCGGTACCACAATCAGACGACGCTTCAGATGCAGATGCTGGAGTTCGCCAAACAGAAGTTCCTGGCGGATGATGAGGTGAGAGCTGAGAGTATTTTGTTTGGCTTGTTGTTTTACAAATTTTCACATTTCTGACTGCATGTAGTGCTAGTTTTGTCCACTTGAGTGCGCACTGTGCTCACTGATTCACGCAGAGCCGCGACACTCCGCCCTCTAGTGGCCGAGCTGTCCAACTCTTTAAATGCTTATCATTGACATACTATTGTGGGTATTTTTTTAATACTTGAAGAAAAAAAAAGTCGCCCCCCCCCCCCCCCCGTTTTCATTAAAATTTTAGGTTACCATTTTTATTAGTTACTTTTAATATGTTTTTATTCATTTTTATTAAACTTTTTGTTTTAGCTATTTTAGTACATCGAGTTAAAACTTAATTCAAATGAGAAATGTTTGGAAAAACTTTACTTAAAGCCTTTATATATAATGCTTATAAAAGTACTTTAATGCAGTAATTATGCCTTGTAATCCACCGTATAATGCATTGTATTGTCTCATGAATAATTGTAACCACACCATTATAATACTTATCTATTTATTGTTATGAAAGTAACACTTTAGAAAGTATAAACGTATATATATATATATATATACTTTAGAAAGTATAATGCATTAAAACACAGGACAAACAACCAATTTCAGAAGTAATAATGATTCTGCAAATATGATAATGCATTTGAACTTTGGTTACAATTATTTATGAAAAGAATAATTATAAATACACATAATGCACATAATATAAAAGTTTTAATTAAAGTGTTTATATTTTAATATTTATTTCAGTTAACATTTATGTTATTTCAAATAACTGTTTATTGCTTTAATAACTAGTGCAATGATTGCTGCTTATATTTTAAAATAAACACTATTCTCTCTCTAACTCTTCCTCCAACCATTTGTTTTTCTTTCAGGATGAAGTCTTAGAGTTTCTTGATGAATTTCTTGATTCTGAGGATAAATAAAAGATTGTAGCTGCACCGAATAAAAACATTTTGAAAAGGCCATAAAGGTATTCT
Source organism: Semotilus atromaculatus (assembly GCA_031834385.1). NCBI lineage: Eukaryota > Metazoa > Chordata > Actinopteri > Cypriniformes > Leuciscidae > Semotilus > Semotilus atromaculatus. Next base: position 39,952,151 of record JAULUF010000022.1, read on the forward strand.
CAATCCTGTACCATTTTGGTCCTTTTTATTTATTTAGGGGTTGGTGATTGGAAGTGATTTTTTTATTTTATTTTATTTTTTTCACTGTACTCTGTACTAAAATATGTACTTATATATAACATGCAAGCACAGATTTTACACATGCACCACAAGCCAAAAGATAATCAATCTGAATCTCAGTCCCTGTCAAATTACTGTATCTGAGAGAAAGCAATGTTGTGTTTTTATTTTGTTGGTTGGATGTTTTAATAAAAGATTGTTTTATATTGATCTGATCCAGTTGGAATACCAGTTTTTTCATAATAAATAATGTGGATAATGCTTACACTGAAAACATTTCTAATGCCTTGGAATAATGGTTACATGTATCAATCATTTTCTATATCTATATTGTTTTAAAGGAACACTTTAAAAAAAACATGCATGTTGCAAAAGAACATTGTTTTAGTTGTGCTTCAGCTGTGCGGATGAATATGGTTATCCTTCTGCTCATAAAATATGTACTATAGGTTTATATAGAGATATAGTTCAGATGGAAAGGGTCTCAAGCTCACCTTGAGGTAGCAATTTTTTGGTTATGCCAAGCCTCACACAATCTGTACCAAATGTTAACACTAATATGTTGATATCTTCACAAATATTCGCTTGGCTTTTTTTCAAAATATGTGTAAAATGGTGTTGTGTAGAAGAAATCAAACACTCGTCTGTTTTGAAAGGCTGAGCCAGTAATGCCTTCCCTTAAGAGTCGTAAACATTCAGACTAAATTTAATAGCAAAAGACTAAACACTGCATGTGGACGGTCATTTTTAATCCAGCCTCGCTCCACATCTCTCGGTCCTCATCCCCCACCCTTTCTTTTCTTTTCTCTGTGGGTTTTTCCTACTATGGTGTGATAAACTGCACAGATACTCCATGTTCAAACACATTTAAACAAGTCTCTGTTCTCCCGCTGTGTAAGTGTTTGAATGCAGGAGTGTTTCTGAGTGTTTCGTGGTCTAAAAACGATCTCTTTTGTGGTATATTTTCTGCTCTTACACACATACAGAGACTCCTGGCAACACTATGCAAATGTTTGCAGTCTTATTTTAGGAAGGAAATGTTTTTTAAGCTCCCACAGCAATGTTGACACCAAGGAACACTAAAGCAGACATTTCCCCCCAAAGTAATTTATTGGTTAATGTTCAGTTAGTTTTCCACAGCTATGTTTAGTCTGATACCCTCATGTCACATCTAATTGTTACAGTGTAATGTTACCGAGCAGTTTTAGCTTGAAATAATCACAGATTAACAGAACAAATCTCACAGCTCCATATCACAATAATAAACACTTTACAAAAACAACATCAGAGCAAATAAAATAGTTTCAATGGCCGCATTTACACCATGAGTTCAGGTTTTTCCACTGTATAGATTTAAATATAACAGGGTTCAACTAAAAGTAAAAACCAGTAAGCAACTGGAACTGAGCTGGTCTGAAATTGTGCTGTTTTTACACTCATTTTTACACTTTTTGCATTAAGACTGGAAAGGAATGAGAAGGGTATCATGATTTTGCAAGTGTTTTTGGCCCTTGTATGAGAAATTGCTGTGATGTTCATCATTTGTAAGTATCTTTGGATAAAAGCGTCCGCTAAATGACTAAATGTAAAGAAGGAATAGATTCTTTTGCTGAACAGAGATTTCACAGGGTATTATTCTAGAATAAAAGCTAACATCAGCTGAAAGGAAATTTTTACTAAAAAAGTAACAATCAACATTCAGAAATACCCAAACAGTTAGATAATGTTAATCTCGTCAGCCGATCTTTAACAGATACTTGCAAATGACCCTGGAAAGTTCAAATAAAGATTTACTCCAATTATAATCAAATCAAACAATGTAAAAAAAAAAACACACAACCTTTGCTCTAACAACACCTAGAAATAAATGGCTTTACTACTCTTTATTAACTATTATTATTATCTAAAAGAGAACTGGCAAAAGGAAAAATAGCATATAGCATACTATATATAGGTTTGACTTCAGTAAGGCAAAAAATTACTGTATCTGATTTGTGTTTGTTTTGTTTTAATTAACTAGTTCTAAAATAAAGTTTTTACATTTATAATACACGTGATATAAATATGCCTCATAAACGTAGCTGGAGATAATTAATGACTTAAGATCTTGTAAAAAAAAAAAAAAAAAACATGGCCAGAAAGGTTTGCACTGACCATCAATGAGACATTTGGGTAATTGTACATAAAATAGACTGCTATAATATAACTGCTATAGCACTGAGAGAAACTGAAACTCAGCGAGCTGTTAATGTGTTGACAGCCAATCAGAATCCGTTCCTCAGAATGTCTCACCTGTCTGTGAGAGTGAATCTTTCTGAGCTCAACCCCAAAAGAAACTCACTTATTTATAGGAAAAAGTTTTGAAATGAACAAATGCTTATTGTATTCTAAATTTAGGGAAGAATTCTATTTATTCTGAGCCAATCAGAATTCACCCTCAGTTTCTCTGACCAGAATGTCTCACCTGTCTGTGAGCTAGAAACTTTCAATAGCGCGCACAGAATGCTAAGTTCAACCACACTCTCTTTTGACTGACTGCTCTCTTTCTTTCTGTTCTTTTTCTCTCTCTCACACACACACTAAAATAGGCTAAAGTCACAATGATTCTTTCACACACGCTCACGCACTAATGGACAAAGGTATAATCACATACAAATCTGTTAACAAGGACAGACGGGCACCATGTACACACGTGCACCGACCCGCAGTCCAACACAGTCCGTCCAAAGTAAGAGAGGATTCATGACACATCAGTTATCCACAATACAATGAAAATATAAAGAAAAAGAAAACATGGCAAAACAGAAATACTACCCAAAATAAGCACTAAACAATCCTATCCAACAGACTTAGTGTAGTAAAGGAGTATTGAACACAGACACGCTCTCTGTGTTGTGTGTCATTCAGAATTGAATTGAGAATTTGTTTTGAATTGGAATGCAATTCTTGAATTTGAGGCAAATTTAAATGAACTCAAATTCAAACTTCATATAACTGTAATTTTACTACAAAATAATGAAAAGCAAAGTTTGTCAACAACGAAAGCTTTGTTTGATAGAAAGAACGTATTGATGTACGATGGATGGATGGATTGATAGAATGACAGATAGATAGATAGATAGATAGATAGATAGATAGATAGATAGATAGATAGATAGATAGATAGATAGATAGATAGATAGATAGATAGATAGATAGATAGAAAGATAGATAGATTCACATTTATGAATTAAAAGAGAGCCAATTTTTCAATCCTAGTGTACGCAGACTGTGATGTTCACACATGAATGGTTTTGTATGTATGCGTGTGTAAGCAGTGTGTCTTCATGAGGATCTGTGGACTCTCACACAGTCTGCTGTAACTCAATGCACTGCGTTTGCCTGTTAGTTCCATTGAGCTGGTAGTGCGAGCTCTTTAGTTGCCTCTTCTTATAACACCACACGCCTAAAACCAGCCCGACCACTGCGGCCGCCACCCCGATGATGATGGCTGCGATCATCGGCCCGTGGCCTGACCCGGGACAGGGGTCTTCAGCACACACACCCTCCCCGGCATGCTCCTGCTGGTCTAGGCTGGGGTCTCCACCTCGTTCCATCACGCTACGATTTTCAGGGATTTCAGTCGGAACATGGCCAGGGATGTGCTCCAGGAAGTGGCTATTATCAATGGTATCCCATGGATCCTTAATGACGGGTGTGGGAATGCTGGTAACTTCCTCCTCCAGACTGACCATCCCTGCCAGTGTGGACGCGTTCTCGGGCCCCAAACCCTCTTGACTGGTGCTCACACTTTCAGGAGCGGATGCCGGGGTGTACGACTTGTGGAGAGCAATATCATCTGGACTGGGTGTGGTCTGAGTAATGATGGTGGTGGTTTTCATCTCCACACCATTCGGACTGTCAGTAACACCATCAAACCCCAATGTTTTGGATCCATCAGAGTCTGTCTCCTCTGGTTCCTCTATTTCATCTTCTGCAAGTCCTTCAGACGTTTCCTCATAACGTGTTACAACAGACTCTTCCTTCTCAAGTCTGGTTGTCCCTTTGCCAAGGTCCTCGCCGTCTCCTTTCCTGTGGATCTTGTCCTTAGGATTTTTAATTTCTCCATCTTCTTCTTCTTCTTCTTCAGGACTGTAAATCAAACCTCCAGTCTCTTCTTCCACAGGATTTTTGGCTCCATCCTCAAACTCCTCCACTTCTGAGTGTCCAGTCACACTTTCTGTCTCAATCCCCTGTTCTGGTCCCGCCTCTCCTGTGGACTCGCCTCCAGCTTTATCTTCATCCAGAGTTATAGGATACCCATCTAGCCAGGATTCATCCGTGCCACCGGCACTGGGACTGGCAGGTTCATGGGTGGGACGATCAGTCGGACGGTCACGTTCCTCTGCGATGGTGTCGGGATCAGATTGGCTGACGGATGTTTTCCCCTTCATGTGATTCTCGTCTTCGCTGGGGCTTTTAACAGAGGAGGAATCCGTAGTGATACCCGGATGCTCCTTCTTTTCCTGGAAGGACTCTGAAGGAAACCAGAACATGTGTTTCTGACTGAGCTGAGACACTGGAGGTTCAGTGACTGACACTGTCGAATCTTCATCATTCTCCTCCTCTGACAAAACTGTCCGTTCATGCTCAGGTTCAGGAGTGGATTCATCTACTTCACGATCAGTTGACTGCGTTCCTCCTGGAATCAAGGAAATGTGATGCTCCTCCCTGGGATTCTCCAGGAGATGGCCATCTGTGAACTTATCCTCATAGTCGATGTGGCCTTCAGGATCATCTGCAACAAATAAAACATACTGACGACTACGCAGCTACACCCGAAAGCCAAATAAACCCTTTGAACCTGAAGAACTGAGCATCTCGGAGCCTCTTTCTCATGTTCGGCTCGGCTCTTTTAGTTCTTAAACTTCACCGATGAGTTTGCAGCTCACCTTTGACGCAGTGCTGCACCAGGCCGTACCATTCTCCACAGCTGTCACAAAGCAGACTGAAGGCTGTTTCTCCATCGGGAAGTCTGTGTCCTGGGTCACAGGCGTACAGGAGCTCATCGCCCACATCCAGCCCAGTTTTCCCCTGCAGATGTGAGTGTGGGAATGAAGGTGGCTGCCCACAGGGAGCATCTGATGGAAGAAGGGGAAGTGGAACAGGTCCAGATGAAGGAGTTAATAAAGTTAAAAGGATGAATTACATATACGGTCAATGAACACTGAATTATCAGGCTCACATTGTGCTTTCACACAGACAGCATTTCTGCAACTGCAGCTAGATACAGAAAATAGTGCGTACAGAACGAGAAGATACAGAAAACGTAATTTCAGGGTCACTATATTAAAAAAAATCGCTCTAATAACAGTCATAAATTATAAAAGAGTTACTGGAGTTTGTCTATAAACTAACTATATTAAGTGCTAAAATGATCTGGATTACGTCAGAATTAGTTTCTTACCTTGATTTATTTCGTTTTTTTCAAATAGGCAAGAATTTATGTTAAAAAATAGTAAGCTTTTGTAACATTATAAATGTCTTTACTCTCACATTTGATCAATTTAATGCATCCTTGCTGAATAAAAGTATCAATTTCTATATGCTTTCTATTTCAGATAAATGCTGTTCTTTTGAACTTTTAATTAATCAAAGAATCCTGTAAAAAAAATTGTACACAACTGTTTTCAACATAATCAGTGATAATAATGATAATAATGTTTCTTGAGCAGCAAATCATCATATTAGAATGATTTATGAAGCATCATGTGACACTGAAGACTGGAGGAATCAGCATTGCCATCAAAGAAATAAATTGCATTTAAAAAATACAGTTATTTTGAATTGTAAACAAGATCAAATAAACGTAGAATTTAAAAATCTTACCGATCTAAAACTTTTGACCGGTGGAATATTTCACTATTTTAAATTTTTTTAGGAAAGAAGTCTCAAGAGGATCATCACATTTGGGGTCCTTGTCATAAAAAGTTTGAAAACCCCTCTACTTGTTCTGGTTCTTTCAAAATGCAGTATATGAAACAGGCCAAAGTAATTAGGTATGTGCTACATGAAATATTCCCTTATGATCCCTCATAAGTGAAAAAACAAAGCCCCCTTCTCCAGTTTCTTAGTTCCAGTGATTTAAAACTGACCGCTATCTTTCACACAGAACACGCCCAGTCTCTCAGTGTCGGCGGTCAAATTCTCCAGCTGAACGTCAACTGGCCTCAAAGTCCCCGGGACGCCGCTGCACACTGTGGTCCTGAAATCACACGTTGGCAAGTTGGAAATGAATTAGAAGGATTCTTTCTCTCTTTTTTTGTCCTCTTTCTTATAAAGGCAACAGACATGATGTCACTGTTAAATTCTGCTTACATATGCAGCTCATGCACATTTCAACTTGGACACACACACACACACACACACACCTTATGCAGTATATCCCAGTCACATTGCTAATGTCTCCAGTGTTTGTATAAATTCACATCACAGGTCTGTTTTCTATCATGTGTGCATGTTTTCAAAGCTTTTGTCTCCCACCATTTTCTGAGTGTGTCTGTCAAAAAAGTGATTAAAAAAAGCAATAAGCCACGAGAGACTCATAATATTTGGAGGTCCTTGGCATTAAAAAGTTGGAAAATCCCTGCATTACATGCACTGAAAAAAGAAAAGAAAAAATGGAATATTATTAACATTGAAACAATTTTCACTCATAAATTGCTTGTAAAATTCACAAATAATTACAACGAAACGGCAAGTAACTCATTGAATTAAACATGAAAATTTGAAGCAGAAAGACTGAAATATTAGTGATCTGCCACGTCAATATAGAATGTGGCATTTGCATTTATGGTCATTTTACAATAGGTCACATCAGAAAGGAGGGGTTTAGAGAGACTGAATCTTCGAACAAACCGGTTTCAGACTCTGAAAAATTAGGTGAAGTGCAATGTAAATTATGAGAAAAGTAAAGTGTTTTTGACCTTGGATGCATGTAAACCTATTGTAGGACACTCTTTAGGAACCTTTAAAATAGCATAATAGGGGCAATTTAATTCATTGATTTTTAATTGAAATTCATCTTTTATGAATTAAACAGCTCATAAACATACTTTATTACAAGATGAAGTATATTACAATGAAGTAACCTGTTATACATGAAGGTATTATGCAATCATTTATGACATTTCTCCTTAAAATTGAGTCAAGAACCTTAAACCTTATTTCTAAGAGTTCAGTCAAGGTTTCTGAATATACTGGGCATATTATCTACAGCCAAGAATGTCGGTCTGTTTTGTCCCAATTCTTTTAGAGACATTCCTCCAAATGTTTGTGAGGGAAGTAAGTTGCTTACCTCACCTTTTAACACTCAGCTGTGAAGTCTTAATCAGAATTATGAGCATGTGGGTATGTCTGAGCGAGTGCTGAGGGAGGCTCAAACCACAACCAGACTGCTTGAGTCCTTATGAACTAGACTCTCTTGAGACAGTGTTAAGTTACTAGGAAACACCCTGTGCCAAAGTTTAGTGATGAAGACTCAGCTGAACTGAGGTAGATTGTCTTGAGGTTAGATTGCAAGGAGATATCCATGTGTATGTCATTTACGTGAAATGTATGCGTCACATCCAAAAAATCCTTGTGTGATCTATAGGTTGTTCTGAAGGGAAGGCCAATCCTTTTGCCGAAACTCACAGATGCAAGTGATATTCAACAAAGGCCTCAAACATGCATAAATTCATACGTGATAACAATAGAATGCTCTGAATTTTGTAGTCCAGAACTATTAGAAAGACGTGTAAAGCTTAGAACAAACAATATGTCTTGAATTAAGCTTGTTTTTCTTAAGTCTAAGCCATTGTTTATATATTATATATATATATATACACACACATTTATTTTGTTCTTTTGAACTATCTATTAGCTAGTAAGGGGGGGGGGGGGGGGGGCGTTGTGCTATTTTCGTAAAGGATTATCTTCAATGCACAAAAATGTTATCTAAATCGATTCCAAATCAATTTCACCTTTCAATAACAGGTTGCAGGTTGCTATCTTCCTCCATCAGCTCCCTCATGTGTTTTAACAACTCTTGGATCAATTCTTATAAATGTATAAAGCTTTTGATACAGTTGATCACTCTATTCTGTTATCCAGTCTAATTTACCTTTATCTTGGTTCTCTAATTATCTATTTAGTAGATCCCAGCATGTAAAGATTAAACAACAACTATCTGAGCCTTTAACTGGGGTTCCTCAAGGCTCTGTGTTGGCTTCAACCCTGTTTTAAGTTTATATTAATAGTGTTTCCCAGACTATCTGTGGTGAGAAAACCTATATTCACCTATATGCGGATGATTTACTCTATAGGATCTTCATAATGATGAAGTTAGGATTAGGATCATAGTTTTAATAGTATTCAAGAAGCTTTTAATGATTTAAATGTAGTCTTGAAAAGCACAAAAATGAAAATAATGTGGTTCAGAGAGAAGAAACCAACCGTGTAATAAAGATATTACATCCCTACATTGGGGCAAAACTTGAAGTGGTATCTTCATACAAATATCTTGGAAAAACTCTTTAACTTTCACTGATCATATAATCAATCTTCAGAAGAAAGTTAAATCTAGACTTGGTTTCTTATATCAATATAGATCTACGTTCATTATGTCAGAAAATAAATATCTACTATATACCACTATTTTACTGTTATTTGACAATGGTGATGTGTAATTAGATGTATTCATGCTGACTAATGAACCTTACAGAACGCATCACTGTCAACTGTACTAAATTGGACTTCATTACATATTAGACGGGAAATACACTGGTGTATTTTTATTTATAAAGTCCTATTATTTGTTATCTTCAAGAGTTGCTGCCACCTCATGTTAGCATGTTCAACCAGATCATCTAATCATATCCTTATAATTATCCCTATAAAACTGTTTATGGTCGTTCTGCTTTTGGTTTTACTGCTCTAAATGATTGGAATGTGACCCATTGATCATATGTAAGAGTAAAGAATAAATAAAATGTAATATTATAAAAAATATAACATCAAACCAAATTACCGAATTATAATCTATTTTAACAATATATAATGTAATATAAAAATACTTGGCAGATGCCTATCTGTTTTGCTTAGGTGTCCATATACTTTTTGGGCCACCTGTATACTGTATGTTTCATTTAAAACATGTCGTTTCGGACCACATTTTCAATGTGATAATTATTTGGGGATTTGTGCTCAGTGGTAAAGTAATACAGCTCAGCAATGGAGCAGCAGAGAGAATGAACACACGTAAGGTGCTGATATGTTCCCGCACAGCAGCTCAGGTCCATTTCTCTCAGGCCCTGAGGTGTAAATGGGAATGTTCTGGCTGAATTCACAGGTAGGATTCTCTCTGTCTTACAATCACACACAAAAACACATATATATACGCAAGCAACGTATCTCATTATCATGCCTAAAAAAAGCACAATTCCCGTTTGTGAAAGTTACTTTAAAAAAATAATGATTACAATATTGCATTACTTCCTAAAAAAGTAACTAATTGTTTTAGTTAAGGAAAGTAATGTTGTACGTTACTTTTGTGTTACTTTTTCTCACCTGGGCTTGGCTTGCTTGCTTTGTTTTTTATAACAAAAATTAAAATTTCTGTTTTTGGCAAATGTAAAGACCCTTTCACACCAAAAGTGAAACGAATAAGCCTCAAGCTGAAGGAAAAGCAAATGCCTTCAAAAAAAAAAAAAAAAAAAAAAAAAAAAGTTGAGAAAACTTAGAAGTTTAAGGCAACCAGCTGCAGGACATTTTTGAGTTTTCTCAACTTAGGGTCAATTAGTTGTACAAACTTTTTATTGTTAAATAGTTGAACAACCTTTAAAAACAGAATTTGTCAAACAAAATGTAAGTTGGATTTTTTGCAGTGTAGATGGCACAGCTCAAATAAACCTTCCAGCTGTGCTGCCATTCTGGATCGCAGAAGAATAAGACGGATGAGAAGAAAGGTACAGGCTGCATCCGAAATCGCATTTACTTCCCTATATAGAAGGCGATAAACAGTATGAGTTCACAGTACTCATAAAATAGTCGGCAAAAAGTACCCGGATGACCTACTACTTCCGGTGAGATTCTGAAGTCTGCATATGATGGACACTTTACTATCCCATGAGGCCACGGGAGAGGATTTGTGAATGACCATAGATCACATGATAATGACAACATGACGAATGTAGTATGTCCACCCACACACTCATACTATATAGAACATACTTTTTTAGCTGTCGTGAAGTAATTACTAATTCAAAATAAGTACCTACTCAAGAGAGAATGCGATTTCAGACGCAGCAATAAAACATTTATTTTTTATATTTAGTCATATTTGCTTGGTATGTTTGAATTGGATCATTGAAAGGTCAGCAGCAAAGACATTGGCTAATAAAGTGAGATTAAGTGCATAAAGTATATTTGTATTATTTAACACATTTAATTATTGCAGGTTAACGTAATATTCTATGTTTGCATTTCACTGTTTTTATTCATTTTTAGGAAGACTGAATGTGCCTTTGTCTAGAACTCCAATAACCATCATGTTCACACATGCACACAGATTTCTCTCAACATGGGGACAGGAGAGCTGTCAGTCAACAAAAGGGAAAACAAAGTAACTTGCGTTACTTATTTGAAAAAGTAACTCAGACATTTAGTTCAAAAATAGTGTTACTTGAAAGTAATCTGATTTCGTAACTGACGTTATAATGCATTACCCCCAACAATGCAGCCCTCTGACCTATACAGCATAAGCCCTGTTCTTCAGATATTAATGTTCTTACCCCACGCTCGGTCCGGAGAGCCAACCACGCGAGCAGGCTGAGAAAGCACATTCCAACACGGCGTGCTGCAGGTCGGCCCCAGAAGCCACCCGGGCCCCGTGAGCGATGCAGGCGTGCGTCGCCGCCTCAAACCCTTCCTCCTGTCCAGCTTTGGAAATGCTCTCCAACTCCAGTAAGAATACACGTCCTAAAGGAGAGACTGATACAAACAATCCAGTTTAAATAGTGTGTTACCCCTAAGAAAGCAAGTTTGAGAATACATTACCTCAAACAGAAATTATGAGAATTCAAGGATATAACCAGAGCAAAGGAGGCGTGAATGGCATGAATTACACCACCAAAGAACTTATATGTCAAAAAATAATTTTAAAGAGCAGGATACAACCTGAATAGGGTCAAGTGAGGGAAGTTATATTGTTTTGGGCATTGTGGCAGTGTAAAGCTATAACAACTGAGGGTTAAAGAAATGCTGTAAACATGAAGAGGATCTGAAATCAGTTTAAAAATGAATCCACATTATAGTCGTGTACAAAAGTGATGTCCAGACTCCGGAGGGATAAAAAAAAATAAATAAATAAATAAAAAAAAATAATAATAATATATATAGAATATATATATATATATTCTTTATTTTTTTATTTTTATTTTTTTTTTATATGAGGGAAGATCAAAACACTAAACTTGGTTAAAGTATTTATCTGACAAAATTATTTAGCAAACTAAAGCTACAGATTTTATTTTGCTATGAAAAAAACGCACAGAAAAACAAAAAGCTCACAGGAAAAAGCATACATTGACTACAACATACTCAGTTATTAATATCTGACACATTTTGACACTATATGACACATTTTGAATAATGGGTGAAGATGTCAATTTTCTTATAGGCCAGACAACACTTTTGGCAACAAAAAATAAAATAATTTGGTAAAAAATAATAACCAAAAATTGTTCTTCTATTGCACTGCTGCAAAAAAAAACTTTTGAAACCTTTGTTTTTAAGTGTGTACACATAAATCCACACATTTTATCACAAGTCCCACACTGACTATATTGTACACATATACTGTACACATGATGTAAACAAGCAAACAAATCTCTCATGAGGAAACTTCATTACATCATTAGTGTGACACAGATTCACACAGAGGAAATAAAATAGCAGCTTGAGTGAGTCAGTTCCTTTGTAAACTCTCTGAACTTTCACAGCCTCTGATTCAGTGTCTTCATGAGTTATTGTATTAGATATATGCTATAAAAATTAAACTGAGGTTATATGATCACATCATCAAACGTGCAGAGTTTTTTTTAGAAGCATTCAAGTATCTCATACTTCCATAAATACACAAAAGTTAACATCATCATTTGGGAACCATTTGAAGAGTTACGGTTAACAGGTTGGTGTCAGTGAGGTAAATCCATTCTGAGTCATGTTCAGAAGTCTGACTAATCAATCTGACCCAACCACAAACAACCTGTCATCTATCAATCGTTTGTTACAAATTCATTAGTGTCATATTGATGAGTCTGTTATGCTGATGTGAAGATATCAGGGGTTTGTGGTGGATGAAATTCATTAAGGGAATTAGATCTTTAAAGATTTCAACTCTTCAAACATCAAACATGAATATTGTGTGAGAAAAGGGGAAACCAATTTGAAACACACCACAAAGAGCATATTTCACCCCGAAAACAATGGGACAAAGCAGGATGGAGGCTTTATTTTGTGTTAGGGTTGCTGCATATGCTGTAAGAAAAATTTGGTTCCAACTTAAAAAAGTAAGTGTTCATGCTGACTTAAAATTTTAAGTTGAGTCAACTCAAATATCCAAGTTGTCACTTAGTACAAATTCACATTTTAAGTTGACTAAGCCTACAATTTTAAGGCAGCGTGAACACTTACTTTTTACTTTTTTTTTTTTTTTTTACAAATATCATGAATTTGGAGTCATAAATATCAAGTTTTCTTACGTTTATTAAATTTGACCTGAACTAAATTTTTCATTTAAAAAGTGAGAATTTTTCTTAAAAACCACAAATGACATAAGCATCTGATTTATGTTTTTATGTTTTTTTTCTTTCTTTTTACAAAATAGCTTCCTGCATGTTTGACAGGCCAAACTGACTTTGAATTTGGCTGACTTTATATATATATATATATATATATATATATATATATATTTTTTAAACAAACGAATAGCCTACTTACGTGATTATTTTAATAAATTATACTTAGTACTTTTTAACATGTAATTTTTCTCAAAAATGGCAGCCTTTGAATGAGCCTCCAGACAAAATCTAGATGTTTCTTAACTTTAAACTGCATTGCAAAGATAACTTGAATTTATTCAGGTTAATCTGAATTTTTATGGTATTTTAAACAACTTGATAGAACGAACACAAAAACAATGTGCGTCACGTCATTGACCTAGACTAAATTGTTATTTAGAGGAATTAGTTGCGGCTTTAGCTAATTTCAGCTTTTCCCTCCCTTTCACGCACAAACATGCATCTAAACACACAGCAAAAACAAATATAGGCTAACACTCACACCTCTGTCTAACCTTTTGTAAGCTGGACACACGCATGCGTCCATTCATTACCTCGCTTAAATGCGTATTGCAGAGGCGCGTGAAACAAATTACCCTAACCAGATCATCAATAGAAACCCACCTTCCGCGCGCGTCAGGTAAACCAGGTATCCCAGCAGAAGCAGGAGCGCGAGCTCTCGGTGACAGGCTCGCCTCATTCTCACAGGCTGAACAGAGTTGATGGAAAACGGTCAAACTTTTCCAAAACTGACAGGAAAGGTGAAAAATCCCAATTGAATTGCGCACTCCAAGAGGACAGGCCCGATGATTCCGATAGGCGAGAGAAAAGAACTAATAGTCGCAGTGACAGAGATGCAAGGCGAGGTTTATCTGACCATGAAGTACATTACCGCGCTGCTGGTGCGCTCGTGCGAAAACTCACACGGCGTTGTCAGTAAATACGTCATGACTCAGAACCTGTGCAGTACCGCATGAGAACAGAGGCTCTAAGCACTGGGATTGTTATAGTGCCGTGGGGAGTCTGTGCTTCATTGGCACAGAGGAAAGTTTGCCACCGTGTAATGCGTTTTTTCTTAGGACCGGACCCTTCGTTTTGGTGCGCCTTGTCACCATAGCGCGCCTGGCTGCAAGTCAGTTCAGAACGAGCAGGACAAAACCAACTGTGCCTGTGTCCTAAATTCTTGGGGCCAACCTCAGGACACATTAACTTTGATGAAGCTGCTGTCGGGCAATATGTGACGTGAAAGCATAATGGGTGTTTATGCCCACCACCACCCACAAACACACACACACTCCCACTCACATTCATTTAATTGTAAAGGCTTTTATGCTGGAAAAAGAGATAGTGAGTGTGAATTAGCAAGTAGCCTACGTTTGTTTTTTAGTGAGTAATTGTGGTCGGCGCAGGCTGAACAGCTTCTAATGTTATTTCCTTCAATAACAGAGCTGTGTGTGATCCTAAATTCCTTACCTTATTATTTAGTCAAGGCTTTAGCCAAACAATTACAGCTTAAAGCCGGCACACACATATAAAACCGTGACCTGCATAAATTTGACCTACACTGAGATCCGTCCTTTATTAGATTCCTATTAGGCTACTAGAAAAAGTTAAACGAAACACAAAACATTGTATATTTTCACTTAAGCAAAATGATCAGCTTCAACAATGATGGCAAAACGTTGTGGTCAAGAAAAGCACCACTGCAGCAGTGAACAGAAATACGCTCCGATAATGATCCTATTAAGTTACAAAAATGTTCTTTCAGAAAAAAATCCAGTCCACCTCTTGTTTATGCAAACGTTAGAGAAAACATTGAGGGAATGTTCCATTTTGTCATTTTGCAAACATTATGCGAACGTTACTTTGGAATGTTCTCATAACGTTTTGAAATAAGTAGATTGGGGGGAAAAATCCATGAATGATGTACAAACAACGTTTTTGTGCTAATGTTTTGAGAACATTGTTAAAGACCAGATAACATTGAACGAACATTCTATTAATGCTACTGGAAGAATGTTTGTTCATAACTTCAAGAGATCCTTTAACGATAGCCAAAGTACTGAGAAAGAAGTTCCCTGTTAGCTGGAGGTTCTTTTTAGTCAAATTTAACACTTCACTTTTAAGCCATTCAGTTCTATTTCGGACTCATTTTGACAAAACATTCTTTTCATAGTCTTCTGGCTCATTCACATGGCCTTTGGCAAATGTTCTTGGCTTCCATCTTGTTGTCCTGCCATGCACACCATTATTGTTCAGTCTCTGATGGTGGACACTAACCTTAGCCAATGCAAGAGAGGCCTGTAGACTCTGAGATTACTCTGGGCTACGTATTCAGCACGAATACGTCGTGCTGTTGGATGGCCACACCTAGGAAGAGTAGCAGTAGTGTTAAATATCTTCCATTTGGAGATGATCAGCTTTGGAAGAGCCCAAACCCTTTAGAAATAGTTCTGTAACCGCAGACTGGCAAGCATGACAGTGTTTTAATTTGATTCTTTAGTATCGTCTGGCCTGCTGAACACGTCATGTTCTGATAACTGAATAATGACTGTGACTGGAAAATATTTAAGACCATTTACAATGAAAACCATGCAAGATCAAAACTCACCTGCAACACGGCTCTCTCTCGCCCTCTGCTGTTGTTATGCAGGAATAGTGCAGTACAGTAACACAAATTCAGACTCATAATAATTATAAACATTCCCTATTCATGCACAGAAATTAGCATTTTATAACAACCAGACTTAAGAATAACTAGTGCATGGCTGTAGAAAATATATAATTCATTACTATACTTAAGTTTTTTTTGTTGAGAATTTGTTACCTTTACTCAGTTGTATTTTATTCAGACAAAATGATGCATTACAATTTCATTTAGTCCTCTGAAGTCATCATAACTCAAATAATCTTTGACCAGCATTGCTGAAGATGGACAAACTTGTCTATAAACTAATCAAATGTCAAACTGAAAAAGCTGAGGCTGAATTTAATGTTTAACAATCTGAGGTAACTGGTTTCAGTTTAACATCTGATGTTGTTTATTCAACCTTATAAACCAGGGCATTAAAAAATATGTTTTACATATGAATACGTAACTAAATAAATAAATAAAAAGTCATTATTTACTCATGTTGTTTCAAATATGTATAGGTTTCTTTCTTCTGTTGAACACAAAAGTATATATTTTAAAGAATGTCAGTAACCAGACAGTTGATGGACCCCATTGACTTTCATAGAAAAAATAAAAAATACTATGAAAGTCAATGGGGTCCATCAACTGTCTGTTCACTGACATTCTTTAAAATATATTATTTTGTGTTCAACAGAAGAAAGAAACTCATACAGGTTTGGAAACATGAGGGGGACTTAATGATGACAATACTTCATTTTTTTAGTGAACTATCCCTTTAAATGTGGAAATGTTTTACTTTGATTTATGTGTGCTGGTTAGATAAAAGATAACTCAAGAAAGATTAAATGCAAAAATATTGTCAATGATAGAACTATCTGTATGAATAATATGCCAATTCTCCGTTGCCTACACTTCCACTTGTGTATTAACCACGACACACCTATGCGACCTCACATCATTATCAAAACAAACCCACCACGCGTGTTTTTCCCGCAAAAGTGACGTCACGGCAGCCACTGTTTTGAACCCCTAGAGCGCAAGAGCGCGTCTTAGCTCCAGTGCTAATAAAAGGGATTATTCTTCAAGCTTATTTCCCAGACAGTTCTTGCATATTATTAGCGTGGTTTAAAGATTAAGCAGCACTCACTTAAGGCAGGAATTTGCACTCGAGCGGAAATGTAGTCAGAGAGGCAGCTCGGGAGGCGGAAGTGATGTTAGAGCAGCAGTCTGCTCCGTCCATGTTATTATTGTTATTTTGGCTGTGTGATGGTTCACGGACGGCGGCCAGCCCGGGATTTCTCCGGTTACCAGCGCGTACACGAACGGCTAGAAAGCCACACGTTACATCTGCGCGTCTGTCTCACGATAGTTTGATCGCCAGAGTTGACAAAACGCGCAAACGTCGCTGTGCGCAGCGCTCGCCGAGGACTGTCTTTATTATTGACACTGCAACAGACATGAACGGCATCACCAAGGGCAGATTTGAGGTAACTCATATCGAGCGAACCGAGGACGTGATTGTTGAACTGTTATAGTTTGTCTGAGGAAACAAAAACGGGCGGTGGCAGGCTGTCTGAACGATGACAGTGTGTTTAAGCGTGTTTGTGTTGGTGGGCGCGCGCGCGCGCGTGAGTGGCTGACTGCGTGCGTGCCCGCGCGTGTGTATCTGCAAGGGTACTGTGTGTGTGTGTGTGTGTGTGTGTGTGTGTGTGTGTGTGTGTGTGTGTTTTGGACCGAGCAGAGCTCTATTTTTACGTGCCGTGTTAAGGCTTTTGTTCGTCAAGGGTAATCCCGTTCTAACAACGGCACCAGCTGACCGTGTCAGCTACGGGCGTTGCGCATGAATCCGTTTAACGTTCGAGTTGGCTGCTGTTCTGGGAGTTTAGATCAGGCTGATTGGTTTGGGAAGATCTCACAAAGCAGCAGTGTGTTATCTAAGACGCTCACTGATGTTATTTGTCCTCCTTGTGCAAGTGTTAAGCGTTGAATTGCACCAGGGCGAGGCGCGTCTGAACCCGCTTTGAGCATATTGATTGTGCATGAGTAACTGGTCCTGTATTAGCTTATATAATGCATCTGCTTCATTTCATATTGTCCAGGTGTTCTCAAACAGTGATGAGGCCCTTATTAACAAAAAACTTCCCAAAGAGCTTCTGCTCAGGTGAGACAGTCATAATGAATGACTTTTGGCAATAGATGTCAATTATATTGTAATAAGTTTAGTAAATTATATCTATCTATCAATCTATAAATCTATCTATCTATCTATCTATCTATCTATCTATCTATCTATCTATCTATCTATCTATCTATCTATCCTTCTGCCATTCTCTCTATCTATTTCTCTCTATTCTATCTATCGTTCTATCTATTTCTCTTTATTCTATCTATCGTTCTCTCTCTCTCTCTCTCTCTCTCTCTCTCTCTCTCTCTCTCTCTCTCTCTCTCTCTTTTCAAATTTAGATTGCTTTACATTTTTTACGTATTTTACTGCCATAGCATTACAGGAAGTGGCCAGAGAGGAAAAAGACGTTAATGAACAAGTAAAAAAAATCTCTCTCTTTATTTCAGGATTTTCTCCTATCTGGATGTAGTTACATTGTGCAGGTGTGCTCAAGTCTCCAAGGTATGTTCAACTGCTTGTTTAGTTCAAATGAAACAAAACTGTAGAATTAAGGTATTTCGCTAACAATGCTTCCTCTTTTCTCTGCTTATGAACAGGCTTGGAATGTTCTCGCTTTAGATGGAAGCAACTGGCAGAAGATTGATCTCTTCAACTTCCAAACGGATATTGAGGTGAAAAAACATGTGTAAAGTTAATGTTTTGGTTTGTGTCTGCAGATACAATATTGTGTGTTATTGGTTTTTGCTTTATATGTGCCAGTATTTCATCTGTAATATGTTTCTATGTGCTGGAAATTGTGTGTGTGTGTGTGGGATTAACACTGGGTCAGTAGGCTTTTCTACTGAATCCAGAGACTGTAACGTCATCCCTGATCCTCTGTGCCTGAGCGCTCTCTCTCTCTCTCTCTCTCTGTCTCTCTCTCTCTCTGTCTCTGTCTCTCTCTCTCTCTCTCTGTCTCTCTCTCTCTCTGTCTCTGTCTCTCTCTCTCTCTCTCTCTCTCTCTCTCTCTCAGGGACGTGTGGTGGAGAACATCTCGAAGCGATGTGGAGGTTTTTTGAGACAGCTCAGTCTTCGGGGTTGCCTCAGTGTGGGAGACGCCTCCATGAAGTGAGCCACCAAAGTTTTTGTTAATTAAATGAAGGATTGCACAGTTCATGTAGTTAATGAACCTGTCCAATCAACGTATAAAATAACACTTGGGTTCATTTCAGCAACTCAGTAGATAAAAGTTATTTCGGTAACACTTTACTTAAAGCCTTTATATGTGTGCATTATAAAAGTATTTTTAATGCATTAATTATACCTTGTAATGCACTTTATAATGCATGTAAGATATCATGAACAATTGTAACCTCTGTTATAATACATATTAATACTTATCTATTTATTTTTACACTATAATGCATTCAAAAACTGGTCAAACAATTTCAGAATTAAAGAGGAATCTTCTAATGTTATAATGCATTTTAACTTTGGGTACATTTATTTATGAACAGATATGCATTATAACATACATTATGAATAATGCATTATACATAAAGGCTTTAAGTTATCAATCAGTTTTTGTTCTCACTGGCTGATTTGTTGAAGAGCGATAGGGTGTTTTGTTGAACGCTAGGTTTTGAATGGAATTTTAGTGGTTTCTATTTTACTTTGAATAGGGGTCGTCCCACCCACTATGAAATTCAAAATATTTGATTGAATCACTAATTTATTATATTATTATCATATAATATATATTATAATTATTGAATTAAAATCACTATGAAATGATTGGCTAACTAATAAGCCCCGCCCCCAAATAAAATCTCATTGGTCCTATAAGTAATTAGTTTAGTATTAGTAAAAGTTTAGCTTTCGCTCTGACCAATGGCTTGTCGCTGGAAACGTGTCGTATTGCGGCTGGTTTGGAAATGGTGTAAGGATCATTTGTTGTTTTGCACTGTCCATGGTGATGTTTACCACATTTTTTTTTTTTTTTAGTGTTTAGTTTTTCAGTTTAACATGAGAGGTTTAATTTGATTTGACAGGACTTTTGCACAGAACTGTCGCAACATTGAACATCTGAACCTCAACGGCTGTACCAAGATCACGGACTCCACCTGCATCAGCCTTAGCAAGTTCTGCTCCAAACTCCGTCACCTTGACCTGACCTCCTGCGTGTCCATCACCAATCATGCACTTAAGGCCTTAAGGTGGGGGGAAGTAATAAGGACTAGGGGGCCAAAATTTAAGCTGGGTGATTTGTTTTGTTTTGATCTTTTAGCCATAAAAACATAAGCGCAAAATAGGTAATCAGTATTTTTGATTGCTTTTGCCATGAGTGAAAGACATTTTCAAACTCCTGTGTCTGCAAAGTGTTTTAGGAATACACTGGCATATAGATGACCTCAAAGCTAACACTTGACATTATGGAGTCTTTAAAACTAAACCAGGAAGTGTTAAATTACAGCTCAGATTGGATTTCATTGTGTCAAGAGGATGACTTTGTTAATGATTGTAAAGTCTGTCACCTCTGTCACCTTTCTTTAATGAATCTTTTCCACAGTTGCAGTAGATTATACTGTATGAGCTGGTGAAACAGGAAATCCAGAGAGTGAAAATTTAAACTGACTAAGGAACAATTATTAACTCATTGTTAGACATTTCAGAAAATTGCTGTTTATATTCCCACAGTTTTAACAGCACATGGTACGGTTTGAAATACAGAAAACATATTTTGAAAAAAAAATAATGCTTCTATTTATTATATTATTTATTATGTTTATTGATCCTCAACAGGGTTTATTATTATCACCTAAAAATTAAAAAAATGCCTTTTTTTTTGTTTATTGTATTTTCTGTTATATATATTATTATATATATTTTTTGTCCTATTGGTTAGCTGTTCAAAAGTTTATTCGTCTTTTAAATGACTACACTACCGTTCAAAGGTTTCGGGATGGTAAGAATTTTGAAAGAAGTCTCTTATACTCAACAAGGCTGCATTCATTTGATAAAAAATACAGTAAAAACAGTAATATTGTGAAATATGATTACAATTTAAAATAAATCTTATCTATTTCTGTTTTAAAATGGAATTTATTCCTGTGATGTAAAGCGGAATTTTCAGCATGACATTTGATCTTTCAGAAATCATTCTAATATGCTGATTTGCTGCTTAATATTTTTGTGGAATCCATGATACACTTCTTTTGAGGATCCTATGATGAATAAAAAGTTAATAGAAAGAACGGCATCAATTTGAAATATACGTTTTGTGTAATATTACAAACGTCTTTACTGTCAGATAGAAAAAGACAGAATCTTAGCGACCCCAAACTTTTGAACGGTAGTGTACATTTTGGTTTCTTTGTGTGTTTAAGTTTGGATAGTGCAGTGGTGTTTGTTATTTTTAAAATATTTTGGTTGCTTCATACCCTGTTCATTTGCTCTCTCTGTCGTCTAGTGAGGGCTGTCGTATGTTGGAGAATCTGAACCTGTCCTGGTGTGATCAGATCATGAGTGATGGCATCGAGGCTCTCAGCCGTGGCTGCACAGCTCTCAGAGCTCTGTTTCTGAGAGGTTGCACACAGGTACAAACACACACACACACATATACTATATATATATATATATATATAAACACAAAACATAATGATTGTTAGTCGGCATGAAATGGAAATTTCTTCCCCATTGTGATGTATATCCGAATGAAACAATTCTCAGACAAAAAAATGTAGATCAGATGGTTGTGGTTTTCTATTGGTGAATCTCATGTGAGTGACAGGTTGCCCCGCCCTCGTCCCAGTAAACACATCATCAGAGAAGAGAAGAGATGTCGCTGCAAGAGGGAGGGAAAGTAATTGTGATGAAAGATTATGAGGCACTTGAATAATAAAGAAAAAGATGTGCACGGATATATCATGTATAATAATAAATACTGCAATATTCCTTAAAAAAAAACAAGAATGGTCAGTTTTGATTTCATGGTGACTTTAAATATGTCATTTCAGCTTGATGATGCTGCACTGAAGCACCTTCAAAAGCACTGTCCTGAACTCATGACAATCAACATGCAATCATGCACCGTAAGACTTGTTACAATACTGGAGTTAATTATTGCATCTAAAAAAAAAAAAGCACAATATACATTAGAACCCTAACACGGTTTATCCATCTTGCAGCAAATCACAGATGACGGCTTTGTGAGTTTGTGCCGGGGTTGTCACAAACTGCAGATGGTCTGTGTGTCTGGATGCAGCAACATCACAGACGCTTCTCTGACTGCCCTCGGCCTCAACTGCCAACGGCTCAAGTAAAGCTTTCTTCATCTGTACGCAGATCAGCACACGCACTCACACACACACACACACGCACAGTCATTCATTCTCATTGCTTGTGTTTTCCTCAGGATCCTGGAGGCTGCTCGCTGCTCACATGTGACTGATGCGGGTTTTACTGTTCTTGCCAGAGTGAGTAATCACACAAACACCCCAAAACATAAACGCATGGATTCGGAGAGCATGCTTTGAGCTGATGACCGGATTCTTAAACAAATTGTTCCTTCTGTTTTAGAATTGTCATGAAATGGAGAAGATGGATTTAGAGGAATGTATTTTGGTAAGTTTATATTAAATCCATAATTCAGAAAAGCTGTTGTATATGGCCTAGTTGTAATGGGCGAGTTCCACCTTTGTGAAAAAAAAAATGTAAAATGTAATTTATTCCTTTGATGGCAAAGCTGAATTTTCAGCATCATTACTCCAGTCTCACATGATCCTTCAGAAATCATTCTAATATGCTGATTTGCTACTCAGGAAACATTTGATTCTGATTATTATCAATGTTGAAAACATTTGTGCTGCTTAATGTTTTTATGGAAACCGTGTTGTATTCTTTGATTAATAGACCGTTCATAAGAACAGCATTTATTTCAAATATAATTGTTTTATAACATTATTTAATGCATCCATGCTGAATAAAAGTATTAATTTTAAATACCTAAATATTTGAACAGTGGAGTATATAAAAAACATAAAAACGTTGCAAATGTGCTCAAATGTGATGCATATAGAATGTATGGTTTGTCGTTGACTGATTTAAAAAAACAAATGCTGTTTATCCTTCTGTTTTGATTTATTATAGTTTACCTTGTGCAGTTTCAAAGAAATCCTGAGGTTTTTCTTTTTTTTTTTAGTGTTTTTGAGCCTGAGGCTTTTGAGCTGTGTCTGTTTCCTTGCAGCAGTTTATCCTGGTTAGTCAGGATGCTAAAATTAATGTTCTGTGTCTGTATGTCCCATTCAGGTGACTGATAACACCCTGGTTCAGCTCTCAATCCACTGCCCTCGCCTGCAGGCGCTGGTGAGTGCCAAGCAGTGTTTGAGAGAGTGTGTGGGAGGATTGCTTCCATGCTTCTTATTTATGGCTTTCTGTAAAGGAATTATAGAGCACATTTGTTTTCGCCTGCTCACTTCTACGTGTGTGTGTGTGTGTGTTTTCTAGAGCCTGTCACACTGTGAGTTGATAACAGATGACGGGATCAGACATCTGAGCAGCAGTGTGTGTGGTCAGGAGCGTCTGCAGGTCGTGGAGTTGGACAACTGCCCCTTGATCACAGACATCACACTGGAACATCTCAAGAGTTGCCAGCGTCTGGAACGCATTGAGCTCTATGACTGTCAGCAGGTCTCCCGCGCAGGCATCAAACGAATCCGGGTCGGTCAAAAACAATGGCTAGATATGTCAACTCAACCACACATAGTCTTAACTATAACAACCATGTATTTATTTGCTGAATTCAAATGTGCAGTGTCAGTTTGCAGTATCAGCAACACAAGTACAGTGTGTAAATGCTAGAGATGAGTGCCTGAGCAATGATCAATCATAAAAAGAAAAACGTTTCTTTCTTTTTTTTCAATTTCACATCTGTAGTAAGTATCTCTTAACAAACATGGCAAAAATGGGCCTGCATTAATTTGTCCTTGGTTACAGTGTCATTCGGGGTAAACTGGTCTGTTTCATCAAACAGCAATTTGTGTCAAATAGCAATCATGGTGACTTGTAGTCCTGATCAGCATCAAGCACTGGAGAGGTTTTGGTTTTCATACAGGGCGCATTATTCTCACTATAGACCAGGATAGATTGAAAATCGGTTTTGCTGATATTTTTTTGCACTAGTAAATCAGCCTGAGGTTATTTAATATAGAGTATACCTATTAATTAACCATATGTAGGAAAATTATGAAAATGTGCACACTTGTAGTGATGATATTGAATAGTAATCTGACAAACTTTGGGGTCTCTAGGACCAAATACACTCGATTACTCTCATCATGCTGATTACATTCAACATCTTGCATTAAGACTCCACCCATTACACTAGTGGCCATTTTGAAAAGTACAGTATTTAGTTTTTCACTACTCCTCCTGATGATCTTTGTACAGAGCCACACATTATGATGTTACGAACTTAACAATGTCGACCCAAAATTGATTCAGAGGCTGTATCTCGGCCAAAGTTGGATCAATGAAAATGAAATTTGGTAGATCTAATCAATACCATGTTCTAAGGGTTCATGCCAAAGTTGGGAACAGCGCCACCTACGGGTCATGAGATCTGAAAAATGGCTATTTTTGCTAATAACTTTTGATCAGTTTGTCAGAAAATCATGATATGGATTCCTTGTGTAATGCCGAACACATAGATACTGATTTTGCCAGGATCGGACGAACCATCGCCATTTTGAAATTTGTAACTTTTAAACAATTTGACATGTCGGCACAAAATTCAGTAGGTATCATCTTCAGCATTTCCTGAAGGAAAACATTGTTCAAAATTTGATTTCTCTGTGTCATTGTTCCTTGGTTTATGCCAATATCTTCTGGTGATATCTTATTTTTCATTTTCCATCAATTTTCCTGTCCGCCATATTGATGTAAATGAAAAATGCTATTTTTCCTACAAATTTTGTCTAATTTTGTCCAAAATCTGATCAGATGAATTTGACCAAGCTGCATAAAAATAACTGAACGGATTTTTGATATTCACTACCGTTCCTGAGAAATAACTCTCCGAAGCAGACCTTTCCTGTGTTTTTTGTCTTATGTTGGTTAGCTTAGCATGCTAATTGGTTAGCATGATAACCAGTTGCCATTCTTTCTAATGTGGCTCTTCTTCAGCATTCAGGTTAACTATAAGCTGTATTACCATTAACTTAGCTTAGCATGCTAATCTGGTTAACATGCTAATGCTTTTGTGTGCTCATTCTCACACTGAAAGCTCTTCTCAGCAACCTGATGAATGTGTGTGAACTGAGTGGCGCACTCTGCTAAGCCACAGGCCCTGAACGTTTCACATCGCGGGTTCGAATCAAGTGTGGCACATGCCCAGTCCGCAAGAGGTACTGTGGCCAGAAATGGTGCAGAAGTTGCTTCTGTTCCAGACATAGTGCCTTTCTAAGAATGATCTCATCTGAATACAAAATGCAGTGCATTTATGTGCAAATTCTTCATTTTGGTTACTGAACTATAGAACTTCGGCATCTGTGTGAACGCGTCTTCCCAGTGGCGCAACGAGATGAGTGACAGGCACCTGACCCAAAGATTGTGGGTTTGATTCCCGTGTGGTACAACTTTATAAAATTGTGTGTAATGTTGTGTCATTTAGAGCCACTTCTGCCTACAGCAACTCAAGTCTCTGTCCAATTAAACAAATCACAATGTTCGTGGTATGCTGTGTAAAGCAACAGGCTGTACTAGCTTAAAAAAAATGTTTGATCAAATCCAATGTGTGTTTTACTGAACACATGTCAGTGTGACTTGCGTTTAAAATCTGTGTTAAATTTGAGTTTTGGTCCCAACCAACGTCACAAGCAATAGGGCATTATGGTAATTTGGCTTCTATTTTTGTCAATAGCCCCACCCAAACAAAACTCTCATTGGTCCACATAGCTTTTCATCAAACGTTCTGATTGGCTGTAGATTGTAGATCTAGTTGTTGTCATATTCTGCATTGTGGCTGATTCTGCGGTTGTTTCTCCTGTAGGCTCACCTTCCTGAGATCAAAGTCCACGCTTACTTCGCCCCAGTCACACCCCCTCCATCAGTCCACGGAGGAGGCCAGCGTCTCTGCCGCTGCTGCGTCATACTCTGACAGAAGGACGAGCCTCTGGGAGACGCCATAGAAAGTCAAGCTGTCAGTCAACCTGTAAACTCCGCCCTGCCTGCTCCACACCACTATGAGGCGCTGTGTGGGGTTGCAGCTACAGGAGGCATGGCTTATTCACTGAGCGTTTGCCTGGCAGCGTGACCTGAACAAAAAAACGCAAAATAAATACAATGCAACGTGACAAATACTACGTACATACAATACCACTTACTTGGATGTACAAGGAGAAAAATCAAGGAGCTACCATGTAAAATATTTCATTTTTGGATATATAGAAAACAAAATACTTAAAGCATTATGGAACTACTAAATATAGAAGGATCACGCAAAGAATTTTGTTTGAGGCATTTTGATGCCGTAACGACGACTACACAGTGTTTACGTCCTGCTCCTCTTCCTCAACCAATAGGATTGCATTCTATTACGCTGAGAACAAATAGAAAAAAACAGAAAATGAGCAGCAGGATGCAAGTCTCTGGAGTTTTGTAGGATACGCCTCCCGCCGATTGATCATGTGACTTTCTCAAACCTGAGAGCAGGAAGCTTTGAGCGTCTCTGTCTGGTTTTGCGCGCGTGTGTGAGAATGTTTAATTCTAGAAAATGAGATGTAACACTACAACAAATCAACCCATATTAAAACTGGAGTAAAATGGTTTTTGTTTTCTGTTTGTGCTCACCTTAATGTGGAGAGGACAAAAAAAATCACAGTTGAAATCATGTGAGCAGACGAGGGGAAGAGAAGGACTGAGATTGTGCATGCAAGATAAAGTCGGTTTTGCTCCAGTTGTGGAGTTACGGTATGTCACAATTGATGTGAATGTTCAAATTTAGACAACATGTGCTAAGGTGGGGGGGATGTACATCAGGAATATTTGAGTTTCACAATGTTTCAGTGCAATATTGAAAGCCCAGGTCATGTGACAGGATTTAGAACACTCCTTATTCAGGCATTTCCTTAGTATTCTCATCACAATGTCAGTTACATGTCATTAAAGGGATAGTCCAC
Organism: Semotilus atromaculatus; assembly: GCA_031834385.1. Taxonomy (NCBI): domain Eukaryota; kingdom Metazoa; phylum Chordata; class Actinopteri; order Cypriniformes; family Leuciscidae; genus Semotilus; species Semotilus atromaculatus. The sequence goes on from JAULUF010000022.1 coordinate 39,978,986, forward strand.
CCAAAATGAAAATCTGTCATCATTTACTCACCTCATGCTGTTCCAAACCTGTATGAATTTCTCTTTTATCTGTGGAACACAAAAGAAGCTATTTTGAAAAATGTCTCTGTGTTTGAACCCCATTCTGCAAAACGTCGTCTGTTGTAGGTCACAATACAGGTTCGAAACAACATGAAGATGAGTAAATGATGACAGAATTTTCATGTTTTTTGTGCGTGAACTAGATCAGATAATATGATGCAAAAATCAACAGTTGGAATATGTCAAGGCAAATATATCAAACCCATGCAATCTTGATTTAAAGGGACAGTTCAGCCAAAATGTAAATGTCTGTTATCTGCTCACTCTCATTTTGCTTCAAAAACCTGACTTTTTTTTATATGTGCAACACAAAATGTTAGTCTCTGTCAACATTCACTTTCATTGTATTGTATGGATCAAGATGCAATGAAAATGAGTGATGACCGAAGCTTTCATTCTGTCTGAAATTTCCTTTTGTGTTTTGCAGAATAACGAAAGTCATATGGCTTTTGGTACAAAGTGAATGATCTTTTTGGGTGAACTGTCTTTGTGAGTTTACAGTCTTGTGCATAAAACTGTTCAACAGGGAGTTTGATGCATAACATTGGATATTTAAAAACACGAGTCTTGCTGATGAAAACAGCTGAGTTGATCATGTAATCAATGGAAAGGGTTTTTTTTTGTCGTGTGAGTGCCTTTGATTTTGCAACTGGAGGGAGCGGTGGGTTACAGACACAGAAATGCTCGACTCAGGGCTGCGGTGAAGTTCATCACATTTTTTTTCTCTTGTATTTACCCATATTTAGCTGGTTTTTACCATTGGATATGATGATGTCATCATTTCCTATCAATGCATACACCAGTGATTCCAGTATTCTTTATCTCGACCATTGAACCACCTTAGAAGGCAATGCTAAAGCTGTCAGCGAAAGTGATGTTTTTTATTTATTTTTATTGTTCTGTAACGGCTAATCGGTTCCCCTCCTTCTCTCCCATATTTTTTGACAAAGATGAAACAAGTTACCTGAATGTCCTTGTGTTCTGGTTGTTAATGTGAAATTTCTTTAAATAAAAGATCTGAGCAGTGTGTCACATTCAGGATTGGTTAGTTCTTATGGTTTCATATACACCATTTATTGTTGATGTAAATTATTAGTTTTATTTTTTTAACCTGTGGTTATAACAATGCATGATTAATCATTTTGGATTTTAACTCCTAAACACACTTAATAATGACCTGAAATTAAAACTAATGCAATGGTAATGTAATATATAGTCCTAGAGGTACCTGATTTTTTTTACTTTCCACCACACGTGTCCTGTAATGTAGGCCCGTTTTTATAATAAGAATTGAAAAAAACAAAAGCAAGCATAGACAATTAGGATCTCAATTCAAAATGGATTTTGAATTGCATTATAACATATATAGGCTCTACAAATGTAAATCTATTAATGTGGTATGCATCACCACTAAATAGATTTTAGTATGCTGTACTCTATAAAGAAGGTATTTTTTTGTATGCACAATCAGGGGAGGGGCGGGGCGGAGCGGGGGGTGGCTAATTGGGCTTAAGCCCCGAATGTTTTGTCAAAAGCCCCGAATCTTTTAGGTTTTTAAAAATAACTTCAACTTTGTTTCATTTCCTCTCAGTCTTTCTGACTGGAGCGGCAAACAATGAAACAAAAGCTCTATTACCGTGCGTGCCGTGGTGGGCGGCGGACGGTAATGCATCGCGCACTGTAAAAAATTATCGCGCATCACTCAGCTTGTTTGTCAACTGCCAATAAAAACTAACGAAGAAGAATATAAATCATCTTCTTCGTCGTTGTCATCAGGGGCTGGCGGGCTTTTGTATGTTTCACCGGCGTCGTAGAGAGCTTAGCCTACTTATTTTTTTCCTCCATACTTTACTTTAAAAAGTAGGCTGTAAGTCTTATATATAGACGGAATATATTCTACATTCAATAAATAAAAAGTTAAATATTTCAAGCCTTTTATTGTTTTAATCTTGATGATGGACTTACAGCTCATTGAAATCAAAACTCCAGTATGCCTATCTCAAAATGTATTCAAATTTTAGAACAAATAATTAATTTTATACGGCCTGACAAGGGCTCCGTACTGTAACCTACTACTCAGCTAACGTTAATCAACTCAAAACACCTGTGTTTTGTTTTTAGTGTATAGTGTATAAAGGTTTCCTGAGAATTTAATCTGTCATTCTTGTTCTGGTTTATCATATTGTGCTATTTCCCCCAAAAATATAATATAATTTTAGTAAATGTTCTTCTGTTGGCCTGATATTCGATTCAGAGTATTGAAGAGCACATTTACTGTTGTTGCTAGAAGAGCAGTCTAAATTATTATGGCATGGATTCTAGTGTAGCAAATTTTTCAGTTAAGCACAAACTAAACAGAACTGATTAGTTAAGATTAACAGATTTTTAAGATTAGTAATGACGTTTACACCAAATTACAATTTTACCTATGTATATAGGCAATCAGATAATGGTTAAAAATCAGATAATGGTTGCCTCTTTTAGTTGCCAGGGGTGAAAATTAGTCATCCTTAACATTTTTGATGTTTTGGATTCACTACAGCTGGAGAACAATTAAATACAAAATATGTTGATCTACTGGGTGATTTTTAATCATTTTCCCAGATAGTGTATAGATTTTTAGACATTTTATTATCTCAAACAGCCTGAAAAATAGTGCATTTAGCTGACGTAAATGTGAAAAAAATCTTCCCGGGGGAGCATGCCCCCAGACACAGGTCCTTCTAAAAAAAATAGCATATTGTGATAAAGTTCATTATTTTCCATAATGTAATGATAAAAATTTAACTTTCATATATTTTAGATTCATTGCACACCAACTGAAATATTTCAGGTCTTTTATTGTTTTAATACTGATGATTTTGGCATACAGCTCATGAAAACCCACAATTCCTATCTAAAAAAATTTGCATATTTCATCCGAACAAATAAAAGAAGTGTTTTTAATACAAAAAAAGTCAACCTTCAAATAATTATGTTCAGTTATGCACTCAATACTTGGTCGGGAATCCTTTTGCAGAAATGACTGCTTCAATGCGGTGTGGCATGGAGGCAATCAGCCTGTGGCACTGCTGAGGTGTTATGGAGGCCCAGGATGCTTCGATAGCGGCCTTAAGCTCATCCAGAGTGTTGGGTCTTGCGTCTCTCAACTTTCTCTTCACAATATCCCACAGATTATATGGGGTTCAGGTCAGGAGAGTTGTCAGGCCAATAGACCTTATTCACAGCAGCGCCATCTTTGATTTTTAACAGGAATGAAAGCGAGGCTGTGAGGGATAGACCTCCATCTCTTCAGTGGGTTGTACTGCTATTAAATGTGTTTGTGGATTGTTCTGCTGACGAATGCAAAAATATGTTTCTGAGAAATTCCAGTAGACCAAATAATCCAGACAATATGATCTGTTTAAAATTATAAGTGATCTAGGAGCTTTATACAGCTTTTTACAGCGGATCCCATTGAAAACACAGTAAGTCTATCCCTCACAGCCTCACTTTCATACCTGTCATGGCGCTGGTCTGAATAAGGTCTATTGAGCACAGTAAACCATTTACCAGTGGTTTTGGCACTGTGAGCAGGTGCCAGGTCGTGCTGAAAAATGAAATCTTCATCTCCATAAAGCTTTTCAGCAGATGGAAGCATGAAGTGCTCCAAAATCTCCTGAGGCTGATAGCTAGCTGCATTGACCCTGCCCTTGATAAAACACAGTGGACCAACACCAGCAGCTGACATGGCACCCCAGACCATCACTGACTGTGGGTACTTGACACTGGACTTCAGGCATTTTGGCATTTCCTTCTCCCCAGTCTTCCTCCAGACTCTGGCACCTTGATTTCCGAATGACATGCAAAATTTGCTTTCATCCGAAAAAAGTACTTTGGACCACTGAGCAACAGTCCAGTTCTGCTTCTCTGTAGCCCAGGTGCATGCCTGTGCACGGTGGCTCTGGATGTTTCTACTCCAGACTCAGTCCACTGCTTCCGCAGGTCCCCCAAGGTCTGGAATCGGTCCTTCTCTACAATCTTCCTCAGGGTCCGGTCACCTCTTCTCGTTGTGCAGCGTTTTTTGCCACACTTTTTCCTTCCCACAGACTTCCCACTGAGGTGCCTTGATACAGCACTCTGGGAACAGCCTATTTGTTCAGAAATTTCTTTCTGTGTCTTACCCTCTTGCTTGAGGGTGTCGATGATGGCCTTCTGGACAGCAGTCAGGTCGGCAATCTTACCTATGATTGCGGTTTTGAGTAATGAAACAGGCTGGGAGTTTTTAAAAGCCTTGAGAAGGAATCTTTTGCAGGTGTTTAGAGTTAATTAGTTGATTCAGATGATTAGGTTAATAGCTCGTTTAGAGAACCTTTTCATGATATGCTAATTTTTTTAGATAGGAATTTTGGGTTTTCATGAGCTGTATGCCAAAATCATCAGTATTAAAGCAATAAAAAGACCTGAAATATTTCAGTTGGTGTGCAATGAATCTAAAATATATGAAAGTTTAATTTTTATCATTACATTATGGAAAATAATTAACTTTATCACAATATGCTAATTTTTTTAGAAGGACCTGTATAGTTCTAGAGGTACCTGATTTTTTTTACTTTCCACCACACGTGTCCTGTAATGTAGGCCTGTTTTTATAATAATAATAATTTAAAAAAAAACAACAAGCATAGACAATTAGGATTTCAATTCAAAATGGATTTTGAATTGCATTATAACATATATAGGCTCTACAAATGTAAATCTATTAATGTGGTATGCTTCACCACTAAATTTATTTTAGTATGCTGTACTCTATAAAGAAGGTATTTTTAAGTATGCACAACACACACACACACACACACACACACACACACACACACACACACACACACACACACACACACACACACACACACACATGCATACTATGTACAAGCACATAAATATTTACAAGCACAAATATTTGACTTTGAAAAACATTAAAATGCCACTAGGGGGAGACCAAGGCAAAAAAAAAAAGGAATGGAAGACCATATTGAAAACAAATACAAGCGTGTACATTATTCTAAACAAAAGCAAGTATAATCTGCTTGGTGCTTATAAATGCACAAAATGGTTATTTGAAGTGTATGTGTGCGTTTATGATATTATATTATAATGATAATGGTATGTTATTATTAAGAAATAATAATAATAATCTAGTAATACATTCAAATCTTCAACAATTTATTCAGTCATTAATACCATAAGGAAAATAGTCAACACACTGGAATAACTAGAATCACTAAATGTAGCCTACTACTCGTGGAAGTAGGGAGTATACTTTAACAACAACAACCAATAATAAATAATAAGAATAAGAATAAGAATAAACATGTATAGTGTCTCTCTTGATACTATATAATAAACGTATTTTTTTATATCCTGCCATACTGAACACAGTCTCCGCTAATGAATAATGAATTGTGAACAGAAATTACAGATTGATCATATTTTCATTCAGGCATCATGCTGGACATCTGTGCGGCGTTGAAGGACCTCGAGGCCTCGGCACCGTTTGCTGTTCAACACTCCAGTATTGCGGCTACCGGCGGTCCAGTAGCCGTGGTCGAAGCTCGAAGCGAGAGTCTTGAGCTCTGAAGGCAGCTGTCAAACTGCGCATTATTTCTGGATTGAGTGCAAACACGAGAGCTGTGAGAGCAGCGCACGGACCGGCGGCTCATCCACTCATCTCCACAAGCGATTTGAAGCGGGCTTTTCTGAAATGGTGTCCGGGAGGGAAGAGAGCCCCGGCGGCAGGCCCCAGGATACTCGACCATAACGGTTAAAGCTAACAGTGTTAGCCGAGACTGGTCGGATACATTTCCTCTGTTTTTATACGCGCCTCGCCGCCTATTTATTTTTACATCGCTTTACTGTTCAGTAAAAATACACTTTTTTTCGGGGGATCAACCATTTCGTTCCTGGGGAACTTTGTTGAAGTTGTTTATTTTCCGTTACTTCATCGTTAATGCACTAACAACAGACCTGTGTGTTTAAAACCAGTATTTGACTTCCGCTTTGTCCACATTTCAGTTCCTCGCGTTGTTAACGCGACTTTGACAGTCATTCTGTCGTTGTTATTGTTTCGCCGCAACCTGAGGACTGACCACAAAGCGTCCCGATGGAGGACAATGACAACATGGACTATTTTTACCAGCAGGTTTTGCAGAAGGACGTGACCCGGCGGCTGCAGGTTGGCCCGGATCTCATAGACTATCTGAGCGACCCGCAGAGGTCCTTGGACGTGGAGCAGGACAAACCCCGCCTGGATAAAACCATAGATGAGCTGACAGGATGGGTCAATTCCAGCAATTACAAGGTAACTGACATGACTTGTAACCTGCTTTGTGGGGTGCATATTTAAATTAATGTGTGTTTTAAGCCAGATTGCATGTATAATGTTATGAGGATGCATGCATTGTTCTGGAGTGACATTCTCGAGCTAAACCCAACATTTTATTCTCATATAATCTCTTATTGCATGTAAATCACCTATTGCATTAGGCCTGTTGTGCATCAAACTGACAGAAAAATACAGGAGTTTATTCATGAGAGGCTTCAGTCTGCTCAAATAATACATTAATATCAATGTGCATACATTACATATTCATTTGTGTCTGAGAGAGTGGGTTTGCTGGTGGGGGTGTTGTGAGGATGGGGGAGGGTTTTGTGGGTATTGTTACACTGGGGCTAAAAAGGCACATGTCACTGCAATGCATATGATTAACCCTTTTACATAATGCTTTTTTTGTGTGATTTATTGATTATGAAAAGCTGTTTGAGGATGCTTGCTTGTCATGTTTGGCCCGGGTCTTTTATGCTGGCTCATACTGCTGCAAAAATGGTCACTTCTGCTTTATTTCCCATTTCTGTTTGTGTGAATCGAAACATGATTGAGTAGGGATGTTTTAAAAGCAGCATCAGACAGCTGATAGCTCAAATCTTCAGGGACGGATGTTAATGGATGGCTATGACATCAGACTCATTGAGGTTGGGTTTTAGAAATGATGGCGGTGATTCATAAATTGGAGGCACAGCTGCAGGCTTCTAGAAATATATGTGGTTTGATAAATGCAGGGTATCAAATTCTTTGTCCCACTCGTTGAAGATCTGGTAGACCGTTTTCATCTCTGCTAAAATATTTATGTAATTCGATTTTCTTTTAATATTTAATATACACTTCCGTAAAAAAGTTTGGGGTCAGTTAATTTTAATTAGTAATATTTTTCGTTAGCAAGGATGCATTACAGTGAAGAATTTATAATGTAACAAAAGAATTATGTTTAAAATTAATGCTGTTTTTTTTAACTCTCTATTAATAAAATAAAAATATTTATTTTAAAAAAAGAAAAAATGTAAAAAATAAATAAAAGCAGCATAACGGTTTTCAACATTGATAAGAAATGTTTCTTGAGCAGAAAATCAGCATAGTAGAATGATTTCTGAAAGATCATGTGACACTGAAGCAGTGCTTCTTAAAGAGGGAAGTGCTCACCATGCTCGATGCAAAATGATCTAAGAATGGACTTGATTTACACATCAAATGTTTATATGTCACACAAGGAAGAAACCGGAAATGCTTACTGATTGAATTAACTTGAAGAAATTAGGTTAATCCATAAAGTGTGGCTGAACCCATTGCTAAGTGTGTAGATGAACGCTGGCCAATAAAACGCATTTAAATTATTTCCGAAATGAAATGACCAGGTGTTCTCCAGTTTTGCCTTTCAGGTGCTCACACACACACACACACACACACACACACACACACACACACACACACACACACACACTCTGTTGTCTTTACTCAGGACTCTCTCTGGATGCTTTGCCTAAAATAGGTCATAACTGGAGCTTCTGTGATGTAGTGAATATTTGATTGTTTCTCTGGAATGTGAACTTCCATCCTGCATTGCCAAGAAACACTGCAGCGTTCCCACCGCAATCCTCAAATATAGTCCGTCTCACAATCTTATTTTCATTCACCCACTCACACACAATAACAACAGTCATTCTTAAAGACATAGTGCACAATGACGCAAAGTTCTGTCAGATCCTGAATCAGCAGAATCGTGTGTTTAAAAATGTCGTGAGAGGAAATGTGAGGTTTGACGTTTTCAGCTGATTTGTCTCTTTCTTGTTTGGTGTCAGGTTGCGTTGGTGGGGATCGATATTGTCAGCGCATTCGTGGATCGGCTGGCTGATCGCTTCAGAGGTCATGTCGTGACAGGTAAGCGGTGTGCGCACGTGCTTGTTCCACTAAAGTCCAACATTAGCTGAAGATCTTCTCCATTGAATAATCAGCAGAAAGGGGAATGCCGGGATGACTTGTCATGTATATGACACAATCCACAGGCTCAGTGCTTGTCTCTCTGCTGTTGGAGCCCTGCCCTCTCCTGTTACCACGGAGACGGGTTGTTATGATTGTAACAGATTACACACACACACACACACACACTCATCATACCTCATTCATCTGAAAACATGGAACAAACGGAGTAGAGAGAAAGGAATGAGATGACTTCACACCCAGTCTGCCTGGCGTACAAAAAATGTTGAAAGTTAAAGATGGAGGGTCATTTCTGGTCATTGTTACATTAAATTATCTTTCAAACAGATGGTCACACCATTGTTTGTGCCAATGGTACTGTGTCAGATTAATCAAAAAACGACAAAAATTTTGTTTGGTTTACAAATGGTTGTCTTTGCATATTGCAAGCTGGGATAGGAAAAGTATATTTGATTAAATGTACATTATTATAGGGGTGCTTGCGATCATCAAAATGCAAAGGCTGCAATTTAATTAAATAAATATATGTGCTGCATGTTTTAGAGTGAAGTTCAGCACCATGTGCTTTTACACGCTCATGATTCAGTGTTTTAGTGTCTTCGAGCAGCCCTGTTCAGGGTTAGGGCTGATCCACACCATCTCATCTCTGCATCTGCTTTGTTCTGAGTTTGGGTTTCTCATAACATGCGACAACCATCCTCACAAACTTGTAATGAGAAACGTTTGTAAACTGGCTCTTGTCAACACATGAGTCTTGAATCAAAATCGACACATCACTAGTAATGTGGTGATCAGTTCATTCATGCAAGTTAATCCACAATAAAAAAATCTTTATTCAAAATCTGAAAATGTACTTCCTCTCTGGAATGATGTTCCTTCTGATAACATCAGTTTGACGGCTTGAACTGTCATTCTGCTGCAAGCTTTGTTAACGAGCTGAACGTAACGCCCATTTTTATAGATCCAATCAATTCCCACGGAGAAAACCAAGCCACGCGCTCAATTTTTCTCATTCAATATTCCATTTCGTTAATAAAATACGTAACCATACTGAAATAAAGTTGGTCGCAACTTCCGGTTCACGCTGACATTAAAGTCTGGCTAAGGTCAGCCATACATATGTGTTGTAATTTTACATTTGTGATGTAAAATAAAATAATCATAATTATTATATATCTCTTAAATACTCAATATTTTATTTTACCCTGAAATATTACAATATAAATTTCTTATTCTTTTATAATTATAATAATGATGATTATTATTATAGTAATACTGATATATAATTGCAAAATTGTGCAGCTCTAAAAACATACGCAGGCAATCACAAATAGCAGTCACAGTTTTCATCAGAAAAAATCTATCTTTTCCAGCTTGTGCAGCCCTACATCATTGTATTGTCTCTTAACCCCTTCTTTTGCACTTTTTCCTCAGTGGTGCCCGCGTTAGTTGACCGTCTGGGGGACGCAAAGGATCAGGTTCGAGAACAGGCACAAGGGCTCATTTTGAAGCTGATGGATCAGACGACAACACCCATGGTGAGCTAACCATACAGCGGATATGACCCTCACTATTACACCCATGCTGACAAACAATAAAAAAGAATCATAAAACTGCTGTCTAGTGTGTGTGTGTATGAGCTGCTGGGTGAATAGAAACACATTGGGTCATTTTTGTACTTGCTACTGCCAGTGATTCATCATTCCCTTCAGAGCTCATCACTTTCTCTCCTGCTTTTGTAGTAACGAATCACGTTTTCACTGTTTCTTTTTCCCTGTCTCTGTGTAGAACGTTTGGGAGAGGCTGATTCCTGGCTTCAAACACAAAAACTTCCGCAGTCGAGAGGGACTCTGCTTTTGCTTGGTTGCCACACTAAATGCGTAAGTCCTCACACAATCCCATACATTCTCAATTTGTAAACACTTCCATATTTGCCCTGGGAATCTTGTCCAACAGGTGGCGCTGATTTTCCATATCACAGTATTGTGATGCGATCACATCTCTTCGGTTTATCACAGATAGGACTGGATTCTATTTGTTCAGCATCCCAGAATTCCCTGCCGGTTTTGACATCTAAATTCACAGACTTTTTAATGTAATCTACAGACATTCACACCATTCAAGCTCCTTGTCTGTCAAACACTGTGAACACACTCGGCCCGCTGAGGTAATCCTCTTACCTGCCTGTATCGGTTCCAGGAAGGTCAGATTAACAGACGTTCTCACTGAAGCGCTACATAAACGCTCATACACAAACAAAACTAGTTTCTCAGTAACTTTACTCCTCGTTGTTGACAAAAGAGCTGTCACATAATCAACGCTGTATACACTCAGCTTCAAACTACACTGTTATTATAATGATAAGATGTTATGTAGCATAAAGTTAGCTTTTATTACAAGCAAGTTTGACATTGCTGTTGTTTGGGTTTTGTATTACATTAAAGCGATAGTTCACCTTAAAATGAAATCATCTTTGTCCTGTTGGACTTATTTTGAGAAATGTCTGGGTTTTTTTTTTGTCCGTACAATGAAAGTCAATGGTGTCCAGTGCTCATTGACAGCAGTCTTCAAAATATCTTCTTTTGTGTTCCTAAAATTAATCTAACAGTGTATAAAATGATTTTTATTCAAGTTATAATTAAACTGGTTATTGGAGGACGCTTTTACAAGGCAAGGCAAGTTTATTTATATAGCACATTTCATACACTATGGCAATACACCATGGCAACATTCAAAGTGCTTTACAGAAAGGAATTAAAATAATCACAAAATAAAAGCAAGGAAAATTAAAAACGGTTATAAAAGAAATTAAATTAGTTAAATTAAAAAATCAGTTATTAATTAAAAGAGTAAAAAGATGATGCATAGATAAACTTCTCATCTGGCAAAACACCGGCATATCATATTTTTCACAACTCCCAGTTTTACTCTGAGATTTTCCCATGGTGATTACACTGTGTCTGTGGAGTTCTTTTTGGCGCACCTAAAAAATCTATTGGCCGTCTCCGATGGACACGATTTTCCCCCTAAAATCGGACAGGAGGAGCTCTAGTAAACAAGTATTATTTCAGTGTTTCTACTTTAAAATGTAACTTTTGATTCAAGGATTCAATGTCTTAATTGACGTTTCTTTGTAAGTAATTGTGAAATTTACTAGTGATTTCTTAGGCCCTGTTTACAGCTGGTATTAAGATGTGTTTTGGTGGATCGGGTCACAAGTGGACGAGACGCATACCCGTTTACACCTGGTGTTTTTATCCCTCTCTTTTGTCCACTTTCAACCCCTTCTGTCCTGATTTCTTTGAGGTGAGGGTCTATGGGTGGGTAAATGTATGGGTTTATTCAGATCTTTCGATCTGATGAACAAAATAAGCTAACGCAATGTTCACATGAACAGACCCGGGGACGACGTAATAAATTATTGGACAAGCTCAAAACGTTTTAGACGCGTTTACACCTGTATTTAGTGTCGTCCACTTGTTATCAGATCGACCAAAACGCATCTTAATTCCAGGTGTAAACGGGGCCTAAATGAAAATGGTTCCAAAGTAAATCCTACCTACACACATTTTTTTCCAGTGTTGTACATGCTTGTAGAATGTGAACTTGTTGTGAACTGTTTAGTCTAAGCTGACTCGCACTCAGTATTTCTTTGTTTCTCTCTTTCTCTTAGTTTCGGTGCTCAGCCCTTGAGTTTGAGTAAATTTGTTCCACATCTCTGTTCGCTAACAGGAGACCAAAACCCCCAGGTATGTCTGTGTATGTATGTAATGCTCGGAATGTGTGTGAAAAAGTAAAGTGAGTTGGACACACTCTGTTTCTGTCCTTTGTGTGTGTGTGTGGGAGGGAGGCAGTCTGCTCTAATGTTAGGCTTTAGACAAGAACAGCTGAATTCAAGCTCCTGCTGTGCAAATGGAGCACTCGCAGAGATGAGCATTAGATTTGGAGGTTGAGATGGAAGAAATGGGGAAAACATCTTTTAGAGATTTGAAAAGGGAAGTCTTGATCAATATCATGGTTTCACTCATATATACACTACCGGTCAAAAGTTTTAGATCAGTAAGATTTTTTATGTTTTTAAATGAAGTCTCTTCTGCTCACCAAGGCTGCAATTATTTGATAAAAAATACAACAACAAAAAACAGTAATATTGTGAAATATTATTACAATTTAAAACAGCGGTTTTCTATGTGAATATATAGTGAAGTGTAATTTATTCCTGTGATCAAAGCTGAATTTACAGCATCATTACTCCAGTCTTCAGTGTCACATGATCCTTCAGAAATTATTATAATATGATGCTCAAGAAACATTTATGATTATTATCCATGTTGAAAACAGTTTTTTACATTTTTATTTCAGGATTCTTTGATGAATAGAAAGTTCAAAAGAACAGAATTGATCTGAAATTGAAAGCTTTTGTAACATTAATCACTACCATTCAAAAGTTTGGGGTCAGTAAGAATTAATTTTTTATTTTTGGGGGAAAGAAATTAGAAAATACTTTTATTCATCAAGGATGAGTTAAATTGATCAAAAGTTACAGTAAAGACATTTATAATGTTAGAAAAGATTATATTTTAAATAAATGCTGTTCTTTTGAACTTTCTATTCATCATAGAATTTTGGGGGAAAAAATGGTACACGACTGTTTTCAACATTGAAAATAATCATTTATGTTTTTTGAGCATAAAATCAGCATATTAGAATGATTTCTGAAGGATCATGTGAATCTGAAAACTGGAGTAATTATGTTGAAAATTCAGCTTTCAAATTACATTTTAAAAATATATTAAAATAGAAAACAGTCATTTTAAATTGTCATAATATTTCACAATATTACTGTTTGTCATTTTTTCATCAAATAAAGCAGCCTTGGTGAGCAGAAGAGACATCATTTAAAAACAAAAAAAATCTTACTGATCTAAAACTTTTGACTGGTAGTGTATATAAATAGAGAGAGAGAGAGATGTTTATTAAATTAATCAAATGTGACTGTAAAAACATTCATGTAAAAAAGATTACAATTTCAAAGAAATGCTGTCAAAAAAAAAAAAAACTGCCTATTCATCAAAGAATACAGATTTTTATTTATTGCAGTTTCCAGAAAAAAGTCTACTCATTTCAACATTGATAATAGTAATAATAATAATAATGAATGTTTCTTCAGCAGCAAATCATCATATTAGAATGATTTCTGAAGAATCATGTGACACTGAAGACTGGAGTAATGATGCTGAAAATTCAGCTTTGCATCCCAGGAATTGCATTTTAAAATTGTAATATTTATTTAATAACATTACTGTATATTTGATCAAATAAAATATATGTAGTCTTTGTGAGCTAAGAGAGTTCTTTTAAAAAAACATAAAATCATACCGACCCCAAACTTTCAAACAGTAGTGTATTATAAATCAGCGTTTATACAGATAGCAATTTTATCGTTTCACAAACTCTCATCGAAAATGAGTTAATTTCAGTCGCTGATTGAACGTGGGATTGTTGCATGATCCACTTGTAGTTGTGTTTCCAGGTTGATTGTGTGTGGTGTGTTCCACAGGTACGGGAGGCAGCGATATCAACCCTAGTGGAGGTGTATCGGCATGTGGGAGAGAGAGTAAGAGTAGACCTCATCAAAAGAGATCTGCCGTCTGCGCGGTTAGTATGATTTACTGTTGAACCCAAACCCATAATGCTTTCTAGAAATATTTATTTAACTTAATGACACCGCGCTAAGCCAACGAGCATCATTCTGTCCCAAACCCAATCACATGTTGTGCCCACACCACAGTTGTGTTGACAGTTTCTGGATTGTTATAATTACTGACTTGACTTCAATCTAGCTGATTGTTTGTGGGCGTATTTTGGGGCGATTTATTATGAAGAATTGTACAAATATTAGCACATGCACATATGATGGACACACCTATATTTAAAGGTGCATTTTGCATGTGGGAATTGTGCGCAAGTTAGAAAAGCTACTCATTTGTGGGTATTCATTGATTTTCAGGTATGACCATTGAATATTTATAAGTGCATTTTAACATATTTGAAATGTTTCAGAACATATTTGATTTCATTTAAATTCATGTTTACACTTTATTTTGATAGTCCACTTTAGACATTCTACTAACTATAAGTAACTTTACGACTACATGTCAACTTATTCTACTAACCCTGAACTAACAGTACCCTAAATGAGTTAGCTGACTTGTAGTTGCAAATTAATGAGAGTTTGTTGACATGTAGGTTAAAAACAACATGCATTACTGACGTGCATTTTTTTGCATGTGTATATTTTTTACACAATCTTTGATAGACTACAATAGATCAGTGGGGCCATTTTTGTGTCTTATGAACATTAATTTTCTATCCACACATTATCCCTGGGTGGGATTACTTTTTTCTCTTGAGATCAGCCTATTGATTTAATAAAAACCAAAGAGCTCTGAAACTGCTTTAAATTATCATAGAACTCTATTTATTAGTCTATCATTCCAGTTCTATTGAGTATTTCAATACATGCACTGTATTATCGTCTGGAGACTCAAAGGAGTGTGTTTGTTATGTTAGTGATGCGTGTACTGTAAACTTACTAAGAAATTTCTTTATGGGTTTCCTATTATGGAGTGGTGAAACTCTATTTACATTGTGTTTAAGAAAGGCTTCCTTGTAATCTGAAAGAGTCTTGCAGGCTGACATCAGTGTGCGCTGCTGATCTGTGATAAATTGAGTTTTTGAAGACTGTCTAATACTCCTGCATTCCTCTCTGTCTGATGTAGTCTTCAGGCGCTTGGACAGACTCCATTGGCTGCATCTTGAACATTTCATGATCACTTTACTAATGCCAGGGAGGGATTCTGAATCAAATTTGTTTCTGAACATAATGGATTCTTTTCTGGAGGAATCCATGTTGTTGTGTCTTCCCCCCCCCCTCTTATGGTTTCATGGTCCTAGATTTTGGCACTGTTGCACTACATTAATTCTTCCAGGAGTCAGTTCAGAGTGATTCATGTTTAGTGTTATCCAGATGTTTCAATACAAACTGAACTATATGGAGTGGATGATCCTTATGCTGTGTATGGTCAGCCTGGTTTCAGTAGGAACGGTGTGTGTCAGATGGATTGTCTGGTGTGTGACATGGTTATGACTCTGACACATCGCTATCTCAGACAATAAGGCTGGTCAAGAACACAAAGGTGCTTGTGTCTGCATTGGTTTGTATTTTGTGCATTTCATTGCTTTTTCTAGTAACACCGTATCCTAACCCGACTCAACGCCACCACACGCGATAAAAGGTATCTTTTCACAGACTTTAGATTTACAAAGCTCTCATTACTAGGAGTGGAAGATGCAATGCACAATATGGTGGAATAAGTCACGCCTTCTAAATAAAAGAGCCAATCTGTAAAGCCATTTACAGCTGCTGTCAGGAGATTTAGAAACCGTCAATGTTCTGAGACGTGCCATTATGAATTCCGATTTTTTCAGAAAAGGCTTTTTTTTTTTGTGATGATTTGAGTGTTTAGAAACAAATCTTATGAGATGATTGTTGTCAGATTTCATTGGTGATTTTAAATATGAAATTTAATCTTAAGCTTGGTCAGGGTTCTCAAGTTTGATCAAAAGCTTGGAGTGAGATCACATGCGGTTAGGGGAGGAGCCCTAATGGAGCCCCGCCCCCACCCCGCCCCCCAATTTTACCCATTGTTCATAATTAACCAGCACAAATTGAAATTGTAACAATTGGTAACGACAGAGCAATTCATCACATCAAATATACTCTTTAATATTATATTTCAAAATTACAAATATACAAAAATTACAAAAATATAACAAATTGCTCCAAACAGTTTGGAAAAACTAATATTTTTGCATTTTGAATGTGTCTAGTCTTAAAGATAAAATCTTAAAGATTTTAAAGATAATTTAAAATATATGTTTGCTTTTTTCCTGACATCTTTGAAAAATACAAATGCAAAATGATTAATGTATGTTTTGACAGGATATAAAATATTACCCAGAGCACTCTGCTTTAATACATGTAGCCTTAATGTAACTAGCAATACTATTAATACAGTATAATTAAAAAATAAAATGAAGAAATACATCTTCATTCCTTCCCATACCCACTAACATTTCCCTTAGTTTCAGATAAAGTAAGCTAGCCAAACTGAGCCAAAGCTTCTGGCCTGGTTGCAAAGTAGTTGTAGAGTTTTTTACTGCATCAATAATAATGTATACGATGGGCTATATATTAACTGTTCTAGAAAAACGTTAGACGAGGTTTCTTCCAAATTACCTTCTCCATCACGACCATAGGATCACGACGCGTGTTAGCGCGGTGTTGTTGGTTACCTAGTAACGAAACGAACTTACGGTGACTGAGAATGTTCCGTCAACTTCCGTGTGTTCGCGCATCTATGTTGCTTTGTAACGAACGCAATCTGGCCGAGTTACGTGCTTCACTTTGTGTGCCTGCGCCTCGTATAAAACGTTATATATAAAGCTTGCAGGACAACTTGGTTGGCATTGATTTTCTGCGTGAGAAATACACGGTGTGGCGTGTGAGCGTGTGAACTGGTTGAATTGCGTGTGTCTCACGGCCAATGCGTGATACTTGAGAACCCTGAGCTTGGTGTTCATCTTTGGAGAATTTGATGTTTCTGCATTCAAAGACATAGCTGTACTTGCATGACTGAAATGGCTGCCCGAGAGGCGTTTCAAATATGGCCACCGAGTGGAATGACTTGCCTTGAAAGGACTTTGGTGCAGTGCACTTGCTGAGAGACCCTGCCCACATGTTCTTATGATTGGCTGTGATTTTATTTATTTATTTATTTATTTATTTATTTTTTGATAGATTTTTCCTCGTTACGTCTGGTCTTAGCAGACTAATTGCTTGTCGCTGAAATCTTATCGCGTAATGTCTAGTTAGGACACGGTGGAAGAATGCATCATACTGAAATTCTGGCTCATAAAAAATAGTTTATATATACACAAGCATTTTGAAAAAAATCTATGCATCTTGCATGATATATTAGTATCTTTAATAAAAAAAACTTTATTTTATTAATTCATTTAGATAAGTTAGTGTAGAATTTGTATCGATATTTTGCAAGACAAATTTGGACAGATTTTAGTGGATCAGTGGTTACATTTTAAATATCCAATTTTGAACAGTATATATTGACCAATTAAATTCAAAATAATCTCTATTATCAGCCAATGAAAAATATTATATCGATTAGGGCTGTCACTTTTTATTCGATATTCGAATATGCATTCGAACATGACGTGAAATATCCGTATTCGAACTATAAATAAACTATCCGGTTTTTAAAGTGCCATGTTTAGCGCATTTTTTACAGTCTATGATTAGACCGTTTGTTTTTTTATTTTATTGTTTGCCATCTCATCCAGGAGTGGGCGCTCTAAACGTATGTTAGCGTTGGCCCATGACCAAATCAAGCGAATAATTGCCAATAGTCTCCCTGTTTCGAAAATGGAAGATAACGCACAGAACGGCCAGCCTGAGTGGAGAATTACGACCCCAACTCATCTAAAAAGTAGTGTCTGGAAATATTTTGGGTTCTACACCGTAGATACCACTTCTCTCAACATTGACGCGCAAATACCTGTGTGTGCGCGCGCGCTCCGAGCGCGTTCTCCACCGCGGGGAACATCGCCAATAAAAAGAGAGCCGCACTTGATCCAGATCAAGTTGATTAGTTGGTGTTTCTAGCAAACAATATTAAGAAATGAATTAGGCTAGGTTATAGGCCTTACTCCTGCTGCTGTTTAAGCTGTCAAGGTTTTGTTTGTGCCGTGCTGTTCCGATTCAGTTTTTTTTTTCTTTTCATGTAGCCTACTTTTGTGATTGGCTATGCATAGTGCCACTTCATATAGATTAAGTTGATAACCTGCTGTTTAAAACATTAAGTCAAAGATTTTTTTTTTTTCAGACAGGCCTGAGTCCTGTTTATGACTGTCAGACTGTTAATAAATTTGTGATTGAATCTCCGTTATGGTGTTTTTCTTTTCTTTTTTTGGTGGGGGAGCGGGGCTCGTAGAAATTCGAATATATTCGAATACATTGCTTGATATCCGATAACCGTTCGAATTTGATTTTTCTCAAAAGTGACAGCCCTAATATCGATATACACTGCGTAGCCCCCCCTGAAAATAGATCCAGCTCTTGATGGAAATAAGTTAACATAACAACATTTTTTTCCATCAAGAGGTGCATACATTTTTGGTCAAGATCTTGAATTGACTCAGCAAGAGTCCAGCACTCTGTAAAGTCTCCTCCAGCACATCCCAGAGACTCAATGAATTTAAGGACTCAGAGGTTCTTCATGCTCCCTCACTACCATTCTTTCACAGTTCGTGCCTGATGAATCTTGACACCGTTATCCTGGAATATGCATGTGTCTTCCTACATGGTTGTTTAAGAAATGAAAAGCTACACACTCCATCAATTAGGGTTAGAAGAACTTTTCCCAAGTAAATAGCATGCTAGAAACATAATAATCACTGCAATAATGATCCAATCATAGACTATTAAGCATTTGCCTATTTAAATAAATAAAATGAAAATTGGCCAGAACGTGTACATCAGTTAGTAGAGAATATTTGAGTTCACACTCTTCTCCCTTTTTTTTGGTATGTATAATTTTTTGGGCCGATGTTGTTTGTCTCTCACACTTTGCCTTTGGAATCCTGTTGCATCACATCATATTGATATGATCTAATCTGATCTCACACTCCAGGGTTGGGCACACATGCCTGAAAATCACTCTAAGCTACTGTACATACAAAAACTGTAATTCAGAGGCTGCGCTGCCCTCATCTGACCAAGAGATAGCGGGTACAGGAAAGGACATGTGTGTTGTTGACATGAATGCGGTTTGAAAGGACAGGGCCATGAGCTGGGGGCACACACACACACACACACACACTGTCAGTCAAAACAGGAAGGAAGGAGAGCGAGAGGGCAGTCTAAAGCGACTGAGCCAAGGCAAGACACGGGGGGGTGGCAGTGAGGAGAGGGGGAATGCAAGTGGTGCTTAAGTGTGTGTGTGTGTGTGTGTGTGTGTGTGTGTCTCCATGCCTGGAGGGGGAGGGGTGGGAGCCCTGTCTCTGAGCTCCACAGCTTTAGCCCCTCCCACTGGTGTGTGTTCCAGACTGGAGGTTATGTAAAGGGGAATAGAATCTTTGTGCTGTCTATCTCTCTCTCACACACACAAACTGGTAAACAGTTTGTTAGTTTTCTGTGGCGGACACACGGCAGTGGAGTCTTTTCAGCGATCCTCTTGTGTATGTGAAGGGCAGTATGTCTGAGCAGGTGGGTGGGACCGCGCATGCCGTCCTCTTTCACCCTTTTCATCTTATTCCTCTCATCGCATGTTCTCTTTCTTCTCAGTCTTGACTGTTCATTCACTTTCTCTCTGTTTCATTGCATTTTAGCCCCTGTGTCGTCTTCAGCGGCACCATTTTGGTTAGAAAGAGCAGAGATCCTAAACCGCTTGCGTTAATAGGGATTGATGATCTGTGATTCTGCATGTGTAAGAACATGCCTGATTCGTCTGGACTGCAAGCACTGCGTTTAGCGCGCGCACACTCACACACACAAACAAACACACACAACATCTCACATGTGGTCTTGAATGTGAATTTACATGCATATTGCATGTGAGAAAGTAAATGCGCACGTTGTTGGTTCATGACTGAAGAAGGTCTGCAGGGCCAGCAAATTTATCCAAATATCGTTTAGTCTCATATTTTAAGCATCATTCTTGATATTTTGTAGCTGTACTTTAGTGTTCGATCTGCTATACATTGAGGGACAGTAATTGTGCTGCCGTGTCTTGTTAATTGTTCCTTGTGCTGAAAATAGTCTTGTTGAGTTTGGCAGGCATTTCAAGACTAGTAATTAAGCATCGACTTGTAAGTGCACACTGCAGATGTGCTTTATTTTAAATATGTCTTTTTTTTTTGTAATGCTTCTATTTGTTACAGTGGTTATCACTGTGATAGTGGTTTGTCTGTGTTGTATCATGTATTGCCTTTAATACATATTTTATGGCTGAAACATTTTTCAAGTAAATGAATGGACTTTAAAGTTACTTGGCTGAATATTTTCTGTGAGTGATGTTGGTCGGGTTCTGACAGCAGTGCATTGAATGTGTAGAAAGACAGACTTGTCTGTATTTGTTTCTGTAGGAAGCAGCATTATTGTGATGGACAGATTAAGGCCTTCGGTGCCGTTGCAACGGTTTTATTCTGTTGCAAGATGCGTTTTACTTCACAAAGCTTTTTTGTTATGCAGTAAAACAGAAAGAGATATGTTTATTGCATTTCCATTGCACCATACCATCGCTTTATGGCTGGGTGATATTACTAAACAAATATAATTTTTGTTTTGTTTTTTTTGTTTTAGCCTTTTGTTGATTTTCAATTTGTATCTTTTTTCCTACTCCGTGAATCCACAATTTCAACCAAACAGCCATTGGGGCAAAATAGAATAAAATTATTTAATGCAGAAGTAAAATACAGTATTTAAAAATTAAAAGTAGGCTTGCTTTCTAGACTGCTTTTTGCTAAATGGACCCAAAGAAGAATATTTGTCATTTTTATTCATATGGATCAATTTATCCGAACTTAGTAATATTTACCTATGTATTTCTTTTACTAAAATATTTTTAAAATTAAACAACACTTCTGTGAACATATTTAAGTGATGACATGAGTGAATCTTTAAATCTGAATTTTAATTCGATTAACTGAAACTGACCATTGGAACAGATTCAGGGAAATGAACTTGTAAAACCTCTGTCTTGACGCTTTCATACTTGCAGGACAAAGAAAGTTCGTGAAACTAATGACACGGTTTTAGGAAACTTGATGCCAAAAAAAGTGTGTTAAAATCATAAATTTGGGAGGTTTTGCGTTCAGGATGCATTGTTACTGTTTTACTGTATTTTTAATCCGATAAATGCAGCCT
Organism: Semotilus atromaculatus; assembly: GCA_031834385.1. NCBI lineage: Eukaryota > Metazoa > Chordata > Actinopteri > Cypriniformes > Leuciscidae > Semotilus > Semotilus atromaculatus. The sequence goes on from JAULUF010000022.1 coordinate 40,000,381, forward strand.
GATAAAAAATAAAATAAAAAAAACATAAGAAAATCTTATCGACCCCAAACTTTTGAACAGTAGGGTACGTTGCCAGCAAAATGATTGACTATTTGATATCACCCAACTCTACTACACCCCATAATGCCTTACTTTGTGATTGTTTTCTTGGTTAGGAGAGCAGAAATATGACTATAATATTCTTGCTAATGTTTGTTTTAATATCAATCTCAAATTATCTCTGTTCTGTGCGTTTCAGGTTACAGACCATTCTGAGCCGTTTTGATGAAGTGCTGAATTCGGGGAACATGGCCCTCAGCCTGAGTCAAGGTAAGTTAGCTTTTAACTAGCTGAATCTTGTTTGCAACACTCGTCTCCATTAGCTTCGGTTACAATGCTAATATTAGTCTTTGTCAGTGTCTTTGACCACAGTCCTGAACATAAGCCTGTGACATCTGAGCCCCAGCTTTAACCGGAATGCTACTTTCATCTAAATGCTAATCCTCATGTTTTTCATTAGCATTAGCATTACTAGAGGGTTACCATCAACATAAAGCGATTGGTTGCTACTTAATGCTGGATTTCTGCGTGTCCCTTCTGTCTCCAGTATGTTAGCTTTAATGCGAGTGCTAGCATCTAAAAGGGGGAGATGGTGTCAGACTTCCACGGCCTTGGAAATCTCCATGATGTATTTGGCATATGTCATGTGATGGCAGAGCTGGATCTCCAGACGGATCACACTGTGCTGCTCACATTTGTTTGTGGTATAGAGTGGTTGTGGTGTAGTAATGTGTTTTACAGTCACTTAACAAGCTATTCCATGGTTTCTTTTTTCATGGTTGCAGCTGTTGACTTTATGGGGTTAAACATGTGTTTATACATGTATTAATGGGGTCGGCTGGGTGAGGGTATCTGATTGTTGCAAGACCCGATGACCCCAGGAAACATCACTGATGATGTGTCCAGGTGCATCACATGGTGATCTTTGCTAAAAGTGGGTTCAGTAGTGTCTTTGACTTGAGTGGAGGGACAGTTCTTACCAGAGATGCACAATATATCTGTACTGGGGTTGTTAACGATTCATCGACGATCGATTTAATTGTTGATAATAATTTAATCAATAACTTAGCATTGGTCTATTAAGCAAGGTCATAATTAAGTGCCGGTGGGAGGGATTGGTGGTGGGGAGTTGATTTCATTTGTGATTTCATGTTCTCATTCTGGCTTGTTTATTGTATAAAATAAAATAAAAGTATTAAGTGCGTAGTTTTGAAGCTCATGTACACCTACCGTACAGTAAGGTATTCAAGCCATGCAATGGATTAGGTAGGCTAGCTGTTTATTTTGAACTATTATATGCTAATTTAGTTTGCTTAGTTTAACAGTATAACCGTTGAGTATATGCATCCGTTTACTGCTGGTTCATGCCTGTTCAAACTCACCATTTACATTGTCTCTGATACTTTGGACTTACCTGAATTATTTATTGTGCTTTGTGTGTTTTGAAGCAATTAGCTTTATTGTATGTCTTTAGATATAAGTGAGTTTTGGGTCTAACTATAGAGTACCCAATAATCTGATTAATAACTCTAGATTTTTTTTAATATCTCAACTTGCGGTAACACTTTTGTTTAGAGTCAAATTCTTATTATTAACTAGTTGCTTATTTGCATGCATATTACCAGGATATTGGCTGTTTATTAGTACTTATAAAGCACATATTAATGCCTTATTCTACATCCCTTAATCCTACCCAATACCTAAATTTACCAATACCTAAACTATATGACTTATAAGCATAGTTAATAGTATTGGAACCTAATCTAAAGTGTGAGCCAACTTGCTCTTTATGTTAATACAGCACTAATGCAGAGCCATTGCCTATAATCTGGAAACCAGATTCAGACTATTCCTCTGCTGCTATAGGCAATTAAATGAATAAAATCAGATTCATATTGATCTCACAGACCATACATATTTCAACATGTCTCCACAAAAGTATTGGTGAACTTCCAAAAGTGTTAAACAGTTTTTTTCACCTGGCCATGTGCCGTGAGATCTTGCCAGATGTCAGTATAAGAACAGGAAGTGGATCGATCACCATGCAACTAACTTCCTCACCAATCATTTTTAAATTTGGCAGAAGACAAAGTGGACGACATTCAAAGAGTTTTTTTTCTCTGTCCGATGGCTTTGCCAATGGAGCCGCTGTGAGGAGAGGGTTCTAGAGAGAGAGCTGTGCCTGTCACGGCATTACTCTGACACAGCGTGACAGAGAGAGTGAAAGAGCTGCCTCTTCTCAGGGCATTATAGCCATGTCTGTGGGTGACGATGGAGATGGTGAGTGCGTTTATCTAATAAGTAGTATAGAAATAACTAAGCTGTTGTGTTGTTTGTGTACATAAGGTATGCATTACACTGTTTATTTGGATTGGATGCAATCAGATGCTAGTCAGTCAGCCAGTTTTTTAATGAGGAGTTGTTGTCCAGAAAATACTCTCTCTTATGGGTATTCTTTCAGCTACTTGTCTTTAAAGTTGCCAACCATTAAAGCAATGGAATTTGTATTGGTTATAAAAACTACTTATATTGGTTTCTGCATCAGTGGGTTTTGTCCCTTGGGAGTTCAAGTGTGACCTGGTTTCTAGGGCATTTTGTTGCCTCCGCTACCCATTATTAGACTCCTCAGCTCTTGGCCTGGAAATTGAAGTACACTATGAGATGCTGTGTGTCTCTTGACTATAAATGAAGCTTTAGAGTACTTAAGTTCGCTGTTCGTTTTGGTGGGCCCTACTGCACACAGGTCCTTCTCGTCATAATCCTGATAACCAGATTAGATGGCCAGTTAAGTTACAGACTGACCAGTGAGGACTCGGACATCAACACTCACTCGGTCACTCAGCAATAGGCAATATTGTGTTAGACTGACACTGTGTTTCCAGGTCAGTTTTGACTGAGAAATGTCATGTACTAGTGTGTAGTCAGTTGCTTTTGTTTTTAAACTACCTCTGCTGTCACAATACAATAATAATACAACTCTTTCAAGAAATTATGTATTAATCTTTTTTTTTTTTTTAGCTTATTCATTGATTGGATAGAAATAATTGTGCGTTGACTTATGACAGTACACTGCGTTTCATTGTGACTTTTATGATGGGCGGCCTTTTCCCAAAAAATATTAATAAAAAATGCACCTTAACTCGTAAGTATAGAAGCAATATCTTGCTTTGAAGCCAATATTGCTTTGAAAAATATTTCTGTATGACTTTATATTAAGGTGTCGTAGTTACACGTTAATACATGTACTTACTATTGTAATAGCAATAAATTATACATAATTACATGTAACTAGCCCTAAACCAAAACCTAACCGTAACTCTGTAGTAGTTACATGTAGTTAATTCATATTACTCAATACTTAAGTACAATGTATCAACGTCACCTTAAAATAAAGTACAACCAAAGTGCTGCTGCTTAATAAAAAATATAAAAGTTTGTTTTCTGATTTGAGCAAGCCATTTTTGGCTGACCAAAATTTAAACCAATGTGAATCAGCCCTTTTTTCTCTCTCCAATCTTTCAAATCCACTGATGTGGGCTGATCTTGTTGTCATGGCAACAGCCTTTCGCAAGCGGCCATCTCTCTCTCTCTCTCTCTCTCTCTCTCTCTCTCTCTCTCTCTCTCTCTCTCTCTCTCTCTCTCTCTCTCTCTCTCCGTCCTTGCCTTTTCTCCCTTTTCTCCCTTTTCCCTTCAGCTTGTCCCCTCTTTCTCTCTTGCTTCCTGTTGCTGTTTTGTTCCTTTCGGCCGGCCTCATTCTCGATTGATCTCGCTCTCTACGGTCGTCATTGGCCCGTCCTTGTTGAATTGTTGTTCACGCCCTCCTGTCTCAACAAAGGGTGGGTTATGCTACTATGCTAATAATGCTACACACATAGTCAGACACACAGAGCCCTTTCAGCTCCGCTAGTGGGGTCAGCATCCATAATGTGTCAGTGCAATCAGGGTCACAATGCCGATTGCCCACACACACACACACACACACACACACACACACACACACACACTTTCATATGCAATCAAAGAGCATGTCTCGGCTGTAGGGGTGTGGCCTTTGTTCTCATCTGTATTTATGCATTTATTCAACCTCAATTCCCCAGTGCATGTTTGACCGTGAATGTGTTTAAACTAAGGTGATCATGCACTGACGTGATGCTAATTAGCTTAGCTCGAGCTCCAGGCGAAATGAGCCCCATTGACATGCAAGAAGCACCCTCAAATCTCAAAGCTCACTGGCTGCTTAAAGGTGATGTCATCACTCTCCTGATTGGCTCTTCGGGCGCTGGGAAGGAGGAGGGGGGGGGACGGTGCGCAGCAAAGTGCGAGGGAGTGATGGAGCAGGAGATGAGGGGGGATGGAGAGAGAGAGTAATTGAGAGAGAGAGAGAAGATGCCGACCAGCTTTTGGGTGGTGGTTTCTGTGAACTGTGGTGTGTGCCTTGCCGATCCGTCTGGGGATATTTTGTCACCGTGAGAGTCACTGTCATGTGAGCGCCAGCTTGGGCGTTGCCTCGGATACGAGAGAGAGCCACGCCCGCCTTCAGGCATGAGGCGCCTCATCTGCAAACGCATCTGTGACTGTGAGTGTCTTCTCGAAATGTACCTGTTTGAAATGATGCTGGTGGCTCAAATGAGCGGTGACATCTGAATCAGTGCAGGCATTGGATGTCGCCCAGGTGCCGTGGAGATTTGGGCCGTTTTAACAGCTGGTAGATGAAACGAAAGGATGTTTGTGTTCTTACTGGAAGCGCCCAATCTGTTCTCGTGTGTGGGTGGCTTTTGAGTTTTGAAGGCATTTCTCTTTGTTTGTGTGCGAGTCATTAACTCTACCTATACTTCCTGTTTTTGCTGTTCAGTAATTGATAGGCCCCTAATAGTTCCTGGTTCTGGGCTGGTCATTGATCACTGAAGCTGATATTGTGGTGGGGAGGAAATCAGACCTTGTACTCGGCATACTTGGTGATATAATCCTAAAACCTATTGGGTTTCAAAGGAAGTGGTTTTGTTCATTGATATATTCTGACAGATTTCATTTTTATTGAACCAACTGCATTGGGACTAGAATATGAGACTATGCAAGTTGGCACAGAAATACGTGGCTTTTGTTTATCATTGTGCAGTAAGTCTACCCTGGAACAACATTTAAAATTAGCTCGTCTATTGAAATCCTGCCTGCACGTCTTGACTTTGATAACCAATTGATTCATCTTCTCGTTGGTTCTCTCAGATCGTAGTTTTGACGACGATGACTCTGTGGATGGAAGCAGGCCGTCGTCGGCTCAGGCTGCGTTTAAAGTACCCAAAGTACCCAAGAAACCTGGAGAAGCTCCCAGCAGTGCCAGACGACCCAGTGCTACTGGTGCTGCCAAGACAGGTGAGACACGTCGAAAGCATTATTATGATATGAATATATATGTATTGGTTGGAAAATAAATAAAAAATGGCTTGTATATTTATTAAATAACCATGTTGTAAATCCTATTTATTTTTAGACCATCCAGTGAATTAATAAATTCACAAATGAAAGGTACTTTGCTTTGAAAGCTAAGAATATGTAAGAAAAAATATCTCTTTTTATTTGGAACTTGATGGACACAAACTAAAATATTTCTCATAACAAATTATTCCACCTGGCATCAGTGCGAAAGCTTCACGTTACATAACGATTGGAACAAAGGACTCAACAAACTTTATAAAAGAGATCATCACACCTAAATTCTGGTTTGATGAACCACATTCAAAGCTGTTGTAAAATAGTGGATACACAGACGCTTGTACCTGTTCATCAGTTGAATTCTACAGCAAGTTGTGATATTGCTTAGCAGCCTTACATTTATTTAGCTTTGCATTATTAATATATTATTTGTCAGTTTTTGGGACTTGACTTGTTTGGGACACATTTTGCTTTATATTTTTTATTACTCTACTTTTTATGGTTTTGCATTGTTATATGCAAAAAAAAAAAAAATATATATATATATACACACACACACACACACACACACACACACACACACACACACACACACACACAGTCTTAACACCCAGTTCAAGTTTGAATATCATTGAAGGAAAAGTTACAAAAGAGGCTCTTAAGAAGAAATAATGAATGAGTATTTAGTTTGTTTATAATTTCAATGCAAGTTAGAGCTGCACGATTAATCGTTTAAAGATTTCGTTTCAAACACCCACGCAATTGTAAATGACGATTCTCCTGTGTCTATTAAACCTTTGACAAAATTACACCAGAACATTCAGATAAGCGTTTGTGCGGCTGCTGACCCAGAGGGAGCAGTTATCACGTATAGGTGTGAAACAGCGTCACAAACAGCCTTTTCAACCACACAGGGTCATTATTTCTGTTACAATAATTCATATTATCACAGAAGTACTGAGATAAGTTTATAGTTCAGATGAACACTGTCTATGGAAGCAATCAAATTAGAGCAAAACGTCTTTTGAAAGTAACTTCAAATTGTGTTTGTGTTGCCAAGTCTCTGATAAAAAATATATTGTCTTTGAATCATTCATTTAAGAGATTCTTTCAAAAATGCTGATTCATCCAGTAAACAAACAAGTGAAGTATTTATGAGTGAGTCATTGAATCATTCATTCAACCTGTTTAAAAAAAAAAAAATCTGAATATTAAACATTTTAAGAGTGCAACAATTAACATTTAGTCAGAACCAGAACCTAGTTTAGTTGTCTGTTGAGAATCATGATGACAAAAATTGTGATTTGCAACTCATCCAGAAGTACACACTGGCATACATGTCTAATTCATGTAATTTTTGTAGCCTCATGAACTGATGCTTTTACAGAACGAGAAGTTTGCTTTTTACAAATACTTGGTTTGTATCAGCAGCAGTTTACAGTGAATTGATGTTTCTGCTGAGGCTCATTACAGAGCTTTCGCTTTTTAAAAAAGGTCCACCCAAAATGTGGTTTCCTGAAGGCTGACTGACAGCTCACTGGTGCTGATGTTTTTATCAGACTCCCTGTTGGGAGTTCTTACAGGCCACACCCCCTCATGATTGATCGTTCAATTACAGCCGGTCAGGAAGACAGACAGGAAGTCCATTAGGATTGAGAGCTGTTAATGTGTCAGATGGGTTTCCTCCCTCCTGTAATAGGTTGCAAAGGGCTATTTCACTCAATATGCTATACAGTTTTAAGAAAATAATTTTAAAATTTAACGTGGTTTACAACTTCCTATATCACGCATAAACCTAAAACATAATCACATGCTTAGTACACAAAGAACACCCTCCCTTTTGCATGGCAATACGAGTGCCATAGTAACACCTCATTGTGCTCAGTTTCTATGGTAACGGCTGGATCTGTCAGTTGTCTGTCAGCGTGATTGAGATTAAAAATGTCTCAAACAGTGTTCGACAGATGCATCTGCCCTTCATAAACTTCATAGTTGTCTTGTGTTTGTGTTTTAATGGATGTCGATCGTGTGTGTTGCAGGAGCCTCTAAGGAAGCGGCAGGAGCTGTGGATGAGGAGGATTTTATCAAAGCATTCACAGACGTCCCCACGGTTCAGGTGAGAGACACACTTGCCTATAAATGAGGGACGTGTATCTGAATTCCTCAGAACCTAGTTACAAATCTACCTGAGGATTTCATAACGTTCACGTTGATGTTTGATCAAAGGCTTGGAAGTGTTTGATCTAAAACTCATGTGTCTCTCTCCTGACGTAGATCTACTCCTCACGTGACCTGGAGGATAATCTAAACAAGATCCGTGAGATTCTCTCTGACGATAAACACGACTGGGACCATAGAACAAGCGCGGTGAGTTCAACATACACGCTTTAAACACCTGTGCAAGCATTTTTATCTAAGTTACGCTAGTTGATATATCAGTTGCCTTGGACTTACACTGACACCTAGTGGTGTGGATGCAGCATTGTGCAAAACCATGTTTTCAGTTACTAATGCCACGGTTTAAAAATGCACTATTTGCAGTCAGCCATAATTAATTGATCAAGTGACCTAACATGTCCAGTTAAATGATGGTTACTGAGATAAAGGAAGTCAATTCGACTGGTCATGGGATCTCAACATGGCGGCCCCCATGAGGGGACCCACTCTGTGTATAATAAAACAGATTTCATTAGGTTACTTATTCGACTGCAGTCAATTCATTATTCATTTCTTTGTTTAAAACTTTTCAATAAGGGAAAAGAGGTGACCAACTCTTTGTACTCACCGTCGCAAATGGAAGTAGCAACACAATTATACAAATGGCACATTTTAAGGTCCAACAACAAATATTTTATCTATGTATTTTAGTCACTCCTACTCCATTGTCTGTTTGCATGCACTCGTTCACTGAAGTCTGAAGTTTAGTGGAGATTGCTTGCATAAGGCTCGTCCAGGAAAATGGATATATTTGCATGGCCCTCTAACATTTACAGACGGATAATATACCTGTGACATGTACGTTATGCACTGAGAAAAAACATTACATCTCAAACCAAACTAGTATCTGTCAGAGCATCTGACGGGGTAAGCTGCGTTGAACTACTTTCTTACAAGTTATTTTGAAGCCCTTAATATAAAGCATGTCTCAAGTTTAGGACAAATTGGATTATGCTCCTCCCCGACTGCTTTCCTCTGCGACTTTCCTCTGATGCGCTCATAACATCAATCTACTGTATATCGATATAAACGGTATTGCCTCGTTTTTAAAAAAATATACAGATATATCATACTCAATAATATACTTGCAGTCAATAGTGGAGGGCTGAGGTTTAAGCAGACTAAATGGTTGGAGAAGTCTGTCGTCTTACCGGAAGATTGAGTTGACATTTTGATTGAACATTACGAGGCCAAAATAAAAAATTTAGATGCATGGATGAGTCGTTCACAATAAGATCTACAAAATGCATAGGGTGAATTTTCATTTAATGCCTGCTTTAAACACATCACTATTATATTTACAAGTGAATGAACTTGTTTGCTGAATAATTGTGGTTCCATTGAAAATTCAAGAGGGATGGCATGAGATGCACTAGACCTAGAGTTTTCTTTGTGACCATACATTCACTTTGCTTTTATGTACCTTTGCCTATGCATTCCATTCATTTGTGACCCCCTCTTTGATGTGGTCTTGTTTTCCACTCCCTCTCCCTCCACAGCTGAAGAAAATCCGATCTCTGCTGGTTGCCGGGGCAGCAGACTATGATTGTTTTTACCAGCACCTGCGCCTATTGGATGGCGCATTTAAGCTGTCGGCAAAAGACCTGCGTTCCCAGGTGGTGCGGGAGGCTTGCATCTCAGTGGCGTGAGTGTCTAACTGACATCTTGAACAATGTTAACTCATATCTCTGCCATTAGAAAGCTGTGTGTGCATAGTATGCAGATTATTGAGATGTTTCCCATCAACTGCTCGATTAAGGGCTAGAGACGAGTCGACAGGCTCATAGAGTGCCGAAGTTATGACGTCACTTTGTAGGACAACTCGGAAGCTAGCGGCGCATGGGTTCCCTCGATCGAAAAGACTTTTAGACTTTTGGAAAATCGCCTGAAAAAGGTCTGTGTTCAACAAAGAGTCGTGACCCTTACACGTTTTGTCTATCAAGATAATCTTTACAAGTGAATCCAAAATGTATACATTTTGAAGCCTAAATAAAGCCGTTAGATATAAAATGATAATGGTAAAAAGTTTAAAAAACCACAAGCAGGTTATAACTGGTGTGTTTTATGTCATAGATCAAAAAGTGAAAATATTTAGAGGCTTTGTTAACCACAGACCTTATTTCAGGCGATTTAGCAAAAACCCATTCAAAAAACCCATAGACTTTAGGGCGAGGGAACCGGAAGTGCTAAAATGCTAACTCACTTCCGCGTTTTGGCCTACAAAGTGGCGTCATACAGGGTACCCGCGGGTCTTAAAAGCCTTGAAAAAGTCTTGAATTTGATCATCTCAAATTAAGGCCTTAAAAGCCTTGAATTTAGTATACAATGTCTTGGATTTCGTTACAAAGGTCTTATATATTTTTTTGCCTTTGCTAGGATTAATTTCATACCGTAACAAAATTAACTGTTAGTGTTACTAATGTAGGCTAATTCAAAATGTATGCAGCGTTGAGTGCACCTCGCGCTCCACGTCATAGCAGAAAAAGCGATCGCGTGCGCAACCGTTACTATGGTTACTAGGCAAGTGAGGTACAGAACAAGATAGTACCTAGCCTAGTTTAACCCGCTGTGGCCACAAATGACAGAATTTAAACCCAAATAAGAGCTTTTCTATTAAAGAACATATTTTCTACCCGGCCTTTTCAATAGTATCTGGCAACCATGCGCGCGCGCTCTCTATACACTGCTGAAGAAGCGCGGATGATCTGAAAACACAGACAAGCTGGAGTTCAGCGATCTTTAAGATTTTCTAACTTTCTTAAATTAAAGTGTCATTCAGTCGGTCTGTGTTCTGTCACGAGCCGCTTGCGCTGTTTGTGCGACTAAATCTGCGATCAAAATGCAGGCTGATATCCACCAGTGTTCATACGAGCAAGAATGCAATGTTTCCCGAATATCCACACGATTTCAAATGTGACATTGATTTTATACAACAGTAAAAAAGAAAAGAAAAAAGGGTAACATTAAGTGATGTACTACATTTAAAACAGCATTGTCAGGCTTGCTCTATTTTGCAACGAAATATGTGGCTTTGAACGAATCGTGAGATTCAATGAATGAATGACTCAAAGACTCACTCATAAAGATAGTGAGTTACCGCCACCTACTGGCAATTTGAATGTTTTTTTAACATTGCAAATTTAATGAACATGGTTTTATTTAAAGCATTATTTCTTTCTTTGTAATACCTTAAAAAAGGTAAAAAATGAAATAGAAAAATGTATTAAAGGGGGCAAATCTTGTTCCTAAATGGAAAAGGTGTGACTGCAGTCTAAGTGTAAGAGAGGGGGCACCAGGGGGTACGGCACTCTAAAACACTGGACAACCACTGAACTGAGGAAAAGGGATAATTATAGACCTGCACAAGTGCTACTGCTAAAGAGTGCAATGTCAATAATTTCTCATAAGCTTAATTGAATTGGCCTAGAGAGAATAATTATTATAACATTTTCTGTCTAAAGACTACATATAAAATAACTACCAAAAGTAAAGTAACTGCAGTTTGACTAAAAGTTGACAAAAAATGCTAAGACTTTTCGTCAACTACAACTATAAAAAACAGGATGACTCAAATGTGATTAAGACCAATAAGCATTTTCGTCTGAAGACTAAGACTAAATCAAAAATGTCTGCCAAAATTAACACTGGCCTACACACACGTGCGCGCTACAATGCTGTTGCGTATGTATTAAATATGACTGATAATTTAAGTAAAATGTTTTATTTAATTTAAGTAGCCTCCTTGTACATAATTATTTTCTAGGGTTTAAAATTTATACAGATTTGACATTTTCCCCTCATACTTCTGTCGGAATGGGTACGAAGTTGGCCTTGAATTTCATTTGAAATGGTATTAAAAAGGTCTTAAAAAGCCTTGAATTTAAGTTGGAGGATCCTGGGGGTACCCTGGTCATAACTTCGGCACTCTATAGAGCCAAGCAGTTCCTATTTGCAGTCTACTGGATCTTAATTTGGGGATTCTTGCTGTTGTTTTGTGTTCATTGTAAAGAGCACCAATTTATTGTGTTATGTTTGTGCAGGCATCTTTCCACACTATTAGGGAATAAGTTCGATCATGGAGCAGAGGCCATCGTTCCAGTGCTCTTCAATCTCATCCCTAACTGTGCCAGAGTGATGGCCACATCTGGCACAGCAGCCATACGCATCATCATACGGGTGAGAAACGGTGGCGTGCAGGAGGTCATTCTGTCTGTCTGACTGCACTGTGTCTGCATGTTTTGACTGTTTGTTTTTGTATTTTCAGCACACTCATGTCCCACGACTAATTCCTCTCATCGCTAGTAACTGCACGTCAAAGTCTGTGGCCGTCCGGAGGTGAGATGTTAAAACTGCTTCTACACACTATAGCTGAGCACTGCAACAATATTAGATAACACTATTTTACGGTGTCCTTTTTACACGTCAGATGTAGTTACTATCGTAATAACTAGGCTATAAAGTATGCATAATTATGTGCAACTAACCCTATAGTAAGTACATGTGTTTAATTAGTACTCAATTCTTAAATATAGAATTACACCGTAACAAGGACACTTTAAAATAGTGTAACTGAATATGTATGTTTTCCACCTTCAAGCTTTGTCTGCCTGTCTGTAAGCATTTAAAGTTGACTTGAAAGGTTTTTCCTCTAGAATGAGCAAGTTTGGAAACAAACAAGTGTTAAAGCAGACATTTAACAGTAAAAAACATAATCTATAAAAATATAATAATCGTACATTTTTTCCAGTGATTGTTTTTCACTACTCAAATTATTTATATATATATATATTTTTTTTTACATTTGTTACTAAACATTGTAAAATATGTCCCCATACAGCATAAGTCCCTTGAGGGTGATGACAAACAAATATTTAAACCAGTGTTCGGCTCAATTAATAGAAACGGCCAGTTTGAAAGAACTGAGTTGTGGAAACGAGCCTTCCCAACTCTTTTGATTACCAGACACCCTATTCAAAATAACTGTCTTAACATGTTTATACTTGTGAGTCAGGAATCTATACTGCTGGCACAATCTTTAAGAGAGTTTAATTGTATATTTCAGCAGTCTTCATGTATTTATTGTAACCGTTCAGTTTTTCTCCCTGGCCTCTTAAGCACTTACCAAGACCTGTGTGAGTTCATCATTACTGAACTCTCTTTCTTCCTCTCTGTATCTGTCAGGCGCTGTTATGAGTTCTTGGATCTCCTGCTGCAGGAATGGCAGACTCACTCTCTGGAGAGGTATCGCCACAGCTCAGGCTAAACTACAGTGCCGACTGGTGTTGAAAGGCCAGCACTGCACTACATAACCTCTCTTCTCTTTCGTCTGTGCCTCAGGCATGCGGCGGTGTTGGTGGAGAGCATTAAGAAGGGAATCAGAGATGCAGACTCGGAGGCTCGAGTGGAGGCCAGGAAGTGAGTGCCGTCCTCAAATTACTTCATGTATTTTGCTGTTTCGTGTTGTGTTTTATTTCTTATGTTGCTCTCTCTCTCAGGGCATACTGTGGGTTGCAAGCTCATTTCCCTGGGGAGGCGGAGTCTCTGTATAACGCATTAGAACCGTCCTATCAGAAGACTCTTCAGCCACATCTAAAGAGCTCGGGCAGCGTGGCGTCCCTCCCACAGTCGGATCGCTCGTCCTCCAGCTCGCAGGAAAGCCTTAAGTAAGAATATCTCACTCATCTGCAACCGACTGCTGCAGTAAACAATCAAATTGAATAAGAGATCTGTATTTTTTCCCTCTTTTCTTTTTCAGTCGACCGCTGTCAAAGTGGTCAGCTGCTCCAGGCAGAGGTGAGATCTTTCGTGTGTGTGTACTTGTGTTGGAATATGTGTATTGGGAATTGTCGTGTTCAAACTCCAAATCACTCAATATTTTGCTTTTAAAAATGTATCATTTATAATGCATATTTTAGGGCCTAACAAATAGGCCAAACACATTTTTGTCTTTACTAGATCATGTAAAATGCTTTTTAAAACTACAAATATTCCGTGTAGTCTAAACGTTTCATGCATAATTATCAAAATTCTTATGGCGTGAGACTGCAGGATGTTAGCTTTCAAAAGTACCCATCTATAATCACTTTTTCATAGAAGTGTTGTTATTGTTTACTAAAACAATCAACATGATTTTGTTCATTGAAATACATCTGAAATAATAAAATAATTTATCAATATTAGATGGAAAATTAGAAATGTTGCCTTTGCAACTAACTGAAAATTTGTTTAATTTGAAGTACTAAAATTACTAAAACTGAAATAAAGTAAAAAAATAAAGTTAAAATAGAAATAATTAAATATAAATTAAATTTTTAATAACAAAATATTTTAAAAAATTCCTTCCATGCTTCATTTAAAAAAAATTATATGTATGTAGCATACACATTTGTTTGTTTGTTTGTTACTTTAGTGCCTGCGGGTTCGAAATCGTCAGGATCTCCAGGCTCTTTGCAGCGTTCCCGCAGTGATGTGGATGTGAACGCAGCCGCCGGTGCTAAAGCCAGACACGGCGGACAGGCTGGAGGGGCCGGTCGAGTCACGGCAGGCCTGGTCCCCGGATCATACGCATCTCTCGGTAGGAGCCACATACGGTTCATAAGGCACACTTTTATCAACTCGTGAACAGAAGAGGTCACGCATGTGAAAAAGCAGATATGCACGCTCTCTGCTGTTCTCACCACACGCAATAGAAACTGATGTGAAGAATTGTCTTAAAGTGTAACTTCGCAGATTTTCAAACCACTTTGTATAGTTACAATGTCTGTAGTATATGTACTCGTTTTCTGTGTTACCTGGACAGAGAAATTCAAATTTGTCAGCAAAAGACTTTAGACGGCTCAAGGGCTTTCTTGAAAACTACTGATTATACTTCTGCATTTTTGTATGTCGGATCGACAGAGGGTTATTAACAGAACAGTCACTGAAAATTGTATCATACTTTGTCTTCTCTTTAAATGGCATTGTGGTAAAAAGGGAACACTTTGGCAACAGCTTTTTTTTTACCCGTGTGTGACGCTGTTTTTGCTTTGGGGCAGAACTGACGGAACAGCAGTTTCTTTTAGTTTTCTTTTTTGCATTTGGCCTAAAACAATATGTTCATGGTCATCCAGTTTGAAATGTTGACTAGAAACACAGGTTTTTCAGATTTTCTGTTGCGGTATTCTCTCCATATTTATGATTCTTTGCAGCCTACATTGTGCTGGATCCTTCACTTTTTGAATTCTAGTTCCCTGGGAAAATACAAGTCAACCCCATTATTACAAAGTTTCCTAAGAAGTATTTCCTACTAAAGCAAGGCGGTATTTGTCTAGCCTATCCAATAGAATCAGACTGGGGGTGGCCTTGGACTGCAACATGCCCAGTGCATTATGGGTGTTGACATTTTCCTACCTATTTACCAAAAAGGAAAACAACGACCCTTTAATTCGTCAAGGTTACGTGTGATTCTGTTGTGAGTGTGTTTGTGTTTTATGTTCTAACTGGTTTGCTGTGCTCCTCTCTCTCTTCTTTGGCTTAAGATGATGCCTCTGATAAAGATGGTAAGATCATCTGCCGTTTGCTCATCCCGTCTTCATCTTCTCCTTTTCTTACTTGCCCCTCCCCCTTTCTATTGGCCTTCCTTCCTGCTCATGCAGCTCATGCTTTCCTACTGTTTGTCTTTGAATCGTTGATTAGGATTTTGGTGATTTATGTGTCTCTGATTTATATTAAATTATGCTAGGAGGAAAGTTGTTTGCTTTTTGTTGTAGTTATTTCAATGCTTTGTAAGGTATAATAGTGAACCCGATCCTCTCATGCATAGTGGGCGGAGCTCATTGTGTGATGTAGTGCTGCCGTCTGCTGGTGGCGTGTGGTATTGCAAGAAAATGAATCATCTGCCTTTCAGCTTGTGGTTGTGCCAAGTTGAATTGCTTCTTTAAAAATCTTCCATACTGATCTGACACTCCTCTTATTCTGTCCATTCTGTCCCATCTTCTTTCCTTTAACGCAATCATTAATACGTTCCCTTAATCACAGGACTGGCCAGTGGGTGGTTGTGGTGGGCCAGAGAAACACTGGAAATCTCTTTGACTTATTTAATATATGGTGTGTTATGATTGGCCTGATGATTTACATGATTTTTGTTGCTATCCAGGGCGACTACGGACTAAGCAGACTTTATCGACGGCATCTAGTATGGGCAGCACTCAGGTCGACTCAAGAGGGCGGACCAAATCTAAAATAACATCTCAGTCACAACGTAAGTACCTGTAATGTTCATACAATGTTCATTCACATTATACATCTGCAGTGAACAACCACCTGACCTCACCATAAACACATTGCATCAATGTAACCTAGTCAGTAAATATATGTTGATGCAAAATATTTGCCTATAGAGGAATATACTGATTGCAAACTCCCAAAAATTAAACCTATACTTTATAATAGGAATGACTAAGTATAAAGTGTGTTTTAAAGACTTTGAACACAAGCATTGAAGTTACAATTTAAGGAGGTATTTCTGTGAAAGGGTATACCAGAATTTCAGCTAAGGCACCTTAACTGTACGTTCACACCGCCGCCGACTTGAGCGTCAAAGAAGCTCTGGCCGCTCTGTCAAGGACGCTTGTCAAAAAGCACGGGGAAGCTCGTTGACGCTTTGGACGCTCTGACGTAGCAGGGAGAAGAGAAGTGTCACAACATGAAATGTAATAAACAGAAAAAACAAGCAATACATTGAAGAAACCTTTTATAATGACAGCATTTTTATAACCGTTTTGGTCACATTTGGTTGGGGAAAAAAGAAAAATTAGCTATTATTATTATTTGCATTAGTGCAATTGGTCAAATCGTGTTGCCGTGAGCAAATGAATTGCATTCCCGCTTAAAACGAGCGTTCGTAAATATTTAAAATAAAAGTTGCGCTCATTCTCAAATGTGTAAGTTATCACTGGATCATTATGGATAATCGTTGTGAAGGTGTTGTGTTTGGTGCTGCTTTATTGTATGCGGACAAGACGTCAGACTCGGAGATTTTGGGTTCGTTCATTACACCCTCCAGGACCGTTATCAATTCGGAGAGTATCACCGGCTGCAGCTGCGGCTTATGTTTTAATCGGAACTAATGTTTTGGTAGGAACGAAAGTTTACATCGTATGTTTCTCCGGAATCAGCCAGCGCGAAGCACGTCTATATTCCGATTGGTTGCTGCGTTTTGCCGCTGCTTGCCGCTGAACCGCGTCATAGCTCATTACCATAAAGTTGAGCTACTTTCAACTTTCTGATTGACGCTCAAAACGGCCAAAACGCGACGCCGAGGGATTTGACGCTCCTTGCAGCGGAGATAAGCCAGCTTCCATTGAAAATGAATGACTTCCGGCCGCTTTGGAAGCTCAAGTCGGCGGCGGTGTGAACGTACAGTAAACGTTGGCCATTTCAATGAAATATAAATTATGTGTATTTTTTATATTTAAGAAGTACTATGAAAATATAAGATTGCTCATCAAGGCTGCATTTATTTGATCAAAAATACAGTATAAAAACAGTTATAAATGTTATTACAATTTTAATACTGTTTACATTTTTTTATATATTTAAATGTATTCCTGTAATTATTAGTTATCATTATCAATGCTGAAAACCGTTTCAGCTTCAAACTTATTTCTTATTTTTTAATAGAAAATTTGTTTGAAAAAATGTTGTAATGTTATAAATATATTTATTGTTGCGTCTGATCAATTCAATGCATCCTTGTTGAATAAAAGTCAGTCCCTCCAGGTTTTCGCGGGCCTTTTTTGTGATTGTTTGTAGTCCAGAATTTACTTCAGAGACAAGCGTGCTCACTTTGTAACACACGTTACAAAGAAAACAAACCCACTAACTAACCTTTAGTAACATTATAAAAAGGCAAAACAAACGATTTAAAGACACAGCAAAATCGAATAAACTAAGCGTTTTTTTTTTTTTAAAACAAGATTTGCACCTGCAAAAATGTAAATGTGCAGAACCTCACAAACATTAAGCAGCATTTATGTTGAAAGATGCCAATACTAATAAAGTGCAAAATACAGTTTTCTTAGGAATAGCCACAAAAGTTAAATGGTGGAAAAATCTAAAGTTTAATCATGTATTTTAATATGATATATTATAATATAGCCGAATATCCAATAAAGCTTTTCTCATTTCCTTAATTTTTTTGTCAGACAATAGAACGAGTAGCTAGCTAATTTTTTATGTGTAAAATTATCTTAATTGAGAGAGTTCGGGAACTGGGTGAACTATGTGATGGTGAGTAGCCTATTACAAGTGATAAACACAAGAAAAGAAAGGAAAATAAAATGGTCAAACTCAATTCTTTAAATATAAAACAAAAGAGAAGCAGATAAGTGATAAGTCCATGGAAACAACACTGCTCATTCCCGTCTGTGAGCTGCCGTGCTGCTGCTCCTCTCAGCCGTTCACTGAACGGGGACGCAGAGACAGTGTGACGGCAGGGAGAAGCAAACCTCGCGCTCGCAGGATTGTGCTGGACACATTTGGTTACTGAGGTTTGTCCAAAAAGTCGCTAGATTTGTCTCTAGTCGCTTTTTTTTCTGCTGCGTCTTCTGAACAAAACAAGCGAGTTTGCTGATGTATGACGACGCTTTGCAGGAGACCGCAGCGCGATGATTGGTCAAAGTTGCAGAAAAGTTGCGGTGATTTTTCAAAATTGCAAGGCGCACTGAATTCACGTGGATTTGTTGAAGTTGCGTTAATAGTTGCGATCGCGACATCGCGAAATCCTGGAGGGACTGAAAAGTATTAAAGTATTTTTTAAAAATGACCCAGTGCTTGTGCTTATTTTATGCACAACACAAGCATGCGGTGAAACGTGACTGTAAACAGTCTTCCCTCATACCACGTGCTGTAAAACACATTGTCATCTGCATGCCAGTGTGTGTGTGTGTGAGAGATTATCAGGAGTCATCCTGATCTAGGATGTAACCCACAGCTCCTCCAACTGTTTCTGTGCCTCTAGGTTCCGACGATTCTGATTGCACGCCAGGTACCCTCGTCTGACATGTGGGCGAGTGTGTTTAGTTCATGCAAACGTGTGTGTGAGCTGCGTGAGCGAGCAAACGTTTGTATGTCTTGAGTGGCCTGCATGCTGTGTGGTCTTCACTTGGGTGTAATGGTATCAGTCCATTTCTGCCTGCAGGCCTGTAGAAATACAAACTCAGACACAGCGGTTTAGCAGTGTATGTTGGGCAGCCTGAGCTGCTTTAACATGTTAAGAGTGTTGATGGAACTAAAGCAGTGGCAAACACAACCATGATGTTTCTCATCTTTTGTGTGCCTTCATGGTGATGTTGTGGAGTGACGTCAGTTACGCAGTCTGTTGTAGGGATTCTTGAATCTATGTGCGCGACTCATACTGATGTTTTCATTTGCAGGCTTTTATTCATTTGTACGATGTGTGTGTCAAAAACAACACATTGACCGCATGTTTTTACCCCATAATGCATTTTTATTTGTTTAATATGCTGTTCCTCCTCCCACCCAATGGGTCTCTTGGACCCGTTCCCGCTCCTTAATCCTTTCCCCTCATTGGCTCAGGATCACAGTCTGCTACCCCTGTTGGTGGTAAGATTTTCAACATATTTCACCTGTCATTTATTCACTTAGTCCAGTCACTCCCATCCTGTGGGCCTCTAGTCTTACATCTTCCCTCATCCTGATTCACAGAAAAACATGGTTTTGCCATCAGCACCCACTCTCTTCACTGCATGGAGGGTGTGTCGCTTGGTTCACATTGGATGGTGTTTTTTCTTTTTTTTCTTTCCCTCTCTTCAAACCTGTGAAAAACTTGAACCTTATATAAGGCTGGGCGGTATGACGGTATATGTCCTTCGTTGATACCGATTCTGTTTTTGCTGGGAATCTGCTACACTGATTCCTCTATATCTGTGGTGTGATTTTTTTTTTTTTTTAAAGAATCCACAAAATTGCAGAAAACTGGCTTGGTTTTAACTCAAGTTTAATGTTGTAATGTGAAGCTGTTTCAGTACTGGTTCTTTCATCTGTCATGAATCATCTTAAAACATATTTGCTTGAAATTCCAGCAAAAATAACTATTGTCTGATTTATACCATTAACATGATATAAGAATTTGGTCATATCGCCCACCCCTGCTTTACGTGTCACTGTGTGGGGAAATTTAAAGATTTGGTAATTGGTGTGTCAAAGTGCAGCGTGAGCATGTTCATTTGTGTTTGTGTAGTCTCTGTAGAAACATTTTCACTTGTTCACTTGGTAAACTTCATTCTTCCCCTTTGGTCTTACACAATCGGAATCACAGCACTAGCACTTTTGTCAAACTGTCATCTGTATATGTGATTTATTGTAGTGTGAATTATTGCTGTGTGGATAAACGGTAAAAATATTAGCATATCTATGAGGATTAGTTGTGGATGTTTGGTTTTGGTGGACAGTAATGTAATTTGTGCTATTTATTATATACAGGGCTTGATATTAACTTTTTTGCTCACCAGCGTCTATGGCTAGTGGTTTTCCAAAGTTACTAGCCACTCAGCATTTTCACTGGCCACAATTTGGACATCAAAGCCATAGGATAAAACCTAAATTAAACCATATTAATATTTTTAATATTATCTCATAATTTGGAAGCCGGTATATTAGGCTGCTGTCACTTTAAGACCTGATGCACTTTGGGTCACGAAATCTGCGGGAATGAATAAAATTATGCTCAATATCCCACACTGAAAAATTCAAGCACTGGAACACCAACAATATTAATCCGGAGCAAATGAAACAAGTGAGTAAAGGGACGCTGGTTAGTATGCGTGTCAACTCACTGTCGGAGAGACGAGACAGCGAGAACGTGCGGCTGGTATTTTTTATCCTGCAGAAGAGTTTCAGATATTTCATTCTCGATATGTATCGAAAAATCAATATTTTTGTCAACACTAGATTGCACGTAGTTTATTAATTCAGATGCCTTTTTAAATTGAAAAATGAATATTATATAAAATTCAACCCGCCAAAGTTGCTAGTAGGAGTGACTGTGTTACACGCCACTGCTAAAATCCAAGACGGGTTTTAATGTCAAGCCCTGATTATATATAAAGCTGTTTGTGTATGCATTTAGTGGTCTGTCAGTCTCACAGTTCTTTTGTCTTTTCATTTTCTATATATTTACAGCGGGTTCTCGCTCGGGTTCCCCAGGCCGGGTTTTGACCAGTACGGCTCTGAGCACGCTCAGTACGGGAGCTCAGCGTGTGAGTGCTGCTCCAGGCTCCCACCGTCGCAGCAGGATCCCACGCAGTCAAGGCTGCAGTCGAGACTCCAGCCCCACGCGCCTGTCTGTTGGTAAGCACTCGTTTCTGTCTGTGACCGTGAGAATCTCTTCTGTCTGATGAATAAAATACCTTCTTTATCAGTGAGTGTCCATTCAATCTGTTGGCACATAAGAGTTGCAATGGGCCCCAAGACTTCTGTAGGCCTTCACGTAAACGGGTGACAGTGTTCTTACCAAAACTGAAATGTTTTCTTTCAATCAAAGCTCCTTCAAACATCAGCCACATCTACAATGGATCAAAAGGAGGTATGAATTTTTTTTTTTTTTTTTTTGCCTTGGTCTCTGCCAGCCATCTTATAATGATAATCCATCTGCCTGTCTTAGCTGGGGCTGTCATCCTAATGGTGTTTCATGCTGGAGGTTGTGCTGTTTTGCGTGTAACACACTGCTTTGGGAAAGCAGAACATGCCGTCTCATTAACATGCTGGGTCTTCCCTTGTCTGCTGTGATGTTAAACCCCACAGCTTGATGCTGATCTTTGCAAAATGAATGTGTGAAGTCCATCTCATGAATGCAGATGAACGTTGAACATTAGTTAAGGGACAGGACATAAAAGCAAACATCCAGACCTGCCACCTCCCATTTAATAACATTCACCCTTTAACTCCTAATCTTTTAATCGTTTGTCCTGTCAGTGAATGTCTGCTCATTTCTAATCTATTCCTTTAATGTTGAATTTGTGCATGGAATCTAGAAATTAGTATAAATATTGAGTTTATTTTTTGTTGTCTTCCTGCCTATTTTATGCGAGGTTCCTCAGGGCTCTGTTTTGGGACCTCTTTTTTTTTTTTTTTTAAAGTTAAACTCCATTGTCATTTCAGTGCTTTACAATACTCCATGTAATTGTTACGGCTATTCCTTCTATATTTCTCCTGCTTTGTCTGTCTGTTATACCCTCCAATGTCTCTGTTCTTCTTTATCTTTTTTTTCTCTCTGCTCTTTTCTTGGTGTTTTCTCTTGGGGGTGGGTCAGCGAGGGGTAGTCGTATACCACGGCCTAGCGTGAGTCAGGGTTGCAGTCGTGAGGCCAGTCGAGAGAGCAGCAGAGACACCAGCCCTGTGCGCTCCTTCACGCCGCTCGGTGAGTAACCACGGCAACCATTTCATCTACCAGGACCAATCAGCTTCAACACAGCAGGGGCATAAACAATGAGGCAAGATCATGCCATGTTGAAAAATGTAAAGCGAAATGTCCTCCTTTGCTTTATTTGAAACTGGACGTCAAGCTTTTGCACATTTTGCTCTTTGCTGAACTCAGTTTGCTTCAAAATGTTTGCAGCTGCCAAACACAAATGTTTGTGCTTCACTGCTGGCGCACATTGTATTAAGAATATCTTTGGGGTTAAAAATCCCTCACATGGTTCAGCCTGGTCAGGAAGCAGTTTTCTCCTGGCCTTGTTTGTTTTTTTCACCTCATCTTACATGGTGAACATTACTGATGGATGCTGACTCAAGCTTTGTCTGAGATGGTCTGTAAATGCAGCACACCAGAGAAATATTATCGCAAAGGTAAAACGTCAGACAGGAATTATTAGGAATAACCCTAATAGTCAACATGCAATTAAAATTCACAGTTTATATTATTTAATGTACATTCCTCCTCATACTTTGTTTTTATCTCTTGTTGAATGTTCCGTTTTGCACAAAAATGTCATATGAGGAAGAAAAATAGTTAGTCATTTGTACTTATGTAATTGTCTTTCATAAAGTTTTATAGTTACATAAATATGTGCAAGCTTTCTGACAAATAGTCCTCGGTGGACCAAAAATGTGTAATTATACTTTATACATACTTCAACATCACAGATGATGTCTTTTATGATTGTTTGTTTGTTTTGTTTTTTAAGAATCAACATGTTCATTGCACATTTATTTTGAGTGGCACAAGTTTCAAAGTGGAATAAAGATAAGAACATTTAAGATAGAGACTGTCTCCTTCCAGCAATATTTTTTATGTTAGGTATGACATATTTAAAACCTTATTTTACCTTACTTGGTGAAAGTGTGACTATTCTTGCTGCAATGCAGAACTGGACTAATATCCTTCAGCACTGACACTTGAAGTGTGTGAAATTGTGTGTCACAGCAGGGCATGTGTGTGTTTGGTGATGGGACGTTCTCACTTTACTGCTAATTGGGAGTTTCTCTGGTGAGCTCTAACACTGGCCTGGTTATTTACGCGTGTGTGCTTGTTTGCATTCTTGTGTGTGTGTTGCAGCATCCCGGCATTATTCGCGCTCAACTGGTGCTCTTCATGCCCCAGATGCCTTCGGGGCAGCAGGTGAACTTTCACCTCAGCGGCACAGGACTCAAAAACTTTTTTTTTTAAGTCATTGTCACTTTTTGAATTTAATTTTTCATCTCATCCTTCTGCTGCTTTCAGTTTAGCCTCCATCGGACCTGCATGCTTTAAGTTTAGTTTTAGTCATAACAACTGTTCCAACCATTACCCCGATAACAACCGTATTCAAGTAGATTCACGTGGAAAACCTTTCAGTGTCACTTATTATTTTTCCTGAATTTAACCCAAGTTTTTTTCTACGTGTCCTTGTTTTTGGAATTGTTTTTTGTTGTTGTTGTTTGGGCATTTGTGGTTATTTTTCATAAATGTTTTATATTGAAATAATTAGTTTTTGGTTCTCTTGTCTCAGTGTCTTTATTGTTGGTGCATTATATTAATTGATTGCTCAGAATCGATAAGATCACTGCATGCCTTTTTTTTGTTTGGACATGTAGGTGTTTTTATTGTATTTGTGGGTGTGTGTGTAAAATGTGTGATGTGTGTTGTAGGTTCTGGGTTGGGTATGTCTCAGTCCAGTCGTCTCTCATCTTCAGTTAGTGCCATGAGAGTGCTGAACACCGGATCAGACGTGGAAGAAGCCCTGGCAGATGCGCTTGTAAATATATTAGACATAGTCACACACAGGAACTCTGCTTACACCCCACTCACATATAAGTTTACATGGCCTTTTTCCTCAGACATTTATAAACAGTTTATATACACGCATTTACATGTTTAGCCATTTAAAGAAAGATAAATCTTTGTTTTGTTTATATATATCATTCAAAAGTTTGAGGTTTGTTTTAAAATAAATTACTTTTATTCAGCAAGAATGTGTTAAATTGTTAAATGTTGTATTTTGAACTGTTAATCACAGAATCCTGAAAAAAATGATCAAGGTTTCTAAAAGAATATAAAGCAGCACAACAGTTTTTAACATTGATCATAATAAGAAATGTTTCCTCACCACCAAATCGACATATTATATTATAATTTATAAATGAAGGATCATGTGACACTAAAGAATGAAGATGTTTTCTTCACAATAATATTTCTCAATAGGGCTGTTTTTACTATATTTTGATCAAATAAATGCAGCCCTTGTGAGCATAAGAGATTCATAAGAGATTTTCTTTTTAAATATGAAATAAAGAAATGAAACATTACGGACCCCAAACTTTTGAATGGTAATTTATGTGCTGTATATACATGCTCTTGTGTAGGGATGTCAAATGTACTGATCAATACCATTATTGTTTTTACTATAAATATCAAACTTATGCAAAGAACTGTACTCACAAAATTAACATAAGATTCACATAACCATTGTATCATGCGCTTAAATGTCTGTCTTTAACTTGTCTATCATGCTTTAACTTTAACCTTTTGGCTTTATCAATGCTGCCAGCTTTTAGGAGATATGCGGGGCAAGGTTAGTCTGTCTGGCTTTCTGTCTGTCTCTCTGCATTAAAGCTGATGTTAAACTTACATTTTCAGTCTTTCCTTCAAGTTGTCTGTGTTAAATTCATACCTAAAATGATGGATTTCATTTTATGCTTTCTTAGCAGAAGAAACCAGCTCGGCGGCGGTATGACACCTATGGGATGTACTCGGATGATGATGCGAATAGCGACGCCTCCAGCGCGTGTTCAGAGCGTTCGTACAGCTCCCGAAATGGCAGTATTCCAACATACATGCGGCAGACGGAGGACGTGGCCGAAGTGCTCAACCGCTGTGCCTCTGCCAACTGGTCCGAGAGAAAAGAGGGGCTGATGGGATTGCAGGCATTGCTGAAAAACCAGCGAACTCTCAGGTAGCACATTCTTATGTTTCTCATAAATTGGCAGATTTTTGTTTCATATGTAAATAAACTCTCTCTTGTTCAATGCAAGTTTGTGTTTAATTTGTTCTTTCTATCCGTTTCAGCCGTGTTGAGCTGAAGAGGTTATGTGAGATTTTCACCAGGATGTTTGCAGACCCACACAGCAAGGTACCTTCGCATGCCACTTTCATTCACGCACACAAGCACACACTCCAGCGGACATAAACCAGCATGAACTCTTGCATCACACAAAACTACTTGACTGGATCGGATTCTGCCTCACCCACAGCCCACATTCTCGCCACAGACTCACAGATCCACACTCTCGGGCATGTGCAGTGTACTAACTCTCGGGTTGAGGACCGTGGCTAATCGCATGGTTTGGTTTGAGTGGATTTCTGATTTGAGAAAAATTAAAAGCTCGTCTTTTTCAACCACTGCAACGCCAGCCCAAACTTCCTCCGTAGCTTTTCTTTCTTTCATGCTTGCGCTCACGCATACTCACCCACGGGACTGTCACAATTCCAAAAAAATAGATCTTAAAAATATAATGCAAATCGTTGGACTTTAGGAAAGACACATTCCACAAGAATCACACATGAAAGTTCAATATAGCATTTTTTTCAATATATATAGATTTCACTATAAGCGTTGACGTTTTAGACGTATATTTAAAAATATATATATGTACCGGTACATAATTCTGTCTTTAAAAAAAAAAAATAATAAAATAAAAAAAAATAAAAAAAAAAATATATATATATATATATATATATATATATATATATATATATATATATATATATATATATATATATATATTAAAAATTAATGTATATAATATTTATATATAAAAAACATATTAAAAAAAACATATATATATATATATATATATATATATATAAAATTAAATATACATTATTGTATATAAATAAATAATAATAATAAAAAAAATTAAAAAAAATATATATATATAAATAAATATTATAAATTATTGTGTGTATATATAAATAAATAAATAATAATGGAAGAAAAAAAAGAAAAGAAAAAAAAAAAGATATATATATATATATATATATATATATATATATATATATATATATGTGTGTGTGTGTAAATAAATAAATGTGTATAGTCTAATTTGCGGAACACCACCTTTAAACGCAGTACAGTATTCCTACAACGTTGACAGCCCAGTCCTACACGCACACAGACTAACCCGCGTTTGAGGTGTCTCTCTCTCTCTCTCTCGCTTATAATGATTTCCTGGAACCTCCTTCTGGCATTCTCTCTCTTGTCGGGTAGCCCGTAGCTCCGCCCCATATATCTGATTACAGGGCTCATGGCCCGCCCCTCTCTCTGATTTGCAGCGTGACCCCAGAGGCTTCGGCACGGCAGAATCCGGTATCAGTTCTGCCTCTTTTAAGGTACAAAAGTCATTCTTTCACTCCTGTCCAACATGATTATATTCTACAGCCTCCAGAGCTGTTCTTCAAGGGTCCTTTTGTGTGGATATAGAAATGACAAAATATGCTTATTTATTTATTTTACCTTTTTCAGATTAGATTGTTCATTTATGGTCATGATTTAATTGGGTGCATTGTTTGTCTTTATCTCTCTTTTTTTATAATTTTCAAAATAATTTACATAGTATGGTACAAATACAATAACATGTTTAAATTTTAAAATGAAATGATTTTATCATTTTAAAGAAAGGTGCACTATGTAACTTTTGGCCCTCTGGCTGTTAAAAAAAAAAACTGCATGCATTTTGCTGAAGAATATTGTTTTGGTTTTGCTTGGGCTGTGTGGATGAATATGGTTATCTGGAAATAACTGTATATATCCAGTTTCGATGGAAAGGATCTCAAGCTGAAGATGTTACTGTTGCTTTACCCATTATTAGACATGATGCTTTCTTGAAAATAAATTCCAGCACAGCACTACAACAACCATAATAAAATATGCCTTCACAATAGATGATGCTTTACAATGAACTTTGTAATGTTGCTTTTCCACTGCATGTTACGGCTCACTTTTGGGGGTTTTCCACTGTGTACAGTAGCTGGTACTTTTTTTTTAGTACCACCTCGGTTGAGGTTATGAGCGAGCCGTACCGATACTAAAATGTGAGGTGTAAATAATGCAGATCACTGATTGGTCAGAGAGAATCGTCACGAACAGCGTCATTGGATTTGCGTCACGAGACACCAAACCCGCTATATTTAAATAGTCAGCGACAGCCACTGCAGTATCATTTGTTTGCACGACTTTTTTAAACTACTTTCTTTAAAAGAAATGACTCCAGCGTTTTCGATTATGTCATGGCAATAGACGCGAGGCAACTATAATGGTCAGTCTATAATCCCACCCTCTTTGAAGCGGTATTATAATGCAGTGGAAAAGTTAGGCGAGCCAAGCCGAGTCGTACGTCTCTAAACATGCATCATACATACTTATTGCAATTTATCAATTTATCTATAAATACCTTACTCACCTGTTGAGTAATAAAAACGCCATCTCCTTTTACAGCATTTCAAATCCCTCAGTTCTCGTATCTCCAAAAAGCCAAGCCAATGTTGATTCGGGTTTTATTACGAGCTCGTTCTCTATTCGTCAGCAGACTCTCCTCTGTGCGGCGTTTGTGAAACGGGTGATTCCTCTGAGGTTGGAGATTTAGCAGCTCCATCATGTAAACCTTTCTCGCTCATTGTGAAACTAACATCTGCCGCTCCCATACCAGAGACACACACACACACACACACACACACACACACACTCAACTAACCTCTGCCGCTCCTACTCCAGACACGCGTCAAAGTAGCCGGAGAATTTTTTTCTCAAATTATGGATCTGTCGAGACACACAAGGCTTACCATAGTGAATCAGAGGAAGACAAAAACACTTTTTGGAAGAAGGATTGATGATGTATGACAAAAGTTACATAGTGGACCTTTTAATGTTGTTCCATAAATGGTCCCACAGTTACGGAAATTCACCAGTGTGTTTGTTTCTTTTCATGCCTTTCCCTGTGGTGGAACTGTAGAGAGTAAGTTTGGTTAACTTTTGTGCACAATTATTTTTTTACATTTTATTTTACTGCTTGTTTGTTTTAGTGGTAAATCCAGAAACCGTGAGATGCTGCTCTAATAAATAGCTGGAAAGCATTTATTCAGTTTTTGGCTGTTTTTTTGGGACTGAGCACTAACAGGGCAATCTACTTTACTAATATACTAATCAGTAACCAAATAGGATGGTGAATATGTGATGTCAAAGATGTTGTTGATCCGGCTATTAATCTGTGGCTTTTCTGTTAACTAATCAAGTATGTCTAAAAAGTGTCTATTATAAACATCAATATCTCATCAGTAATCTGTATGTTTGAGGTTTCAAATTGTATTTATGTTTTTAAAGAGACAGATCTTCAGATTTTTTCCCCAAGTAGGTAAATAACGAAGTAGTGTATTTTATCATCTAAAGAAACTGGTGGTTAAATCATAATGTGCAATTTAAAATAATTTGATTCTTTTAAATATCAGATCACGTAGAGAATTCTCAAACATTCAAAAGCTATCGTTGGATTTGATAACATGCAGTTTCCCCACATTTCTGTATTTGATATTTCTTCCCCATATCACTATTGATAAGTATGTAGAGACCATTAGAGCTGCACAAACGTTAAAAGATCATAATCTCGATTCAAACACCCACGTGTTCTTATTCCTAAATAACAATGATTTGACAACAATGTCTATTAAACCTTTGACAAGTACGATCACAGCGAACATTTAAATCTTTTGAAAGTAACTTGACGTTTCAAATAGTCAAATGCATCGTTACACCAGTAGGTGGCGACATCTGACTTAAAAAATGTATCTGTGATTGAATCATTCATTCAATATTTAAATTTAATATTATTTGAGTAGTCTGCTGCAATTAACATTTTGTCACAACCTCTAGTAAATTGTTATTTTGTTTAGTTGTCTGTTCTGAATCATGGGAGAATTGTAATATTTTATTTATTTATTTACTTATATATTATTCTGTTTATCCAGAATCGTGCAGCTGTAGAGACCATCATGATAATGTACAATGTGTGCCGTTTCCATTTGCCTTTATACAGAAAGTGGGTCCTTTAGTTACTTAACGCTCTGCTTTTCATTTGGAGATTTAAGCTTTGGGAATTTTATATCTTGCTTATCACAGTTTCAGATGAAGGTGGAACATAACATTGGCACTGCTTATACGTTTTCCTACTTGGGGATAAAAATCATTGCAACATTAATATTTGCCATAACTATCTCTAACAAATGAACAATTACTGTCCTTTGAAGAAGATGAATGCATGAATCAAAACTGATTACTTTTGTACATGGTCATGTTCATTTATTGATTTGAGTTTTGTGATCATCTGATGTTTATTTTCCTGATGGTGTTTGCACAGGTGTTCAGCATGTTTCTGGAGACACTCGTGGACTTCATTGTGGTTCATAAGGAGGATCTGCAGGACTGGCTGTTTGTGCTGCTCACACAACTGCTGAAGAAAATGGGAGCGGACCTGCTCGGCTCTGTACAAGCCAAAGTACAGAGAGCACTAGACGTCACAAGGTGTGTTGCATGGAAAAATCAAAAGCTGTAACTTTTATTTATATAGCCCACTTTAGACATTCTACTACCTATAAGTAACTGCAACTGCATGCCAACCTTTTCTACTAACCCTAACCTAACAGTCTACTTAAGCCGCGTTTCCACCGCAGGAACTTTCCCCAGGAACTAGGAACTTTGGGGTGGTACTCGGTGTGTTTATACCGCAGGAACCAGGGTCTAAATGAAGTTCCGGGTAAAAATCCCCCCCCCAGAAAGTCCCTGCTGGCGAGGTAGTACTTTTTCAGAGTTCAGGAACTTTCGGGGTGGGGTGGGACTTGTGCGTGGGACTTGTGCCCAAAGGCGCGTGTTCGTCCCATCGATCACGCTCAATGTTCGCTATAGCTGATAACAAACGTTGTCTACTTTTATCTAGCATTACAAGCTTTCTGAATACGCTTTAGTATTAGTGCTCGTCTCTTTTCTGCCGTTTTGTTAATTATCTCGTTAGTAAACCAATAGATCGCACACAAAAGCAGCACAGATTGAATCTCCTCCATACATAAAACTCAAAACAAACACGCAGACTGGGAGGAGCAGTTGCGCGCAGTTCAACATCACCAGACTATCTTCCCGTTACTTTAGACTGCGGTGTAAACGCAGTAAGCAACCGGTCTGGGGCAAAAAAAGTTCCTATGAAAAAAGTTCCTGGGACAAATAGTTCCTGGTAATTGCGGTGGAAACGCGGCTTAATACTCTAATGACTGGTAGTTGACATGTAGTTGCAGAGTTACCTATAGTTAGTAGAATGTCTAAAGTGGACTATTGAAATAAAGTGTAATCGTGTCAGCTATTATTTCTGCAATGCTCTGATATCAAGGGTCCACAGATATCTGCTCTCAAGAGTGATTCATTTATTTCTCTTGTGTCTTTCTTCAGAGAATCTTTCCCGAATGATCTGCAGTTCACTATCCTGATGAGATTCACAGTTGACCAAACACAGACACCAAACTTAAAGGTAAGAGTTTAAGTGTATCTTCTCACTGTATGGATGGGCGACTAGGACTGACAGTGTCCTGCAACACGCTGCTTTCAGTGAATGTAAAAGCATCCTGACATGGCTGTCAGGTCTTGCTTAAGTGCTTGCTTTGGAGTTTCTACAGGATGTCATGTGCTGGCTCAATGTACTCAGGTTGATGATGTTGTTATCCCTCCATTAAAGCTCATGCAAACCACAAGGACTTTGTTTTGCATAAGAATCCCCAACCTCTACCTCAATGTTTCCTGCACCGCAGCTGAATATGAAGAACCGCCATTTTTGCTGTGTTGTAGTGCTATTGCATTGTTGAAATTGAACACCAATCGCTCATTTGTTTCCTTTCTTATTAATGAATCCATTAAATCAGGGTAAGATTAAGTTTTTATTTTTTATTTTTTATTGATAGGGTCCCAGAGTTATTTTAGTAGTATTTATTAACTTTTTGTATTAGCCTTCATCTTTTATATTTTTGTTTGTCATTAGTAGTGTATATATATTTCTATATAACTTATTTATATCATTATTTTATTTTTTTAAAACTATTTATTTATTTATTTATTTTATAGCTTTTATTTTGTCAGCTTGTCGCCAAGGTAAAATTTCTAGTTTTTAGTTTTTGCATCTTATTTTAGCATTATTTTTTTAATTGTTTTAATTCACAATAATAACAGGGATCATTAAATGACAATATATTGATACATGCGAGGGGGAAAAAAACGTAAAAAATTGCATAAATCTGAATAAAAAAAATATGTGCGGGGAGAATTGGGTTACACTTTATTGTAAGGTGTCCGTGTTACAGTGTTATTATACATTTAAGTACTGAGTAATAATAATGAACTACTTTTGGGTTTGGTTTAGGGTTAGTTGCATGCAATTATTCATAATTTATAGTTATTACTATAGTAACTACATGTAGCAAGGACACTGTAAAATCGTGTTGTCAAAAATTGTGTCGACGTCTCTGGCTGCAACAAGAAAATCCTGTAGGAAACACTTCCCTACATCAATCCCATAACCACATCTGCCTAACTCCCCTCTAACCAAACCATCTCCCTTTCATCCACCTCACATTCGGCATCTTTTTTAGCAGTATGACTTATTACCGCACCCTGTCCAGTTTTCTCCCCCTTATCTGCGTGTCTGTCAGGGCTCCCTTTCATTGACGTGCTCTCCCTCTCTCTCTCTGAAGCCGGGGAGAAGGCGCTGTTGCTGGTACGGGGGCGGGGCTATAGAATTGCTTCCCCTCAGAAAGCGACGGCATGCTTGCACACTACAGGAAAATATCCAATTGTGGAACCAATCAGTACAGGTCAGTGAGACACAGGGGAAGCAATTCTGTAACGCGCAGCTCCCACAACTAAAAACCTAAGCTAGCTCGACTTTTATACAGAATTAACCGAAAGGGATAAGTAACTCAAGGAATCTTCATAAGCAGATTTCCGCATGTAATTCACCACTATTACAGTAAAAAAAAATTTTTTAAAGAGTTTAATACTTTTATTCAGCAAGGGTGTAATGTATCAAATTCACAGTATAGAAATGTACATTCCAACTATTTGTATTCATCAAAGAATCCTGAAAAGGATCACCGTTTCTTCTAAATATGATGCAGCACGACTGTTTTCAACACTGATGATAATAATAATGTTTCTTAAGCAGCAAATCAGCATATTAGGTTTTCTGAAGGATCATGTGACTGGAGAATAAATTACACTTCAAAATATATTCAAATAGAAAACAGCTATTTTAAATCGTAACATTACTTTATTTTTTTATTCATATTCAATAAATGCAGCCTTGCTGAGCACAAAAGACTTTCAAAAACTTTTATTTTTTAAATTACCGCCCCCAAACATTTGAAAGGTAGTGTAGAAAATGTGTGTGAAAGTTCTTGTTGAGGGCCTAGTTATTGCCTTTGACAGAAGCAGGTTGATGTTTGAGAGAGGGGGGCGTCAGTGAACGAGAGCAGAGCACAAATACACAAGCCTTTTGAAACGCTGTGCCCAATCACACCCGTCATGCTCGTCCCAACTTCCCCCTGCTGTCTTGCTTCATTTCATGGATTTAAGAATAGCTGTAATTAAGTGACTTTGTGTGCTTGTCTGTGACGGATGGTCTGTAGCGTTGATGTGTGGAAACGTGTGATTCTGATTGGTCTTTATGTGGAGAAGATTGATTAAAGGAGGGTTTGTGATTGAGGTAAAATGTTTTTGGAGTGAATGCTACTGTTGTCTTGGATGACATAATATGCCTTAGATGATTTGTAACATAAGAATAATGTTTCAGGTGAAGGTGGCCATATTGAAGTACATAGAAACACTGACACTACAAATGGAGCCACAGGATTTTGTCAACTCAAGCGAAACCAGACTGGCAGTGTCTCGTATCATTACGTGGACCACCGAACCCAAGAGCTCGGATGTCAGAAAGGTACAAGACATTATGTGCTTATTGCATGAATGATATTTCTACATTTTAAGCTTTACAATGTGAGCTCTGTTTATTTATAGTTTGTTAGAACTCCACTAGTGGTGTTGATTGGTTTAAAGGTCTAATTATGTGCTGTGATTACAGGCGGCGCAGTCGGTGTTGATCTCGCTGTTTCAGCTGAACACGCCAGAGTTCACGATGCTTCTTGCTGCACTACCTAAAACCTTTCAGGATGGAGCCACCAAATTGTTGCAGAACCATCTACGAAACACAGGCAACACAGCCCAGGTGATTAACAAACTCTTTAAGAACCGCTTCTGAACCATGTTTCTGTCAGCACTAACACATGACTTTTTTTTTTATCTTGCAGGCTACAATGGGAAGCCCACTCACCCGACACACCCCAAGATCACCAGCGAGTTGGTCGAGCCCTTTAACATCCCCTACCAACACATCGCAAAACACACCTTCTCCAAGGTACGCCACTGGGTCTCAAACTACAAACATTGACATAGATTCACTCCATAAATGCTGGGTTATGTAGTTGTTTGCTAAGCATTTCTGCATAGCTAAACATTCCATGTAAATGGTGTGTATCATTTCACAGTGCATTTGATTACGATACCGAGAACATGAACTCTGAGGAGATCTACAGCTCCCTAAGAGGAGTGAGTCAGGCCATCCAGAACTTCAGCGTCCGCAGCCAAGAG
Organism: Semotilus atromaculatus; assembly: GCA_031834385.1. Classification (NCBI taxonomy): domain Eukaryota; kingdom Metazoa; phylum Chordata; class Actinopteri; order Cypriniformes; family Leuciscidae; genus Semotilus; species Semotilus atromaculatus. The sequence goes on from JAULUF010000022.1 coordinate 40,034,274, forward strand.
GACATGACAGAGCCAGCGCGGAAAAGAGATGGAGATGGTGGAGAAGAGGTAAGAAAAGCTCATTTAGTAAAAGTTGTTGTCACTGTCAGTCAGTGATGATCAGGTAAAAGAGGACCTTTTATGCTTTTTACATGTTCAGCTTTCTTTAGCGTGTAATATTGCTGTTTGTGCAAAGTTACAAAGCAAAGTCCCTCCAAAGAGAGTTATTCTCTATATCAGTGTCAGTGTTTCTGAACTCCCTGAAACACCTCCAGTGTAGTCTTGAGTTTTCTTCCAGGAACAAACACGTCATAATATTCCTCATTTAAGTCATTAATATGCAGAATAAAGGGGCGGGGCCTGGTTGAGTTAGTTAGTAGTGTGTTTTGTGTTGAAACTGGCAGTTATGGTAAGGTACGGGGCATTTCTGAAACGCGCTCTAAGCAGTTGACCAATCACAACACACTGGTCCACCCGACCAATCAGAGCACAGTGTGCTTTTCAGAAGAAGGGTTTTCATAAAGGCTGGAACCTAAAACCTATTCTAGTAGAGCCCAAAACCAAAATCAAGACTTTGTAAAAGGGCATAATAGTTCCTTTTTAATACTGTTTACCATTTTGTAGTATTGTTATTGTTAACTAAAACAAACTATTAATTTTAATTGAAGAAAGAAAAGCTGAAATAAAATAAATTATAGATGGAAATAAACTTACAAAACTTAATCTTATTTTATTTCAGTTAGTTGCCAAATCATAATTTCAAATTTAAGTTGAGGTACTGATAACTAAAAACTCAATCTAAAAAAAATCATGCTAAATAGAAATATGTTTTATAAATATTATATATTTATTATTATACAAATATTTATTTTTAAAAATGACATAAGCACAACAGAATTAAAATAAATTAGAATTAAATTCTCATTAATAAGTACTATAATATTATATAAATAATACTAAAATAACACTTGAGTTGACTTGCAGAGTGATATGAAAGCACTGGTATTTTACCATGGGCTCTGGTGATACAGATAAGATAATTCAGATAAGCACTCATTATATAAAACCGTTTGACTTTTCGCTGTGGACATTGACCAGTTAGAATCAAGTATTCCAGACAGCCGTCTAATCAGATTATAAAATACACCGAAATTTAAAAGCATATCACTGATGTGTGGATGTATTATGAATGTGTCTCTTTACAGGGTTGTGATCAAACCACGGACTCTGGTCGGACGGCGCTGGATAACAAGACATCTCTGCTAAATACAATGCCACTCCTCTCGTCGAGTCCCCGCCCAAAAGGGGAATACCAGCCAGTCAGCTACTCTGACTCTTCCTTCAGCTCCTCCCCTTTTAATAAAAGCCTGAAAGATGCAGACCAGGATGGCGAGTGCGTCACTGATGGTAATGCACTTCTGTGACCGCTTAGTCAAGTGTATGCATGCAAACCCGTGTGTGTCTTACTTCCTTTCTTCTGATGGTGTTACAGACAGTGGTGTGGACCAGTCTGAGTTGGTTTCTGAGCTCCTAAAGGAGCTCTCGAATCACAGCGAACGAGTCGAAGAGAGGAAAGCTGCGCTGTGTGAGCTAATGCGGCTGATCAGAGAAACACAACTGCACGTTTGGGACGAGCACTTCAAAACCATCCTCCTGCTGCTCCTGGAAACACTTGGGGATGGAGAGGTGATCGCAAACATACACTCACTGCTGTAAACACTCTAATGTGAGTCATGAGGACAACCAAATATCGTTGCTGTTCTTTATTTTTCTCTCTCAGCACGTCATTCGGGCATTAGCACTCCGGGTGTTAAAGGAAATCCTTAACAGGCAGCCGTGGCGCTTTAAAAACTATGCGGAACTCACCATTATGAAGACCCTGGAAGCACATAAAGACCCACACAAAGAGGTCAGGCGTCCCTAAAGGGATAGTTCACCCAAAAATCACAATTCACAGAGATGTGAACCACGCAAGACTGACAACCCTAACTAAAGCACAAATCTAAACCCAGGCACAAAATGTCCTTTTCTCTCTAAATCAGGTGGTGCGGGCCGCAGAAGAGGGGGCGTCTATGTTGGCAACCTCAATAAGTCCCGATCAGTGTATCAAGGTGCTATGTCCCATCATCCAGTCTGCAGATTACCCCATCAACCTGGCTGCCATCAAGATGCTCACCAAAGTCATCGACCGGCTGCCCAAAGAGGGTCTCGTTCAAATGCTCCCAGAAATTGTCCCTGGGCTCATTCAGGTAAATACTGTACTTTATATACACTATTTGTTTGTTTTTTTTAAGAATTAATACTTTCATTCATCAAGGATGCATTAAATTGATCAAAAATGACAAAGACATTTGAAAATCTCCAAATTATATCTATTTCAAATAAATGCTGTTCTTTTTAAAGAATCCTGAAAAAAAGGTATGTTTGTACTGCAATTTTTTATCAAATAAATGCAGCCTTGGTGAGCAAAAGAGAGACCTCTTTGAAAAACAAATCATATCAACTCCAAACTTTTAAACGCTAGTGTATATATAAATGGCAGGGTACCAGGGAACAATAACTATAAAGTTTTAATAATCTGTCTAATTCTATAAGAATAGGGAAGTCCACAACTAAAATGATAACACAGGATCGATATTGTTGGAATCACTTTCATAAGGATTTTTTCCCCAGCTGGTCATGTCACCTTTATTTATATAGTGCTTTGTACAATAAATATTGGTTTAAAGCAGCTTTACAACGATTACAGGAAAATGACGTCTTTGGGCTGTTGTTCAGCTGAAGTCAGTTCAGTGTTGATTCAGTTCTGTTGTAAAGATCATCAATTATTAAATTAATTTCATCTATAAAGCAAAAAAATGATGTCATCATCATCCAGCTCAGTTCTCATACAACAGTGTCAGTACAGTCAGATCAATAATATTGTTGAATATTAAGTGTCCCCAACTAAGCAAGCCAGAGGCGACAGTGGCAAGAATCCAAACTCAATCAGGTGACAGAATGGAGGAAAAACCTTGGTAGAAGAAACCAGGCTCAGTCGGGGGAGCAGGTTTTCCTCTGGCCAACGAACGAACACGGTGTCATTATGATTCAGGCTGCTTCACAAGTCAAAATTCAGATCGGGAACGGTAGCATTAAAATATTCATCCAGTTCCTTTTGCTTGAAGATCGATTCATCACACCGGTATGGAGCCAAAGCTGGCCATAAGGTCTGTGGGGAGGACCTGTGCCGATGGCTGTCGTGTCGACGAGGCCTTCACAGGGATTGTCTAGTTGACACGGTCTCTGCTGACATTCAGGGCTGCGTTTTGGTCGTGTCTAGGTGAAGGTCCACCATCTGATCTGGATACGGACCGGATCCGGCTGACTACGGTAACCTCGGGTTAAGGATGAGATGGACAGACTAATGTTAGTGTAGATGCCATTCTTCTTACGATGTAGCAAGTACATCGGGTGTTATAGGAAGTGTTACCGGTTCCGGTTGACCTAATTTATGCAGCCTAACAATCATTTGAATTGTAGAAATTGATAATGTGCTATATGTATGCCAGGTTAAAGAGATGTGTTTTCAGTCTAGATTTAAACTGTCAGAGTGTGTCTGCTTTCCGAACAAGGTTAGGAAGACTATTCCAGACTTTGGGTGCTGAATAGGAAAAGGATCTTTTTCTAAGTATTATCAACTGGCCAGAATTTTGAGATTGCAATAGACGTGAAGGACTGTAATGCCTTAATGGCTCGCTCAAGTACTGGGGAGCTAAACCATTTAGTGCTTTGTAGATTATTAGCTAGATTTTAAAATGTATACAATGTTTAATAGGGAGCCAATGCAGTGTTGACAGAACCGGGCTAATATGGTCAAACTTCCTGGTTCTGGTAAGAACTCTAGCTCCTGTGTTTTGGACCTGCTGGAGTTTGTTTATTAAGCATACAGGGCAACCACCCAGTAGAGCATTACAATTATTTAGCCTTAAGGTCATGAATGCAGGAACTAACTGTTTTGCATTTGTCATTGAGAGCATTTGTCATAATTTAGATATAGTTTTAAGATGGAAGAATGAATGTGGTTTTACAGATGCTAGAAATGTGGCTTTCAAATGAAAGTTTGGTATCAAAAAGCACACCCAGGTTCCCAACTGACGATAAAGACTTGACAGAGCAGCCATCAAGTGTTAGACAGTTTTCTAGAGCATAGGGCTGAGTATCATAAGCGTTACAGTGGAAGCTAATGCCATGATTCCTAATGATATCTCCCAAGGGTAGCATGTACAGGGTGAAAAGCATCGGTCCTAGTACTGAGCCTTGTGGTACTCCATACTGAACATGTGATTGATATGACACCTCTTTATTTACTGATACAAATTGGTAATGGTCAGATAAGTATGATTTGAACCATGCCACTGCAATTCCACTAATGCCAAAATAATTTTTGAGTCTATTCAAAACAATGTTGTGGTCGATAGTATCAAATGCAGCACTAAGATCCAGTAACACTAATAGAGAGATAAAACCACGGTTGGATGATAAGAGGAATTCATTTGTAACTCTAATTAGAGCAGTCTCAGTACTATGATACGATCTAAATCCTGACTGGAAATCTTTGCAGATACCATTTGATGAATGATAAAGCATTGGCAGCCAATCAGAAGAAACAGAACTTTATTGTACACTGGCATGGATTCTAATATAGGTATTTCTCCTGGTGTGAACTGGTGTTAATTCCCTGTTGCACTTGGGTTCATCTTACATCATCACAAACTTGCACGCCACATGACAGAACTCAATATATAGTGGGGTTTTTTATATAAATTTGGTGCTATTATGCGCAGCAGAGTAAACGGCACTTCTGTGCACACCCGGGTCCACACAACAGTTTTCACATTAGCAATTTTCATGTAATCCGTGCCCCGTTTCGAACTAAACTTCCAGAGTGAAAGCACACAGTAATGAGCGTTTCTGACACACACTGTAAGCAGTAGACCAATCACAACAGACTGGGCCATCTGACCAATCAGAGCAGAGCAGGCTCTCAGAATTGAGGGGTTTAGTGAGACCGAATTCTTGAACCATTTCAGACACTGAGAGAAAAGAGCTGATGCTGCAATGTATATTATGAGAAAATTAAACTGTTTTAGGTCTTTGATGCATGTAAACCTGTTGTAGGAGAATTTTTATAAAGACATAATTGGGGCATTTTAAAGTTTGTCCCTGCATGTTGTGATTGTAATTTTCTCTCATTCGCAGGGTTATGATAACTCTGAGAGCAGTGTACGAAAGGCGTGTGTATTTTGCCTTGTGGCAGTCTATGCTGTCATTGGAGAGGATCTGAAACCTCACCTCAGCCAGCTGTCCGGCAGCAAGGTGAGCACTTTTTAGCACACTTTTTTTTTTTTTATAAAATGTCTTTTTTTTTTTCTTTCTTACTCTCACTATCGCTCTGTCTATATAGAGTAATCTATAACATGCACATTTTCTCTCTTCCCAGCTGAAACTGTTGAATTTGTACATAAAGCGAGCGCAGAGCGGCTCCAGTGGAAGTGACCAGTCTTCAGATTTGGGAGGGCAGGGCCTGTAGCCGTACCGTCACTATTCAGAACTACAGCACTCTCTTAGTGCAGGGGACCCTAGCTGGCTTTTTAACTCACATGCATACACAAACAAACACCTACACCCGCTTGCATACAGATACGCAAAGCCGCATGCCACCTACACTGCTGGACACCCTCCTCCGGCCCCACGTCACCTTCCAGTCGGATTGAAACGCTTCTTCCCAACTTGGATCACCATCGCTCCGTGTTCGTGTCTGAGAGACCGTCTGGTGTAGTTTTGTCACTTTGTCAATGAGAAGATTGTGTCTACGAGTGTGTGTATCAGAAGCAAAACATTGGAGGAGGGCGGAAACCCGGCAGAGAGTCGTGGGTGTCATTTTGTGCAACATGGAGATCATTTCTTTTTATCAAAGAGCTTTTGAGAAACTCAGATTTTTAAGATGAAGTTCAAAACTTCTTGGTCTGAGCGACGTGTCATTAACGTTCCTAATTGCTCACTATCGATTATTAATGGTCATATCAGTTCATAACAATGAGCGGTTGGTCCAGCTTGCTCTATTAGAAGGCATACTTTGCTTGGCTATATGCATGTCATGAATTAAACTGAACCTTTTTATCTGGTTGCGTACATCAGGCCCTGCATCAGTCGCCACACACACCTGAGATTCTCATCGCGGCGAGGCCACACCACATAGGCAATATGTATCTATATATACCTTAAAGGAATATTCAAGAAGATCTTGTGACGTCCTGAGGGTGTGTGGATTCTTTTAAGTAGCATAGTGTCATTCTTCTCTGATGGGAAATTTGTAGAAATGTATTTACGCATCTAAATCCTGCAACTGTCTCGTCACTTCTTTCCTGTAGTGTTGGTCTTTCTCCCCCGTGAGGAAGTTCTCTTTCTTCCCGCTGCATTTCTAGACCTGTGCTAACGATGAAATTAAAATAAAGAAAATGTACAGTAATGAACTAATTGTCTCATTTTTATCTTTTTATTTCTGTCACATGAAACTAAGTACAACAAATGTATGAAGGTAAAATGCGAGTTATGCATTAAAGGGTTAAAAATGCAAACTGTCACACATACTTTTTGTCTATAATGAAACATTTGACTTTCTTTGTATGGACAAAAAAAATCAACTATTTCTTTTTAATATAAGTCTTATGCTCTCACAGCCTGTTTTTATTTTATCAAAATACAGTAAAAACAATACAATTGTGAAATATTACGATTTACAAACTTTTCTATTTGAATGTATTTTCTTGGTTAAATGTCAAATTAATTTATCATACAAAATGTGATATTACTATATATATATATATATACATACATGCATAAATGTATATAAGTGTATAGGCCTGCGTGCCTTCCTGTCCAGACCACCACCACAAAAGCATCATCTAGTCTTACAAGTTAATCATCAATTATTTTTATTCTTTAAGATGTTTTTAAGTCAATTACAATTTTATTTTTTATTTTTTGGTCTAATTTGATACCGAAAAGACAGACTGATTAATCGTAGCTAACTGCTAATTAGTCATATCAGTTCTTAAAAAGATAGTTCACCCAAAAATGAGAATGCTGTCATCTACTCACCCTAACCTGTTGGTAACCAGACAGTTGACAGTATACATGACTTCCACAGTATGGAGAAAAAAAGAAGAAAAAAACACTATGGAAGTCAACGGTTCCCCACAACTGTTTGGTTACTGACATTCTTCATAATATCATCTTTTGTGTTCAACAGAGGAAATTCATACAGGTTTATTTTCATTTTTGGGTGAACTGTCCCTTTAAGACACCATCTTAACATAATGGTTATGTTTATGCAACACTTATGTTTCTGCCCCTTGTAGGAGCTGAATTTATCACCCCCCCCCCAAAAAAAAAATATATATATATATATTATTAATATATATATATTCATCTCTAGACAGCTCATTGATCAAAAAAGCTAGATCCTATAATAAAAAATAATTTAATAAATAAAACTAATCTAATATTCTACAGGTTTGCATTTCCTCCACCAGGTGACGTGTCGTTTAATTTATTCGCTGCAAGTTAAAGGTTATATTTTGTTTGGAAGCTACCGGAGCTTTAGCCAGAGAGACGATGACGACAGACAGTCGGAAGCCGATTGGCCGAGTGCAACTCGCAGAGGAATGTGATTGGCTGTCAGATTTCTGACCCGGATTCCTGCTGCGGCTCGCTGAAGCGAATCTAGCGATCTCGCGTTTGAATGGTGGCAGACGGAGGGCCGTGTCGATGTGTCGTGATCTTTGGCCTCTTCCGAAAGATCAATCCTCGGGGTCAGCAGCAGCACGATGAAATTACGGGAGCGCTTTCGGAGGACAGCGAGTGTAAAAACACCGTGCTGCGTTTAGGATTAACGTTAGTAGGTGAGCGCGCGCGAGCTCTGCCAGCCCAACGGACATTGCGTGTGAATGCGGTGACAGTCAACAGCGCTCTCCCACCCCTGCTTTATATAATGGAAGATCGCATACAGATATGATGTTTTGATGCAAACGGGATAACATACGGGAGCTGGAAACGGATCGTACGGTGTTGAGTCGATTCGCGACGCCTCAGCTCATCCGGAGACTGTTATTTCTCGCCTCTGTTTACTGTGAAACTGAAGCAATGGCGAGGTACACGGCAGTCAGGGCTAGAGCCGTTTGCCCTGCTTTCAACAGCTAGCCTTCCGCGGGTGGCCACCTAACCGACTCTAGTGGGACTAGCCGACTCTGCGGCAACGCGAGCCCCGCGCAGGTGTTGTGTGTACGAGGTGAAGCTGGCGGCGCTTCGGTTAGAGTCGGAGGAGAAGGATCTGGGCGCCATGGCGTGGGTGCTGAAGATGGACGATGCGACCATCGAGTCTGGGCTTGTGCACGACTTCGATGCCAGTTTGTCTGGCATCGGCCAGGAGCTCGGAGCTGGCGCGTACAGCATGAGGTTAGAGCATCATCAAACCGATCAGAAGCTTTGCAAGAGTCCTTAAGCCGGGGGGCGATGCCCATATGACGGCGAGCTAACGTTAACGTTAGTTGGCTAGCTGTCTTGCCCTCAATGTTTATGTAGCAAACCTCGGGATTCCAACCGGTTTGTGTTCAGAGGTTGCAGAAATGTATGAGTTCATACCCTTATTCATCAATTGGCTTACCCTTATTCATCAATTTTTGTCATCTGGTGTATTAAATATGCCTAACGTTATATATAAGTTTTATATATATATATATATATATATATATATATATATGAGAGTAGCTATAGCTAGCTCAAAACAATAGACAACGAGTTGCATTCTAATGCTGTCTGACCATCTTGAGAGCTAACAAGGCGTGATATTTGTTTCAAACTGGTTGTGGAGTATAAATAAATATCCTCCGAGTAGCCATAACGTGGTTGTGCTGAAACGACAACAAGCGCGCTTGAAGTAAGTGTTACTTCCTGGAACAGGGCGTTCTCTGAACTCTGTTCTGACTTAACCGCTAAAATGTGTAATTAGTTTATAGTTAATTCCTTCACTTGTGTTGTTTAAAGAGCGTTAAAACGTTTAGTGAATCGCACTTTTACTGTTTTAAGAAATTGAGGCGACCGTTGAACTCCGTTACGTCATATGATACTGCATAGAAGCAAACGGTTAATGATTACGTCATTGAACTGCTATGGATACTCTTAAACAGTTGATACAATATTTAGGATGAAGGTCATATCCTCGAGATAGTCTGTCTCTGTCAGCATTTTTGATATGTGACTTCAACATGAGGAAATAAAAAGAGAAGTGTGTAATTTTCCATTGGATCAACTATTCATATTAAAAAAAGACATCCAAGTAAGCCATTCAACAGTTGTTTCCCTTGAAAATGTAAATATCATTGCTCAGTACCAGCACAAGGCAACAACACTGGCCTAACCAATGGCATGAGTCTGGGGGCGGGGCTATTTGTTTGACTGACCAATGGTGGTTGAGGAAACCTGTTTGAAGAAAATCATTGTAGTTATAATGTTCAGTTTAGTCGTAAAGCCTCTATACTAAGGACACGTTTACACGAGAACAATGTGCTAAAAACCGAAACGTTTTTCGTTTGCTTTGTTCTCTTACAGCTGACAACGTTGTCAAAATGTTCCCTGTTCAGTGTTCACATGGTTCTGCAGAAACGATTAAAAACGCTCCATTGTTCATGCCAGGCCAGTAGTTGGCGATGTTACTTTGTAAAGAAAAAACTATGCGGCAATAGATTGAACACATAATGCGCATGACCGTTTTCACAAATTCCCGTTTTTGTAGTTTACACAGAGACAATAGCGGTAATATTTTCAGAGGTTTGCAGTTTTAGGCCGCCAAAATTCTGTTGTAGTGTAAATGAATGGCCAAAAAGCATAACAGAGCTTTAAAATTAAAACTGAAACTGAACTTTTAGTGTAAACGAACCATAAATAACTAAAGAAAAATCCTGAGGGAAAATATGTAATGTCTTACAGATTTATGAATGAACCCCTCATCTTAAAGCAGCATTATGTTACTTTTGAACTTTTGCTCTCGGGGTCCCCCTACAGTTCGGAAACAGTATTGTTTTCTACTACTGTCCTGAAATCTGTCATGGTTACACCAGGGGGATACACGCGTGCATTTGTTGACAAGTCGATACCCCCGAACTCTGAAGGAGTTCTCAGACTGAGAGGAGTTGGGCAGACTGCCAGTGCTGCGAGTGAAATATCATCATCCCAGGTACATTGGCATATATTTCAGTATGTCATATGAATATAGTTTCATGGGCTTTATTTTTTTCAAAAGCCAAAAGATCGCGTAGCTCACGTTTACAAGCCAGCGTCTTTACAGTAGCCTATTATTGGCTACTGTTTTACATAATGGAAATGCTCATTCAATTCAATGTTTGTGTGGTAGGTAATAGCTATCTTCAATATTATAATATCAAGCTACCATAGATGAATCTGAACAATCGATTTGCATTATAGCCTGAGGCAAGACACTTTCTCACCAGAAAAATAAACAAACATGACTATCAGCCTGCAGACATTAGGATAGTTACCCTGAACGATTATTTTGTCCGTCTAATGCATTATTTGCAAGAATGTAATGTAGCCCCTACCAAACCTGTACACGCCGTTTAGACATAGGCTTATGTTTGTTTTTTTTTGACGGCCAGCATCAGGCCCTCCTCCTCCTTTAGCTCACGCCAGCGAGCAAACACTGGACCAATATCGATCCTCGTCCAGTCTTTTATTTTGTCACTCTCCCTTTTTATCTTTCTACTGTCCTCCTACAAAACCTTTGACTTCTTGGTTTTACTTTTACTGGCTACTGACAACAGACAGAGGTAAAAAAAACAAAAAATAAAAAAAAAAAACGCTCATTGGGCTCTAATGTCAGAATTTGAGGAAGTGATGTATGCCGTAAAGCAGTCGAATTTTGTAGTTCTTTTGGTGGTCGGGTTCCTACCCGCACCCCGAAGTTACAAAGTGCCAGTAAAAGCGATACAGACACCGTCAGGCTATGGCAGACGTGTCATTCAACCTATTGTTAGTCGATGTACCATCTCAAGGGTTTTGGAAAAATATTATAAAGGTTGAAAAAGATACATAGTGCTGCTTTAAAAACTTCTCGGTCTGCTGACATTTGTTATAATATCCGCTTTAAACATTACCATGCTCATGAAAAATCCACTTCATCAGCTCATTACTCTTAGACAGTGATGTTTCTCCATCACACACTGTTTATAGGAACAGTCGGGTTCCGGAAGTAAAAATCCCATACATTTTCTCCAAAGTAGAATTAATTTTAAACAATAGCTCATGAAACGTTAAAGACGGACCTACTGTGAGATATGAGGGTGTTAATCATTGTTTTAGCCCATGCTTTTGTTGAAGTCATCAGGCTGCATTATTTCAACTTTTTAAAATGATTGTTTAACAAAATTTCCCATGATTCTGCAAAGAAATTGCCACCAATCAAATCATGTCAAAATAACCCTCAAAAGAAGTTCTGCAAATGAAGTATCAATAATTTGTTGGAAAGTAAAAAATAAAATGTACTATATATATGTGTATGTGTGTGTGTGTGTATATATATATATATATATATATATAATTTATTCATTCAATTTTGTCATTTGCAGTGCTTCATGGGATTGTAGAACTTTCCTCTTTTAATGCTATTAACTGCACATATTTTCTAATACTGCTTCATTCTACTTCAAATCAAAGTTTGTGATTCACCTTGTATCTGGTCACTTTGGTTCATGGCTTATAACTTTAAAACAAAACCTTTTTCTCTATAGGAACAATTAATGGGGGAAAAATTGCTCCGGAAGGTTGCTTAAAAAATAGGCAGACACTGTTGCACTCGTTTTAAACTAGCTTTCCGGTTTGTCCTACTGATTGATGTCAATGAACAACTCTTAATTTGCTTAGAAATCTCATGGTTCACCTTTACTGTCTGACAATCTCTTTTTAAATAATACAAATCGGAAAATATCCCATTAATCAAATGTCTTTTAATCTTGTATTTTCTGTGTTATTGTGTCTGGCATTAAGTTGAATATGACTAAATATCAAGCTGTCCAACACATTGTGCTAAAATAAATTATATGCATTGTTTTTTCCGTGAATTAACTTATTGTCAGGTGCTTCGGCATCCACAGCTTTGGATGTGGCATACGTCAGTTTCATCGGGGTATATTAATGATCATTTTGGAGCACGTTTAATCTGTAGCTTTTCCAAATCACTCGAGTCTCTCGCTGTTCCCAGTTGGCCATGAGGAGTTTGAAAAAACGTGGTCACTGCGTGATGGGAACACACATTATACGCCTGAGGTCAGGTTCCATGGAACAGTTTGTCTGGGATGTGGCAGCCTTCTGGTGGAAAGAGCAACATCAGCATTTTCCCTGGAGCGCTGCGTTATTCTGCGAGTGTCTGAAACCCTCGTGCGAGTCGAGAGAGTGTGTTCTGTGGAGGTTTTGTCGGCTGGAGTGAGACTGTATGAAGAAGCTGTTCACATGCTCTCTCTCCCCCTATGATATCAAGTTTCTTGCTCTTCCAGTACCCTGCAGTTTTGCAGTTGACAGACACTGTGCTCTGCTGGCATTAGAGTCGACCAGACCGTGTTTATCAGTATGTGGGGTCGAGGCAAAACCTGTCAACAGACTTAAAGGTTTAAACCTACACAATTAAATCACCTTTTTGCATTCTTTAAGTTCTTTTAAAAGGATTCTATGGCATGACATGCATCTTTAAAGCAAGTAGAAATACTTAGTGATTCAATGAGGTAATGAAAGCTGCATGCACAATTCTTTATCAATTGAACTATTAGGAAATATAGACGGGAATGTTGCTTGCAGTTATGGCTGCATCTTCTGCATTTGCAGGTGTTTTCAATGACCAGATGAGTTTAATATGCAGATATATCATGGAGATGTGCTTCTGATTTTCCCAGTGTGTGTGTAAGTGAGTGCAGTGACAGGGTGCTAATGTGTTGTTTTCGTGCGGAGGTGAATGAGGGTGTGAGATGCTGATTATCTGTCTTGCGGTCATGTGGAATGAGCAGCTGTGGAACGGTATGTTACAGTGAAGCTCCTCATATTTCAGAAAACACTTGCAGATCCTGTGGGCCGCACTGTTCGAACATCACGTCATGTCAAGCTGACTGACTCAGCGTCTTTAGCTGTCGCTGTACTGGCCTGATACCGCCTGTACATGTGTGCCAGAGAAGATTTGAGCACAGAGTCATGGCAGTATTTATTTACTCCCTAATATCAGAGTAAATATTGTGTAGGCCTAATTATGCTTTTTTGGATATCACCTTTCATGCAGGGTGTAATCTAGCTGTTTGTGCATGTAAAAGATCTGCAAAGTTTTAATGATCAAATTGCATGACAAATAAAGTTATTTTCTTATAAAAGAAATAATTGTTTCTGAACTGCCAAATCGAGTCATCTGTTACAAACCTACATAACAATGTAACTAACAAATTTGCATAATGCCAGCCTATAGTCTTCATTGGCTGCTGGTGAACAACGTCTCCTTTGCCCCGCCCTCAAACACTAGTTGTAGCTGAGACTGAAAGAGTTTGCTTCATATTGTCAACATGTTGAGAAGACGCTGTTTTTCTGCAAATCCACTTTAATGCTCTTCCAAAGGATGAGAACTCGTGCTGGAATTGATACGGAAAACCAACGCTGTCATTCCTGTTGATGTATCACTGTGTGTGAAGCACTGAGGAAGCTTCCGGAGCTGAAATTCAGATATAGTAATAGGTGTTTCGTTTCTGACACACGCTGTAAGCGGTTAACCAATCACAACCGACTGGGTCGTCTGACCAATCAGAGCAGCGCAGGCTCTCAGAAGGGATCTGACTGAATCTTTGAACGAACCGTTGTCAGACTCTTTGAGAAATGAGGTGAAGTGCAATTTAGCTTATATTATGAGAAAATTAAAGTGTTTTTGACTTTGGCTTGTCATTTCAGCACAACTAAGTTATGGCTACTCGGAGGATATTTATTAATACTCTACAACAACAAAATTAGGAAGCTTTTAAAATAGCATAATAGGGGCACTTTAATTGTTATTAATTTCAGTCTTGGGGTCTTTAAGATTTTGTAATGTTTTTGAATGAATTGTTTTCTCTTATGCTCACCCAGGCTGCATTTATTTCATGAAAAATGCAGTAAAAACACTAACAGTAATATTGTGGAATATTATTACCATTTAAAAGAACTCTTTTCTATTGTAATATATTTTAAAATGTAATTTATTCCTGTGATCAAAGCTGAATTTTCAGCATCATTACTCCAGTCTTCAGTGTCACATGATCCTTCAGAAATCATTCTAATATGATGATTTTCTGCTCAAGAAACATTCCTGATTATCGTCTATGTTGGCACCGTTGTGCTGCTTAATATTTATGTTGAAACGTGATCCTTTTTTCATTATTCTTTGACTGGAACGAACAGCATTTAGATATAAATATTTTCTTACACATGTCTATACTGTCATTTTTGTCACATTAATGCATCCTTGCTGAATAAAAGTATTCATTTTGTTTAACATTGTACTACTGACCCCAGACTTTTTAACAGTAGTGCATTAATCTATGTTTGTAAACCCATAGAGTAGTTTAATAAGAACGTTTGCTCTTTGTTTGTGGTTCAGAAGTGTGAACGAGCGATCATGTGTTGTGTGGTTTTTAAAGTGTCTGTAGGTGAAGGCGTTCTCCCATATACCTGTTTCCATGACAGCCATTTCCTTTCTGACTGAAGAGGGTCTGTGGTCCTAACCAACATAATTCACAGTTTCATAACTTCTGTTTCTCTGTGTGTCTGTCTTTGTTTCTCAGTGATGTGTTGGCTCTGCCCATCTTTAAGCAGGAAGATGTTAGCGTTCCCGTGGAGTCTGACACCAAGAATCCTCCGTTTCAGTATGTGCTGTGTGCCGCCACCTCTCCTGCGGTGAAGCTTCACGAGGAGACGCTCACCTACCTGAACCAAGGCATGTCGTTTCTTTCTCTATCCCTGCAAGAACACACAGAGGAGGCTTTCAATAACACACTCTCCCCTCCCATGCAGGCCAGTCTTATGAGATCCGAATGCTTGATAACAGGAAAATAGGGGAGATGCCTGAACTCAACAAGACTGTGAAGGTGAGAGATCATGTGTGTTTTTCAGTGCAGTGCGCTTGAGGTTTTGTGTGGTGTGGCGTCTCCTGCACCAGTGAATCTACAGCGCTGTGGTTAAATAAATAATTGCTGTCGGGCGGAAACCTTTCCAAAACCGATGCTTTTCAGGAAATGGAAAAAGCACAGTATTTTTGTAAATAATTAAACACTGTGTTGTCAAAGTTGATATTGTGGCTTTTATATGTGGTCAGAAACTTGCACGTGTCATTGTATTATTTAGTTATGAGGTTTTTGACCAGCAAAGATCAGACAAGCATGTTTTATCCATCATTAGAACGGCTGCATCTGAGGCAGTAAGTGCATCGCATTACATCATATCATCTTACAGTTTAGAAGGTTTATTGTAGCTATGTGGACGCTCAGTTTTTTCTGTCATTTGACCAAAATCTCATGTTATAAAAGATGAAGTGCTTCACATAGGCTATTGAAGACAGTATTGGCAGTGACTTGACGACAAATGCTGTACTAAGATGCTCTTCTCCGCTCCTCAAATACATAAAACATTAGCCTTTTTATATATATATATATATGTATATGTGTGTGTGTTTGAGTTATTTATTCTCCCTCACATTGCAAACAACAGAGACACTCCACAATGTGTGGCACTTCTTTCATGATAGAGGTGTGTGGAGTTATGAGGTTTGAGGATCCAGTGGAGTTACGAGGTTTAGTCACAAGCTCTTTTCAATACTTTTCATTGGCTATATATTTGCTAAACCCACATACAGGCGTAAAGGGCAACCAATAGTAATGATTTATGAAAAAAATAAACACGACAAAATAAGATTCAAGGTTTCTGCCGGACAAAAAATTGTTAGTAAAAAATTAAGTAAAAAAGGTGAATTGAAAAAAAGTATCATATGCTTGAGTCTCCCAAGGCTACATTTGTTTGATCAAAATACAGTAAAAACAGTAATATTGTGAAATATTACTATTTAAAGTAAATGTAATTTGTTCCTAATGCAAAGGAATTTTCAGCATCATTCAGTCTTCAATGTCACATGATCCTTCAGAAATCATTCTAATATGCTGATTTGATGCTCAAGAAACATTTCTGATTGTTATCCATGTTGAAACACCATTTATTTGAAATGAAAATCTGTTGTAACATAAATGTCTTTACTGTCAATGAAAAAAAAAAAATTTATGCTTGAATTTATGCAATTGATGAATGAATGCTGGAAAAAAAATTTTTTACTCACCCCAAACATTTGAACAGTAAAAAGACAATATTTCTTTTGCGTTGTCTTTGCTTGCCGCGTACAGAAACAAATGTACAGCATGACCAATCTAATCTGAATCACAACCAAATTACTCTTTTTAATTAATCACATCACAATTTACAGTTTTGAATCAGTCTGAGGAATCCCGCAAGTCTTGTTTTTGAGAGCAGCAAGTAAAGATGCAATGGACGTTTACACAATGTTTTTAGGTCATCAAATCCAGGCTAAAAGCTCACAACTCTCATGAAGTCTGATTTCTTTTGCCGTGAGTAGATTCAGCGGTGCAGGAAGGACTGGTGTGGTGTATGGCTCTTTAAGAGTGCTGCTTGACCTGATGGTTTTGTGTTTGTGTGTGTTTGGTTTGGGGTGAATTATAGAGTTTAGTTAGGGTGGTTTTCCATGACCGAAGGCTTCAGTACATGGAGCATCAGCAGCTGGAGGGCTGGAAATGGAATCGGCCTGGCGACCGCCTCCTCGACATCGGTGAGAGCTTGTTGTGTGATTACATTAGTTTGCTGTCATCATTTTGTTCAATCTTTTTTGTTTTTGTTTCAGGATAAGCGTTTCAAAGCTCCATAAAGCCTCAGAAGAGAGGGAGTTTTTACTGTGCGTCATGTGTCTGTTACAGATATCCCCATGTCAGTTGGCATCACCGAGCCCAACACACACACGTCACAGCTAAACGCAGCAGAGTTCCTGTGGGATCTTTCCAAACGAGCCTCTGTGTTTGTGCAGGTACACACAAGCACACGCAAGATTTCGAGTTTAAGATCAAACAACAAACACTGTCATGTTGTGGTAGGTCACGATAGTTTTAGACAGTCTTTTCTTCGCCATTGTGACACATATCCGAATGAAATGTCTTTTTGAACAACAAAAATGTAGGGAGGGACTTGATCTTGTCGATGCTGCCGGAATAACGACAAAACCCAGAAGACTGGATCCCTCGACATTTTCCTGTGGGGTTTTTCAATTTATGATTCAAATACGGTCTGTGGTAGAGCTGCACGATTAATCGTTAAAACATCATGATCTCGATTCAAACACCCAAGCAATCTTATTGCTAAATGATGACAATTCGCAGCGAACATTCAGATCTGTGTTCTGACAGAGAGCAGTTGTCATGTATAGATATGAAACCGCTTCACTTTTCAACCACACAGTATTATTATCAAATGATCACAGAAGTACTGGGATATAAGTTTAAAGTTCAGATATAAACACTGATGTCTACGGTAGCACCTTAAATACGAGTAAATTACCTTGATACTTCAAGTATTGTATCGATTACATCGTTACGCCAATAGGTGGCGACAAGAGACTCTTAAAAATGCGTGTCATTGAATCATTCAGTCAAGAGATTAAAAAGATCCTGATTCACCCAGTAATAAAACGAGAAGTCATTGAATCATTCATTCAAACTGATTTTTAAAAATAATTCATTCAGATAAATTAAACATTTTAAATAGACTGCAGCAATTAAAACATTTTCAGAACCTCTAGTGAATTACATTTAGATTAATTGTCTGTTCAGACATTGATATCTAGACTGATAGGAATATTCGGTGATGTTGCCATCATATTCGGGACATTAAATGCTATTGGTTGAATATCCATTCACTGTCTGCTTGATGGTGCTTCTGTCTTATGCTAGATGCTCCTGAATAATATCACTAAGTGTAAGCACATAAATATGCAGTTAGACATTTACTGGTGTGTATTGCTTCAGGTCAATTTTAGTGCTTGCTGTCAAGATACCCACAGCTGTTTGGTGTAGTTAATGAATAGAACATGCCAGAAGCACAATCTCATTGGCTAGAAATTCTCTGTCACTCTCAAAGGAGCGATGCAGATGTTTTTCCAATAGAGTGAAGTATGTTTGAGATGATCTTTGTTGGAGAGTGTCTGATTTGGGCCACTGACTCTGACATTATCTATTGACCTTGGAAGCGTCTGATCAAGTTTCAAACAAATTAATATCATTCCAGTTGATTAAAAATGTATCTGCCACATCCTAATCTGTGCAGAAATCGTGTAATGCATGCCAAGGATAATCTCAAAACTGCTCCAGGAAGCGATCATGTGCTCCACGTTAATTATCTTTCCTTCCTTCTCTCGTTGAAGGTCCATTGCATCAGCACAGAGTTCACCCCGCGGAAACACGGCGGAGAGAAAGGAGTTCCGTTCCGGATCCAGATCGACACCTTTAAACAAAATGAAAGCGGAGAATATACTGAGCACCTGCACTCTGCCAGCTGCCAGATCAAAGTCTTTAAGGTGACGTCACATGCATGCAAGCATGCATCAAATGCAAGGAAATGTATATTTGGTTAAAGACCTCAGGTTTGAATTTATAACCCACTTATTTTTACTATACTGAATGCTTATGTTGTTAAAAGGCTTGTTTTGTATCATTAATATGACATAAGTCTTCAGGATGCACTAAAGTGTTTCTCTTGTCGTGTTATAAACAGCCAAAGGGAGCAGACAGAAAACAAAAAACGGACAGAGAGAAGATGGAGAAAAGGACTCCGCAGGAGAAAGAGAAATATCAGCCCTCTTATGATACCACTATTCTGTCAGAGGCAAGAATATTTTAGTAGGCTTGTTTGTTTTCCCACACAATGAAATGACAGTGATCTTGGATTTTACTCTGGCATCTATTGGTGTGGATGCAGCTGCGCATAAAAAAGTGTTTGGCTACCGATTGTAGAAATGGCCTATTCATAGATGTATTTGTCACATGTGATTAATTTAGTGCGATAATGAGGGGTTGCTGAGATAAAGTGAATAGTATTTAGCTGGTCATGTTACACCCAGCATGTGGCAGGAATCACCTTATGTCGAATTTAATATCAGAGGCCTAAAATAAGCTGAGTCTTCATCTCA
Organism: Semotilus atromaculatus; assembly: GCA_031834385.1. Taxonomy (NCBI): domain Eukaryota; kingdom Metazoa; phylum Chordata; class Actinopteri; order Cypriniformes; family Leuciscidae; genus Semotilus; species Semotilus atromaculatus. The sequence goes on from JAULUF010000022.1 coordinate 40,053,604, forward strand.
TGTCCAATAGGCTTGCAGCAGTAGTCAGTGTTACGCGGTGTACACCGATTACACTTTGCCCACCCCACTGCCGTTTTTATAGAAATAAAAATCATTTATTTCAGTTCGACAATCGACACTACAATTCTAAACTGCAAGCGTCTGCTCTGCTCCATATACAGCACGAGCTGCAGTCGCAGCAGGAGTCAGGTTTCACGTGATGAGAGTAAGAAGAGATGACTGACAGCACGATGGACAGAGGATTTGGTGCGTAACAGATCCTGAGCGTAATTGACAAATATCTTGTAAAATGTGCGGTCATTACCGCCGCGTGATCGCAAATTCGAATTCAAAAAGCGATTTCAATACCGCGCATATTAACCACTCCCTAATGCACGCAAATTACATACGATGACTCCACCCCCTGGTGTTATCGGTAATACCAGTGTATTTACCGGTGTGTGAATTTCCTCACCGTGACATCCCTAATGTCAAAGTACATCATTTCAAACATAGTTTAAATGCTATTAATTTCTATAGGATTTCAACTTTTTAGAGAAAGAATATATACCACTTATATCTCCTGTAACAAGCAAGAAGCAAATCACGGTTCATGGCTGTGACGCATTAATTGGCTGTTTAAAAAACTAGCCCTTTAATATGTTTTTCTTAAACTTCCTGTTTCAGTAGCAAGGACGCCAAAACACAAGTTTTTTAGGGGGTATTTAGTTTAAATTGAATTCAAATATACACGTGTGTCCGTTTGACTAATGTGTTCATTTGTGTGTGTGTGTAGACTCGATTGGAGCCAGTGATTGAGGAGGCTGTGGAACATGAGCTAAAGAAATCCAGCAAGCGGACGCTTCCTGCAGACTGTGGAGATTCCATCGCCAAAAGCAAGAGAGGAAGTGTAAGCGCCCACTCTCCTCTTCTGTGTTCAGTTCACTCATTCCAGATTAGGGCTGTCACTTTTTATTCGATATTCGAATATGCATTCGAACATGACGTGAAATATCCGTAATCGAACTATAAATAAACTATCCAGTTTTTAAAGTGCCATGTGTAGCGCATTTTTTACAGTCTATTTTTTATTTTATTGTTTGCCATCTCATCCAGGAGCGGGCGCTCGAAACGTATTGTAGCGTCAGCCCATGACCAAATCAAGCGAGTAATTGCCAATAGTCTCCCTGTTTTGAAAATGGAAGATAATGCACAGAACGGCCAGCCTGAGCGCACAATTACAACCCCAACTCATCTAAAAAGTAGTGTCTGGAAATATTTTGGGTTCCACTTCTCTCAACACGTGCAAAAATACCTGTGTGTGTGTGTTCTCCACCGCTTATTTGTAGATATTCGAATACATTGCTTGATATTCTTTTTTTAATTTTTTTAATTTAACAGTCAGACATATATACAAACCAACATAGTGCAGTAGTGAGCAATCTTGTAAATCCATAATTCCAGAAGTGACATAAAAGTGATTTAAGTGTTCGATCTAAGTGTGTATGTGAGCGGGTGTGGGTATGTGTGTGTATGCGTAAACAAAGTAACCATTTATTATTTATTACCATTGTCATTACCATCACCACCCCACTCCCCACTACCACCATACTGCCAATATTGTGTTGGTCGATTTTTATTTCCATCCTTCCTCCTAAGTAACAATTGCCATTGTCAATCCCATATAAAATAAAAGATGATATAATAAGATGATATAAGATAACCTTCCCCCACATCTCATCAGTCCCTATCTTTTCCTAAGATTTATTTATATTTTTATTTTATTTATTTATTTATTTATTTATTTGTGTGTTATGTGCAATGTCTAAGGTGCATTAAAAGAGGGAGTACAGTGCGAGAGTGTCTCAAATTGGGACAGAGATGCTGTCCCGTTGAAACCACTTCTCGCCTGTCTTGCCTGCCTTGGTGTTTGTGAGGTTTTCCATATACATATTCCTCTTTTTTTTTTTTTTTTTTTTTTTATTCTATGTTGTGGTGCATTAAAAACCCATGAAGAGATAAGGGGGGGAATTATTGCTGTAGTGATTACAATGACACTTAATTCCAATACAGTATTGACAATGGCAATATTGATGATTATAATAATAATGATAAAAATAATATTAATAATAAATGACAATGATGATGGCAGTGGCGACCGCAATGGCGAAAGCAAAAGACAGCAACAACAGCAATTACAACAATGAAGAAATAAAAGTGAAAATAGTAATCATAAAAATAACAGTAAAGATAGCAATATCAATGATGACATAAACAAGTTCAAACAACTAAAATGCATTATTATTCGTGGGTTGGTTCAGAAAGTGGGTGGAGTCGGAGTTGAAAACAGAGAAAGGATTCATAGCTGTAAGAGGTCAGAAAGTGTTGGATGGCAGAGGTCAGTTTCAGATGTGTAATTATGAAGGGGAGATGTATATTCCATTGTAATAAAGTCTGTAATAAGATTTTTCCAAATGTTAATGTGTAATTTATTTCTAGTTTTCCAGTTCATGAGGATAGTTTTCTTGGCGATGGTTAGAGCTATGAGGAGTATTTTAGAGTTTATAGTTTTATCAGTGATTATTGTGAGGTCCCCCAGTAAGCAAAGAGAAGGCGACAGTGGGATGTGGCAGCCGACTATAGTGGATAGTGACATTGCTTGATATTCTGATATCTGTTCGAATTTGATTTTTTTCAAAAGTGACAGCCCTATTCCAGACTCCAAACATGTGTCCATATTTGCTTCTTACAGTGCCCGAGTTCATGTTCACTATACTGATTCACTACCTAGGGAGCTGATTGGTTTGCGGCCGACACGGTCTGAACATTTTATTAATTCATTAATAAACTAGTGTTTTCTGAGTCAGTCTCCTTTGTTTTTTCTGACACATACTTTTTTTTACTGGTGCGCTGCAGAAAGCTTTATATGAGCGCTTAATTTATATTTTAAAGGCTCAATGTTACATATAATGTATAATATTACATAAATTAATATTATAAACATGCGACTAATGGCTTAAATGAACGACCACCAGTCGACTAGAACAATCTTTTGTCGGGGGAACTTACATTAGTCTGACATCAGAGATCTACACTAACATTTATTTGACTCCTCACATATCTCTCCTTGTCCCACTGCAGTGTTCTCCATGGCCAGATAATGCGTACGTCAACCCCATTACAGCAGCTACACCGACCTTCACCTCCAGCACAAACTCCTACAGCACTACTAGCAGCACAGTACCAGACAGGTGACACTCATGAAGATCTCGTGTGCCATGAACCACAGTTATGCACCGTCTAATGCTTTTACCTTTGTTTTTAGTGAGTCATCTTCACCTAACCACCAAGGGGATGCTGGTAGCCCCGTGTCTGTGGAGGTTAGTATGTGTTTGCATGTCATATTTTTACTAACTGCACCTTAAGTTGCAATTGCACCTTTAAATGAATATAATTCAGTCTTTGCACTTTCTGCAGTCTCTGAGTCCCACATCCTCCATACAAGACGCACAGAAGTGGCTCCTTAAGAACAGATTCAACTCATACACTCGCATTTTCACCCATTTCTCAGGTATTTACACAGGCACATGAGTTTTTAGTGCAAAAATTAAACTACACTAGGGCTGGTTAAAAATAGTGACCAGTTAGAATCAGTCTGAAAGTATAAATAAGTCTCTTTCAAACATAAGTAAAATGGACCATAGAAGAGAAATATAAAATCAGACTGAATCTAAATTTAGTGGCATAGAGAATTTCTGAATCAGAATGTTATCATTTAGGAAATCTGCCCTAATAGACACACAACATTAAACTAAAAGTAGTCAATAATGAGACCAATTAGTGTTTTCCCGTCTTAGGTTCTGATCTACTGAAATTAACTCGTGAGGATTTAGTCCAAATTTGTGGTGCGGCCGATGGAATCAGACTCTACAATGCACTTAAAGCACGGTAGGATAAAAAAAGAGTGATGTTAAATATAACTGATGTGTTTTCTTACACTTCTGAAAGAGTGAACTGAAGAATTCTGTTCACATTGTGTGTGTTTGTGTGCCTGTACAGAGCAGTGCGTCCCAGACTCACGGTTTACGTGTCTCTGGAGTCGTCTCTGAGCGAGAGCCCTCTGCTGGAGAAACGTGGCCGCAGCAAAAACGGCGAACACAGCAGTCCCACATCCATACCTGGTATATACTTGCAGATGCGTTCCTAACATACCACAATCACTGAGCATCTATTGTTTTGCAACAACAAACATGCAGTGCAGCATCATTCAGAAACACAGAATTGCTTGATCTATCATTATGAGCTTTCAAAAACTACTATTGTTACAAAATTCACAGGGTTTTATTTTTACATCAGTGACAAAATGGCATTCCTATTAATGAACTTTATTCTAATGATTACTGAATTTTAGTAAAGAATTTGAGCATAATTATATTACGAGATTTAAACTGTTTGAAAATTGTTGGACTGACATTTGTTGCATGCAATTGTTGCATTAAATTACAAAAAAATGTATATCAAATAAATGCTGTTGTTTTGAACTTTCTATTCATTAAACAAAAGAAAAAAGTCAGTTTCTGTTCTGACTTTAAAAGTCGTGACTGTTTAAAATATTGATAATCAGAAATAGTTTAAGCAGCAAATCAGAATATTATACTGATTTCTGAAGGATCATGTGACACTGAAGACTGGAGTAATGATGCTGAATATTCAGCTTTGATCACAGGAATAAATTACATTTTAAAATGCATTCAAATGGAAAAAGCTATTTTAAATTTTAAAACTAATAAAATTGTAATTGTGTAAATAAACTGGTGAGCATAACAACTTTCATTAACATTTAAAAAATCTTACCATCCCCAAACTATTAAACAGCAGCTTTTGAGATAAAGATGCAGCAAAAGCCACGTTGAGAAAAAAAACAATAGCTTCCTCAGGTTGCCCTCTAAAACACAAAACCATAACAACTGATATTCGACCCAGCAAGCAACAATAAACATATAATGGATTGAATAAAGCACTATATAAATAAATGTGACTTGACGACAAGACCGCAACTCAAACCCGACACGGTTCTCTCTATAGCCTCTTCTAATAACAGACTGACGGAGCAGTTTAACCTAAACTCATTTACCAATAAAAGAATCGGGTCACCCAAGTCTAAAGTGCGTTCACGTATGGTTGTTTTGTTGGTTGGAAAAATACTTTTGCTACTGCTTTATCACACATCGCATCTCAGCCTAATGTAAAATTGGGTAAGACTTTATTTTACAGTGTCTTTGCTACACAGGACATGTATTTACTTTAGTAAGAATAACAGTTAATTATGCATATTATAAGCAACCATACTCTGTAACACTTTATTTTAGTGTTCTTGTGACACGTTACAACCAACCCTAAAACACACCCTAATTTGAACCCTAACTCTATAGTACTAAGTACATGTTGTTAATAAATATTACTCAGTACTTAAATGTATAATTACACTATAACAAGGACACCTTAAAATAAAGTGTTACCTAAAATTATTAATCCTGTCTGTCTTTTATGAATTAGGTCAAAATGTCCCTGAATGCTTTTGGTTCTGCAGATATACACTCACCGGCCACTTTATTAGGTACCCCATGCTAGTAACGGGTTGGACCCCCTTTTGCCTTCAGAACTGCCTCAATTCTTCGTGGCATAGATTCAACAAGGTGCTGGAAGCATTCCTCAGGGAGTTTGGTCCATATTGACATGATGGCATCACACAGTTGCCGCAGATTTGTCGGCTGCACATCCATGATGCGAATCTCCCGTTCCACCACATCCCAAAGATGCTCTATTGGATTGAGATCTGGTGACTGTGGAGGCCATTTGAGTACAGCGAACTCATTGTCATGTTCAAGAAACCAGTCTGAGATGATTCCAGCTTTATGACATGGCGCATTATCCTGCTGAAAGTAGCCATCAGAAGTTGGGTACATTGTGGTCATAAAGGGATGGACATGGTCAGCAACAATACTCAGGTAGGCTGTGGCGTTGCAACGATGCTCAATTGGTACCAAGGGGCCCAAAGAGTGCCAAGAAAATATTCCCCACACCATGACACCACCACCACCAGCCTGAACCGTTGATACAAGGCAGGATGGATCCATGCTTTCATGTTGTAGACGCCAAATTCTGACCCTACCATCCGAATGTCGCAGCAGAAATCGAGACTCATCAGACCAGGCAACGTTTTTCCAATCTTCTATTGTCCAATTTCGATGAGCTTGTGCAAATTGTAGCCTCAGTTTCCTGTTCTTAGCTGAAAGGAGTGGCACCCGGTGTGGTCTTCTGCTGCTGTAGCCCATCTGCCTCAAAGTTCGACGTACTGTGCGTTCAGAGATGCTCTTCTGCCCACCTTGGTTGTAACGGGTGGTTATTTGAGTCACTGTTGCCCTTCTATCAGCTCGAACCAGTCTGGCCATTCTCCTCTGACCTCTGGCATCAACAAGGCATTTCCGCCCACAGAACTGCCGCTCACTGGATGTTTTTTCTTTTTCGGACCATTCTCTGTAAACCCTAGAGATGGTTGTGCGTGAAAATCCCAGTAGATTAGCAGTTTCTGAAATACTCAGACCAGCCCTTCTGGCACCAACAATCATGCCACGTTCAAAGTCACTCAAATCACCTTTCTTCCCCATACTGATGCTCGGTTTGAACTGCAGGAGATTGTCTTGACCATGTCTACATGCCTAAATGCACTGAGTTGCCGCCATGTGATTGGCTGCTTAGAAATTAAGTGTTAACGAGCAGTTGGACAGGTGTACCTAATAAAGTGGCCGGTGAGTGTATATGTTTAATTTTAGGTTTTGTCCTGTGAAATGTTCAATCCTCCATCATCATTGGTGTTGTTTTAAAGTGTGTCTGTGTGTGTTTGTTTAGTTTACCATGCCCTTTACCTTGAGGAGATGACCGCTTGTGAGCTTACTAAGAAAATCTCCAGTGTCTTGGCGCTGCCGATGGTCCACATCAACCAAGTCTACAAACAGGGGCCCACAGGGATACACATACTACTCAGTGACCAGGTAAACACACACCAGAAACAATCTCTTCTCTTTCCCTGTTATCAGTTGGCCAACCATGGCTGCTCATTTGAATAATGTTTTGCATCATGCCACAGATAAAATACACTTCATTGTGGACTCTTTTTTTTTTATGCTGTCCTAATACATGATACTTTTTTTCTTACAGATGGTTTATAACTTCCTTGATGAGAGCAGTTTCATTGTCAGCACAATACAAGGTGAAACATTTTCACACAACACCAAAAAAGTTTCAAATAAAACCTCTCAATGCTTTTCTTATCCTCCACATCATCTCTGGCTGTTTCTTCCTCAGATGACACCAGTGATGGATTTCACCTCGTTCTGAAGTAGATCTGCCATAAAACCACGTGAAGCAGAGAGTGCGATGACATCACAAGGCTTCATACTGCCGCTCTCGAGCATCGAGCGAGTTCCCTCCATCCTCCTCTCTCCTCCTTTCCTTATCTCTCTCCTGTTCTTCACGTCTCAGACGTCGGAGAGATCGCCGGGGTTGGACAGGGCCTCCTAACTGTTAGAATCTGACTTCAGTGTGTAAATTGTTTCATATTGAAAACACTTAAACTGATGCCAGTGTGTGCAAGCGGTGGGCTTTTAAGTATGCGTGCGAGTGAGTTTTTAAAGGTTGAATCGGGAGGGGATGGAGGTGAGCGGAAACCGCAAGGAAGTGGGAGAGAATCGTGACCACTTTTACTTAATTGGTGGAAGAATCCGGGCGTCCGGCGGCGATGCGGCTGCGCTCCGACTCTGCCAGGTGTGAACGTGCAGTACTTACCTGAGTTTGTCTGCGAGTTGCCAAGCGTTTCGCTGCCTGGCCTGCAGACGCCATCACAGCCCCTCGGTAGATAGTGACCACCTCTCTTTCAAATGTGGGGAACCGCGTCCTGACTTCGGCATGCGCAGGACGTCTTTATGTGTCTGTCTATATGGATGAAATAATTCCTTGAGTTCGAGTACTAACATGAGGTTGTGAGAAGTTTTGGCTGTATCCTTCTCTCGTCAGTGCTGATATCCTTTTCCAATTCCTCTCTCAAGACCAATCGTTTCTGGTGCCATCATTTCCTCTGTTGACTATATTCGGTTAGTTTCTTAGCATTTACTTTGTGCTTAGCCAGATGAATTAAGTGTCAGCTAGTTCCACACGTTTAGAATTAAATAATGGGATTTTTAGATTTGATGGTTGTGCTTTATATTTTCTGTGCCTGGTAACTAACACTGCCCTTTATAGTAGCTCCTCGCACGGATTATAACACGATTATTGATGAACGAGCACAATCCATAAATTATTTTTCCCGTAATGCCTTTGCATTCTTTTAATTTGTACCTTTTTGGCCTAGAATATGATGTTGACTGGTGCTTTTCTCAATGCACTCATGGTTTACAGTCAGATGCTCCAGTTAAACCAGCCAGCCTTTTTCTTTTTTTAAATAATTTTTTCTTTCTTGAATAGAGACTGACTGTTGATCTCAGTAGTCGTGTATCGGGCAGTTGTGCTTTGGCATGCACTGTGCTTATGATTGCCACTTTATAGAGGAGCATGGTTGTAAGAATGTTGACTCCTTTTAATTCAAAAAAAAAAAAAATGTACAAAGGAATGGCCAAGTCTGCACTGAAACCGAAACCACAATAAAATGTCACGCCGTTTGATACCTTGCTGTCGTTGGATGCTCACTTTTGATGTACGTGTGACTTTTCCAGGTTGAACAAAATGATCAAAGTCTGAACACATGGAGAGGTGCGTTGTTCTCTTCCTCTCTGTGTTTCCGTGATGATAATCATGGTGCCCTCACGTCACCTTCTGTCTAAAGAAGCCTCTCTTCCATAGGGGTGCTGAGATGTACACAATTAATGCCTGTACCAAAATAAAAATAATTTTCATATATTGTCTCTGGAGTATTTACTATAATCAAAAATGAGAGGGTAATTCTTTTGAAATTGAATAGCTTTTTTTGTGGGCAAGGAGAAATGAATGGTTAAAATAATACTCGCATTCCATTACATTGTTTATTTACGTTAAGGATGTCTTCAAACTAAACACATTTATAACACGGGCCATTTTGTAATAGTATGCATAGAAAATATTCTAGTAATTAATATAAAGATTGCATGGGCACATGAATTAAAAAATTTGCAGCAAAATCTCTTCACTGATGATGTGTTTACTACATTTTTTTCTTGTTCGAGAAGCTGTTTCATTAGGATATATGTGTCACAATGGAAGAAAAGACAATTGCAACTTCTTTTGAACAAAGGCAAAGCTATCATGGGGAAAATGCTTCATCTAATAATTCAAGGTTAATCTTTAGCCAAATAATTAAAATGGTTTAATACATTGGTATTTCACCAACATATATAAGATGTATTTTTAGACCTGATGTTGGGTAAATTCATTTTGCAATGTAGAAAAGAAACCTTATCCTAAATGTGTTTTACAATAAAAATAAAAAATGCATATCACTTTTGCAATGCTTCTGAATTACAGGTAACTGTATGCAATGGGCCATAAATATATGGCAACATGACTAAATTAGTCATGGGGTAAGATGTGTCAATGTAAATTTATACTCTCTCCCCTATAGTCAAATCCTTTAAACCAGTGAATTCCTATGTGGATCAAACTGAGAATTTCTTTTAATTTATGAAACCATTGTCCAATTAAGTGAATTTTAAATACAAATTACTAAAACTGATTAATTGGTACTTACAGTCACCAAGTCGGTAACACTTTATTTTAATGTGTCCTTGTTACACATGTTAAATGTATTTACTATAGTAATAACTATAAATTAGGCATAATTACAAACAAACACGTGTCTCGTGATGCACCTGTTGAGCAAAGACTTTGGTAGACCCAGCAAAAACATGATTTGGATACAAACACTTAAACTTGCTGGATCTATAGAATTTACCCAATACTACAATATAGTTCCACATGAGCCATCGATTCAAGAACATGGAAATAAAACGCTACTTCCATATTTAGCGAGTTACACGGAAGAAATCGTTACAGAATTACACCCACGATTGCAGGAACGGCTCTCGAACGCGCATGCGTGACTCTGACAGTACATCTGACGCGATGACGCACTCAAGAGAACCAGGAAGTGCTCTGCCTTTGTTTTTGTCCGTCTGCAGTCTTCTCATTTTCCACTAGAACTGTGTCGTTCCCACGGGCCTAAATGGCGACTTTTATTTCTGTCCCGTTGAAAAAGTCTTCAGAGGTCGACTTAGCGAAACCGTTGTTGAAATTTGTAACTGCCACGTATCCTCCCGGTGAGGAGCAGGCGGAGTATGTCCGTGCCGTGGAGGAGCTCAACAAGCTCCGCAAAAGTGCTCTGGGGAGGCCGCTGGACAAACACGAGAGCTCGCTGGAAATCCTGCTTCGGTGAGAGCCTGACAAGACAACTTCAGGGTGTTCATTTCTGCTGCCTATGGCGTAGATTGTTCATTAATCTACGTAATTTGCTGAAGTGCTGATTATTTTCCTTTAGCGGATATCAAAAGCTGTGAGTTAACTTACATGAAGCTAGCTAAATTATCATTTAATAGCAGAAATAGTTTCGTCAAGAGTTTAGCTAAGTGATGACTACGGTTGCTGATGTAACTGTTAGCCTGTCCTTTATCTGTTTTTATTGGATGCATATAAATGTTAAACGTAAACTGGTGTTGTTGGTATGGCATGTTGGTAGTATGTTTAATTGTTTTAGTGTTTTGAGTCCACTAAAGTGTTTAGCGTGGTAACTTACGTGGTTTTCAGTATTTTTTGGGGAAGTTGACATAATGTGGTGTGACATGGTACTCTTTCTAAAACCCTACATATTTATAATGCGTACAGATATTAATTGAGAGGATACCAAGAATATTTGTACTTTTAAAATTCATTTGTCACACCCAATGACCATTAAAAAACTAACCAGTTATCACAAAAAGGTTATTAAATTGGTGAAAAACGTAAAACGGTGACAAATTACAGCCTCGAAAATATACATTTATGCATTAATATACATTTCACCCTAAAATCTTAAGTTGAATATAAAAAGTAAACTACCTATGTATCATACGTCACTGGCTTCCTGGTTCTGCGTGACTCAGGTGTGTCATTCGGTCTTGTCAAACCTTCATTGTAAATGTAATAATACATAATTCGACGCAAATAACTGAATTAACGAAGAAACTGCGTTTTGAGTTGTTTGTATTATACTCGCCTAGTTGTTTTACGCAGTTGAGTCAGTAATCATCGACCTCGAGACTCCATTACGTCATATTTGAAATGACTGGGGTGGATACAGGTGTGTTAGTGACGTACAAATTATATTTTTGGAAGATATACTTTATCTGTAAACCAGCAGTTGACCAATGGAGCTTTAGAAGAGTACATGAAATGGTAGTTAATTTGTAATAAAAAAGAAAATTTGCTCTCTCATGCTTTCAGCACATAATTTTCCCGGTTTAAATTCACTTTTTGGGGGGTCTGTACTGAAATGTTTATTGCAAATTAATTAGGAAGTTGTCAAAAATAAATAATTTGCTTTGATTTTATTTGAGTTCTCGGAGTACTGTAAGACATATTTACAATGTTTTTAATATGGAGAAAAGTCATTCAGTCTTACTGTATATAATGTCCTTGTTACAGTGTAATAATACATTTAAGTACTGAGTAATAATAATTAACTACATGTACATACTAAGGGGTTAGGGATAGGAATAGGGGTTGTTTTAGGGTTAGTTGCATGTAATTATGCATAATTTATAGTTATTACTACAGTAACTACATGTGTAACAATGACACTGTAAAATAAAGTGTTACCATATATTTTTTTCCCAATGGGACATTTTCTATATAACCTTGCTTTCTGGAATACCCCCCTGGTCTCTCCATATTAAAGGGATAGTTCACCCAAGAAATGAAAATTCTGTCATTAATTATTTACCCTCGTAAGACTTTCGTTCATCTTCGAAACACAAATAAAGATATTTTTGATGAAATCTGAGAGATTTCTGTTCCTCCATTGACAACTACCAATTTGACGCTTCAAAAAACGTAATAAAGAGATCGTAAAACTAATCCATATAAATTGAGCGGTTTAGTCCACAGAAGCTCAACCGAACCTGCTTGACGCGCGGGAACGATCCTCTTGCTGAAGCTCAGTCGTGCTGCGTAACACGAGAATGAACCTCATTGGTCCTTACAGAAGCAAGAAAGAATTAAAGCTGCAAGCAGCATTTAGCTGTGTTCAAGCATTTAAAGCCTTTAGGCACATAGCCTAAGCATTTAAGACATTAAGTTTTATTACAGCCAAAACAGGCAATTTACCATAGGAAATACATGGTTTCAAAGCCTTTTGCCCGTTATAGCGCCACCTATGGTCCGATCTCCATGAAACTTTGCATGCTTCCTCACCATGTTATTACACATGTGCTCATAAATTTTTGTGAAGTTCTGAGTTTTTATGTATGATTTATAGGCTTTTGAGTGTATTTTGTCCCGCCCCTTTTCTAAATGACCCTTTTACAGCCACTCAAAATGCAAAAGTTCAACTTTTTTTCAATAATTATTGATCTAGAGAGTCCAGAGAATCGCCCCAGACTGGTCTGGTTCCGATCGGGCGAAAAACCAGGGACTAGTTCGCGAAAGTAGGTTTTGGACAAAATTGGACATAGCAGAATTTTTTTCTGGCCTAAATCGATTTTGGAGATATACATTTGACCGCATTGATCCAAGGATCACAGTGGTGTAAAAAGCTTGATTCTAAGTCAAACGGTCTAGGAGTTATGAGCACTTTAGTACTTTTGGTTGCTGTAGCGCCACCTATGGGCCAATCGGGGTCATACTCTGATAGGTTCTCCCCAAACTGAGGCCTTACCATCTGGCCAGGTTTCAAGTCTCTAGGCTTTACGGTTTGGGCTGCACGATGCGTTTTAGGGGGATTTTTTTTTTTTTTTTTTTTAATCCTTACAATTACAAAAGGTTTTCCAGCACTTTGTGCTTGAACACCTAAAAAAAAAACGTCTCCAGTCTGTGGTTACGTTCTTCATGTCAGTTTGTGGTTAAATGTAGTTGAGGCTGGGACCGACTTACGCACTCTGTTATGTGAGTGAGCCACGTGTTGCTATAGGAATACGTTTTTTGTTTCCTGCTTTGTAGTCATGTTGAACGGTCAGGATGAATGGCCTGCTTTGTAGCTCCTGGTTAAGCTGGTGTTTGGTTTGTGTGGTGACACCCTTAAGAGGTTTTCCCCCGTGAGTCCACAGACATGTTCTTTTTATACTGCCGAGAGGCAAGGAATTGTATATATTGTTTAAAATGGAGCAGAGATGTGGTAGGGAAACCCTCTTTCCTTCCATGAAGGAAATGTTATTGTGATAAGTGTCACTAGTTCCGTAACAATGAAGTTGAGTAACTTCAGTTAAGTTCTTGTGTTCAGACTGACACGGTCACATGAGAATACTGTCATGGCTAAATCGTGTCATTATCCACTGTTGAAATTAAAACAGACTATTGGAGCATGTTTTAACAAGAAAATACAATTTCAGTCTTTCTAATTCAAAATGTCATGTTTAATTCAATATTACTTGCCATTCTAGCAATTTTTTTATAATTTGTTTTCTACACCAAATTTTTTTCAGTGTAGTATGAATTCCATCTGAAGAAAATGAAAGTGTTTTTCTCCACCCTTTCTATTTGAACCTTTCCTTTCTCACTGTGTCTCTCCCCTCTAGATATTATGATCAGCTCTGTGCAATCGAACCCAAATTTCCTTTTCCAGAGGTATCACTTATAAATTCACAATCACAGACATTTTTTTTAAATGGCTATAATTGATTGTATTTTTGAGTCATTTGAGCATATTACTAATGTGTTTTTTTTTTTTTTTCAAGTTATGTCTGACATTCACGTGGAAAGATGCTTTTGATAAAGGATCACTTTTTGGAGGATCAGTCAAGCTTGGTGAGTATTTTTACGGGATTTCAGAAACACCATATGCACACAAACAAATGCATGCCAGGTGAAAAGAATTTGTACTTTCGATTGCATGGCAAAAGTGCCTTATAGGTAAATTCTTTTCTAGACATTTTAGCTATTGGCAGATTCAGATATCACTTAACAGAAATTGAATATAGTGTTTAAACAATTATATGTTAATTGAATTTTGAGTATGCATCTATAAATATCATATCTATATCATCCGTATTCAAGGAAAACGTGGATCCATTAGAAATAGAGTCAGGCACCTAATCCAGTATAAAGGAAGGGCAGCACATTTAACATAAAAAGCTTTTTGATGTTTGCACATAAATAATGTTATCTCCACTCCTAACTTGCTTTCTTACTACACATGACCCTTTGCACACTTTATTTACTATTGCATATTTTCTCACTACATGTTTCCTCTCATTTTTCAAATATATACCTTTTTTAAATATAGAGGGTCCTGGTTTTATTGTGAAATGCTTTGCTAATGCAGTCTAAAAGTCCATTAACTTAAAAAGCTTAAAGAGGACCTATTATGCCCTTTTACAAAGTCTTGATTTAGTTTTTGGGTCTACTAGAATAGGTTTTCATGCATTTCACATTTTTTCATTGTTGCAGCTCCTCTCTTCCCAGTCTGTCAGTAACACTGTTTAGTTCCTGTCTCTATGAAGCTCCTCCTTCTGAAAAGCACAATTTTGGTCGGCTGGATCAGTGTGTTGTGATTAGTCAAGCACTTTGAGTGTGTTTGGGAAATGCCTCGCCCCTTACCATAACCGCCAGTTTACTACTACACACTACTAACTACTAACACACTACTAACTAACTCACCCAGGCCTCGTCCCTTTATTTACACTTTATATATGAAGAATATTGTAATGTTCATTCCCAGAGGAAAACTCAAGACTACACTGGAGGCGTTTCAGGGAGTTCAGAAACAGTGACACTGATATAGAGAATAACTCACTTTGCAGAGCTTTTTCATGCTTAAACAGCAACATTACACACTAAAGAAAGTTGAAGATTTAAAAAACCCTTTTAATGAAAAGGTTTGCATAAAAGACCTATTGTGTGGTTTATCCTGTTTGTGTGTTTTAGCATTGGCAAGTGTGGGCTATGAGAAGACGTGCGTGTTGTTTAATGTGGGTGCGCTGGCGAGTCAGATTGCTTCTGAGCAGAATCTCGACAATGACGAGGGACTTAAGACCGCCGCCAAGTTCTACCAGGTTTGAGTTTGACCTTAAATCCTCCAACAACACAGACAATCTAGAAAGAGAAAACTGTTACGAGCATTCACGTCTCTTTCCAGCTGGCGAGTGGTGCGTTTGCTCATATAAAGGACACTGTGCTGTCTGCACTGAATCGAGAGCCCACCATGGACATCTCCCCTGAGACGGTGGGCACGCTCAGCCAGATCATGCTCAGCCAGGCACAGGAGGTCTTCGTTCTCAAGGCCACTGCTGGTGCGTCCGTGTTTACATCTGTGCATTTTTCTGCTTGTAGTTGACACAATTGTAATTGTCCTCTGTTTCATCTCGCAGATAAGATGAAGGACGCCATCGTCGCTAAACTCGCCAACCAGGCAGCAGATTACTACGGCGACGCTTTTAAGCAATGTCAATACAAAGAGAATCTGCCCAAGGTACGTGCAGCTGCCAATACACACACGACAGACACATACGTGGTTAAGATGGTCCACTAGGGGTCACTAGAGACAGTTCGTCAAAGATCCCCACAAACTGCATTGCAGCAATCACTGTCTGTAAGGGTGCTCCGATCACTGAAATAAATAATACGACATGATAAATAGAAGGCTTCAAATAAACCCACTGGGGTTTTCTTAACAACAATGTTAAAGGAATAGTTCACTTAAAAATGAAAATTCTGTCATCATTTATTCTTTAACTGTTGACTTTTACCCTTAAGTTGTTTCAAACCTGTATGAATTTCTTCTGCTGAACGCAAAGGAAGATATTTTGAAGAATGTCGGTAACCAAACAGTTGATGGACCTCATTGACTTCTATAGTAGGAAAAAAATATACCATCAAGGTCCATCAACAGTCTGGTTACCGACATTCCTTCAAAATATCTGCTTTTGTGTTCAACAGAAGAAACAATTTCATACAGGTTTGAAACAACAAAGGGTGAGTAAATGATGACAATATTCATTTTGAAGTGAACTATTCCTTTAAGTATTAAAATTACAATATAAGAAAGTATCATGAATTGACAACTCTTTATTTATTGGCATGTGCAACATATTCAATTCCCTTTCTTAAAGGAAATTAGGAACAGCTTAGAGCTTAACAAATATTGCCATCCTGTGAAAGAATAATAATAAAAACTTTATTAACAGAAAGTAGTTTCATCCAGTGTAAAACAATACTGTATAGTCTTCACTGTACGAATAAGATATAGATTAATCCTACTAAATCTACTATATTGCAGAGATGAATTTTGACATCCATGACAAACATTAAGGATCACAGAGAGCAGCAGGAATATTAGGCTGCTGTCTCTTTAAGACCGAATGCATGGATCCAATATACGGTTAAACATACGATTTATTTTCCAACTGTTTATGTTCACTGAAAACCTAACCGACTGTGTTTACGTGAATACTCACCAAATTGGAATATTGTTTTTAACCGTTTAGGCACGAACCCAAAGCTCAGTCGACCTGTCTGTGTTCCACTCCGTCTTGGTTAGTGCTTAATGCAGTTTTTAAAACTCTTTATTATTGAGCACATCTTGCAGTTTAGCAACAGTAGACTACATTTTTCAACAGCTGATTTAGACGTTAAGTTTGAGATTTTAAGGAGGAGCGAATGTCGAATGCGCACCACTGTGAAGGAGAGAAATGCACAGCTCTAGTTTCCTGCTGTCATTGCTGTAGTGTGTCTGTCGTTGCAATGACGTAGGAAATGTATTGTCTTTTTCAGAAATCTGGTTACCCCATGTCTGTAACACTTTACTTGAAGGGGTGTACATAAGACTGACATGACACCGTTATAATCATGACATGACACATGTCGTGAATATGAAGGAGGTCTTATGCATGTTTATGACAACTGTCATTAAGTGTCATTCGCTCAATTGACATTTTTAATGCAAATATGACATTGTGTGAGATGTCTTTGTTATGACAACTTTTACATTACCAAGACAACACAACCTGTCATAAATATGTCATAAACATGACATAGCAGATGAATTATCAAACTTAAGAAACCACTTAGCTTTATGGGTTAACATGTCATTAAACTGTCATGTGGTTGGTTTTGACATTAGCTGTCATGAAGCCATTATGACATTTTATTACAAATTACATTTGTACCACTGTAGTTGAGGTCAAGAAAAACATTCATGACACAGTTATAATGGCTTCATGACAGCCAATGTCAAAACCAACAACCTGACAGTTTAATGAAATGTTAACTCATAAAGCTAAGTGGTTTCTTAAGTTTGATAATTAATCTGCTATGTCATGTTTATGACAATTCATGTTGTCTTGGTAATGTCAAGTTGTCATGACAAAGACACTGACAGGTTATAATGTATTGGTTTATGTCAAGTTGTCATAACAAAGACATCTCAAACAATGTCATGTTTGCATTAAAAAATGTCATAATTGAGCGAATGACACTTAATGACAGTTGTCATAAACATGCATAAGGCCTCCTTTATATTTATGACACCTGCCATGTCATGATTATGAAGGTGTCATGTCAGTCTTATGCACACCCCTTCCAAGTAAAGTGTTTCCGAAATGTCAGATAAAACTGGTGAATGTAAAGCAATTTTAGCTGTGCATAGAAATATTCTCGCGAGTTTTCGTGAATCCGTCTGATAGTATTTTATGGAGACCACAGATCAAATTCTATAAAAGGGTTATCGGCTGATAACGATTGCCGCCTATCAATCGGAGCACCCTTAAACGTCTGTAGATTTGAATATGACTGCTAGTCACCCCCGCATACACAGACACACACTCCCAAAGCCTCCAGTCTTTGTTTTTTCTCCTACGGATCTGTGAGTGAGCGCTGCATGAGCGTTGTGTTGGGGTTCGCTGAAGGATGCGTGCTGATTTGCTGTTCTGTTTTCTCTTCCTGCGCCCTGTGCTGTGTGTCTGTGCTCGTTTGTGGTTGCCCGTGGTGTTGGTTCGTGGTTGCTGTGGCGTTTGTGATTGCTGTGGTTGCCTTTCCCTGGTCAGTATTTTTATTTCCAGGAAGTGCTTCCAGTCCTCGCCGCCAAGCACTGTATGATGCAGGCCACCGCCGAGCTGCACCAGTCAGCCTTGGCCAATCAGAAGAAGAAATTCGGAGAGGAGATTGCTCGGCTGCAGGTGTGTTGGTCTGTGTGTGACAGGCTGTTTCTTCTCGGCTGCTTGATTGATTTATTCCGTTTTGAGATTATTTTTTAAATTGAAATAATGTTGATTGCCATGAATATAGCCATTGCTGCTGATGTGGCGTTAAATCATAAATAAATAAGCATTAATTGGATGTGGATGTTGATGTCGTGTCTTGCAGCACGCCACAGAGCTGGTGAAGACCGCGGCTTCCAGATACGACGAGTATGTTAACGTAAAGGATGTGTCAGATAAGATCAGTCGTGCACTCACGGCTGCAAAGAAGGACAACGACTTCATTTACCATGACCGTGTGCCGGAGGTCAAAGACCTGGAGCACATTGGCAAAGCATCTCTGGTCAAAGCAACTGCAGTGCAGATTCCACTCAGCCAGAAGTTCACAGGTCAGAACGATGCACACATGACATTCAGTTGACCTTCGACTCTTTGTTTATATTTTTTTGGGGGGTTATTATTTCATTAAATGCAAATAATGCACTTTTTGTTTAGATCTGTTTGAGAAGATGGTGCCGATGGCAGTTCAGCAGTCGGTGAGTGCAGCCAATTCCAGGAAGGCTGACACAGTCAACAGACTGATCGGCAGCATGAGAGAAGCAACAAATCTCTGCAATGGGTCAGTGTTTGTGCATTTATTTTCTCTTACATGAGTCAATTTAAACTCCATTAAAAGGCCATTAACATGAAGATTGAGAATTATTCAGGGATGCAAGCTTGTATATAACTTAATTGTAAAATAGATCATTTGTGGGATTTCTGTCATGCAGTTTTCTGCCAAAATAATAGTTGTATAGTTTAAAGTTTAACTGCAAACTAATTGAAGTGGTATTGACATGGATTTTATCATTATTTCAATGTTCCTTGAGGTTCACGTATAATGTAAATCAAGTTTTTTGCACACATAAAAAACATATTTTCAACCTTCATTCTTTGGTTAATTTCACAATATTTCTCTGTCTGAAATGATCATTTTTTTAAGGCTTGTCAGTAAATGGCCTCTATTATGATTCACTAACATTGCATAGGAAACAGGTTTCATGTTTTGAAAACATTACCCATGTAAAAAATATTTTATTTTAGATTGATATTTAGCAATATTGAATGGGTTCCATAAAAACAACAGTGTGAATGTGGCCTGAGACAAGTGAATTAGAGCGTTTTTTTAATTCTGTTAAATAAAATATATATATAAATAGTCAAGGGTGAGTTCTCTATATTCTCATGATAAAATCGCCTGTAAATCTACATTTTAAAGCTGATATTTTAAAGCCCTTCTTCCCCCATCTTTGTTACCTTTTCACCCAAGATGAGTTTGTATTTCTGTATTTTAAGGCACCATTCACTAATGAAATAATGCACATGATGCCGTATAAATGTTTATCACATTAATCATTTTTATACACATCTAGACTGTGTTTTGGGTGGATTATTAAGGGTTTTAGAGGTGATTGATTGGTTGTTGTTGATCGTTTAGGGTGTTGGCGTCTTTGAATCTGCCGGCTGCACTAGAAGATCTGTCGGGAGACGCCATCCCGCAGTCCATCCTGGAGAAGAGTCGTGCTGTTATTCAGCAAGGAGGCCTGCAGAGCATCGAACAGCTGATACGAGATCTCCCTGAGCTTCTGCAGAGGAACCGTGAGATCCTGGATGAGGTGATGCACACAATCACCATTTGTTTCTTGCCCTTTTATTAACAACAAGATCCTAGAGACTGAGACCACTAGTAAAAGTGCTTCTGTTTCTGCATGTTATTTAATACCCACTAACATTTTCAGTGTAACAATTTGACTGAAAATTACCAAAGAGAATCCTGTGCTTCGATGAAAGCAAAAGCCACTGACCATCTGTACAAAGGAGTTGACATGATCAGTGTTACAAATTTGGCAAAACATTTTGTCAAGTGACCTGCAAATATCATTTCACTTTGCATCCTGATTTTTCCAAATCCTAAAATTATATACTTACACTCTTGAACCCACTGTATGTGTATGTATGACATCATGCCCTTTAAGATCCACTAGTAAAATGCTCCTGTTTTTGCTTTTTTTTATTTGATATAAATGTTATTTAATACCTATTAACATTTTCAGTATAACAATTTGAGTGAATCATTTTTCAAAATCCTAAAATTATATATTTACAAAAGTCTTAGACTCTTGAACTGTATGTGTATGTATGACACCATCTGACTGTATGTACTTGCACTTCGTACCAATTTGTTTGATGAACAAAAATATTGTGTTGGTGTTACAGTCCTTGAAGATATTAGATGATGAGGAAACGACAGACAATGAACTCCGAGCCAAATTCAATCAGCGCTGGAACAGA
The DNA here is from genome assembly GCA_031834385.1 of Semotilus atromaculatus. Lineage (NCBI taxonomy): Eukaryota > Metazoa > Chordata > Actinopteri > Cypriniformes > Leuciscidae > Semotilus > Semotilus atromaculatus. The sequence goes on from JAULUF010000022.1 coordinate 40,074,321, forward strand.
ACTCCCTCTGGAGATCTGTATAAATCACTCAGAGCAGGTACATGCACGCTTCCATCCCATTTATGCATTTAGCAGATGCTTTTACCAAATGAGTCTTAGTGCATTCTAGGTAAACACATTATCAGTTTGTATGTTTCCTGCTCATGACTTTGGTGTTGCTTGTGTCAACATGTTCTACAAGTTGAGCTACAGGAACCCCTTGCTTTTCTCATGATGGCTCTCTCTCTCTTTTTTTTTTAAAATCCTGTGGGTGCAGAGGGAAATAATTTTTGCAATATACTGGACAAGGCAGTGCAGGCTGATCAGGTGGTGAAAGGACGTTACAATGAACATTGTGGGATGATTGCTTTGCTCTGCAAGCCAGAGAATGAGATCGGTGCCGCCATACCGTCTGCCAACCCTGCCAAGACTCTGCAGGGCAGTGAGGTGAGCTCAGTGCCATTATCATTAACTAAAACTTTTTTTTTTAATTGATGTAAAAAAAACAAAATAGTTGATGAAAGCTTAAAGTTAGAAAATTATAAATGTTGCCTTGGGAACTACCTGAAATAAATTTAAGTTAAGGTACTATACTGTAAGTTAAGGTATGTGTGTATATATGTATCACTATATTCGATAACAGCACAGAGAAACTTTAAAGAGCTCGAGCGTTTGAAGCGGCAGACGACAAAAACTGCAGCACGCTTTGAATAAACAGAACGGTATCATCCACTGGTGTGGACACTAATATAGTTATGGTTGGCGCTCCTGGTGTGAACGGGCCTTAACCCAGACCAAACTCAAATGCTCTCCTTCAGTCCAGGCTCGTCTCTTCTGTGCAGGTGGTGAACGTGCTGAGAGCTCAGCTGGCACAGCTGGAGGAGGTGAAGAGGGAACGGGAAGTTCTGGAGGGAGAGGTGAAGGCGGTGACCTTTGACCTGACAACAAAGTTCCTTACAGCACTCGCTCAAGATGGTGCCATTAACGAGGAAGCCATGACCACCAGTGAGCTGGACTCTCGCTACGGCTCTCACACACAACGTGTTCAGCAGAATTTACGCAGACAAGAGGAACTGCTGTCACAGATACAGGTGCACTCATACACTCACGCATCACAAATCAGACCAGCACAGGCTCTGTTATGTAAATGAGTGTACCATTCACTCCTGGTACAGTCTGTGAAAACATATTTCCTCTATCAAGGACAATAATGATTGAATATGAATCTGAATCATTCAACTTTTATGCTTTTACAGATATTCCCTTTCATTTAGTGTGTAATATAGCTGTTTGTAAATGTAAAAGGCCTGCAAAGTTTCAAAAATCAAAGCGCACGACAAATGGAGTTATAGTCTGCAAAAGAAAGAACCAATTTTGAACGGTCTGAAACTAATTGTCAGTAGTTCCAGATTATGGTCTTCAATGGCTTCCTGCGAGGAACGTCTTCTTTGACCCGCCCTTATTCACTGTAGTTCGTAGCTTTGTTTGTAGACGCTGTTTTCTGCACTGAGAATCCACTTTCAAAGGATGCGGACATGTGCTCGAATTTATACAGTAAAACCAACATCATCATTACTGTTCGTATCTCTGTGTTTACAAGCACTGAGGAAGTATCTGACCAATCATAGCTGATTAGACTCTCATCAAGAGGTGATGATGTAATGTATATTATGAGTAAGTTGTTTTTCTCCTTGGATGCATGTAAACCTATTGTAGGAGACTCCAAAACAAAGCGTAATAGGTGCACTTTAAATGAACATTTAATGTAAAGGTTGCTGCTTCTGCAACTATGGTGAGTTCTTTTTCATTTTAAAATTCCTTTCCTGCATCGTCTCAGGTGTCTCACCAGGAGTTTTCAGCATTGAAGCAATCCAATTCTGAGGCTAATAGCAGAGAGGAGGTGTTAAAGAAGCTTGCTGCGGCCCATGATAGCTACATCGAGATCAGCTCCAATATCAAAGAGGGCACTAAAGTAACTATTGCATGCACTAATATTAGTTCTTTACACATGCACGATCTGTACGATGTCACTCAGCTGTCGCTCTCTTTTAGTTCTACAATGATCTGACAGAAATCCTGCTGAAGTTTCAAAATAAGTGCAGCGACATTGTCTTCGCTCGCAAAACGGAGAGGGATGAACTGCTTAAGTATGTCACACTAACAAATCATCAAGGCCTTTTTACTTACTGAAGGACTGTGATTGGCTCATACTCTATGACTGTGTTTGATTGACAGGGAGCTGCAGCAGAGCATCGCTCGTGAGCCGAGCGCTCCTACATTCAACGTCCCATCATACCAGTCCAACACCCCTGCTCCTGCCCCAGGAGGCCCAACCCCTGCACCCAGGACCGTGTTTGTGAGTTCCCAGAATCTAGTTTAAACGAGTACAAAGACATTTTTATCTCTCACAACTTTAAGAGAGAAAAATCACAGGACAAGGATGAGTCTTTCTAGCGCACATGTCGAGAGCCTGTGTTTGCGCATGCTATAAAATGGAGTATACTTTGAAAGGCTGTGCGTGTGCGTTTGACTGGATCCGCACGCTAACGTACACACAAAAAATGAAATATACTTTTAGGCTTAAAGATGAAGTTGTTGATTGTGTTATTTGTATTTCTGTCCCAGAACCCTCAGCAGCCTCAGGCTAAGCCCCAGCCCCCAGCGAGACCACCGCCCCCTAGCATCACTCCTCAGGCCGCCAGTGCTTCAGCTCCAGTCAGTTCTCCCATGGGTCCCGGCGCCACTAATCCTCCTCCTGTTGCACCCACCGGACCCTCACAGGCTCAAGGACCACCCTACCCCAATTATCAAGGCTACCCAGGGTAAATAAAGGCGTTCTCAAGTACATGTATGCGACAGAAACCTAGTGATCTGCCCATAGACACGCTCCCAGTGCCAAAAGGTAGAGCGCTTGATTCTGATCCTGAAGAACATTAATCCGGACAGAAACTAATGCTGCATCTGAATAAGCATACTTATCTACTGCAGACTTCACTTGCCTCCACTTGCTCCCAAAATATTTTATTCTCTTTCTCAAACTTTTACATTTAAATCATTTAGCAGACGCTTTTATCCAAAGTGACTTATAAATGAGGAGAGCAATAGAAGCAGTTGACCCTTCCTAGTTTAGTCTAATGCAGTATACGTAAAAAAAAATACTTATAGATATAGAAGGGAAAAGAAAGTGTTAGTATTAATGGATCATTTTACGTTCTCCATTTCATCAGCACTAGCATACACCAAACTTAATAGTTTTATTTCTGTCTATATTCTGAAGGTTTTTGCCAGAGTGGTTTGTTCATCTATTTATATAACATTTTATTTCTGGCTGTTGACAGTATTTTTTGATTTATGAATTGATAGAAGTGAAAATCCCTCAGTAAAAACCATTAATATGTCAACAGAATGAAGAGTCTTGAACCTGGCTCTTGATTTCTGTTGTGAAAATCTATGCAAATGAGTGCATATTTAATAATTTGCATATTCAAACATAGCATTTCAATCTTAATGTAATGAGATAAATTAACTTGGTAAGTATGGTTACATCTATTAGTTAAATTTAAAAGTTAAAGTAGTCCACAGTAAGAAAGCTCACGAGGGTTTGAAACCGTGCTCATATGTGTAGATATTAGAGAGGCTTGAAACATAATGTTGTTTTTTTCCCCTCTCTTTCAGGTATGCAGGTTACCAGATGCCAATGGCCTATAACCCCTATGCATACGGGCAGTTTAATATGCCCTACATGCCCTATCAAGCCCAGGGGCAGGCTGGGTACCCCGGAGCCCCTCCTACACAGCAGCCCTACCCTTACCCTCAACAACCCCCACAGCAACAGCCCTATTACCCCCAACAGTAGAGCACTTTAACCCCGCTACTACAGCCACACTCTCTCACTCTCACTGCTCTTAACTATTAACACTCCTGCACTCACACGCGCTCTGCTCTTAACATCTGGCATGATCTGGGCGGGGCTTAGAACACAGGCTCCGCCCCCCTCTCTGTGGGTGGACTTTCAAGACCAGGGTTGTGCTGGTCGAGGGAAGATCTGACTCTCTCTCTTGCTCTCTCTGTCTCTCGCTCTCTCTGTCTCTCTCTCTCTCTCTCTCTCTCTCTGTCTCTCTCTCTCTGTCTCTCTCTCTCTGTCTCTCTCTCTGTCTCTCTCTCTCTGTCTCTCTCTCTCTCTCCTGTCTTGCCCTATAGCCCAAAGTGAAGCTGCTGGCTGCCTGCCACTGCTAATATCTTATTTTTGTAATGAATACTGACATATAATCTAATGCAAGAGCTGTTGATTTCTTTCCTTGATGATGATGATCATTTAATTGCTGGGAGAAAGACGTGGTCTTACTGTAACCCTTGTATACCTCCTCCTGTTCAGTCTACAATCATCGCCTGGGGGAAAAGAACAGTTATACAAACTAGAGAATGGATTTGTCACTAAAAATAATTCGTTTTTGTGTTTCTATTGTTTTCATGTGATTAAAATCGATGATATTAAAGGCTGTCTTTTTATTTCCTCTCTGTGCACGGTAGTCTGAAGCGGTGGGTGTGCTTTCATTGTCTGTCAGCATTGTTTGGTGATCGTCCAGTGCCAGATCCAACAGCTGAGCAGATTGAGTTCAGATTAACAGGCTGGGTTACGACGTCTGAGTTTTATTATTATTCCCATGCTATTTTTGCCTTGAAAGAGCCTGAACCAACTGTCTCCATGGATACAGAGGGAAGAGGATGTTTTGGGGGGGGGGTTGTAGACCGATGAATATTTATCGAGGTATCAGAGAGTTTTGATTATATAAGGATCTATCCTTCGCCCATAGCACAAACTAATCGTGCTTGAGCCGTGCATTGTTGCTTTTACATTTATGTCTTCAACACTGCATTCTAGAGCGATGAATAACTTCAGTGTGAGTTGTAAAAGAGAATACATCACTGTTACTACAGTCAAAATCTTTATGAGCTGTAAATTACATTTTCAAATTTGGAAATGTAATTAAGTTCAGTGTGGTCGTCACTCCTCCGCTGTGTCCTCAGACGCCCTTCATATCCGGAAGTGCTCGTGCATTACAGTCGCTCGCGATTGATAGAGATGTCCTTATGTGTTTTGATTCGATATGATCTTTTTTTATTTGGGAATGTTCCATTTATAATGTCCATTTTAATTCGATATGAAAGTAATTCTCTCTCTCACCTAATGTTGTAAATTATACAGTGAACCTTCTAACTTGTATAAATTAATATATACACTCACCGGCCACTTTATTAGGTACCCCATGCTAGTAACGGGTTGGACCCCCTTTTGCCTTCAGAACTGCCTCAATTCTTCGTGGCATAGATTCAACAAGGTGCTGGAAGCATTCCTCAGGGAGTTTGGTCCATATTGACATGATGGCATCACACAGTTGCCGCAGATTTGTCGGCTGCACATCCATGATGCGAATCTCCCGTTCCACCACATCCCAAAGATGCTCTATTGGATTGAGATCTGGTGACTGTGGAGGCCATTTGAGTACAGCGAACTCATTGTCATGTTCAAGAAACCAGTCTGAGATGATTCCAGCTTTATGACATGGCGCATTACCCTGCTGAAAGTAGCCATCAGAAGTTGGGTACATTGTGGTCATAAAGGGATGGACATGGTCAGCAACAATACTCAGGTAGGCTGTGGCGTTGCAACGATGCTCAATTGGTACCAAGGGGCCCAAAGAGTGCCAAGAAAATATTCCCCACACCATGACACCACCACCACCAGCCTGAACCGTTGATACAAGGCAGGATGGATCCATGCTTTCATGTTGTAGACGCCAAATTCTGACCCTACCATCCGAATGTCGCAGCAGAAATCGAGACTCATCAGACCAGGCAACGTTTTTCCAATCTTCTATTGTCCAATTTCGATGAGCTTGTGCAAATTGTAGCCTCAGTTTCCTGTTCTTAGCTGAAAGGAGTGGCACCCGGTGTGGTCTTCTGCTGCTGTAGCTCATCTGCCTCAAAGTTCGACGTACTGTGCGTTCAGAGATGCTCTTCTGCCCACCTTGGTTGTAACTGGTGGTTATTTGAGTCACTGTTGCCCTTCTATCAGCTCGAACCAGTCTGGCCATTCTCCTCTGACCTCTGGCATCAACAAGGCATTTCCGCCCACAGAACTGCCGCTCACTGGATGTTTTTTCTTTTTCGGACCATTCTCTGTAAACCCTAGAGATGGTTGTGCGTGAAAATCCCAGTAGATTAGCAGTTTCTGAAATACTCAGACCAGCCCTTCTGGCACCAACAATCATGCCACGTTCAAAGTCACTCAAATCACCTTTCTTCCCCATACTGATGCTCGGTTTGAACTGCAGGAGATTGTCTTGACCATGTCTACATGCCTAAATGCACTGAGTTGCCGCCATGTGATTGGCTGCTTAGAAATTAAGTGTTAACGAGCAGTTGGACAGGTGTACCTAATAAAGTGGCCGGTGAGTGTATATATATATATATATATATATATATATATATATATATATATATATATAGTTGGTAATGGCTAAAATTTATGTCCAGCCTAAGAAAATTGACATCACTCTTTATTCAAATATTATTATTTTTTTGTGATACTGCTATGAAAATTGTCGTCATTCAATGAAATGAACACATGCAACAACAAAAAAACGAGAGAACCAACAAAATATTAATAACTGATTACGTTGTAGTTAGTTTATGCTTTTTATGTGAGCTTTTTGTTTTCCTATTAATATTGTTTTGCAGGGCAAAAAGAAAATCTGTAGCTGCAGTTTGCCTTTTAAATAAGTTTGTCAGAGAAATACCTTAACCAAGTTTAGTGTTTTGTCTTTCCTTCATATTTAAAAAATATATTTTGATGGTTTATTTTTATTTGATGGGTCATTAAAAACAATACAGTGTAGCTGTTATTATAGCAATGTGTAAAAAATGACCATAAAATTCTCATAAACACTTCACATGTAAACTTCCACGAGAGCATATGAAGCTTGTGATTCATTAAAATGACGGGTTCCTTGACAATATTGTGGATCAGATCACACTGGTTATGATGTATGTTTCTGATTCACTGATTTGAACCAGTTTTGAAGATTCTTTTGTTCATGAATTGTACCACTATTTTATGGCAAATTAAATTCAGATTGCAAACTCGGGTAAAACTTATTTTCCCTTTAGACTAGATTAATAAATGCTTGCGTATAAAAGCATGCATTTCTTGTTAGTCTCAGATAGTTAACATCGCAGCTGTTGTGTTTACATATATTTGAAGGAGACAAAAATAACTTAAGATGGAGCATCATGGCTATTCATTGTGTTCATGATAAACCTGCTGAAAGCTCGTTTCCTGTTAATGCTTCATTTCCCAAACTCTTCTGACCTCAACCAATCAAGCGCTGACAAAAAGCAGGTGTGAAATTCTCCCTGCGAGTGTTTACCGTAAGAGAAATGTTACATGGCGATGATGAGAGGTTTATTGAGCGAGACAGGTGTGTGTATGTAGGTATATAAATATCAGTGTGTTTAGAAGAGTAGACAGTGGCTGCATTGTTGACATACTGCCAGATTATCTGACCTTTGACCTTTGGAGATGAATCCATCGCTGATGACGCAAGAGAAAGTGTCATTTGAGAGGGCGAGAGGTGTGTTATTCGCATGTGTGTGTGTGTGTGTGTGTCGTGTTAAGTAAGACAGAATGCTTTGAAGAGCCTGGGCATTGATTGACTCATACCGGGACGTTATGAACAAGAGCACGATGAGCCTTCGTTCCCAGCAGGTGCACGTCAGGACATCATCATCATCAAGATTCCTGCGTACTCTACATGCAGAGTTATTTAAACTTCTATGTTTATGTAATCTAATAGCTCATACTAGAAAGCAGAATATTCATTTAAGGAACCGACTGTTTTACAGTGTTTTACAAGGTTTGCAGAATTATTCAGACATTTACAGAAATTATAACATTGTTTTTGCATTCTATTCGAGGGTATTCAACAGGGGGTCCAGTAATGATTATTTAATTTTTTTATAGAATAATTTTTTTGTGTAAAAATCCACCGCTAGCTGTGCAATAAATGATTTGCATTGTGTACATCGATGACTGATGAACTGACAATACTGGAAGGCTGATAAAGGTTGATACAAAATTGGGGTCTTCGACAAAACAAATACAAAAATATGGATGTTTTCATCTTTCCGTCTCTCTGTCCGTCCTGTGAACTTCACCATAGCAGCTGCTCTGCCCTCTGTCACACACAACAGACACACAGACAAAACACCCAACCATCACTGAGGGCAGAGGAGGAGAATGTGTGTGTGTGATCATCAGATTACACACTGATAAATGTGTATTCATTTGATTAAGGAGACAGACAGCATCAGGTGTTATCAGTTTCACGCACTTTCTAAAAACTGTATCTCCAGTTCTCTGAAACGTTAAAGCCATATGGCAGAAAGAGAGTCACTCTGCAGCTGTGGAGTCTAGTTGTGGTATATGCAGTGTGTGTGTGTGTGTGTGTGTGTGTGTGTGTGCGTGCGTGCGTGTGTGCGTGCACGCGCGAGTGCGTGTGGTGTGTGTGTGTGTGTGTCATTCTGAGTGTCGCATAATCTTTTCATCTAACAGGTGCTCGTTGCAGTATTTGGTGGTTCTCTTTGTGTGAGAAATTCACACTTTTATCTGTAGATGAGAATATTAAACAGCTTAGAAGCTATATTGAAACATGGATATATTTTCTACATTGAATAAATAATATCCTTAAAAACGTACCATAGAAAAATTTATAAATAAATAAAAATGTTTCTTAAACTATAACGCAAAAAAGGTTCTTACTCTGTGTGGATTGGAGGACACCCATTTATTATTATTTAATTGGCCAAAGTTATTACCACATGGGATATTTTTGGTTTAGGCAATCTGACAACATGAATCAGTTGCCATTATGTCAGACGAGTGATTTTTATATTTTTGCTTAACGTATAATATCCTCACATCTAACTAATGTTGTCTAGTTTTTTTTTCTTTTCTTTTTTTTTTTTACCGTATGTGTGAGTGTGCGTGTGTGAGTGAGTGTGTGAGAGAGCGCGCGCAGCGTGAGTGCCAGGAAGAGGCTGAGCGCACGAGAGCGCGCGCGTGTTTAATTGAGTGTGTTGAGCGCGCGTGGCGTGAGTGAGTCTGTCAGAAACAGAAGATGTTTGACAAGCTCACCGGAGACACAAGCGCTCAATCCTGACGAGTTCAACTGTTTGTTCGGCTCGCGTTACACACAGGTAAGCAAAGTCTGCTGTCGTTCATGCGTTTGCTTTTCATTAGAAGCATTTAGAGGTGCGTGATTTTGTACTGTGGCGTGTTGTCAAGAGTTTTGTGTGTAACCATAATTTAGTCATCATAACCACAATCATATCACACTGTAAGGACACTTGTGTCTGGTTCAATTTGATACGAACATTAGTTTTCTTGAGTTCAAACTATTTTGCTGGCCATAATAAATAAATAAATAAAACCATATAATATTTGAATATATATGCTATTTTTATGACGAATCGGTCTGGTGATACATAGTCTGATGTTGGGTTCAGGGTTGTTAAACAAAAGAGCAATGGTCTGGGTCGTTTTTAGAAAGCAGCTGCTCCCTGCGTCGCTCCGTGCGTCAGTGACAGTCTGAGATCCCAAACAGCCGCTCCAAATATAACCCGTGCCAGTCAGACTGAACCAGGAATGCGACGTAGTGGTGGAAACCGAAGCCCATCTCGGCTGCTACACCTTCATGCTGACAGACAGACAGAAAGATTGGATCTCTGATCACAGATCTTTGCGCTATTCTGCAGATCGTGTAGGCTATGTTTGTATGTGCGCACAACTTTTCCACATGCTTTTACGCACTATCGTCACCAATTATATGGTAACCAAATAACCATAACCGTCAGCCAAAGTGCTGTATTTACTTCATTTAATGTTACTAGATTAAAACTGAGTTGGCTTAATATTAGCGACTAGGCCTACTGTCATCAAAAGTTTAGTAGGACAGTTCATTTAAAGGGACTAAATGATAGGTTGACAATCTGACATCTGACATTCTTCAAATTTTCATCTTTTGGGAAATAAATTCATAATGTTTGGACTGGAGTAAATAATGACACATTTTCATTTTTGGGTGAACTATCCCTTTAAGCAGTAGCCTATTAAAGTAGCGTAGCCTACTACAGTTTGATTGTGCATGTTGCTCACAGCAAATGAGTAACTTTTAATTAGTAGTTAATATCGAGTAACTTACGTTTCTGACATAAATTAGTTATTATATTTTTTTTCTCCACCGAACCAAAGAGGGAAATAATTTCACAAATAGCCAAAGCATCAAGGTTTGATTGTCGCCAAGCAAAAAAACAGACAGAAAGACGGACTGGATCTTCGTATATGAGTGGAGTGGAGTGGTTTTCCTGCTCTGCTCATAAGCGTTCTGTTATTACACCGTTGTAGATCCAGGCCGGGGTTTGTATTTCCCGCTCTGCAAACAAGAAAGAAAATCGCTCCGAACAATCCTTTATTATTAATAAAAACATTTTTAGATGAAATTCATGGATCATTTTTATCTATTATATATACCACATTACGATAACATAATAATATAATAGTAAAATAAAAAATAAATACATATAGAACACCATGTTTATACTTTAGTAGGCCATATCTATTCTATGATGTTTTTGCAGAAACTATGTAGGCCTACATTTATGTAAGGGTTAGTCAGTGGCCAAAACCCCTGAGCAATGTGCTGCTGTTCATCAGATGCAAGACGGCATCTCTGTCATACAATTATTTTACTTCCACGTTTGAAGCCACCTGTTAGCTAACCCAGAAAACACCTGATGAAGTGATAGAGCTGCCATGGTGTGTGTGTGTGTGTGTGTGTGTGTGTGTGTGTGTGTGTGAGGAGGCGTATGGCTTAACACTGGTGAAAGTGAGTCAGTGACTCAGTGGTCAGACATGAAGACGAGTTCAAACATGATGAGAGTGATGACATAGAGTGAAGGATGCAGTGTGTGTGTGTGTGTGTGTGTGTGTGCTTTTCATTCAGGGAGTCTTCATTCTAGGAATATAATTTACAGCACCTGCCACTGCTATGAAAAGAGCTGCACAAAATACATGCACAGTCAGTGCAGACCTCTTACACGCATAGGTATTTTTATCCAGATCAGCGTCGCTTGGTTTCAACTGGTTTTGCTTCAAGATTTTACATTAAACAATAAGTACCAGAATCTGTTATCATGCAAAAATAAACAAAAATATCATTAAAATCTATTATAAATGTATTAAGAATACTTCTGCAATAGGCCTAAAGCTGTTAACATGACAGAAAGAACTGGAAAACTGACATTTTAATTTAGTTGGTTTTTATTTTATTGGTTGAGCGCTTTGTATAATTATTATTTTCTTGACTTTTAACATTTCAGCTATTAATTTGCCACACGACTCATTGTGGTTGGCACAAACCATACTTATCCTTGTTGAAAATTTATATTTCTTTTTACCCTGTGTAGTCTTTTTCATAATTTCTGAAGATGTTACACAGTCTGTCTGTGTTGGCATATCTAATTAATCTACACTGTAAAACCTGATGAGTTAGTTCAACTCAAACCGTTTGAGGAAACCGATTGCCTTAAATCATTTAAGTTGATTAACTCAAACAATTTAAGCATAAAAAAATATTTGATTTGTGTCCAAGTAACTCAATAACTTATTGTTAAGATAACTTGGGTAAATAAAGTTAATAGTACAAATTCCATTCAGTTAATATAACTTAAATCTATGAAGTACACTGTAAACCCAAATAAGTTGGCAGAACTTAAAAAACTTTTATTAGTATAAACTTAGTTAGCTTTAAATAGCTAATCTGCTAACGTAGTAAATGCTAACATATTAGCAATAGTATGTTATACAGAAACACTTGCTGTATGAGCGCAGCAATATAAAGGGATTATTTGCTCTCAAATCAAGCTGCATGCACCACTTGTCACCATGATGGTAACTATCCTAAAACCAACATTAACAGAAATTCTTATAAATTAGCATAACAAAACATTAAACGCTACTAAATCTCACACATAACATTAATCTTACACCAAAAAAAACATATATTACACTTCATTTTTGCATTTACTCTCCCTTTCGAGTGCCATCGGCAAAGCATGCTGGGAAATAGACATCCCAACTGTTTCAGTTAAACTTAAGTTCATCTAAATTAAAATAAATAATTTCATAAAACTCAAAACAATGAAACAGTTCAGTTTACTTAAAATATATCAGTTCTGTGAACTTGAAAGAAAAAGAAAGTGCTAAATACTCATAAAAGTTAATTTGACTGAACTAATTTGTTTAATTTAAGTTTGTCCTACTCAAACCAATTAATTATTTTTAGCGTTAGGGTTTACAGTGTAGCTTTCCACCAAACGACGTATGAATTTATACCAAAATATTGTGTGATTGGAAGAACAGCATTTGACATCAACAACAAAACACATGGGAATCATTTTTAAAGTCTATTTATTTTTGCTGTCCTGACTGTGCACAATTATGTGTTTAGTTTCATTTTATTTTAACTTGAGCCCAGGCAAATCAGTTTATGACCAGAATGAAAAATAAATATATTTCATTACTATTGATACTTGGTTGGAAGCTTCATTAATCACCTATTTGAGCTTATACGACTGTCGGCTGAGTATTTTGTATGTAAAATATATATATATACCTGGCATAGTGATCAGAATAAATAAATGACTACAGATCTGAGAAGGATTTGTTCTGAGATGTGTTTTTTTTTCTTCTTCTTTACTAAATAAGAATCTAGCCATCTGTTCTGGCAAGAGAAGAGTGGAGGAAGAACAAAAAAAAAAGAGAAAAGAAGATCTTGTCTCTTAATTAATTGGCTTGGATGGTCATGGGTTATACGGTGGCCAATAACTGATATGACCTCTGAATCTGCAAACTTCAAGATGTCCGAAACAGGAGAATCTGAAAATCTCCCAGAATGCACTTTGGAGGAGACTCCACCTCCATGTTGTACCACAGATACAGAGGATTGTCATAAATCCATCCAGGTGATAATCCAGACCCAACACCTTTAATCATTTACTCTTTATCTTCTGCCTTTTCCTTTAATCATGTTTTTTTTTTTGAAGCAGCCAAAATCAGATGGACAACTTAAAAAGAAACTGAAGGTAGGATTGCAATTGAATCTAACTATTAAAACACCCTTCCTGTAGAGCGTTCATTTCATGTGTGAGTTTATTTAGCTTTGGAGCTTCCCAGACATTTATATGAGATTGATGGGTTTACGCTCAGCAGAATATTGCTTTTTGAATCATTCTCCTCAGTGGGTAAATGGCATTTGCTGCCGACTGTTTAACCTCGGCGGTGATGTGTCTCAGTCAGAATACCATTAAACATGGCATTCACTCCCTATAGGTGCCCACCTTCATAAAGTAGATCACATCAGCAGCTCAAACAGTGTAAAAATAGCATAGTTACACTTTTCACCCTGTAGTGTTGATCCAATGATCAAGAAATACAATCACTAGAGCATCACTGCCTTTCTGCTGCATTTGCTAAATGAAAATAGTGACGTATTTAAAATAATATCTATACATAACAGTATAAAAGTCATAAATCTTATATAAATATAGAAATATAGAAATTGGGCAAATGAAAGCTGGAATTGGCTATTTATATACTTTTCATTCAAGATTTCATTCATATTCGGCATCCCGTCATATTGTAAAGTAAAAAACAACAACAAAAAAAACAAGAACTGTAACCCAGCTAACAAAAATATGTTCTAAGAACACTGTAAAAAAAATTACATGAGCAGTAAGTTATGACAACATATGTTTTTTAATTGCTTTAACTTTTGCTAAAATTTCAAACAAAGATTCAAAAAAAATTTTTTAAGTGGGTATGATAATTTAAGTTGAAATGACTTTTAAAAAATAAAGGCAGCAACTTTTTTTTTTTTTTTTTATTGATTGGTTTGATAACATTCTCATTATGGACATGTTAATTCTGACGTTCAAACCATAATTTTTTTTAGAATGTTTTTTAAAACTCTTTTTCTTGGTTATGTGATTGTTAAGGGGGAACATTACATTTTATAATTTTGCAAACATTGTTACTTTTGAATGTTCTCTGAACATTCTGAATCAAGTAGAAACATTAAAAAAAATATTAGCTGAACGTCCAACTGAAACGTTTCAGGGAAAAAACGCTCCGTAAACGATGTTAAAAATAATGTTTTTGTGCCAGCGAATGTTTAAATTTTTTTTTTTTGAGTGAACTTTCTATTAATGTTACTGAACGTTTGCACATAACTTTGAGAACGTTAAGTTCTGAGAACGTTTCCTGTAAGCTGAGAAACTGCTTTAAATAAAAATCAGGTTAATAGTTTAAAAGGCAACAGCCATAAAAAGACAATATAAAAAAATCCCTGTGTGTGTGTGTGTGTGTGTGGGTTTGTTTATGTGATTTATGAGGACACAAATTTGTATAATGACATGTGTATTACACTGGTATTACAACTTATGGGTGGTTTATGAGGACATTTCAAAAGTCCTTATAAATCAAATGGCTTAAAAAACATAAAAAACAATGTTTTATTAAAAAATTAAAAATGCAGCATGTCTCCTGTGATGGGTAGGTTTAGGGATAGGGGCAGTGTAAGGGGATATATTATATAGTTTGTACAGTATAAAAACCATTACTCGCCTATGGAGAGTCCTCATAATGCTGTCGCACCAACGTGTATGTGTGTGTGTGTGTGTGTGTGTGTGTGTGTTACAGGCCAAAGGGAAGTTAGTTCGGAGCACAGCTGTATTTGAGGAGTCTTTATCCACTGAGGAGAACAGCAAGGTAAGAATCATTCTAATCGTCGTCTTTCTTTTCTCTCTATAATCTAAAAACACGTTTACAATCTTACATCCACCATTAAAGTTAAATTTGATAGTCTGATGGATAGGACATGTGTAGTGAATCAAGACTGTTGCCACTGCTCTCATTAGTGCTCCAACAATAAGGGGTTTTTAATGGTATATTGCGTTTGGTCTCTTAATCCATTACATGCTTGAAATGAATGATATAGTTTGTAAAGGAACTGTTCTGTCTGGTCTCAGGAAAGCGAGAGCGAGACGGCTATATCTAGTGACCATGATGACAGTCCTGAGTGCAATGAGGAGGACGAGGAGAAGAGCATCACAGCTAAAAAAACAAGTTTATCCAAAGGTAATTGACCTAGCGTGTGTGTATTTGTGTATCATGCATTCATGAAGTATGTGCACATAAAATGCAAACAGTTCATCTAGATCTGTGAAAAAGAATGCATTCATTTCTGCAATTAACATGGGATGTTTAAAGTGTTAAAAATAAATGAGGCGATTAATGCAACATTTAAAAAAATATAAAAAAACGTTGGAGTGAACAGAATTTTAAAATTTAAAATGTACTTTTTATTGATTCTAAATTAATTTGAGGATATATTGTTCAAAAGTTTGGGGTCGGTAAGATTTGTTTGTTTTTTAAAGATTTTTTTATGCTCACCAAGGTTCCATTATTTATTTTATTTATATAACGTAATATTGTGAAATATTTTTGTTTTAATATATTTTACAATATAATTTATTCCTGTGATCAAAGCTGAATTTTCAGCATCATGACTCCAGTGTCACACGATCCTTCAGAAATCATTTTAATATGCTGATTTGTGGAAGCCGTGATACATTTTCAAGGATTCTTTGATGAACGGAGAGTTCAAAATACCAGCATTTATTTGACATGCAAATCTGTTGTAACATTATAAATGTCTTTACTCTCACATTTGATCAATTGAATTGCATCCTTGTTAAATGAAAGTATTTATTTCTTTAAAAGAAAAGCTGCCCTCAAACCTTTGAATTGTACTGTTTGTTCCTTACTAAAGATTTTAATATTATGTGCAATTGCAGAAAATTTATTTGTTCAATCGATTCAAAGTCCTAATTTTTGAGACATACTTCCAATCCCTTGCATATCTAAAATGTAATTCCATGCATATGTGTGTGTTTTAGAGCCCAGTCTGGAGTACACCGACTCCACCGGCATTGATCTGGAGGAGTTTTTAATCACTACTTTGAAGAGCAGTCCCAGGTGTGTGAAAGATTGAAAATATCCCTTCATTCTCCTCCTTCCATTCGTGCTGAATCTGTTTATTTTTGGCTTGCAGGGACCGACTGATGCTCTTAAAGCTCGAGCAGGACATGACTGACTTTATGACAGACAACAGGTACCGTTCCATGCATGTCTTTCATGGTTTAGAGATAGACACATTTGTAATGTGATATAATGTGCGTGTCTCTCTCTCTCTCTCTCTCTGTAGTTCCTATAAAAAGTTCCCTCAGATGTCCTCGTATCACAGGATGCTTGTCCACAGGGTCGCAGCTTATTTTGGTCTGGAACACAATGTGGATCACAGTGGAAAAGCGGTCATCATCAACAAAACCTGCAATTCAAGGATGTACGTGTCTGTTATATGTGTGCATTTATGAAGGAATGGATGTGGGTATAACGTAGTGTTTTTCAGACCAGAACAGCGGTTTGCTGAACATGTTCAGGAGGAGAAGACAGAAGAAAGAAGATCAATACTGAAAAGAGACACCAGTCAGGAGAAAGAAGACAGTCAGGTTTGGACTTCACTGATCACATGTGTGTGAAGAGCTAACAACGGCTCCTGTAATAGCTCTGATCTCTGCGGCTGGTTAACTCTCGTCTGCTGTTGTGTTTTATAGCTGAGGGTCCCATCTCTCAAAGATCAGATGAGAAGCAAGTCAATAGAGGAGAGAGAGGAGGAGTACCAGAGAGTCCGGGAACGCATATTCTCACAGGACGTAAGAAAACACTGAACATCTACACACACACACAGTAGTACAAAAATCCTTTTAAGGGAAGTTATTTGACTCGGCGGCCACCTTTGAAACTCCTCTCGGGCAGCATCAGTCATGAAAGTGCAGCTCCTATCTCTTTGAATGGAGAAACATCAAATTCTCATGATTACATTTCATATTGGAAATCACAAAGGAAATCTGACAACTGTCTCATAAATTTTGTTTCTAAACACTCAAATCATGACAAAAATCTGCCTTTTTCAGGCTGGATCATGTGCTTCTCAGTTGCTGTAGTGACGCGATGACTTTACCGATCAGTGATTGAACCATATTGAGCGTTACACTTTCTTCCAGTCATAGTAATATGAGTGTTTGTATATCTAAAGTCTTTGGTGGAACATTAAAGTTTGGCCTCTAATTGTTTGCTCTTTTATTTTTCAGCCCGCTGGTCTTTCGCAGAGTGTTTATATTGAGACCAGGTAAACCTCTAATATAGTTAATATTAAGAATATGTATGAAATGTTGCATTTAAATACATATACAATAAATATAATACTATTTAAATATTAAATGACTGCTCTTCAAAACAAAGTAATCAGTATTTTGAAAACCATGTAACTTGTTTAAATTTAAATATAAAATGTTATCAATATAATTTAATAATAAATGGGCTGCACTTCAACTATTCATTTCTTTTCTTTATATTTTTATATCTGTTTTTAGAGGTCTAGATGACAGCAGTATCCTCACTGAGACCCAGAGAAGACGCCAGCTCTTCAGGTGAGAAATGATTTCTCTCCATAATCCGACCTCTAAAGATACGTCCGAGGAAAGAAAGATTGTTCTCTGATTGGCTAAAAAGGCTGCTCCACTTAAATACTGTGACACACACTGGTGTTATTTCAGTTATGTTAAAAAACAATTTATGTGGTGTTCCACAAAATCACTTTCAACACATTTAAAGGGGACCTATTATGCCTGTTAAGAGTTTTCTTCCGGGAACAAACACGTCACAAAATTCCTCATTTAAGTCATTAATATGCAGAATAAAGGGGCGGGGCCTGGTTGAGTTAGTTAGTAGTGTGTTGAACTGGTGGTTATGGTAAGGGGCGGGGCATTTCCCAAGCACACTCAAAGCAGTTGACCAATCACAACACACTGATCCAGCCGGCCAATCAGAGCACATTGTGCTTTTCTGAAGGAGGGGCTTCATAGAGACAAGAACTAAACAGGCGTTACTGACAGACTGGGAAGAGAAGCACTGCAACAGTAGAGAATATGTATAAAATAATGTTTTTTGAACATTTAAGCATAACAACCTATTCCAGTAGAGCCCAAAAACAAATCAAGGGCTTAATAGGTCCTCTTTAATGCTTTTAACTTAATCTCAAACTAAGAAAATGTAACTCAAACTTCTTTCAACAACTGATTATGAGGGATTTTGCGTTGTGCAGGGGTAACCGGGACGGCTCGGGCCGGCTGTCCGGCAGCAGGCAGAGCAGTTTTGAGCTGGACTCGCACTGGAACGACCCTCGACCCTGGAGCAGCACAGATTCAGACAGCTCGACGTGGACCTCGAAATCTCGTTCAGACAGCAGCTCCAAACTCTGCAAACCAGGTGCAAAAATAACACTGACCAGTAGTTAACATGAACAATGAAAAATATTTCTATAGGATTTATTCATTTTAATGTTAATCATATTTACATTTACTAATACTTTTTAGGATCAAAAGTGGTATCTGTAACATTAGTTAATAATGCACTGTAAACATGAATAATTTTCATTAACTAACATTAACAAAGGTTAATAAATGCTGTAAAAATATAATATAAAAAAATATAATGCAAACTAAAATTTGATTATTAGCTTGAAAGATTCTATGTAAAAAATCTCACAGAATGTCTTAATTACTGCATGATTCAGCATCATTTGAGATGATCCAAAGAGCATCCTTGTGCTGTACAGAGTCACATGATCAATGTCACAAATTTCCTTATTTGATTAGTGGCCTAGAAATAGTGCAGAATCTCTCATAATGTTTCTGATCTGCTGTTGTTTCTGTGTGATCAATCCACCAGTGTCTGAGTCATCGCTATCATACGCTCCAGCCAACAACAGCCCTGCTTACATTCTCGTGCCGGCTGAGTCATCCATACCTCCTGGGAGCATCTTATTGAATCCACATACAGGTACACACACACACACACACACACACACACACACAGTCTGGTTCGCTATCTTTGTGAGGACTCTCCATAGACGTTATGGTTTTTATACTCTCCAAACTGTATATTCTGTCCCCTTACACTAACCCGACCGCTAAAGCTACCCTTCACACACAACTTTCTGCATTTTTACATTTACAAAAAAACTAATTCTGTATGATTTATAAGCACGTGTAACTCAATTTAGGTCCCCAGACTCCCCACAGTGACACAAGTCCCCATGAGTCTGTGTGCATTCAGGTTAAAGTCCCCACCGGGATAGAAACACACACACACACACACACACACACACACACACATATATATATATACACACACAATTCACTGAGTAGAAGCTGACTCATTGGTTCACGCTGACTGTAAGCCTACACACCAAATAATCTCTTTCATCCAACGATGAACATGTCCTTTAGGGCAGCCATTTCTGAATCCTGATGGAACTCCAGCTGTTTACAACCCACCAGTAAATCACCAGCTTAACCCAGTACAGACACAAGCCCCGCCCCCTCCACCTCAGCAGCAGCCAATAGCAAGCCATGGTGTCCCACAGGTAAGTGAAACATAATGGAAAGTAGTACTGCACAATATATCGGTAGTCTGACTTTTTTTTTTAATATCTGTATTTGTCGATATTGTCATTTGCCCTGTTTTTACGTGTAGATTACCTTTGTGTTCATCTAACGCTCACTTAAAGTTCATCTTTAAAAACGGTAATAGTTTAATAAAATAAGTTAAATGTAATCTTTAGCAAATCTCAAAATGAACGTCCATTTCTCATGCTGTACATTATAATGTTCTGGGACTGTAACAGAAACATCCTGTCTTAGAATCCTATCATATACTGCATGTTTAGTAACCATAGGAATTATTTTTAAATCTTAAGTATTGAATCAAGATAGGAAGTTTCTGTAATACAGGCCCAGAGAAAATTTTCCTTATATAAAATCAACAAAATCCACAACCTGTCCTCTCATTTCTGCTTTAGGTTCAGTACTCCTCTGTGACGTATCTTCCACCTCAGCACGTAAACGTTTCTACCTCTCAGCAACACCCAACAGAACAGACTGTAAGTGATATATACATACTATGATACATTTATATATATATATAAAACAGTACATGACAAACTTATTTTTTGCTTCCTAGAGGGAAGACATTAGCTCTAAGTTTGGTCACATGACCTTGAGTCACCAGTCATCAGGGGATCTTCCAGATATGTCGTCATTCTATATGCAGGGAGCTCCGCCCACACACAGCTATGCTCCGCCCACACACAGCTATGCTCCGCCCACACACAGCTATGCTCCGCCCACACACAGCTACGCTCCGCCTCACCATTCAGACAGTTACATGGGTCCTGGAATGACACTGGCTCCTCCCACAGCCCCGCCCCCTCCCACAGCCCCGCCCCCTCAGACTCAGCAGAGCAACCAGGTACTTCTTCATCAATGAGTCATGAGATACGGTGTAATGTCATACTGTACGTCTAATTATGAGTCAATTCTGGTGTGCCCTCTTAGGTTTCAGTGTACAGTTACCCTGTTCAGTGTCCCAGTGCGGCTCAACAGTACGCAGCGGGCAGTTACAGCACACAAACAGGTACACATGAAACCCTCCACGCCACTTACACTGAGTCTCAGTAGTAGGAGAGGGGGCCGTTACACTGTAAGAGATGGTGTCACTGGTCTCACAGTGAACCGGTCTCTTTTCCTGCTATTCATATCAGCTCTCATATGAGATATAGACGTTTAAGTGTTCTGTATACATGCATAAAAATAAATTTATAAATAAATGTATAAATAAATAATTTGGCTGTCATATTGAGTCTGCGATCACTATACAATTAATAAAATCTCACACATATTTCTCTCAACAGGATACACGCCTGTGATATCTAACCAACAATGTTGCCCAGGCATGATGGGAAATCAGATTCTACCCCAAACACAGCAAAGCATTATGGGACATTACCCATCCGTGTCCTCCTATCAGGTACTGATGCAAATAAACAAACTACAGAAAACTTAGTTTGGAATTCCAGTCCATGCATATTTCATTGATATGTTAATATATATCAATATTTAGAATTTTTATTATAAAATAAAATAAATTAGTCAAATTTAAATCAATCTTAATATGAAATGTTATAATAATCATTATAAATACATACGTTACATACTCAAACGTGTGTGTTGTGTGTGTATATATATATATATATATATATATATATATATATATATATATATACACACACACACACTTACAGATTTTTATTAATTGAGTATTATTCTCAATATTATTGTATTTAAATATTTCTAATAATATATTACAAATATGAATATATTAATAGAAATAGTAAAATATTATAACATTCAAAAAATGTATATATATAATTAATATTAAATTCAATAATATACAAACATATAAAATAATATACAAATATATAATTATAAATATTAAATTAATATACATTATAATTATTAAATTCTAAAAATGTATGTATAATTATAATTTTATATTTTTATTAATATATTTACAACACATTTCCATTTTTATATATATATATATGTATATATTTATATTTTAATTTTACATAATATATATATATATACACAAACACACAAATGTATTAATATATATTTAAAACTATTGATATATATATATATATATATATAAATGGAAAAATTAAACTCATTATTTTTCCTCAAACGTATGTCCGTGTGTGTTGTCTCCCTCAGGCCCCGCCGCCACAGTCGTGTCCCCCCTCAGTGCTGGTGTCAGGACAGGCTGCACAGACCCAGTGTTTGCTGCCTCCTGCTGGACTGCAGGTGTACTGCAACTCTTCTCCCCCCCCACTCAGTGTGATGGGGGTCTCCTTCCAGTCCAGTAGCTGCAAAAATGGCTGTAACGTTAACCAGAACCAATGCTGGTACTAAAGCCAAGGACACTATGTACCCACACACAGTGTTGTTATAAACTCATTTGCATATTCAATGTTTGTAGCTACACATAATGTTCTGTACAGCCGGTAGCACTCGAGTCTGATCGCATCCTTCAGATTCAGCCTTTTTTTACTTTACATGGAGATTGATAAGGTCATGTTTAAATTGCCGTTAGAGCATAATTTATACTAAAAATACTATTTATATTATGTTTTTGCTTAATATCCATAAATGTTATATTTGAATAGCATATGATACTATATTTATCTTGTTTATAGAGGGCTATAATACATGAGTGAGGAATGAAACTAGATTCTACAAAGTTTGTCAGTGTAGAAATCTTAAAAAAAAAAAAATTGTTTGTTTTAAAGAATTTTATTAGGATGTAACATTTGACCTGATTGGACAATACCTAAGTGTCATTTCTTAAATACATGGCCTTTTCATTGGTAAACTGTTTGCTTCTTGTCTTTACTCGCATTCATTTCAGTGTCAGACGGTGTTCTCATGGGCGTTTTGAGGGTTGCGCAAACATTTCACTTTGAAGTTGTCCTCTTCAGACATTCAGATAAATGTTTAAGTGAAGCTAAATTTAGCTGAGTATTTTTGATTAAATCGGTTTATGATTAAGATGTAGATTTGATAAAAAATGCCATAAAACGCCCTCTGGTGGCTTTAAGAGAGAACTACAAAAACAAAGCATTTAATTGTTTAGGATCAATTCAGATTTGTGTTTTCTATCACAGCTGTTTAGAATCAGAGATAAAAGTGCTGAAATAGTTCAAAATTCAGTTTGATTTATTTGTACGGCCAAATTTTGTGTTCCTTCAGATAAGTCGTACAGGTGGAACATCACTAGGGTGAGTAAATTACTAAGTTTTTTTTAAAGCACGTGGTCACCACATGACAAGTACAAGTTTCAAACATGCATTTATAAGATAATAACAAGGTTTTCAGTGTAAGATAAGCATTTGTCGACTCAAGTACTCAAGAAAGAATGCAGTGCCACAAGTTTAAATGAGCTTTAATAGAAAGGCACATATACAGCCAGAGTGTGAGAATTAAAAGCCTTTAAATACAGAAACAGTTTTAAACTAAACTCCTCTAATCAGAAGTGACAGTCTCTGTTAGATCAGCTCAACTGCTCGTTCTGTCGTTCATGAGTTCAAGTATGTCAAAACTACGTCTCAGCGTTCATCTGAACTGAGATCCGATTACCCCATTGGCTCTTTTGTACCCCCAGCTTAGAGTGTGTATGTATGTGTATGTGTGTGTGTGAGGGAGAGAGAGAGAGATGAAGATATGAAAGGTCATTTGTGTGTGTTTGTGTCTGTTTATGTGTGTGTATGTGGATAAGGGTGGAAGAAGGTCTGTTACACTGCCTCACAATCAGATCTTTCCAGTTTAGCAGTGTTGAGTGAGTGTGGAAAGTCTGTTGCCTTAATGCAGGTTAAATAAAAGCAATAAATATAAATATCATGACATCATGTCGGGAGAAATGTACCTGTGTTCACAAAATGGGGGGGGGGGGTTAAAAGAGTGCAACATAAGCGGGAAAAATTCAAAGAAGAAAAAAAGGGCAAGATTCACAGGTTCTTAAATAAATGTGTTAAAAAGCTCAAACTTAAGTTAGATTACAAGGCTACGATGCTACGCAACTAAAGGTGTGCGTTCCAGAGAGCACGCAGAAAAACTAAAAAGCATGCAAATCGCATCTTTCGGGTTGTGGGATCGGCAGCCATTTTGTTCAGCCTGACAGTACAGCTGCGCTTTGATGAAAATGGCCACCTTCACATACAAAAATACACTTAAAGCAGTTGCAGCCGCTGCGTTTGTGTGGGTAAACCTCAAGAGGGAGGTCTGAAAACAGCGTGAAAACACACAAACGTAGAGTTGAACGCTGCCTGAATGATCGGTTGCACCGGTCTCTATCTCTAGCACTCGCTCAGTCTCATTCCTTAAAACACTCGCCTCATTGGTCATCATTACTGACTGATATCCACACAAACAGGCCCAGAAACACACAAACACAGTCCCAGACTCTTGGTGTTGTTCATTCAGGCCCGATCAGGCCCATTGGGAGATCAGCAGGGTGAGATTGTTGACTTTTTTTTGGCTGTAGAGGGTCTGAAAGCTTACAACACACACTCACACACACACAAACGATCTACTGCAGTACTGATGGGCCGTGTTCATCCTTCTTTTGCTCCCGTAGAGGTATCTGTGGTTCAGTGGTGCTCGTCACCCTCTTCGCTTCACCTTTGTTCACTCCATCCCCTCCTCCTCCTCTTTCTCCCGTCGTCTGATCCGTTTCTTCCGCCCCCGTCGTCCCGTGCCTCTATTTCTGGATCTGAAAGATGAAGAGGCGGAGGTTGATGTTTTTGGCAGCGAGCAGCTTGTTGCACTCCACGCTGTCGCTGATGGGCAGCAGGGCGTACTCGGTCTCGTTGGCGTCGTTGGAGAAGACGTGGTGCTGGATGACGGGTTTGATTTTCACGTCGTCGTACGGGCCCTTCAGCAGCAGAAAGGAGCACTCCAGGGCAGAGTTCACTTTGCTCTTCAGGATGAGCTGGAAGGACAGCGTGCGCTTGCAGGACAGGTTGGGGTTGCGCTCCGAGTCGTTGACCCGTGCCTTCAGGACCCAGGTCTGGTTGAGCACGGTGAAGCGTGGCGTCTCGTAGTACAGGCGTGTGATGAAGTCGTCGGTGCGGTAGGGCCGGAACTGCACCTCTGGAGCAAAGACACATGACATTACAGGCTATCAACTTATTTTACGACACAAGCGGTTTTTGGTAACAGTTTCTGTAACGGAGGCCAGCTAGTGAGAGTTGTGCAGGTATCTGCACAGGTATGGATCTATATCAGGTATGGCTCTTCCTCTGGATCTGCCATAACAGATTAGCGCACGACCTCAAGGTTATCGTTCTCAGCCACTCCCTCTGTTGGCTGATTGGACTGGTAAAAAATTGCCTGGAGAAAATCCATGAATATACCACAAACCCAGACGTAGTACTGAAGGAAAATGAAAATTTAATGGAAGTACATAGGAGGGCGGAGCCACGCTAGGCAAGTAGGGGCGGAGGGGATAAATTGGTGCCGTGACCCGGATGGGAGCGAGTGTAAGGGAGGCCAGCTAGTGAGAGCTGTGCAGGTAAACCTCACTCCCCTGATCACAAGAGACGCTAGAGACTGCGTCGAATAGGACCGGAGGGGTTACATTTACAATAAGGGTTCATTTGTTGACATTAGTTCACTACATAGGTTAACATGAACTACAATGAACAATACAAATAAATTCTGTCATCACCATCGTGTCATTACAAACCCATTAGTTCCCACATTCGTTCTTCTTCAGAACAAAGCTCTGTATGCTTGCTTGACACGTGAGAACCCATGAGCTTCATTCTAGTGTCACGCAGCACATTCGAGGTTTGAACCAATGAGGTTTGTTCTCGCACGTCAAGCAAGTACGCTTGAGCTTCTGTTTACGTTCTCTGATTAATTATCTCTGAGCTGAGTGAGTGAGTGGAGGCGGGGCTCATTTGCATATTAATAGAACCGTGTATACTAAATGAGTTACATTAAATCTATTTTAAGGCATGAAGAATTTTTTTTCAAGGAAATAAACTTTTAAATATGTAATTTTGTTGATTAAATATGAGTTTTAAAGGATAAAATGATTGACTACAGGGGGAATTTAAAGATCTACAGCAATATGTCAAGCAACCTAAATAAGCTAAGCTTCATTTGAAGAGTCAATGGTGCAATGAAACGAGACTTAATGTTTCTATGTACCTGTAAAACCGATCTTCTCAAAGCACAGCAGGCTGAAGATGCTGTTGTAGAGCTGTAGCTCTCTGCGATGGCTCTGGTCCATCTCATCCAGGATACCCATCAGCTCCATGCCGGTCTTAGACGGGTGGGAACACTCGGCCTCGTGAGCGCTGAGCTCGTGGAACGGCCCGTGCCATGGGCAGCCAATCCGCTTGTATTTGCACTGCGTGACTCTATTTCCCAAAACAAAAAAACACCTTTTTTTTAAATGACCAACCAACAACTCTAGCAATATAGTCTGTAAATATGGCATCATCACACAGCTCTATATATATTGTTGATATCTAAGCATATCCAACTTTACTAGTGACCAGCTCAAATCTACTAAATGCGACTGTAAGGCATGAAGATAAAATATTATGTCCCGGTTTCACAGACAGGGTTTAGATTAAGCGAGGATTGGGCATTAGTTCAATAAAGGATTTTTAAATGACTTTTATAAACGTGCCTTCGAAAAAATCATTACTGATGTGCATCTTGAGACAAAACAATGGCATATTTTAAGAAATTTCAGTGCAGGTTGCTTTGTTAAAACAGCTCAAACATGCATTTTTGTCTGGGACTAGCTTAAGCCTGGTCTGTGAAACCGGCCACATAAACATCATAATTTTCTGCAAAGCTGCTTTAAGACTATATTAATAAAATTGACTTGATCTTTTACAATGTATCTTTTTGCTTGCTGTTTGCATATAAAATTATATAAAATTTGAAGAGATTTATTTTTTTACGTGAATGACTTATACACTCACCGGCCACTTTATTAGGTACACCTGTCCAACTGCTCCTTAACACTTAATTTCTAAGCAGCCAATCACATGGCGGCAACTCAGTGCATTTAGGCATGTAGACATGGTCAAGACAATCTCCTGCAGTTCAAACCGAGCATCAGTATGGGGAAGAAAGGTGATTTGAGTGACTTTGAACGTGGCATGATTGTTGGTGCCAGAAGGGCTGGTCTGAGTATTTCAGAAACTGCTAATCTACTGGGATTTTCACGCACAACCATCTCTAGGGTTTACAGAGAATGGTCCGAAAAAGAAAAAACATCCAGTGAGCGGCAGTTCTGTGGGCGGAAATGCCTTGTTGATGCCAGAGGTCAGAGGAGAATGGCCAGACTGGTTTGAGCTGATAGAAGGGCAACAGTGACTCAAATAACCACCCGTTACAACCAAGGTGGGCAGAAGAGCATCTCTGAACGCACAGTACGTCGAACTTTGAGGCATATGGGCTACAGCAGCAGAAGACCACACCGGGTGCCACTCCTTTCAGCTAAGAACAGGAAACTGAGGCTACAATTTGCACAAGCTCATCGAAATTGGACAATAGAAGATTGGAAAAACGTTGCCTGGTCTGATGAGTCTCGATTTCTGCTGCGACATTCGGATGGTAGGGTCAGAATTTGGCGTCTACAACATGAAAGCATGGATCCATCCTGCCTTGTATCAATGGTTCAGGCTGGTGGTGGTGGTGTCATGGTGTGGGGAATATTTTCTTGGCACTCTTTGGGCCCCTTGGTACCAATTGAGCATCGTTGCAACGCCACAGCCTACCTGAGTATTGTTGCTGACCATGTCCATCCCTTTATGACCACAATGTACCCAACTTCTGATGGCTACTTTCAGCAGGATAATGCGCCATGTCATAAAGCTGGAATCATCTCAGACTGGTTTCTTGAACATGACAATGAGTTCGCTGTACTCAAATGGCCTCCACAGTCACCAGATCTCAATCCAATAGAGCATCTTTGGGATGTGGTGGAACGGGATATTCGCATCATGGATGTGCAGCCGACAAATCTGCGGCAACTGTGTGATGCCATCATGTCAATATGGACCAAACTCCCTGAGGAATGCTTCCAGCACCTTGTTGAATCTATGCCACGAAGAATTGAGGCAGTTCTGAAGGCAAAAGGGGGTCAAACCCGTTACTAGCATGGGGTACCTAATAAAGTGGCCGGTGAGTGTATAGTCCAAGCCAAGTGTCTATGTTTATACATCTTTTTGACTAATTAAGACTAGAATAGGGAGGATTCACTAAACACGAAACAGCGCAATTATTTATTTGCACCAAAGTCCCTTTAAAGCCAGACATCTTGGTAATGCTGAAGACATGTGATCACAGTATGTGATGCTAAAGCACTAAAGTACATCAATATGGATGAAAACATCTAAAAATCATCTCTCTTTACATGAATGTGTGCTCAACTACACGTCTGGATTTGGGCCCGATTACAATGAATGGTAACAATTTATGTTAAGGTGACATAGTTACACATGTACTTACTATAGTAATAACAGTACATAATGCATAAACCCTAACCCTACCAAACCCTGACCGTAATTCTATAGGAAGTACATGCAGTTAATTCATATTACTCAGTACTTTTTTGAGTAAGTACAACGTAACTATGTCACCTTAAAATAAAGTGTAACCCAATTCTTTTTCACTAGAAAACGGACACAAACATCGCTTTTAAACAAGATTTTGGATGAAGATGTCAAGAAGATGTCCTGGATGCTTTTCGAAAGCTGTAATAGGCCAACATTAAAGTCACCATGAAATCAAAATTGACAATTCTTATTTTTTTATGGAATATTCCAGTATTTATTATAAATAAATAATCTGTGCACATCAGTATTTATTTAAAAAAAAAAAAACATATGCCCTCATAGTCTTTAATCAGAAACAGTAACATTCCCGTTGCCTCGCAAAGACGTCTCTTCTCTGATGAGTGCTGGGAAATAAGCTTGTCCGAGGGCCAGTTTCAATTCTTCCCCTCCAGCAACCTGTCACTCACATGAAACCATCGTAGCAATTAGAATAAAAAAGTCCAAATTTTATCCAAAGGGAAATTGATTTTCAACGAGAATTTATAAACCATTAAAAACAGCCCTACTGTGAGCTACGAGATTTTAATCGATGCTATATACTTTTGTTGATGCCGTAAGTCCGACATTACCCATGATTCTGTACAGAAAACTTCACCAATCAGTTCACCATTTTTTTTGCAATGATTCATGGGATTGCAGCTCTTTCCCTCACTAAAACAGTCCCAGTCCTTTGTCTTTTTGCAAAGACATGAGGTGGTTTTTCAGGCAATTCGAAAAAGAAATATTTCACAAAACTGCAATGGAGACAGTTTTTGCGCATTTACGCGGCAGAATACGAGACAGAGTTCATTATTAAATTCATAAAAAACAAAAGAATTACAGGAATACTGGATTTTAAACCTCAAAGAAATGCCACAATCAAGACCTCAAAGCAGAAATGAGGGCGAAACACCCAGAAACGCTCATATGCTCGTGCACGGCTGGACGCGAAGTCGGAGCAACACTCGCCCCTGTCGGTGATTGGTTGAAACACTGTTTATTTTGGTTTTGAGTGGTGGTGTACCCATTTGTTTTTGTGTGCAGATCTCAGAGCCTCGGCTGCATACAGAGACGCGTTTTTTGGACGGCATGCTTATGGGGCGGGCAGCTAGCGGATCGTTAGGAAAGATTAGATGAATGTGATCATTTATGTTTCTGCCTTTTTTGGGCCTGAAATCACTGATACAACCTTTAATAATGGCCACGGCAGTGACTGAGATATACATAAACCTACCTGCCTCCGTTGCCACGATTTCTGGAATGACTTATCGCGAGAGGAAAAAATTAAGTTTTAGTCGCATAACATCGGTTAATGGAAACAACGTAATTTCGCAATAGTTTTTTGTCGTCATTTAGAAGAAAAAAGAAAAAAAATCGCAAAAGTTTTGCACAAATCTGTAATGGAAACACGCCTAATGATTGAGCTGCGCTACACAAGTGTAGTGGCCGAAGTGTTTAGTGTAGTGGCCGAAGTGTTTAGTGTAGTGGCCGAAGTGTTTAGTGAATTGGCCCCATGGCTTTCCAGTGTAATCGTGTGTTTAGTGAATGGGTGCAGCAGTACCTGTCCTGGCACTCCTCTGTCTGGTGGCGCTCGAGGCCTGAGCGAGGGAACTGTTTGAGGCAGTAGCTGCACTCAGACGGCAGTTCACTCACGGCTTTCTCCACCGCCAGGTTCCTGCAACACAGACTCTTACTGATCTCACAGCGGCAGTTAGGACACGTGGCCTGCTCCTCTTTGAGGCGCGCGTCAGCGAGCAGGTGGATGAAGCAGCCGGCGCACATCAGGTGCCCGTTTGTACACTGTGAAATGAGAGCACACATCTTCAGCCCACAACAAGAGCTCAAACCATCTCACAGGGAGTTTTATGCAAAACACAAGGGCGCAGGATGGCATTTGCTCATTTTCCTCAAAAGGAGACAGTGGAGTAGTTTGTAAATAAGAGCTGTGTCCATAATCGCCCCCTATACCCTTAAATAAGACACTCTTTAAGGGGACAGCCATTTGTGTGGTGTAACCACTCACTCCTTCAAGTGGACTATATTAGTGGACTGATGTAGGGAATAGTGAGGGTACAGCTGAGCTCTTCAGGAGCTCTTGATAACTACGGACAGGTGTGTTTGATCAACTTAGATCTCCAGGAACAGCATTGGGCTCCCCTGAACTAAGTAAAAATAAAGTAAAGAACGGTTGGTCCAACCTTGGGCCTTTTTACTTCCATAAGGATCCAGAAGGTTGGGTAAGTGAAGATTGTTTGTAACAAGAACCCTGATCATTTCAGTCTGAACTTAAGCGTATGTGCGGAGCATTTCAGCGCAGAGAAAACGGGAGAAAGATTCCTTATTTCACATGCAAAGGGAGTTTCTGTTCTTAATGGGGGGAAATAGTAATAATTATTGATAATAAAAAATATATGACCCCTTTAAGGTAAGAATGGGTTGTTAAAAAAACTGTAATTTCAGTCAATGTCTGCTTCAATGTCAGTCGATCTCAATCAATCTAAAACTGTACATTTATGTTACATGAATTTATGTTTTAGGGTGTCCTTGTTACAGTGTAAATATACACTGAAGTACTGAGTAATATTAATTAACAACATGTACTAACTATAGGGTTAGTTGAAAGTAATTATGCATTATTTACTGCTATAGTAAATACGTAACATGGACACTGCAAAATAAAGTTGTACCCGAATTTACTGTCACAAACAAATACATGTGATAGAAATTAATGTGTTTTAAAAGCTGTTCAAAGATAATTCTTCACTTATTCTATGCCAAAGTAAATAGTGGTTTCACTTTATTTTCAGGTGACAATTACATTGTACTTAGTCAAATATGTACTGAGTAATATTAATTAACTACATGTACTAACTATAGGGTTTGGTTTAGTTACTTGTAATTATGCATTATTTACTGTTATTAC
The DNA here is from genome assembly GCA_031834385.1 of Semotilus atromaculatus. Classification (NCBI taxonomy): domain Eukaryota; kingdom Metazoa; phylum Chordata; class Actinopteri; order Cypriniformes; family Leuciscidae; genus Semotilus; species Semotilus atromaculatus. Next base: position 40,105,485 of record JAULUF010000022.1, read on the forward strand.
TATAGTAAGTACATGTAGTAATGTGCAACTACGTCACCATAAAATAAAGTATTACCAACAAATTGTTTTAATATTTTATTTTGAAATTCTCTGTTTTAAATGTAATAATTTATATACTTTTGTCATTTTTAGCCATTGTTTTTTATATATAGTTTTATATATTTTTAAACTATTTCTATATAATATACATATTAATTATTTTTTTTATTCTAGTTTTAATAATTGTAAGTACTGCTCAAATCTTGAGCTTGTTTTATTTCGGTTAGTTGCCAAAGCAACATTTCTATTTTTTTTTTTTTTAAATATTTTTTAATTTTAAGTATTTCATTTAAAATGTTATGTTTTTTTTTATTATTATTTCATCTTTATTTGAATTAACAGATCTTATTTTAAATGTTTTAGCTAACGATAATAAAACTGATGCAATATTCTCGTTTTATGATTAGTTCAAGGTTTCATTTGAATAATTCTGTTACTGGTTTACTAATTCACCAGCAGATCCATTTCACTGGAGGTAAAGTCTGTTGTGTCTGCTTTTGATTAATTCAGTGGGCAGTTGATTTTTTTCTCCCTGGCTTGTTTGTTTTGCTCCAGGACTTGCACATGTCCGTCTCATTTGATAGGATTCAAGCCCTGATTCTGTAATAAACAGATTACATGGCACTGATGCTCTGAGTCGGACACCTCCTCCCTCAATCACATGAGCTCACTGTGAGAGTTTTATCATGATCTGTGTTATGTGTGTCTATTATTTCCTCTAGTTTCAGCAAAACACGCAAACAAAATGACCACTCTAGTGTGGATTTATCCAATTATTATTTATTAATTAAGTCATTAAATGGACACCTGTAAAAAAGTAAACGTGGGTATGCAAACCTAAAACGCCAGCACATGTGAACAAAGTGTGTGAAAACATGACAGGAAGTTCTTTTACAGCTGGTTGAGCCTGTGGCTTCAGAGGGATTATATGGGGTGCATATTTGGGGGAGGGGTGATCAGAAGAGGCCAGCAGTGATTGGGTTAAACAGCTCATGTGACCACCCTGATTGTCATGTTGGCCTTTGAAGGCAAAAAACAGCTGCTCAGGTCTGTATCACGTGAAGTGCAGAATCTGAAACCTTCGAAAATAACATCATACCTGTTCTTTTAAAAAAAAAACATGTACCTGGAATTGCAAATATGTGCATTTTATTAGGCATTTTTTCCACACACATTATGAGTCACAGACAGTGTGCAATCAGCTGTATTATATGGAAATACAATAGACAAAACAATCACAATGACAAAAAGATACCCCCCTTTGTATTATATCTATAATAACAGGCTGTATCTCACTAATCTCTTGCATTCCAAGAGGATGCTGTGTTGTGTACTTTGATAGCTGCATTATGTTTATGGTATATACGTCATGCATACGAATTTCTCTGCATTGTAAGTCTCCATAATGGCTTTGTTTACCTGGTACACCGAGGCTTTAGGCAGGTCCAGGCACACCGTGCAGCAGAGCACCGAGTACAGGCGCTCCTCGAGCTTCCCCGCCTCTCCTTCCTGGTGCCTCACGCGCTTCTTAGGCGGCGCGTCCGGGTCGGCCTCGGAACCAGGACCGTCTCTCCGCACACCGGACTCCTCCTGGATACCGGCCAGTCCTGCGCTCCCCGGACCCGCATCCAGGACACCCCCCACAGGACCGACACCCAGCCCCGAAGATGAGGAGCCCGGGGCGGCCGCGACGCCTAATTCCATCCGCTCTTCCATCGAAGACATCCGAATGAGTCACGAGGGGTATTTGGGCTGACTGAGCACAGGATCCGCTGAATGTCAGGGTGAGATTTTCAGCTTTTTCCAGGTAGTTGGCCTTTAATGATGGGGGGTCTGGACAGCCAACAATGCACTCAGTTGTAAACCATCAAACGTCAGTTCAAATAGGCTAATTTTGGGTAATATGATACTAGGTAAAGGGACAGTGGATATAATTTCATCTGTGTTTTACTGCGGTTTGGCCTGCATGGATGCCTGTAAATTTTTTTGGATAGATCTCAGGTAAGCTTCGGCTCTTAGCTTGTGAAAAGAGAGAGAGAGAGAGAGAGAGAGAGAGAGAAACAGCTAAGACTCAACAAAACAACAGGCTGTTGTTTAGGTCCGTTATCCGCCGTGACAGCACGCACACGGCGACTCTCTGCGACCGGGCCGGGCTCTTACCCTCCGGTACACCTTCCGATCACAACCGAGCCACTCCGACACGATCCGGATTCTCCCGAAAGCCTATAAGTTATCAATTTGCTGCAGAGTCTCTTCGATAGTCCTTCCCTTAATCTACACTGCCATCTTTGTTTTTTCCTGACTGTCTCCTCCTCTGCCCCTGTCCGCTTGTCCCTTTCTGATTCTGCCAATCCGAGGTCAGTTTACTCAGAGTGAGCTGTAGAACAAGCCAATCATGTAATCCGTTATTGAACTGTCATTGAATGCGTTGCCACTAGTAAAGATGGCCGCTCGGCCCTTATCGTTCGCGCTTCCTGATTGGCTGCAACAAACGTTGCGCTTCATCAGATGACTGTGGATATTTAAAGAGCTATGCTTTGCGCATGCGCACCGGCCTCCTGCGGGTCAGGGCTGAAGCTTTTTTTTTTTTTTTTAAGAGAAAGGTGATCAAAAACTTTTGTAATTTGGATAGTGTAGTGCTTGGTTTTGTAGGTAGATTTGTTTATATTTTATTGTGCTAGTTTGTCGCATTATTGTCATGGCGATTATAGTACAAAGAAAGAGTAAAAAGGTGAGCAAACCTTTTCATACCATGGTCAAAATCCCATAACACTCCTCATATGCGACAAAATGGCAACGTCATCGTGGGTTGTCATTCATCTAAATTATTATACTTGACAGAATAATGAATGGAATAAAAATTTTTTAATCGGATACATAGGTTTTTAAAAACATGTCACACATTTTAAGCTGCTTTATAATCTCTTTTATTTTTTTTTTCACTTTTGAAGTGATTTTATTTATTTATTTGACCCGAAACCAGAATGACCCCTGGGGGAGGGGAAATGGCCTCAGCCAATCAAATGTCGCGGTCTATGATGGACTGGTTTGGGCAAGACAGCTGTCAGTCTAGTTTGCCCAACCTGAATAAGCTTTGTGTTGAATGGGGGGATGGGAGTGTGTTTCCTGATTATATACTGAATACTATAATATATATATTATTAAATGTGCATATAACAATGTAATAAAGAAGGTGTTAATTATGCTGAGATTAATAGTGTTTTTATGCACATCCTACCTATCTAAAGTACACTTAAAATATACCACATTTACAATGAAGGTTGAAGGAATAAAGTCACCTGACAAGGACAAGGGCTTTCTTCGTTAATTATTACCTCTGAACACTTGGTATTTCAGATCTTACCATAATGATATCATAAGTAATCATTAGTAATTATAATAATATGTGCTTCAGCCACAGGCTGGTTATATAGGTTAATAACTGCCTGTTCTTTCAACAAAAATATGAATATTATGTGTATGCATTAGTCTTTTAAAAATATGAATTACTATTATTCATTTTTGACGATACTTTAAATGCCGTGAAATTTTTTAATTACAGAGAAAAGAAATTAAAACGTCAGCCAGACAAAGATTAATAGACATTTTATCTTCATAAAAACATTATTTTACCGACCAAATGATAGAAACGTGTATCCAAACAGCTAGTAAAGTTTAATTGTATTATCCTACAGTCTAAAACATTTACACAGTACTCATAATATTTCAAAATAACATTAACAAAAATATCTTTAACAGAAAATGCTGAAATATATATATAACAAATATAAAGACGTGCTATGAAATGAAACACGGGAAGACAAACAATACTAAATACTTTTAGCTTATTGCTAGCTGTAGCTAGTCTGCCCAACTAACATTTCCACACACATTGGCACTCAAGTAATAGAGGCCGAGCTTGACTGATACTTCTTAAAAAACAAAACTAGTCCTTCCTTATTGAAATGTTTCTTTTTTTAGGTTCTTTTATGCAGTCTCTCTTTTAGACACAGATCAAGAAGAAAATGTAAAATAATTAGAGGCTTGCACATACAAAACAACATTAAAATAAAACATAAATAGCCCTTCTTTCTTTAGTCTAGATTATACAAGATAACTAAGAGAATTATAGCAAGAAGAGTGCACTCATTTAACGGTAGAGTGGCTAGTAATAGCAAGCTAGCTTTGAAAGCATAAGATTCGGACCGAATGCAATGATTGGATGAACATGTTTTGGTCCTGAGACTTCCACAGAAGATATATGTACATGTTTTTATATTGAGCCCACTATTATGGATTGCTATCAGGATATGAAGAGAGTTTCAACCAGTATAACAATAAGTGTTTTTAAAACAAAATGCCTACCCTTCCTTGAGTGCAGAAATGTGAAAATGCCTGGTGAATCGATCAAAAACAGTGAACTTTCTATCAGTATCAGTACTTAGAGTTTGTAGGTTGAGAGAGAGAGAGAAGACACAAAATGTTTTTGTATCGTGGTGTTAAATTTTGTCAGTCACGTCCCTCTTTTTCACATCCACATGGCCTGTGTTGTCCTGACTCTTTTGGTCTTTTCATATATCATTGGTTTCTTCTAGTCAGTAGTTTATTGCTGGCTTCACTACCCTTTAACTAACTCATTACTCAGCAGAATACTCTTGTTTTGAGTCAGTATCTTCTTGCTGTGCTGGTTTCTCGGGTATGTGCTGATCTGTGGTGTTCTGAATGTTTGTTGTGGTTTGTTCTGCATGGGATGAATATTGTTGGTTGCTCATCATGTTTTGAATCTCTTCAATCTCCTGGTTTCTGCCATGTGCGTTGATATCTGGTTCATAGTTATTGTTCAGTATGTTCTCGTGAATTTGTGCTGCATGAAATTTCTCTGCCAACATCTCTGGTTTGTGAGAATCTCTCTTATTAATTTCCAGCTGTCTGTTTAGTCTCTGCCTCTCAGCTGTGGTGTGAGTGGCCTTTGCCGCCCCCTTATGGTCTTTTTGTGCGTCTGCGTGTTGAAGCCAGTCCTGCTGTAGGGTTTGACTTGCTGTCAAACGTCTATTCGGGTTGACTTCCAGCAGAGCCCTGACTAGAGCTTTAGCCCCTGGAAAACACAGACATCAACACCTGTCATGTGTTTAGATCACAGCATCTAAATTACAGCAGATCTGAAGGGTTTACAGGAACGGTTCAACCACAAATCTAAATTCTCTCATTTACTCCACCTGAGAATATAGTGCACGAATGGAGCATCTTTGAAGAAAGAACATGATATGAGTTCGAAACAGCATGAGGTTGAGTAAATGATGACAGCTTTTTCATTTTGGGGTGAAGTATTTATATAGTTTTTACCTCTTGTAACCACAGCCGCACCCTCAGATCACTTGGACGTGGCTGTGGTTACAAGAGGTAAAAACGATATAAATACTGTTCGTTTTCTCACACAAACCGCTCGTTTCGTGTCTTAGGCCATCAATGTGTACTTACATTTACGAGTCATTAAATCATGTTTAATTTGGACTTCACTGTGCATGCTCTTTTAGGTGGTGACCATAGACCTGCATTATATGACTGACAGACAAGAACGGTTTGACCTAAAAATATCAAAATTGAAACTACTGCGGAAACAAAGACACCTACATCTTGGATGCCCTTGGCTTGAGGTAAGCTAAAACATACCAAACATTTATTTCAAAGTGAACTATCCCTTTAAATCTCTTTTTAAATTTGTAGGGGGTCAAATGTTGGAGTTCAAGATCTCACCCTCGGACACGTTATCCCAGTAAGGGGACAGAAAGTGGACTTCTCCCTTCTGGATGAGACGGAATAGTTCCTCTTGATTGCGATCTGGACTGCGAAACGGAGGAAAGCCACTGAGCAGCACAAACAGTATAACACCCATTGCCCAAACATCTACTCCAACACCGTAACCTAGTCAAATGTAGACATAGACATGCATAACTGAACACAGAGCTGTAGCTCAGGTTTTTTGTGTCCCATTTGTGTGGTTCAAACTTTACCTGTCTCAGCGAGTATCTCTGGAGCAACATATGTAGGTGTGCCACAAACTGTGAACACTGGCTCCGTTACCACCATGGCTAAGCCAAAATCTGCCAACTTCAGATTCAGACTTCCACTGCCATGCCACTGTACCTTAGAATCAGTAAAAAAAAAAAAAAGATGATATCAGCTGGATGTTGTATTGTTCACTGTTTTTAAATGTATGTCCAATACAATACTAAGTGGTTAAATAGTAGCCTACTGCTACTGAATCTGTTTAAGATCGGTTCGTCTTAACCGGTCCTCATTTGTAGTGTTGGAAAACCGATTAATTCTATTGAATCGGTTCGATCGGATGTTTTATGTAAATAAACAGATTAATAACTATTCACCCATTCCCCGTCCTATGAATTATGTTTTTCACTGATTTAAGTAAATGTTGCTTTATTTAGTAGTAATGTTATATTATTTGGTTATATAATAATTTTAAAAAAATTATATTGTTTAAATTGTTGGTAGTCTATGAAATAATGCTTCAAATTTATAACTAAAACTATATAAAAAATTTAAATAAGCTGAAATAAAATAAGATATACATTTTAGCTGAAAAACTAAAATTAGAAATGTTGCCTTGACAGCCAACTGAAATTAATATGATGATTTTAAGTTGAGTGACTAGAATGAAAGCTGAAATAAAAAATAATTAAAGTTGTGTATAGAAATAATAAAATAATACAAATGACTTAGAAAGATTTTTAAAACAAAATCTTTATAGTTATAGTTCTATATTCTGTGGAAAGAATAGCGGTGTCCACACCACAACTATAATGATAACAACACGGAGGAACAATGCATTTGGAATCGTTTTCAGAACGATTTTTTTCCAGCCGATATAAAAGATATAAACATTGGCAGCCAATCAGAATCCATCCTGCTTTAAAGAGTACCCGCATTTAAAGAGACAGGCCACAAAACTGCAGCGTCCACACAAAGCTGACTACAACGTTCTGTTGAATGCTCGAGCTCTTTAAAGCAGGGTGGATTCTGATTGGCTGTCAGTGTTTTTATCATTAATCAGCTGGAAGAAATGTTCTGTAAGTGATTCCAACGATATTGTTTCTCTGTGCTGTTATCATTATAGTTGTGGTGTGGACTGCTATTCTTCTTTAGAATGATTTTCAGAACTATCATTATCGTCCATGGTGTGAACAGGCCTTAAGACTGAATTTGAGTAACTCTAATCTCTTACCAGCAGGTTTTCAGGTTTGATGTCTCGATGTGCAATGCTCTTGTTGTGGATGTATTCCAGAGCCTGACTGATATCTGTGATCATGCATGCGGCTCTCGGCTCAGTAAACCTGCCGCTCTGAGTGATGGCGTCAAACAGATCTCCACCGGTGACCAGCTCCATCAGCAGGTAAACGTGTGTGTCCGTGTGATGAGAACGAAACAGCTGGATGAGCCGAGGATGTTCAAGACTTCGCAGCAGAGCGATCTCATTCTGGATCATGTGACCGCGTCCCTGCAGCTTAGCGTTGTCCACAATCTTCATGGCGAAGGTTTCATCCAGGCCTTTCACACGGCACTCTCTGACCACCGCAAAGTTCCCGTCTCCCACCACACGACCCATGTCGTAGCAGCGCTCGATGTCCTCCAGAGATACTTCTGCACCGTCAGGTGGGACGTTACCCTGCAAGCCTTTCTGCTGCACTGTCTCCTGCTTATTAATGTCCCGCTCAGTTAATGTCTCTAATTTAAGAGCGTTTTGAGGAACAGATTTGGTATTGGCAACATGCTTATCTGCTTTCAGCGATCTATGCTGTGCTTTTTCCAAAGAAACCATATTGTTTTGAGATGCACTACTTTTATTACTGGGGTTATTCGCCCTGTCCGGTTGAGAACTTCGACTGCTTCTGATTGGAGGAATAGGAGGGACGCATCCTCGACAGCTCCGGCAGAAAACAGCGTCTCTCTTTCTTTCCTCTTTCTTCGGCTCCTTCTCATCTTCTTTCAGCAGGTCAGCTTTCCTCCTCCATAGTTCTCTTTGCCTTTCTCTCTTCAGCTTTTGCCTTCCAACCGGCTGCAGGTTGTTGACCGGCGGCTGGTTCACCTGATGATCCCGCACCGCAGGTAAGGACACCTCAGGATCGTCATCATGGAAACCACTATCTGCTTTAGTGGCCTTGGATCTCAGGATACGCTCCCAAACCCTCAGCAGGTGTTCGCAGTGTCCGGGGTTTTCCGGATAGAGCTCATCCAGAGCTGCACTGATGTCCTCAATTGACGGTCGGGTGTTTCCGAAGGCAAGGAAGGCCTGATCGAAGCGGAAGAAGTCAGTGAGGCTTTGTATCTCCCGGCCAGAAGGGCTAAATAGACGTCGTATTCGAGCGTTGTTCCAGCAGGGGAAGCCCAGCGCCTCGGACACGTCTGCCACGAGCTGCTCGAACGTCTGCACAGCACGCCGGTTTAACAGCAGCGAGATCTTCCTCACGCTGTCCTGTCCACACGCTCGCACCACACTCACGATCCGCGGGCGCACAGGGCTTGATTCTGCGTGCCTGGCATGATAACCACTCGCTCTGGAGACTCCTGCTTCTTCCCAATGACACACGGGGCTTTCTGAAGGCCCAAAGTCTGTCAGGGGCCTTCGGGGTCTGGATCTCTGCAGGTAAGAGGGAAGAGGTTGCCGAGGGGCAACATTTGGGCATTTTGGCAGTTTAATCCTTTGATCTGGAACACAAACATGTATTGTTAGGATACAGTTTGCTTTTTTTTTTTTTTGGTTAGTAGAGCAACTAGTCCAAAGATATGCTTTGTTCATCAAAAACGCAGCACATTTAAAATTGCTTGATCAGATTTTGGAGGAGAAAAAAAAGCTTATACAGGAGAATTAAAGAGGAAGTTTGCAACATTAATAATTGAGAGCAGGTGTGTATTGAGGAGCAATGCCGAGACATGCAGATTCTCAAATTGCACCGCATGCTCCAGGGGTAACGGAAAAGGATCAAATCTGATCATGTCGGATCACTTTACTCAGCTTGCGCAGCTTGTTTTCTTTCTTTCTTTCTTTCTTTCTTTCTTTCTTTCTTTCTTTCTTTCCATGCATGCACTTAACACATGTCTGACGTCTTTAAGTGGAAGGATGCAGGAGACATTAAGAAATTGAACACCAAAAACACTCAAAGATGCTGTTTCACTTTTAAGTCACTAAGAAAGATCTTTTGAAAGGATGTTTACCAAAGAAAAGCCAATGTGAAACTAATTAACTATATGCATGAATAAACCTAAAGTTATTTTTAAATTTAATTAGGCCTACGTTTAAATTTAATTAATTTCTTTCATGCTTGGAAAAATATACATTTATTAATAACACAGTAGAATATAGCAATAATGTTATTTATCTAAGTAATCATATATCATATTATTTAGTTTGTTTAATCATCGTGAGAATCATAGCGACAGACATAGCCTAATATAATACTCGTTACGGAGAATCTGCAAATGTGGACTGGTTAATTGACCTAGTTAAACTTTTAGTCATTGTCCTCCTATTCTCTTAATGTATTTATTAATGAATCATTTGAACTCGCCTGTCAGTCCCCATCTGGGTCTCGGTGGCTCTCGCCCCGGTCGCTGGTTCCACACCGGTGTCATTCTGTTCCACTGCTCGCAGTTTCATCAGTATTTATGCAGATATAAACCCGTGAGTCTGATTCACTGCTCATGCTGTCCCAGATGTCCGGCGGCGTTACAAAATGGTAAAAAAGTCTGTAACCATGATGAAATCAACGCGCACCTCTAAACAAGCTTATGGGAATCGCGAAAGTTTAAAACAGTGCTGAATTTAAAGCACAGTGAATCGGACAGTGCGCGCACAGCCAGTGTTCAGTCAGACATGAGGTAACATGGGGATATCGAGAACACGCATCTTTTGGAAAAGCTACGAGCGCGTTACCGGATACTCCGCATCCTGCAAGCGCGTCTCCCCGGTAACACACAGAGAACTGAAACACACACACACACTCTCGCGCGCACACACACACACAGATGTGTTTTCAATCAACAAAATGTATTTCGGTCCTCACACATAATTTTTCAGAACCAAGAAAAAAAAAACATACCTTTTGATGCGTGATGGGGACCCTCCAAAGACATAATGATTTTTATACAGTAGGCTATAACTGTATATTCTCTCCCCTTACACTAACCCTACCCCTAAACATGCCCATCACACAAAACTTTTTCTATTAAAAAAAAATCACTTAGTATGATTTCTATGCCGTTTTCTTAATGGGGGCCAAAAAATGTCCCCCAAAAGGACCAGGATTTCAGATATTGACACACACACACACAAAGAGAGAGGTATGTTAACTATTGAGGAGGCCATCTCATACAGTTCCACAGTTTTTATATAGCAGCCGTCCAATAGAAATAATAAAGAAAAATATGTGGCCAATTCATGAACGATGTGAACGATGAACGAATTCATGATGTGGCCATCGTAATTTTTTTATGAACCCCCAAAAAATTATCAATTTATGAACCCCCCCCCCCCCCCCCCCCCCCCCCCCCTTTAATCTTTCTATTTTAGATTGAAATATAAAAGAGTAGGCTAGTGATGTCTATAGTGAATATGATGTTGAGCATCAGGTTTGTGAATATTTCAGTCATCGCCATTATTGGTGAATTTGGTACAGATGCATTGAAAGAAATTCATTCAGATTAATTCAATAAAATCCTTTTTTCCCTCTTTCCCATATTCTATGCCTTATTTCACACCCACTCATGGTGAGTGGGATGGGAAGTGTATGAGTCTCACCCCTTCAGTCGTTGCCTTCTTTACCGTGGTTTAAGATATAATTGAACTTCCTGAGACTTTTCACTTTGTCTTCGCAGGTCTCCCAGTATATGGCTGTATTACCATGGTTACTGTTAACACAGCAGTCCTGCTTTGTGTCTATGTTTGCGTTAGGATGGCTTTGGTGGCCTTTGCTGTGTGTGTGTGTAGCTGTAGGTTGTGTAAATGTGTCCATTAGAGGGCAGTGTGTGTTAGACGGTAGTGGGGTATGGAGGAGCTTTGGATGATAGGCAGACTCGATAGGTTTTCCTATTCACATAGGCCTATGTCTAACTCAGTGACAAAACAAGCACAAAACCCCGTGAATTTAACAGTTAAGAGGCTTTGTACGACACTTGACTCGTTAAAAGTAACACTTACTATTCTATTGTGTATATTTCTTATTTTAAAAGAAAAAATGTGCTATGTTAATGTGTAAAAGTGTCTGTGCTGTGCTTTAGTCTTTGGCTGTTGCGAGGCAGCCGTTGCAATTCGGAGGCCCGTTTTCAAAGAAACAGCTGGAAGCCCCCATGCCATATGAGAAAAAAGAGGGGGTAGGCCTAATACATTACAACATTACATCAAAACATCTTAGTTACTTTTCAAATAAGCAACGCAAGTTACTTTGTTTTCCCAAATGACTGACAGCTCTCCTGTTGATACAATCGGGAGTAAGTGCAGAGGCGTTGTGTGTGTGAACATGATGTTTACTGTACACTCTAAACTCTAAACTTTACACGTAGTAGTACCGTATCGTCCTCAAGAACCCAATGGATATAAAGACTAGATGTCGCCTCGGGGTTCTAAGAATGCGGCGGTTTTGACGCCTGTACTGCGAATTCATGGATGATGCCGGACTTTTGTGCTGCGTATGATGTTCACACAAACGAAATCTGAACTAAAAAGAATGTTTATTTTTTTTAAAACGGTCGTTTTTTTTATTTTATTATTTTATTTGTATTATAAGTGTTCTCTGTACTCAATGATAAATACATGTCTGACCGTTGGAAATAAAAATAAAAAAATAAAAAAAATTGCATTCATGCATCATGATTTTATTTCCGTGCCTACATTGGGCTACCCCCAACAAAGAGTATAGAAGCAAATATACGTTCTTTGCCCCCAAGGGGGTAATCCATCGACCGGAAGTTGAAGCCTCGCGGGAGCCTCCATCTTGTAGCAGAACTTCACTTGCGTTAGCATTCCCATTGACTCCCATTCATTTTCGCGTCACTTTGACAGCGAATAACTTTACATCTGAGGCGTTTAAAGACTCCATTTGTCCATTATTTATTTCTAAAGAAACACGCCAATGTATAAAGGGCTCCATTACCTTCTATGTTACATTATGGCCCCGTAGAAACAGTTTTTGTAAAAATAGGCTAACGATTGCGTCATAACCACTCGACGCTCTGTCGCACAGTAGAGAAATTACCGTACAGACAGGAGGAGAAGCTCGCAGGCAATCAATGCATTAACTTAATATGGCGTACTGGCGTTAAATTTTAAAATAAATACTATACAAATTACTTACTCCTGCTCACTCACGCCAAATAACTCTTTGCTCAAGCTCCCCGTCTCTGCAAGATCAACGTTGCCAGTTTTCACGCACAGCTACTATAATATTAACATCTGTCAGGCAGGGTGCTCACGTCATCAAGCTTAGTTTGAGTCGGTTTGAGTCTGCGCGTCAGGAACGGAAGTGCTAAAAAATCGCTAAAAATGGGCTTCAACTGAGTTCCAATGAGATGGCTCTGTCCACTTGTTCTTATACTGTCTATGGGCTACCCTGTTCCATGATGTCGGCTCTATCAAAGAGTATAGAAGCACATATACGTTCTTTGGCTCTATTGACGCATTCGTTCCAATGAACTGCCGTAGCCAAGGCGACATCTAGTGTATCTATGCTCAAGAACCCTTCTGAAATGGTTCTTTGTGTTAGAGTTTAGGGTTCTTTATTCCCGCCTTTTCGTTTTTCAAATCTGTAACCGTCAAAGCCTCCTTATTACTGATTTTCTGGAGCTCAGCTATAAGTTACAACTACACACACAGACTGTCAACATACTCTCAATGGGTAGGGTAAATGATTTCTTTCTTAAAATGTCTATAAATTATAACTTTAAAAATTGTAACAATCATTTCCTCCTAACAATCATGTATTTTTCTCTTTTAGTTTAACAGGACATGTCAGTTAGTGTGAGCAGCTCTGTTCAGTTAAGGATAACGTTACTCATCTCCACAAAGTAAGTAACAGAGATAAGGAATTTATACCTTATTATTTAAATGTTAGTGTGAAAGGTCCTTTACATTTGCCCAAAATATATATTTTTCGTTTAAAAAACAAACAAACAAACAAGCCCAGCCCTGCAAGTGAGAAATTAACGCAAAAGTAACATAAGGCATTACTTTCCTTAAAAAGTAACTATGTAACAGGAAGGATTATGTACAACGGCTCTGGAACTGCTCAACCAAAGAACCAATCAGGGATTTGGAGGGACAATAATGAAACATTTAACAGAACATTACATAAATAGATTAAATTTAGGGGGTTACATTCATTGGCATACTCTCGCTCGCTTTCCCTCTCTGCCGTGCGCGCGCCACGCGGTTTCTCTTTCTCGCATGCGCGCGCGCTCTAGATTCCGGGGACACTAACTAATTTGCGGCATAAGTTATTCGGCATAACTAGTCGCAAGTTCGCAACTGGTAGATCTATAGATAAACTCATCATTCAGGCATTTGACCGACCGGGTTGACACTTCTTCGTGAGAAATCGTGTGTGTGTGTGTGTCTGTCATGTGAGCGTGTGTGAAACAAATCAAATGTGCGTTTCTCACGGCCAATGAGTGAGAGTTAAAGACATGACTCTGAATGACATGACAATGACATGAATCAAAATATTATTTTGATTATTTATGATTACAGGAATGCTACTGACCAGAATCTAACTACATGCCAAGAAGACATGTTGGTGCCATAGTACTTATGCCAGAATTTGTATTTGTGACCTATGTTTTGTGTTTGAGACTTGGACTTTGATTTCATGACCTGAGTAAAAGGGGCTCTCTCTCTCTCTCTCTCTCTCTCTCTCTCTCTCTCTCTCTCTCTCTCTCTCTCTCTCTCTCTCTCTCTCTCTCTCTCTCTCTCTCTCTCTCTCTCTCTCTCTCTCTCTCTCTCTCTCTCTCTCTCTCTCTCTCTCTCTCTCTCTCTCGCGCTCTCTCTCTCTCCACCACCTGTTTGTCATGAACACATGAACTCTGCATGCATACCAAGTTTAGTCACACATTTGTGTTGGGTTAGACACATGGCAGTCAACTGTGTGTGAGAGTGTGTTCAAATACCGAGTATATAAAGGTGAAACCCCACATATTGTAAATCATTTCAGAAGAGGGGTGTTACAACGCATAAGGTTATATCATCAATCCCTTTAAGAGAACTGAACTGTGTTTCACAACATGTGGTTTGCATGTATATCCTAATACAAGCGTTCAACGTTAATGTGAGAAACCGGTAAAGCAGGAGTAGAGTCAGTGTCAATTAACTCCTTTACTGTCAGTGAAGTACAAATTGTCTTTGCTCAAATTGTCTTTGCTTTTTCAACTGGAATACTTAATTAGCCTATTTAAAGGGCTCACCCAAAAGGAAAATTCACCTAAAGTAATGTGTGTAAATTATGAGAAAACATTTTTGGATGAACTACCCCTTAACCACCAAAATACTACAAATGAAAACTGAAATTAATTTCAGTGATGCATTTAGATCACGATAATATTACTCTAATACTATTGGGTATTTTATATGGAATTTTAACTTTAAATTACCAAATTTCTTTTTGCAGATTCACTTTTTTTTTTGGAGCATACAATTCTGGAGAATATTTATAACACACACCATCTGAATGGTATCACCGTGACAGGACACACCTGCAATAGCTACACTTTATGGGAGATTTATCTTGGAGTTATAATACAATTCAGCTGTAATTGTTCAGAGTCAGTCGATAATAATGAGCAGATTAGATAGGGAATTGAATGATAGCTGTAAAGATAGTGAAATATAAATATATCTTGGAGAGGTGAAAGAGAAGGGTGTGTGTCTGTGTGTATTGTACATGCTCAAACAGATGCAAGTCAGAATGTTTGTTCATATCACATCATGTTCCCAGTCTTACTGGGAATGACAAATGAATCCTAGAACATTTTCTCCAAGCAATCCTTTAAATAAATGAACTGGGTTCTGTAGATTGTATAGGTAGTTATTGTTAAAATAGCTATTTTAGTATTAGGTATATACTTTATCTTGAATGACCTTTTATTTTTATATATTTTTTAAAATTTTAATTAAAATTTTATTCATTTTGTTACACTCTTGAAAATAAAGGGTCCAAAAGTTGTTGTTTTTTTAGCAGTGATGCCATAGAAAAACTTTTGTTTTAATTCTCTAAAGTACCTTTTCAATAAACCTTTCTTTAAAATAAAATTTTCTTAGTGTGAAGAACCTTTTAATAATCTTAAGAACCTTTTTCCACTGTAAAGAAACTTTTGTGCAATGAAAAGGTTCAATGAATGTTAAAGGTTCTTCATGGAATCATCGAGAGTTTAATCTTTCATTTATTTAGCTTTATTATATTTTTTTAGTTTATGCACTTGTAGCACTTCAACTTCAATATATTTATTTTATTTATTTAGTTGCAAAGGCTACATAATTTTTTTTAAATCTAATATTTATTTATATTTAGTTTTTTTCCGTTACCTAAAAACATTCTACTGTTGATTTAATAGGTTTTCTTTGAGTTTTATCAAAAGCTGTAATGGAGCCCCTAAAGGGAAGCAAATATTGGATGGGAGAAAAATCAATACTTTTGCATCTTCTCGCAAAAATGTTTTCATTGTCTCGCAACTTTGCTTTGGCTCATTTTTCATGCAAACTCAGTTTCTCAATAGAATGCAAATCACCATGTCCCTTTAGGGGCTCCGTACAGTGTAGACATTTCTTGGTGTTTTTACAGATCTGTTCCTGGCTTTTTCTTAAAAGCTGTTGTTGGTCAAAAGAATCTGTGTGCACCAGATGTCTGACGTTCATGAACAGCTGCTCACGTTACAAACTCTAAAAAATGCAAGAGTTCAGCATTAACCCTAGACTTTATTGTGTGCAAATCCTGGCATTCAGACCCTTCTTGCTGTCCAGTCCACACACACGTTTAAACAATCAGTTTAAGACCGCGCAGCCTTTCTTGCAAACTCTTGTAAATTCAGCCCTGCGGCTCAGAGGATGGCCCGGGGGAAAGTTAAGCAATACCGGTGCAACGATTTGGTAATTATTGTTCAAACAGCAGCTGATACGACGAGCAGAACGGCCAAACACAGTCGGTCAGAAAGTGTAGAGGCTGGGAAGAGCGAGTCCTCTGACATAAGGTCATGTCCTCAGTGGCTTGTAAAAGAGAGAGAGAATATGGCCTGACTCTGGTCCCAATATCAATCACTCCTCCCCCCTCCTCGCTGTGCTCTCTCGCTCTTTCTCTCTCTCTCAAGGCAAATGAATGAATGTCTTTGCACTGCAGTAGATCATACTTGTGATGTTTTTCATTTATAAGTTGCTTTGGATAAAAGCATCTGCTAAATGAATGAATGACAAATGTAACTAACAAAATCACATTTTTCAATCAATATATTTCTCAAAAAGACATTTAATTTGGTTTTAAACTACAAAGCAAGTTTAAAATGAAAGGCAAGTGACTCCGTACATCCACTAAAATTAGACCACTTGATTAAGAGTCATTGCAGAAACTGGTGTGACGTTAGTTATTTAGATTTCTAACGCAATGAAATTCATACATTTTTAAGTATGGTATGATGCATAATCATAACAGGTATTGAATGATATTAGACATTAACAATAAGGGTCAGTTTTGGATATTTAATTATTAATGCTCTTTTCCTCTATTTTTACATTTAGAGTACGTGTGCCGTCACTTAAAGTTATTCTTTAAAACACTTACACAATTTAATTTAAATGTTATCTTTAGCACATCTCAAAATGAATATCCATTTTAAAATGTGCACTTTAGAATGTTATGACCAAACGGCTGACGGCACTCATTTTGACTTCCAATGTAGGAAGAAAAATACCCTGGAAGTCAATGGGTGCCGTCAACTCCCTGAATACCAACATTCTTCAAAATATCTTCTTTTGTGCTCAACTGAAGACAGAAACTCATACAGGTTTGGAACAACATGGTTGAATAAATCATCAACAGGGTGAGGAAATTATGATAAAATGTTCATTTTTGGGTGAACTAACCCTTTAATTTTGCCCAGTTCCTCAACCTCCTTGTCTTTCTTTATTCCATTGTTCTTAACTGATTGTCCTACAATTCCCATCTCCCCATCTCTCTGCCCCCCCGCCGCCTGTCACTCCTCTCTCCTCTTCTCTCTGCCTTTGCTCCTCCCTCTTTCACCCCCCAGGTTTGTAGTGATGACATCACAAACAGCAGTTATAAATCGGCCAGTAAGATCGCAGAAGCTCAGTGGTGTTGTCTTACCCTCCTCTCTCACCCACGCTGTGTTTCTTTCTTTCTCGCTCTCATTCTTCTGCTCTTGTTCTCTCACTCAGCTCCAAAGATGGCAGACGTTTTTGTTGGCACATGGAACTTAAAAGAGAGCAAGAATTTCGATGACTACATGAAAGCCCTCGGTGAGTAGGATGTGTGCGGTCGGTGTGTGTGCTTAAGAGCTAGATGTAGGGTGTGTGCCTTTTGATGCAAGTAAGCACATGCAATTTGGGTGTGTTTCAGAGTGGGAAAGGTGATCTGAGACGCATTTACTGTGCAAGGTGCATGTGTGCTTGTGTGTGTGTGCATGAGTGTGTTTAAGATGGAGTGCATATGGTGCAGGGAAGGTCTTTCTCGATGAACCTCTCTTACACACACACATGTGCCCTCACGCACAACCACATTCATGACTATACAGAGCAACTGCTGTTGTCTTGTATAAAATACAATGAGCCCTTTATTTTGCCATTGAACTAATTTAGTGCATATTCCATGACCTTGATATTTTGTTACACGAAACATATGGAAATATGTGTCTTTAGAAGCATGTAAGACTTTTTTTTTTGCCCGGTTGCTTAAAAGAGGAAGATGGTTGTGTGAATCAATCAGTGTGCATCTGTATGAAAGGAAGAGGAAAGGAGGGAGGGGGATTTTTCTTTTTTAATCCCTTCTTACTAACCAGTTTCAAATTCACTACTCTTGAGTGAACTGCAATGAACCCTGATTTCCTGCCCTTTATCTGTGGCTAAAGAAGAACACGTCTGTGCCACAGTCATACTCACTCGCAGACAGTATTTGCTGAACAAATCAATAGTAATTGCTGCATTCTCCCAAAATCGTATGTTTGCTGATGATTTGACCGTTCCAGAGTTTGGTTATTTGCAGAGATGTTCAATTGTGTCTAACCACTGAATATTGATGCAATCATTGTTTAATTATTAATATAATGGCCTTAAGCTATGCAGATGCTCTTTTCTTATTAGCATTTTTTGTGAATACATTTTTTTTTTATTCTAACCTTTAGTTCTTAGCATCTTTAGAGTACATGATCATTTTTAAAAAAAACAACTTTGGTTCTTAAAATATATGAAAGAGCTTTAATTAAACCCTTTAGAATTTGTTGTACATTACATAGATACATCACAGTCTTTAAAAGTATCTTTTTGTTCTTGAGGTTGTCCATGTGAATTCGTCTGCACGTTGAAACGGCTTCATACTTTTTTTCTAAAAGTGTGTTTGTTTATCAGGTGTGGGCTTTGCCACGCGTCAGGTTGGCAGTATGACCAAACCCACAACCATCATTTCCAAGGAAGGCGACGTCTTCACACTTAAGACCGTCAGCACTTTCAAAAGCACAGAAATCAACTTCAAACTGGGAGAGGAATTCGACGAGACCACTGCCGATGACCGTGCAGTCAAGGTGATAAAATCTCACACATTAGTCTCACTTACAATAGGGCCTGTGCTTTGAGACTTGTGAAAGGCACGGATAATTTCACAACTGACACGTTATGAATTGGGCAGTTAAGATAGTCTTGGATAACACAATAGGGTCTTGTTGATGGCAAACAAGAGCCTCTTAGAAGCCCCAATGAGAGATTGACCCGTCCCGTGACATTCATCGGGTCAATCATTAATGTAGGCTTAGAAACGCCAGTCATCGCTGCTCCCGGGCAGCAAGAGGAAAAAATTAGATTCCAAGTAAGAGCTTGTCTTATTCCCTTTACTCTGTTTTTCTGCAGTCCTTGATAACTTTAGATGGAGGCAAATTGGTTCATGTTCAGAAATGGGACGGGAAAGAGACGACCCTGGTCCGAGAAGTCAGCGACAACAGTCTCACTCTGGTCAGTATTCTGTGTGTTTACAGTAAGTGCCTTTTTGGCTGAGAACATAATCATAAGAACAGTCAGTAAAGGCATAACCGGTTCTGCTGCCCATTTAGTAATTACTTTTGTCAATGTTTATGGGTTTGACTGTATGAACAATTAAATCAACAGACCAACCTCTTTCTTTTATCAACAGACATTGACACTTGGCGACGTTGTCTCCACACGAAACTATATAAAGGCGGAATAAAGAGAAACTTCATTCACAACCCATTCTCATCAACGGTCGTGTACATTTCCAGTGTTTATTCCTGTAGTGTTGATGTCTCTCATTTGCACCGTTCCTCAAACACTGAAAAACTTCATACCTCCAGATGTGTGTATATTATATCTTATTCTGGATATGTATTATGCCTCTGCAGTCAGTGTTATGTCATATGCCTTTGGATTACTAATAAATATGACATTTGCTCCAAATTCACCTCGTGCTATTTATTGTCAACATTTCCATTAAACGCTCCAGTGCCTAACCGTGTGTGTTTTGATTTTCCAAAAGGACGTTTATATTTCCGTGAGGCCTTTCTAATTTAAGCGTGTTCCCATGTCTGCCGGCTGACGTGCTTGTGTTCTATATCGAGCGCATGGGTCTGTGTGTTTCTGGGTGAAGGGCCATTCACAGGTTGTGCAGTGAACCTTTTAACCTTCACACAAGACGCCAGTCTCTTTTAATGGTCAAATTCTTTTTAATATGAACAAAAAAATACACTCCAAAATTGACCAGATACATTTAATCTGGATGAACCTGCAAATAAATGACATGCGCAAGTTTGAATCGATTTGCATACCAAAATTACTTTGCCTTGTGTTTGTGTTTCTTGTGTTTTTTCTTCTTGTCTGAGTGTGTGTGTGAATGCTTCGGCCGTTTGGCATCTTCAGCACCGCTATCAGATGAAGAACTTTCTCTCTTCTTCTCTTTCTTTTTCTTCTTTTCTTTCTTTGCCTTCTTTTCCTGCATGAAAAAGGGCATCATGAGCATGCAAATGAAAGACAGATGAAGTTGTCTGTAATAGTAGGGAAGTATTGCAGAATTTGGCAGCAAGGTTACACAACCGCTTGCAGGCAGCGTGTCAATGTTGGTGTCAGGGTTGTCTGCACCTTTTTACGTTTCTGTGGCTCTGACTGGGTGTTCTGGTTGCTGGTCGGCTCCTCCTCCTCTTCTGGCACTAAACTGTACTGCAGGCCAGGCTTAGAGAAGCAGTCTTTTGCAAAGTGACCTTGCATGCAAACATACATACACGTCATTATTTAAAACCTGAACACTGTTATAACAGGTGTTCGGGGATTACACATACAACCTGCAAATGAAGACCGTGAAAGTGACACTCTCAATGATTGAGTATGAAATCCAATTAAAAGTGTTTGCTGTAATATACACTAGTCTGGGGACATATAAATTAGAACATTTTATATTTCAAGTAAACATGTTCTTTTGAACTTTCTACTCATCAAAGAGCCCTGAACAAATGTATCAAGATTTCAATAAACATTTATATAATAATCAAAAATGCAATCAGAATTATTTCTAAAGGATCATGTGACAAAAAAAATAATATCTTCAAATAATAGTTATTTTAAATTTTAATAATATTTTACAATATTACACTTTTTACTGTACTTTCGATCCAATAAATGCAGCCTTGGTGAGCAGAAGAGACTTCATTCTAGACAGACCACAAACTTTTAACTATTGCAATGAAAATCAGAAACACTTATGCTTAAAATATTAGTCACATCACAACTAACATCGTCCTTCATATAATCTAAGATATAGTGGCTTTTCGGAAGATTTGTCTTAGTTTTACCCAAACATAATGATTTTCATTTGGCAAAATCTTGTTGAAATAGCATTTCAGTTGAGCTTGTGATTAAATCAGGCGGTCTGTAAAAGGGTCAAGGGTCTAATGTGCACTAGAATTGGGTCAGGATGACACAACCTGGAGTTTCATACCAATGCAGCCACACTTTTTGCATGTGGTGTTGAGGACAGCCTCCAAGGTGATCCTCTGCCCAGTGTGATCTCTGAACTGTCTCCGCCGACGCTCGTCCTGTCTGAGTGAACAACAAACATTTACGCATACAATTACTACTATATGGTCTGGTTTCACAGAGAGGTCTTAGATTAATTCAATTAGGGCATTTAAGTGGCTTTTTATAAACGTGCCTTAGAAAAACACATTACTGATGTGCATCTTGAGACAAAACATTGGCATTGACATTTTAAGATATGCCAGTGCAAGTTTCTTTCAGTTAAAACAGCTCAAACATGTATTTTAGTCTGGGACTAGACTTGAAAATATGGGCATTTAACCTACTATAAATACAGCACTCGTGTACGATAGATCCACTTACTCTGCCATGACGTTGTTGGGGTCTAGGTCCCGGCCAGTGCCTTGATTGACAGATTTCATAGAGAAGGACAGTTTCATTTTATCATCTTTCATCTGATAGTGGATAGAAAACAAAAAGCACTATTAAAAAAAATATATAACTGCATTATAAAAGACACTAAATTAATCACTACTGCTATCAAATTATAGTATCAATTTCACTTTTAGTGTTGGTACATCGGTGTTGTAATTGAATGTACCTCCGTGCCAATGACTTTTATCCACACTTGCTCCCCTACATCAACTATTTCAGATGGGTTTTCCACACGACAGGCTGACATCTCACTCTTATGAACCAGACCTGAAACACAAATCAACAGAAGTTATTATGTGTGTATTCATATTCGTTGTTTTAAAGGGATAGTTCACCAAAAATGAAAATTCTGACTCTTTATGAAGATCATTATCTTTTTGATGAAATCTGAGAGCCTTTTGTTCCTCCATTGACAGCTACACAACTACCATTTTACGCTTTAAAAAGTTCATAAAGAGATCGTAAAACTAATGCATATGAATTGAGCGGTTTAGTCCAAATTTTCTGAAGACTCGTCGCTTTATATGATGAACAGATTGGATTTAGCCTTTTATTGATATAAACACCAATTCACACATCAATTGTGGTAAACGAAAGCTCAAGCATGTTCACATGATGTACGAGAATTAATGCGGTTAATTCTAGCGTTTGAGCTTCAGAAAGAACCAATGAAGATTGTTCTCGCTTTTCAAGCAGGTTCAGTTGAGCTATTGTTTTTGTTTGCTGATCAAAAGCTTAATTACAATCTGTTCAACATATAAAGTATTCATATTTGTAATTCATATTTGTAAGGATTAGTTTTACGATCTCTTTATGAAATTTTTAAAGCGTCAAAGTGGTAGTTGCATAGCAGAAAGCTCTCGGATTTCATCACAAAAGATCTTCACCCGAAAGTCTTACGGGTTTGAAACGACATGAGGGTGAGTAAATAACGACAGAAGTTTCATTTTTGGGCGAACTATCCCTTTAAATGAGAACACACATCTCAGTAACTATCCAACTTTACCTTGTTTTCTGTATCCTGCAATCTTCACAAAAGCGCCGTATGTTGTAACAGACACTACCTAAGTAAATAAGAAATGGGAGATCAGTAAAAGGACATTTTTATGTGATTTTAGATTCTGCACGTTTACTCCTAGATCTCACCTCTCCCTTCAGAATGCTGTACATTGGTGGTATTCCATCCAGACCGGCTGGCTCTCTCGCCCACTCCTCTTCCATCACACCTGCAGAGATACACATGTACTAAACAAAGTGTATAAAACAAATCCAGCCATTGACCAATGCATCTAAAGACGCCAGTTAGCGCTTATGTGATGCAAATGAGTATATGAACTTACCAGATGGGTTCAGATCGAGGACCCTTTACTGTAATGTGAAAGCCAATCTATAAATAAACTGCAATATGCACGTGCTAAATTGTCGCAGTTTTAATTCCAAAAAATTTTTTTTATCCCGATAAAATATGGTAAAATGTAAATACTGCCAGACACGTCACTCCATAATACACTAAAAAAAACATCACAACGCAAACCGTAAATACATGTCGACCATTACACCCTTGTCTGAAAGCGATCTATAAGAACATTCCCATATGCAAGTGCTAAATTAGCGCAGTTTAAATTCCAAAAATCTTCATCCGATGAAAATATGGTACATTTAGTTATTGACAGTCACGTCACTCCATAATACACTACAAAAACATCACAACGCTAAACGTAAATACATGCAGACCATTAACGTTACACTCCTCTTGTTTGGATGATACATGAGTTCCGTGAGTGAGTGTATCTTCTTCCGGTTCAGAGATTTAACAGTAACCAATAAGACCACGATGTGCGTGAGCCAGCCAATCAGAAGCCTTCGTGGTACCGGATGTGTTTTACTTGGCGAGCGTGTGTTGCTCGATGGTGGTGGGAAGCTCGGGATACTCATTCATTTGAAAAGCTCGCAGTTTTGAAACCTTTTCATTGATTGTTTCATTTAGTTATCACAACAATGATCGAACCGAAGAAGCGCGCTCTAGAGATGGCAGTCGTTCCCGTCGGTGTGAAGAGACCCCGGACAGAACTGGTGTCTGCAGCGCAGTCCCAACAACTCTCTGCTATGGTAAACCAGAGAGCTGAATTAGACAAAAAACGAGCTGTTGCTCATAGTTAGTGGGGCTTTGATTTACTGACCCGAATGTTTTGTATCAATTCACCAAGGGGGTTTGTATAGTGAATCATTCTGCAGGTTAGCCTACATTGTTACGGCAATGTAACGGTTACGTTGTTACATTTACATTATACATTCACTTTCGTTCCAGTCAGTGGAAATATCGAACAATTATGCATTGCAAACAGAAATAAATAAATAAAAAACTACAGAAAGAAAAAGTACCAGGGGTTGTTCTAATATAAGCGTGTATATAAACAACAAATAATAGGCCTTCTTTCTAAAGCTCACAGACGTTTAAAGTCTTTATTAACTTTATTAAACAAAGAGGCTCTAATACTGTCTATGTACAGCCAAACTTCAGTCAGCAAAACCATAAAGTTTATTTTTTTATTAGGTCTACTAATCTTGCATTTATGAATGTGACATTTCCTCAAAAATACAAGTAATTAAAAGAAGGCACTTTCATCTCTTTAGAGTATTCAGTGAAACTAAAACATGGAAGGGGTCTTGAACACTGAATACTTTCATTGATACGCTTCTATATGTCACATCATAATATTGTTACAGTAAGTGATGACAAGTATTATGAGCTAGTCATTCTCAATCATTCACATCTGACATGTTCACAATCAGTGTTGGGTGTAATTAATCACTGTAATTTTATAAATTTTCCCTTTGAAAAGTAAAGTAAGGGAATACTCTTATTTTTTGTAATTTAATTACAGTTTACTTCTGATGTAATTGCATAAAATACTCTATAGACTATAGAACAATTATATATATATAACAGTGGATTTAACATGTAATGTTAAAATATATACTTTAAATGTAACCTTCTCCCTTTACATTGGTTAGTTCAAGAATAATTTATGCAATTTTATATCATTTATTTGAAAAGTGCATATTTATAATATTTATAATATTTAGTTCAAAAGTGCAGTCTCATGCCTATCCTTGTATTGTTCAACCGTTCGAGGTTGAGATGTATGGGATTTGGAAAGTAATAAGTAATCAAACACTTTTTAGAAAGAGTAATTTGTACATTAATCTAAATGGACTGTTAAATATGTAATTAGCAGCTGTTAATGTATTACTTTTTCAGAGTAACTTACCCAACACTGCTTATTATCCTTTATTGCAATTTGTGTGTATACAAATCTACCATGCGTTTAAGCATCATACTTCCCACACCAATAACAACATCAATAAAGAACATTCACACGCTTCAAAAAGGAGAGACTACAGTGCATGAAAAAATGAGTGCATGAAAGCGAATGAGAAGGATTTGCTTCACTTAAAAGGTTAGTTCAGAATCGATTTCAGATTTCAAAACAGATTACCATCAGCAGTCAAATGATAGGGGGGCTTCATCATCATTGAGTATTTATAACAGCACCTGCATAAACACTAATCTGTTTGTGTGAATGTCAGGGCCCCCCCCGCAGCTCCAGTCTGCAGGCTCCCATAATGCTGCTCTCCGGTCACGAAGGTGAAGTTTACTGCTGCAAGTTTCACCCCAATGGAGCCACACTAGCCTCTTCTGGATATGACCGCCTCATCTGTGAGTCACGTGACTTTTACTATTTTATATTATTATATTGATGTGCTTTTGTTGATTGTCTGATTTTCCTGTTCTTGTAGTGATGTGGAATGTCTATGGAGAATGTGAGAATTATGCCACGCTTAAAGGCCACACTGGAGCTGTGATGGAGCTGCATTATAACACGGACGGCAGGTGCGTTTGTGGGACAGATATTGTTCTAAAAAAAAGCATTTACACTCTCAAAAATAAAGGTTACAAAAGGGTGTAATGCCATAGAAAAAACATTTTTGGTGGAACCTTTCAGTAAACAGTTCTTAAAATAACTTTTTTTTTTTCTGTCTTAGTAAAAAGCTAAAGAACCTTTTTCCACTATAAAGAGCCTTTTGTGCAATGGAAAGATTCCATGGATGTTAAAGGTTCTTTATGGAACCGAAGAACCTTTCTTCTTGAGAATGTACACTTGCATTTATGAAAGAATAATGCATACAGTATATATCACAAACTCTCAAACTCAGTGTGTGCTTGTGTCTTCCAGTCTGCTGTTCTCAGCCAGTACAGACAAGACCGTGTGCGTGTGGGACAGTGAGACAGGGGAGCGTGTGAAGCGTCTGAAAGGTCACACGTCCTTTGTGAACTCATGTTTTCCGGCTCGGCGCGGCCCACAGCTGGCCTGTACAGGCAGTGATGATGGAACTGTAAAGGTAAGCATGACACCAATCAGCCCCGGAGTCTAGACTGGAAAACCCACAAGAAGTCTTTGACATGTCTCGACCTTCTGAATCTTAAACAAAAAACTCCAATGCATTTTCAATCTGGCCCAGGATATAGTTAAAATGCCCTAGTTTGAATATGACCTGGTTTGTGTCCCAAACCCAATCTCCCTTTTAAAGTAAAAATCTCCACCATCATAGTCTCTCTAGTCAAATAGCTAACCAATAGGAGTGTAACAGTATATCGTGTCACAATATATCATAATACAAAAATGCAACGATATGTATCGTGGACAAAACAAAAATTACTGTGTGAGAAAAGAATTCAAGTTTTCAGAGTTTTAGTGTCAGTACTACTATATTTAATATTGAATATAATGTATAATAATGCAGTGGGGGAATATTTGTGGGTCCTGATAATGCCAAATGTCTTATGTTACCAGTAAAACGTGGCTTACATTATTTTAAATATATCTAGTCAGTGACAGAGTGCAAGCATATTCGTCTAAAACAATCCTGTATTTTCAGCTTCAGAATATTTTTTATTCTGGTGTCATTATTGTCCTGTGCTTTGGGTTATCAGCTCCAAGTCAAAGCCTATTCATTTACACCTCAGTGTAATATAACATTTAGATTTTAATCAACAGTACATTTCTTGTTAACCTTTTATCATATGTCTTGGAGTATCGCAATAATATTGCATCATGATATGTATCGAATCGTGACATGAGGGTATCGTTACACCCCTACTAATCAATCAAATAAAGTTTGCCGTCTGTATTATGATAGCTGTTACAGTAAGTCTTTAGGTTGTTGCTCATCATGCTTTTTAAATAAGAGTGTTCAGATGGTCTAAAGGTGTCCTTGGTTCCTCTTTGTTCATGTGTTATTGTAGTTGTGGGACATCAGGAAGAAGGCCTCTGTTCACACGTTCCAGAATACGTATCAGGTTCTTAGTGTGACATTCAATGACACCAGTGAC
Organism: Semotilus atromaculatus; assembly: GCA_031834385.1. Taxonomy (NCBI): domain Eukaryota; kingdom Metazoa; phylum Chordata; class Actinopteri; order Cypriniformes; family Leuciscidae; genus Semotilus; species Semotilus atromaculatus. The sequence continues at coordinate 40,132,604 of JAULUF010000022.1, forward strand.
CAGATCATCTCAGGAGGCATCGACAACGACATCAAGGTCTGTGTGTGACAAATACTCCTCTGGGCTTTTTTGCCTCAATGTTTTTGAATGTTTGTTTATCCTTGTCTGTATGTGTGTGTATTGCTGCAGGTGTGGGACCTCAGACAAAACAAACTGATTTACAGTATGCAGGGTCATGGAGACTCTGTGACCGGTCTGAGTCTCAGCGCAGATGGTTCATACCTGCTGTCTAACTCCATGGATAACAGCGGTAAGCTTAAATGTGTGTGTGCGTTTGTACACACACTACCATTCAAAAGTATTTAAAGAAGTCTTTCATGTTCTCCCTAAAAAATCACACTGACCTGGTAGTATATGTGTGCCTGTTATTAATGAGTTTATACATGTAAAACGTCTGCTGATGTTTTCTGTGTTTGAAACAGTTCGTGTCTGGGATATCCGTCCATTTGCACCAAAGGAGAGGTGTGTGAAGATCTTTCAGGGAAATGTCCATAACTTTGAAAAGGTAAGCTCAATTATCTTTGTATAAATTTACACACAAAAAAAAGATTACCTTATTTTATAAGTAGAGGATGTGATTGCTGCTATCAATTTTTTTTAAACCTAGACTTTAAGTAAGGGTGTGTTCACACGTGGCAGGTTTGGTTTGATTAATATGAACTGGTGTGATTGCTCTGTTAGTGCGGTTCATTTGAATAAGTGTGAACGCTGTCATCTGAACCCTGGTGACACCAAACAAGTGGACCGAGACGCTGAAAGGATGAGTCTCACTCCGCTTCCAAACTAACTCTGGTGCGGCTCGAATGAAAATGAACGCAACACAGACCAAAGACATGCAAATGAACCAAAAATGGTACATGATGTCACAAGATGCGACCCTAAAAAGGACAGAATGCTCAAGCATATCTGTTTTTTTTTCGTCATAGTCGCGATGTTGCCCGTCACAGTTCGTCTCATCGCAGCAGATCTTTGTTTGTGTGACTTGTGTGATTTAGCCCAGAACACAGCGTTGTTTTGAATGTTCTGTAAGTTCCCTCGTGAAACATACGTAATAAAATCAGGTTGTGAACATGATATCCTTATGCCTTTTGGTTGAGTATCTTTAGCTTCAGTGTTAAAATGCCAATGTGAACACTAAGCGCTATATAAATGTAATGAATTATTATTATTATTATTACCATGACTAAATGTTTTTTTTTTTTTGTTGGTCCAAACCAAGTGAACCGAACTACAAGTGTGAACACCCTTGATCAGGGGTGAATTATCGATGAATTCTTTCAATAAACATCACTGAGGCTGAACTGAAAGTTTATAAAAAGTGTTTTGTAATTAAAGTTTTTTTGTGTCTTAGAATCTTCTCAGATGCTGTTGGTCTCCTGATGGGGGGAAGATTGCAGCCGGTTCTGCTGACAGGTAAGGGTGTTTATGTGTGCTTTATGCAGTGTTTGTGCAGTATGATTATGTGTGAGGGTAATGTGGTGTGTTGGTGTTGTAGGTTTGTGTATATTTGGGACACAACGACTCGTAGGATCCTTTATAAGCTGCCTGGTCATGCTGGGTCTGTCAATGAGGTGGCTTTCCATCCAGAAGAACCCGTTGGTAAAAAAATATTTTATTCTAATAATAGAATAAATAACTAGAATGATAAAGCGAACACATTCTTCCCTTTTTTGCTCCGTGTGTAACTCCATTATTTTCTGTCTTCCACAGTTCTCTCTGGATCCAGTGATAAGCGCCTCTACCTCGGAGAGATTCAGTAACTGTGTTTGTGTGTGCGAATGCTGTTGTGTGTGGCTGAATGTGAGAATGAGAAGAGGATGGGCAGATGGAGATATAATTTGGAATTTTGCCATTTGTATTTGGTTGGGAAATTGTGACGACCAGTTGGGGGGGAAATGTAATGGAAAAACGTTGGCTTTTTTATGCTTTTAATAAACTTGTTTCCAAAATTTGTATGTGCACTGTCTTTGTATATGAAGTATTGTGTGTGTGTGTGTGTGTGTGTGTGTGGGCTGTCAAAACGATTAATCGCATCCAACATAAGTTTGTATAATATGTGTGTTAAATGTATTAAACATGGTAAAAGTAATCATTTTGAATTAAGTCTAAAGAAACAATTGCTTCATAAGTTGAATTCATTTAAGACTTTAATATTTATACATAAACAATGCACGTACATAGAGCATATCACATAAAATATGATCAACAACACAGAAGATCATCCGTCAAAACACTCCCTTATTTTAAGAGAAATAGAAAATTGTGATTTCTTAATGTGTGTGTATATATATATATATATATTACATGTGTGTATGTACTGTACATTATATTATATATAGGGGCTATATATTGATGTGTGTGTACTAAAACTAGTGTATTTTGCACATCTTGCATACATTGACGAAAAATTAGTTTAAATATAGAAATGTTTCCACTTTGTAATAAGAGCGTCCGCAGCCGCATGATGGTTTTCTTTGTGCTCAGCCTCAGTAAAACGCCTCATGTCGTGCCAAGCGCGCGGCGAGCGTCTCTGTGCGGTTGCGCGAGCGGGTTGCAGTCAGACTCGCACGAGGGTGTCTGATTTCCACCCACAAACCCTCACCCTCCTCCCGGTGCCGCCGATGTTGACAAAGAGCCGGAGCAAGAGGATGGTCTCTCAAACTACAGCGCCAGTCTGAGACCCCCGACGGTACATCGACTCGGAAAAAACAAATACCGGACCTCACGGTAAGTCACAAAGGCTCGCTTTGTGCTCGCTCCGGATTTCAGTTGCGTTATTTTCTTACCTCGCGCCCTTACACCCCCCCGCTCGCGCTCCGTCTGATGCTTATCATATGATGCTCATTTCTGCCAGTTAAACACGCTCACTGACTCTTCCTCTGTTCTTTGTGCTATTTTGGGTCTGTCTGCGCCTGGTACCCGGTGCGGAATGAAGGTGTGGCAGATCCGCTAAGATTTGGGATCCTGTAGGACGCTTCGGTCAGGACAATTCCGCGGAGGAGGTCCGGTATGACCGGCAGATACCAGAAAGCATCGACCCACCGAAGCATGCACGCGGCCCGGTGGGCTTCTTGATGTTTTGAACGGTGATCGTGAAGCAAGACCCTGAAGCGCGCTGGACCTCACCGGGGACTCCGCTTTCTCCCGACGCCTCGCGGGGCCCAAGCCGTGCCTCAAGCGCGAGAGCATGGGTCCGTGCGACGGGAGGTGCACGCTGATGGTCATCTGCTGCCTGCAGCTGGTAAGACTGTGTTGTTGATCATCAATTCATGTGTAGTCTTTCCTGAAAATATATTGTGTGTGTGTTTTTGTGTGTGTGAGAGAGAGAGAGAGTGCATGGTGTCTCATGGTGTGTCATTTGGAAGAGGTAAAGCCAAGGGACAAGATGCCCTGGTTCCCTTTTCACTCGAGTCACCTGTCATAACTTCGCTTTATACTCCATGCCTTTGCTTCAAACTTCAAACTTCATGCCCCGGATATGTATGCATATGCATGATTTGTTTGTGTAACACACAGATGAGGTGCATGTGAGGATGAGGGTCTCCTGAGAAAGGGGCTCTTCTCTCATAGGGCTGTGGGCCGGGGCTCCTGGCAGTTTCCATGGAAACAGCTGCAGCACAGAGCTTTGGGATTGCTCCTATGTGTGTGGGGACTATATTTTTTATTTACCATTGGCTTTAGTGGGTTTAATGGTCCACTGCAACCTGTACTGCTGAGTCATTGTTAAAGAGTTAGTTCACCCAAAAATAAAAATTGTCCCATAATTTACTTATCCTCAAGCTGTCGTAGGTGTATATGACATTCTTCTTTCAGCCAAACGCAGTCAGAGTTATCTTAAGAAATATCCTGGCTCTTCCAAGATTTATAATGGCAGTGAAGGAGGACGAGATTTTGAAGCCCAAAGAAGCGCATCCATCATAACAGTGCTCCACACGGCTTCAGGGGTTAATAAAGTCCTTCTGGAGCAAAGCAATGCATTTTTGTGAGAAAAACATCCATATTTATAACTTTATAAACTATAATCACTGGCTTCCGTTAACTGCCGTACGTGAGTCTAGTTCCCGCGTAAGTGACCTTTGACACGACGTAGGATGTAGGAGTGCGAAAACTCAAGCTCCTCCCACATTTCTCTTTCACAATTCTCCTTTTAGACTTCTAATTCATGACGGGTGTTTTGTTTTGATCAATCCTTTGGGTCAGAGGTCAATCTTCCGCCAGAACTCGACTCGCGTATGGAAGCCAGTGATTGTAGTTCATAAAGTTATAAATATGGATATTTTTCTCACAAGAACGCATTGCTTTTATTAACCCCTGGAGCTATGGATTACTTTTATGATGAATGGATGCACTTTTTTGTGCTTCAAAATCTAAGGTACCATTCACTCACATTATAAAGCTTGGAAGAGCCGGGATATTTTTTTTATATAACTCTGAATGTGTTTGGCTGAAAGAAGAGTCGTATACACCTAGGATGGGTTGAGGGTGAGTAAATTATCGGATAATTTACATTTTTAGGTGAACTGAGTTTTTTTTTAAGCTTTTCTCTACGAATTTTCTTCATAAAAATTTGAGTAGCCTAATTGTTATTAGAGTAATTCGAACTAAACTAATTAAAGGGCACAGCAAACATGGACCAGACACAGCTTGGGAGTTTGGCTAAACTAACCCACCACCTGACTCACTCCATCATCAAATTAACCAAAATATTTAATAAACGCATATGCGAAGCGGCAGAGAACATGCAGTACTTCAATGATGGACGTTCTAGTGTACGAGAATCGTCTGAGTTTATTGGCCCAGATTCCCGTGGCTGATGATCCTTCTTCGAAGGATTTTCCGTGGTTAATGTGCACTGGGCCGTTTCTTGGATGAATGCTGAGCACGTCAATCTCTGCCAAGAATAGTCGCCAGCAATACCAGATTTTGTGTACTACTTTCCTGCCAATGTAACTTGGGAGTCTGCAGCACAAGCTTGTTTTTGCCAGTCTCATATTTGCCTAAATAAACCCAGTATAGCTCATTTTGAAGTCTGCAATGATGTGGGACAATGTTCAACAGCTATACGTGACATTATCTGTATTGGTACAAGCTTTTTGTGCACACGTATGCAATGCATAAAAGTGGAATGATTGTGCATGTAATCTGTTCTTGCTTTGTTCACAGGTCGCTGCACTACAGAGGCAGGTGTTTGACTTTTTGGGATATCAGTGGGCTCCCATCCTGGCCAATTTCCTCCACATTGTGGCCGTCATTTTGGGAGTATTTGGAACGTTGCAAATCCGCCCCAGATATCTTATTCTGGTAGGCATTATGCATAATCATGATGAGACAAACAATGTCAGATGTCAGAATTCACAACGAAAATGGTGTCTTTTTGAACACTACATGTCTCATAAGTGTTTGTTAATATATTTGTTTGTGTGTGCATGTGTGCACACTTTCAGTATGCTGTGTGGCTTGTGCTCTGGGTTGGCTGGAACTCTTTCATCATCTGTTTTTACCTGGAAGTTGGCCACCTGTCACAGGTAGGTGGATTTACTTCATTGGTCCAGACTCCAGTCATTGTTAGTCACTGTATAAATACACAGAAGAGTCTGATTAAATGTTTGATATCATGCATTGTTATGCTTTAATCTTAAAGTCAACATGAAATCTGCCTTTTTTCTTTTAGTTTTTTTCTGAAACTAAGGGCATTTAATTTAATTTTCTTAATTGGGAATTGTTTTGATTATGAAAAGTGGGCGTCTCGTAAAAGAGTTTATTGGTTAACATGATCTAATAGGAAAATAGGGCTTGAGGACATTTTAACTCTTTCCACGCCATTGACGGAATTTTCCTGCTCTCAATAAAATGCAAAAGCACATAACAAAATTTTAAAAAATGTAATCTAAAATTACCATGAAAACTAATTTTTTTATTTAAAATGTTAATAAAACTAAAATAGAGCAAATAAATTTTTTTTTGCATAAATTTCTGTTTGTGTTTTTCAGGACAAGGATTTTCTAATGACATTTAACACATCGCTTCATCGTTCCTGGTGGATGGAGAACGGGCCTGGTTGCTTAGTTACTCCAGTGCCTGACTCACCATTGGCTCCTCAGGATCATCATGTGATCACTGTCAGTGGCTGTCTACTAGATTACCAGTACATAGAGGTGGTCAGCTCAGCCTTGCAAGTGTTTCTTGCAGTGAGTGCTTCCGTTTGATCTCCTTTCTTTACATGTACACAAGTACATGCATATGAATGTTTGGCCTGTTCACATATGTTTTTGGTTCTGTGTTTCAGCTCTTTGGATTTGTTTATGCCTGCTATGTCAGTCGAGTCTTCCTGGATGATGAGGACACCTGTAAGTGTTCTGTATTTGGAAATCTGCTGTTAGAAACTGAATTCCAATGATATTGAAGTGCTTACGTTTTGATGACTGTCTCTGTTGCAGTTGATTTCATTGGTGGATTGGACTCTTATAGTTACCAGCCTCCACAAAAGAGTTCTCACTTACAGCTGCAGCCTCTCTATACGTAAGTACTCATTTAATTAGGCATTCTTTACTAAAAATTGTTATCTTTCAAAATGTAGTCTCTATAATTATTATTATTTTTTTTTATATAGTGTGTGATGGGACTGTTTAATTGTACTTATTCGATTTTTCTACATGGAATAACAAGTGTACAAATAAAAAACCCACTTGCAACAAGATAAAATGTTGCAACAAGATGGCTGCATCCGAAATCACATACTTCCCTACTATACAGTAGGCAAAAAATTCACAGTACTCATAAAAGAGTTGTCAACAAGTAGCCAGATGACCTACTACTTCCGGTGAGATTCTGAAGTGTGCATATGATGGACACTTTACTATCCCATGAGGCCACGGGAGAGGATTTGTGAATGACAGTGATGCAACGCAACTGACGCCGTAGGTCACATGACAAAGTACAGATTTCATTCATACTTCCCATATTCATACTATATAGAACATACTTATTTTAGCAGTTGTGAATTAATTATTCAAAATAAGTACCTACTCTAGAGAGAATGTGATTTCGGACGCAGCCATTGCATAATAGAACGATGAGCATTTTTAAAAAAAGTAATGTGCCACATTGTTGTTGCATAAAATTGTTTGTCCAGGTGGTGTCCAGTAAATTTATATATTTTATAAATTTTTATAAATATATTTTACAATAAATGTTTAAAATGATCAATTAATTAATTTATCAATTTACTTACTTATAATGTTCAATTGTTATTTATTTATTTATTGTTATTTTGCATTTTAATGTTACTTTTTTTTCAAGAAAAACATGTTAAAAGGACCACTGTGGGATACTTTCCATTTTGCCATATATGGTCATTCAGTGGTGAAAATTTGCACAGTATACGTACTATGTAATATAAAAATAGCGCAAGTAGTATGGAAGTACTTCAGTAACACAGGCTGCATCCGAAATCACATACTTCCCTACTATATAGTCGGCAGAAAACAGTATGTGACAAAAGAAGTATGTCTGAATTCACAGTACTATACTATAAATAGTCTGCAAAAAGTAAATAAATAGTCGGCAAAAAGTACCCGGATGACCTGCTACTTCCGGTGAGATTCTGAAGTGTGCATATTATGGACACTTTACTGTCCCATGAGGCCACGGGAGAGGATTTGTGAATGACAGTGACGCTGGCAGATCACATGATAATGTCAATGTGGAAAACGTAGTACATCCAAATGACATTAATACTAAATACAGAACATACAGTTTTAGTGGTCACAGAGTAATTAAGTGTCTCCTCAAGAGAGTATGTGATTTCAGACGCAGCCACAGCCTATTGGTTTAGAAATTTCACTTTGTAAATGTATGTTTTTTATATCTATATATTTATATCTAGGACTGGTTAGAAACCAGAAGAAAACCCCACCTTTATTGGAAAACAACTGCTTATCTCTGAGAGATGAAGTCCTCTGCATTGTGGGAAATGTTCTACCAACTTCAACGTCTGTGTCTCTCAAACTTTGTCTCCCTCTATTGGAGAAAACATTTAGTGCCACACCAGCCAGAGTCACAGAGAGAGAACACGCATATGGACTGGACCACAAGAAGATGCTTACACAAGCATTATTAAATCAGACTTGACGACAGTAACAGATCTTCTGTGTGTGTGTGCGTGTGTGTTCATATGTGCACAAGCACATAGGCCTTTGTATATGTTTGTGTATTCACAAGGTGGCCGACCTTTGACCCAGGTAATCTTTGAGCACACGCCGGAGCTGGCCGCTCAGCTCTTTCTGGTGTGTGTGCGTGATTGTTTATACTCTGATATAAGACACTATAATGTAATGTGTTAGATGAGTGTTTTAGGTTGGGTAGATGTGTATTTGAGGAATGCTGTAGGACTTTGTGCATGTAAAACTCACGACAGAGGAGTTTTCATACGTCTGCGTGCATGAATGTGCGTTTCTGATTGTGTCGATGTACACGGATAACACGTTTTGATATGTACTTATGCACCTGACGCATAATGTGACTAGCCATAAATGTTTATTTGAACACAAGCTTAGAATGAATGTATGTTAATGTACAATACTTGTTTCAGGATGGCTGTGTTTGTGTGAGCGAGCGAGTGTGTGCGTGAGGGACACAACTGAAGTGTGGGACAGTTGTTCAGCATAATAAACTCTTTCTAGATTATTCTTTGTCTTGTTCACTTATAAATGCTCCACAGAGGGTTCGTGTGAAATAAAACACTGTTTTTGATGGATGAGGATAAAAAGCTCGGTCTCGTTTTCACGGGGCTAAGTGTATAAAACTGTTGCTCCCCAGAGAGAGCTGTGAGGCAGATGTTTAGACAACGACCAGACCTGTTTTATCTCATTATACATCATTTGAAATAGTTCGCTCCTCCTGCCATTTACACAAAGGAAAGTTAAGAAGATGCTCACGTTTCGAACAGCCTGTTATTTTTGAATGACTAGAACTTATAATGAATCTTTTCTAGTACTGCATGTTTTTGCCAACCATGTTTGTAGAGAGAAAAGAAACATTTAATAATTCCACACAGTAAAATTTGAGACTAAATTTACTTTTAAGGCAAGACACTTGAGGAAAGACTAAGTTTTTTCATGCACTGGTCAGTTTTTTTACATTTTGGGCTATTTTGCTTCCATAACGATGACTGTAATGGAAATAAAATGTCTAGAATACACATTTAAGTGTTTATTTTATTATACTTGATCTATTTACATCTGTAGATTTCAATTACAACACATAAAAGGCCGTAAAAACCAAGAATAAGAACACAGAATTTTTAACCTTATGGCTTTATCCAATGTTCAGATTTCTGTTTTAAACGTACAAGTTATTGCTGTTTAATTAGATACTGCATATTTAAACATGACATTTCGTACAAAACAGATTAATCAACTGGGAAGTATATTTGTGATATCTATTTCTATTTCAATTTTTTTTACCCTATTGACCATTAAACACCATAATAAAACTAAAATGTTTTATACATTTTATTTTTTAAAAGGTCTGTTATTTGTTGTTAGTTTTTAAGATATTGAGATTGGTTACACTTTATTTTAAGGTGTATTTGTTACACTGTAATTATACATTTAAGTACTGAGTAATAATAAGTAACTACATGTACTTACTATAGGGTTAGGATTTGTTTGAGGGTTAGTTGCATCTAATTATGGATAATTAGTAGTTATTACTATAGTAACTACATGTAACAATGACACTAAAATAAAGTGTTACCAGATTATAATTCACATAAACATGTCATTGACACATGAATGCAGTTTATAAGAGAACAGGCCTCTTAGTACATCATGGCTTTTGCAACTGTTTATAGAGAAAAAGAAAACATTAATCCCACCTGTAAAATATAAAATGTAAATGTACTGCCACTCTGAAAGATGATTAAATCCATCTATTTTTAATGTATAATTAACATTGTATTTTAAAGAGATAGATTATAATACATGTAAACATGTCAGTGGTCACATGTGTAACAGGTGATGCTTTATTCACATTACAAAATTGTATATTTCTCAGTATTATTACATTAAATAATAAACGTATTTTGTGCATTACTATATTAATTCTGATAACTATTAACAATTATTTAATAAATCTCTGTAAAAAAAAAACGTTGCAGCCTTAAAGTTTTAAGTACAATCAACTTGGATGTTTAAGTCAATTCAACTTAAATTGCATTAAACTGACTTTAAAAAATGAGTTGAAACTTGAATAACTTACAAAAAAAGTATTTATTTAGCATTTTCTACTAAGACCAGCAGGTATGTTTATTGGTCTACAATACAAATAAATTAGATAAGTCTTCTTGTCCCAAACAACAGACACTTCCAAAAGATTAATAAATGTCTGCTCTTATAATAGGCACAAACAAAAAATAAATCCAGCAGCCAACTTCACTTTCAAAAACCCATGGCGACATTCGCTCACTGTGTAACACATTATGAGCGCCTGTAAATCTGTACATTGTTGTATGTGTCTCGAGCACAACAAAGGACGACACTCCCCTCTTGGCGCAATGAACCGCACGCGCTCCTTCTCATGCTACCCATGATGCCCCGCGCGCGTCTGCTTGGATCGAGCCGCCATGTTGTCGGTGTGAAAGCTGGGAGCTGCTGCGAACCGGGGCTGAAATCCGTCTCCATCCGCATCCTCCACCTGTGAGTATCCCCCCGTTCTGAAACCATATTTCCCTCCTGACCCGTTTTAGCTCACCTCGCGTTTATCTTTTGGCGTTATGATGCGTAACGAGTGATTTCGAGGGCTTTATTATAAGGCAGTGGCTCCCTCTCCTCTCCCCGGGTCTTCCTCTTGCTAGTGCTCTTCCTGTCCAGACGGCCCGGGCCTTTTGTTAACGGGAAGAGGACCTGTAGAATAGCGGCTTATAGACTGCCAGGTACCGGTTCGTGCGTTTTACATACCCGCTTGTGTCTGTTTTATAGCGGAAACTGGCTATGTTTGACCGTTTAGGCCGTGTAATAATCATTATAACGTTTGATCAAAGGCTTGCCAGACAGTTCCGCCCCTCACCGATTCCCATGTCGCGAATTAATGTGACAACACCGATAAACGCCTCTGTTTCACGACTGTCTGAAGTCACCGGGTTCGGGTACACCGTTATTGCTCGTCTTCCTCCTCTTGAGGGTTAATGCACGCGTCTTTTGTTACCTGTTTGTGTTATCATGATGCAAACGCATGCTTTGGTCATCATGGGTAACGAGTTACGGTATCTCTGCCCACTTCCGGGAGGTGAACATGCAGCCGCTCAGGAGCTCTGGTTTCCGGGTGTCTGTGGAGCTCGGGCCATGTAATGGCGAAACTGATCAGGCTGTAAAGTGCATGTAATCTATGAGGACAATGGCTGTCTCAACTTTGGGTATCATATGCGTCACGTCGAGGTAGGCAGCTCAATAGCTTATAGGACACAGCCAATATGTCGGTGCAACAGTGCTCTTTTCTATCCACCCGTGGTCCTTAAAAAAAAAAAAAGAAAGTCTTTACGAGTTATAACTATAAGCCATGCACCAAAAACCAACCAGCTACAAGGTGAATCATAACATGTTGATTGGAAGTAGAAAAGTATTTGAGCCAAAGAGTTATTTTCTGTGGGATTTGCTTGATTTACATTTTTTGATCGCTGAAGATTCTTTGCAGAATCATTGGTAAATCATTGTTTGAAAAATAAAAATAAGTTGAGGAAATGCATGCTGAATACGGGCTTCAACAAAACAACCTCGTAGCTCACAGTACGTCTGTGCTTAACAGATTTTAAGTTGTTAAAAATCAATTCCACTATTTAGAAAATAAATGTGATTTTTACTTCTGGAATCTGATTATTGCACTTTAGTATCAGAGCAAGTTGGTTGTTAGGCTTAATTGAGAGACAAATAAGGCTCATGCTGTGATGAATGTGAAGGGGAGTTTCGGTTTGATCCTGCGCTTGGGGGATTTCTGTAGCACTCATAGTGGGATTTTATCTCTTCCACAAGTCACAAGTGTGGGAGTTGAATGTGTTTTTCCACATGCAGGTGTTGTGAAGCCTAGATCAGACATTCTCTACAGGTTTTGCTTCAAGACCCAGATATTTTTTTTCTTGGATTACCGAATATAACCCATTTTTAATGAAGTCAGATTCACATTTTCTTTTACCTTGCATGGTTTTGTTTTGAGGATGAGGGCATGTCACATAATCTGTCCATGTGGGTGTATGTCTCATTTGTCATAGTTTCTGCCAAGCAAGTGTTTCATGAAGCTGTTCTGTCTGTGGTGGTTCCTATTAGTCTTCAAACTTATTTGACTCCTGGTTTTGATCTTATGTGCTGGTTTATGGGACCATGTTTATGATTTAAAAGAGGTGTGGGATGAATTTTGTTCTGATGAAGGCCTCGGGAGTGCTGTGTGCACACAGTTATCTCTTAGTCTTATAGTCTTTTTAAACGGTGTGTTGCTTCACCCAGTGTACTATCTTGATTTGAAGCTCAGGGCATTACTTCATCAATGTGTACAGGATTACACCTAATGGGGATCTTGTGCAGCTGTATAATCTTTCTGCATTGCAATTACAGCGTTTGAAGTTACAAGGGACAAATTAGAAAGCAGACATTTAAAAAGTAGACCTATGGTAACTGATAAAGAGCAAAAAGAGGTTGTTGAGGCGACATTGCCTGTTATTTAGTGTCCTTGAAATTAGGGCTGTCACTAATGATTATTTTGACGGTTAATTGAGTAGTCCGATAACATTTTTGTGGTAATAAAAATATAATTATGTGAACAATAACCATTAATGACTTAAAATACATGGGTATAATAACAATGAGGCAATAATAATTAGTTTAGATAAAGTATCAAAAGCAGGTAATAGTATTGTTTTATTGAACAACACTGTTAAAATGCACAATGTAAAATAATATAAACATGATCAACTTGTGTACATTACGTATTAAAACTAATACCTGGAGAGGGCGCTAACGGCCTGGTGATTGTTATTACACTTTACAGCATGATCACATCCTTGTTAAATCTTGGCCAAATATTTAATTCAAATGTCCATTATTGTTTAATATTTGGCCATTTCTTTACAATGGAAATGTTAGAGCAAGAACATGTGGACATCAAAACATGCTAACTCAGAGCCGGGGGATTAAACTTTTGAAATCGTGATTAACTGCAGTTTGCATATTTAGAAACATATATGTATTCTCCTGTGTTGGCTTTGGTTAATAAATGATTAAGCAACCCAAACTCGCAGCATAGCATAGATGACGTTTAACCGAGCTGCTGCATGTAAAGAGAAACTTGAATCATTTATTTGAGTGAATCGCAGACTTTGTGATTTTACAATAGCACTATGCTATTATATGATTTTTAATTTGTTTTAATATATCGTGCAGCTTTTGAAAACGCTCTAATAATGCGGTTCATGGATTCTTGTCCGTGGAAAGCTCCACTCCGGTGTTATGGAGGATAACAGTCACATTGAGTACTCAAATTTAATCGATGAATCATTTTTATTATTTTTTTTAAATGGCTATATTTTTTTTTTTTTTTTTTTTTTTAGTACATGAAGTTAAACTTAAAGTATGGTTAACAAAAATGGTTTTAGATTGAGTTAACTATTGTAACCCTACCTATATCTTACAGTAAGAAGCCTATTTATTTTCTTATTTCTTTGAGCCTTTTGTCCCATCACATGATCTAGCCAGTTGGTGCTCCAGCTTCTCAAACCTCTGGTACTAATGGGACTAACGACAAATCTGTGGTCCTGTCAGTGTTCAGGGTTACATGATACAGTGCCTTTAAAATGCTTGTGGTTTATTCTTGATCTAGGCCTATTTCATAGGTTTGGAATTGGTTTTCACATTGTGTTGTCTCAGTATGCTTTCACTAGCACTGCAATAACTTTCATTTGTGTATTAAATGCATCACTTCTGATTCTGACTTCATGTTCTTCTGCTTGCTTCCTACCCATAATTAAACCCGGTTTCATTTAATGGTAACACTGTGCCTGGTCAATATTTCAGCTGAGTGTGACCGCTAACAAAGTTATGAAAGGTGGTTATTAGTAGTGATCGACCGATATTGATTTTTTGTTTATGTGCCCGATAACCGATATGCAGAACCGATATTTATTTACTGTTATACTTCTGTTTTTAACACAATTATTACAACACAAATACACTGAACAAACCATTTTATTTATAACAATCACTCCCTCCTTGCATAGAAAAAAAAACAAAAAACTTTATTTATACACAAATAAATAGAGGGGTCTGGGTCCAAAAAATAAAGTGCAATACTGTCTTTGTTTAAAAATAAAAGCTTTGATTAGGTAGAAAATAAAGCAAAAAAAATTATTCTAACATATTGGGGGGGAAATTAAATTAGTCCTTCATGTTAAATTAAATCTTCAAATTACAATAAAAACATTTATATTATTACATTATATAATTTATATCTAAATTATACATATAATTTATAAGCATCAGCAGCAACAATGTTAACAATAGGCTAAATAAATGTTAAAAGTCTAATGTTTTCATATGGAGAAAGTAATTGACAGGGGAGTCATATTACCTTTGCAGAAATGTAATTAATTTTAAACAGTTTTAGAAGGTTTATGTGCCGTTTAATAGGTTTAAAGAGTGAGGAATAATTCACTGGGTAATATTAATTCACTGAATAATAATAGCTGGAATATAACATTGTCAGGAAAGTAACAAACAAAACAACATAGCAAGCATCATCATCATACTTTTTTTTTAAACTAATATGTTATTAATTAATATTTTTTTCGGTCTAGATCATGAAATGCTTTCTGACAAAGTGCTGTTTATCTATGCATTTACACAGCACTATAGCTTATAGGCTACTCAACCTGCGATCGCGCGTGCAGATAATAAATAATTAATTTCCGCGATCGCGCGTGCAGATAATTAATTTCCACAAAGCGGTATATTTAGATGTGTATAAGCGAAATAATCACTGTGTAGTAAATTATAATATAATCTAGGGTGTTTAAACAAGATAATCTTGTCAAAAGTTTCATTCAGTGGCCGGCTTGAGCATCTGATCATCAACCCATTGAGTGCTCAGCAACATAAACGAACTTTTTTTCCCGAGACTAATGGTGAGCAAATACAACAGATAGATAGTTAAATTCAGGCTTTTATTTTCAACATGCACTCATTCATGTCTGTTTCATTTAATTCATGTAAAGTTACGTCTTTATTGGGGCATTACATGACGGATTACGCTACGTGACTCCATGAGTTCGTCTCAATTTTTTAGAACCAAGCTGCATAAATAAACTACCAGTATATCAGGCATTTATGTCTCAAAACTTATTTCTGCATGTCTGTTATGTTAAATAAAGTTGAATACTTAAAGCAAAGCAAGTAGAACATATACTTTACTTGTGCACAGAGTTGTTGTTGACTGATCTCCTCAGACGCGGGCTGCAATGGCGGAATTCTCAAAACGGCCACAAGATGGCGCCGTGTATCGGCGAATCCGATATTACAAAACCGATTCCCGATTATGGGAAAATGCTTAAATATCGGGAAAAATATCGGTAAACCGATACATCGGTCGATCTCTAGTTATTAGTGGTCGACCAATATGGGTTTTTTGATTGCCGATATCTTAGAGAGCAGGGTGGCCGATACAAAGCCGATATTTACACACACATATATATATATATTTTTAATCAATATTTAATAAATTAGAAAAAAATCTTTAAAATAAACATGCTTAGGCCCTATACTTTAGTGGCCCTATACTTTATGGCAACTTCTTGAATCTGCAATCCTATTACAGTATTTTTCACAAATATAGTAATTGTATAAAAATATGTGAATAAAAAGTAATACACTGTAACAGGTAGTGGTGTGGAAAAAAATCGATTCTGTTCAGTATCGCGATATTTTTGCGCACGCAATTATATCGATACAGTAGCGCAAAGTATCGCAATATTTAATTATAAAATTATCTGTTTTACTTTCGGGTTTTCTCCATTGGTTTTCTATGAGTTTACTCTGATAATTAACATTCGCGTATTACATCCACAAGGAAGCGCTTGTTGCGGTGCGTTGTTGTTGTGCATTCAACAGGAAATTCAAATGAAAATGTAGATGCCAAGTATAAGTTTAGCATGGATATATTTCCACTCGCTGAACACTGACTGAGCGCTTGAGTTTCGCTCTCCGTCAAGCGATCATTCAGCTTAGCGTACCTGTGTGTGACGTACCGTAAACTAGTGTGAAGGCGCGCGACTCGCAGTCACACACACAAAGAGAGCGAGAGAGTTACATTATACCACACAATATCGACGCGCTACATGTAAACGATATTCTTGTTTGTATTTTCCTGTCAAAATAACTGAGTTCATCTGGTATTATTCAGCTTTTAAGAACAGAGCAGAAGAGATGCCGGTTTCTCCGGTAGTGGGCGGAACTAATGCGCAAACGCTAATCTTATTGGATGGCACCCATGCCTGTTTTAATTTCAGCAAAACAGAGCGAACAAATGTTGTCAAATGATTTACATTCATGAACCAAGCAGCTCATGTGTTGTAGGCCTACATTATATATTTTTTTTATAGACTATGGTTGTATATTGTCATTATTAGTAGTATAATTATCTTTTAATAGTAATAATTACTAGGCCTATTATTTTTTTAATTTTTTTTACAGAAACTGAATGACCAACAATATCTTAAGCACCACCAGTTCAGTTTATGTTCAGTAAAAATGACAAATATGCATTCATACATGATTATCAAGTTTTAGTCCTATCATTAAATAGGCTAATGCTTGATTATCATAATATGATGCTTGCTTGACTGATTTTAAGAGTGAATATTTAGATATTTAAAAAGCTGTGCCATTTTACAATGATACGCTGATTTGGTGGAATAATATATATATATATATAAGCTTTTGCACTTCAGTTAACGTGTAAAAGATAATGTTTTAGAATTAAATGTGACATTTGAAGTGAGTTCAGCAGTCTTATTTTCCTAATTTTTTTGTAATGCCTTGCTGAATCGCAATAATATTGAATCGTGGCCCAAATATCGCAATACTATCGAATCGTCACATTTTTGCCAATTCCCACCCCTAGTAACAGGGCACTTAGTAATCTGGTAATTTCATGCGCACTGATAATCATATTTTTTTCAAATAAAGACTTTATTTGACTTTTGACAAGGTAACACTAATTTTACATACAGCACACAGTGAAAACGACATGAATATGACACACTGGGCAACTGGATATAGCACAGCATATTTTAAAATGAAGGATTTAAAGTGTTTCGATCGAGTCTCCTGTGAAGCTCATCTTCTGTTTGCATTCACTCACTTCGCACGGACCGTCACTCGCAGTAACACGTTTATGCAGACTACAAAGGCACACTTCACAAGATATCACAGCTGGATTCGATTAAATCTGCAAGGTTTGTGAAATTAAATGTTTATAAGATATTCAGAGATTTGTTTAAATTATGTAGATGCGCATTTGATGAATGTTGACGGTAAATGAGAAAGTGTTTGCCTTTTCTGTTACAAATAATATAAAACCAAACGCATTACTTTTTCGCATAGGCTACTATTTACTTTCTTTGATTACCAGTTCTGTAGCCACCAGTTCTGTCTAACAAAGTATTAGATATGACTGACAGACAGAGATCGTAAACTGATGAAGACGGAGAATGTGAGAAAGCGCTGTGTGATCAGGCGCTGTCGTTCTCAGCGCCGCCCGTCAAAATAAAAGTCCCGCTTCCAACACATCGGCCAATCAGAAAAACGTATCTGCCGATATTTTAAAAAAGGCAAATATCGGCCGATATATCGGTCGACCACTAGTGGTTATGAAATAAACTTTAGTGCCTTTTTGGAGACTCTATTATTTCCAGAAGGATCTATGTGACATAATTTACTCTCAGTGCTGCCAACACCTCTGGCACCATTTTGGGGTGAGATTACACCAATGCATCAGGATTTTGCAGATTAATTTGATGTTTGTGGTGGTTTATATCTACATATCTCTTTTAAAAGATCGGTTCAGTTTTAGATGTGAAAGCAAGAGCAAAACTCTTGTGGCCTCTTTTTTGGGTGTTTCTGAAACCAAAAATGCTCTTGTTGATCTTTTTAGGCTATTTATAGCAATATTATTAAACGTAACAATTTATATTTAGATTTTATATTGTAGTTAATTTCACCGAAAACAAGTTTCTTTGTCTTTTTTTCATTTAGGTAATATTTTTTCTTAAAGTACCACTACAGAAGTTAAGACACATGCCCTTATATATCCACATGAGGTATTATTGCACATTTAATTCTGTTAGAAGGGGTTTCTGTTTCTTAATAAGCAGAAATGCTGAAATTGAAATCATATTATTGATGGCTGACATATTAGCATGGAAATGAAAACAGGATTACTGTAATTTCCTTGCAAGCAGAAGTAAGGAGAAAACAAGTGTAACTGTCACAAGAGGACGTTTTTTTTCCTCCTTGTTATTGCACATCTTTTGGCTTGAGGTGCTGTGATAGGAATGTTTTGCAAAGAACCCTGTTATCCACGATAAATGGCTGTTATTTGCCGACTCAGGAGTGAGTAGGGATTCAAAATAATTGCGGTTTTAAATCAACCTTTTGTCCTGATTTGCCTCTTATTTAAAGTGGTGCATCGCCCAAATGTTACAGAAAAACATTTGGATAATTCAATGTATAATTTCTTTGTGTATGAATTGGCTTTATATATTGCAAGACAAATAGTGAAATTATATTTATATTATATTATAAATGCTACTGTTTTGAAGTAAAAAAATAAATTACAATAGTTTTTTTGCTATATTTCTGGGCATCTCACTCAAGAAAATGTAATCAATGAAGACGGCCCAGTCCCAGATAGGGCTGCACAACGATTAATCGCGACTAATCGTTTGCAGAATAAAAGTTTTTGTTTACATCATATGTGTTTGTGTACTGTCTGTGTAAAATAATTATGTATTTTAAATACACACACATGCATATATATTTAAAAAATATGTTTATATAAATTTTTTATATGTAAATATAATTTATATTATATATAATTATAAATACTTCATATATAAATAGTAGGGGTGGCACGGTACATGAAAAAACATCCGAACCGTACGGTTCGCTTGTCTCGGTTCGGTACGTGTGTGCGTCGCACGGTTCGTTCGACGCATGCGCAATGTAACCTCGTGCCCGTTACCTCAGACAGTGCGTTTACTTTTCGCGCGAAATAAGAGATTTGTGGACATACATATGAGGCTTGTTCGACTTGAACCGGCGCTGCACAGACCGATCGACGAATAACATAAAAGTACCGCGATAGCAACGGCTCCGTATGCTTTTCAATCACTCTCGCAGTCGCAGTACTTTGATGTCATAAACCGATTGGTCTGTGCAGCGCTGCAGGTCACGTCACGTATAGAAATGGCTAGTGGGAGAGATAAGGAAGGCTAACAGGAGTTGGAGGATGCACCAGCGTCGTATAAGTCCGGTGTGTGGGAACATTTTGGATTTCATCGTACCTATGATATTTAAATATATACAGTGACAGTAAGTTTAGATAAGAACTCCAGTCGTGTTTCCAAATACTGCACTTTAATTTCAAGTGAAAAAAAATGTATCCTCACTCTCAGGGAATAGAAGCATTGTTGATACTGTTTTTGTGTTGAGGTTGAACTTATGTTTCACTTTATGATTATGGCCTTTGCTATTGTTATAGCCTCATTATAGGCAATTATTTGTAACGTATTTTGACTTATTTAAAAGATAGTGCTTTAAGAGTTCCTCTCTTTTTCTTTTAAAAGATAAACATTTTGTAAGAGCTACACTGAAGTTGACAGTTTTATAAATGCAAGTTAATTTTAATCTTTGTGTGCTAAAAATGCACATAAGTTCCTGTAGAGATAGCAACACACATTCTCCTTTTTTGCCAAATAAATGTCTTCTCTCTTGCTGTATCAAAATGTCACCTAGCTTTCCTCAGAGATGGTCTCAATAATGTGCTTAAAGTCAAGTCAAATTCAGTTTGTGCATGATTACATGATATACATTTTTTTTTAAATACTGTATCCTGAATTGTGGATAATTAAGCTATAGCATATATCATATGCTGAAGTACATTTCTGGAGTGTTAAAGATTAAAAGAAAAAATAACAACAAGAACCGTACAGAACCGAAAACCGTGACCCTAAAACCGTGATACGAACCGAACCGTGGGTTTTGTGAACCGTGCCACCCCTAATAAATAGATTTTTTTCCTAAAATTATACATGCATGTTTGTGTATATACACAGTACACACACACATATATATGATGTAAACAAAAACTTTTATTCTGCAAACGATTAGTCACGATTAATCGTTGTGCAGCCCTAGCACAGAGGCAATAATCACCTTCATTACTTATATAATATTATGCCGTTTTGAATTCGCTGACCCAAGTTCACTGTGTTATTAATGGCACAGTATGTAAGTTTCGAGAGGTTGCATTTTCAAAACAATAACAAAGGCGTAGCTTGATGAAGCCTTGAACGAGTGTGGAATCATGGGAGTTGTCGTCTTTACTGATGGAAAGCCGTTTGATGGGACTCATGTTCGTGGGTGAGCTTATGTAAGTTTTATTAACGTTACTGTGTTAAAGTGAAACTGAGAACCCGAGAGATTTTACGTTGCTGTTTTTGTTATGCTTATGCCGCAGTCGCCCGCTGCCGCTCCTTTCGTGTTGTTTATGCATATTTTATGATTAACCCTTAAAGACCTAGACCATTTTTGGAACACAAGACTAGGGATGCACAGATACCACTTTTTTCAGAATCGATCCGATCCGATACCAAAAATTCTGAGTATCGACCGATACCCGATACCGATCCGATATCAACACACTTTTTAAAAAAAAATCAAGTAGAATTTATGTAACTCTTTGTGTGTTGAACTGATAAGCACTCTTTTGTGTTAAACACAATCTACTTAATACAGACAACTTCATTATAAAGAAAAACAAATCCAAAAAATATATGATCATAATCTATGACAAAAATGCTATTATAAACTAGATTAGTGGATAATTCAACAGTAAAATTTAGTCTAGAAAAATCATGAGTCGACAATAATTGTATAAATTCTGAACATTTAGTGAAAAAAACAAATAAGAGACAATAAGTGTAACACTAAATCTGGTAAAACGTTACACATTGCTCTTTGTATTGTAAAATGCATTCATGAAAAAACAAGATAAAAATCAAAAAGATAAATTATTTTATATATAGCTATAGGCTACTATACAATTGAGACATGTTTTAAATGTATAGCACTGCTGTTTAATGAGGCAGCAACATATGATAGAACAGAACAAGAAAGGCTATTAATAATCTTCCATTGCGTCACTGTATTATGATTATGAAAGGCTCTAATACAGTGCGGCACAAAGCGCGTATGCGCATCCCGAGCGCAGAATGATGCGCTTGAAGCAACACAGAGTCACAGCGCGCAGCGCGTCGAGTCCGCATTGAAAAGTTCAAAGCACAAACGAAAGACATATTGATACGTAGTGTATTATACAGTATCTATCTTTGCAATAGTTCATTGAGCCTTTTCTTTTAACAGTTTTAAATTTCAGTTACTGTGCGAGTGAAGAACAATTATAGTGCAGCTGACTCTAACAGGATTAAGTTACAGCAATAAAGTCTAGCAAGATAAAGTTGTTTTATGCAAAACCATAGAGCTTTATCTACAGATCAAGTATAATAATAGTAACATTGAATCATCTTGGAGAGAGTTTCATCGTTGACTGACTCGTAACCGAACACGACGCGCTGTTGGAATGCTGAATGGAGAATGACTGACAGCCGCAGCGGAGGGAAAAGTTTACGTGATCTCGAATTTAATGACTTAATGTTCATTTCTATCTCACATTATACTATAATGGCTTAAGAACACTTGTAATATAGTGCACGAAAACTTTATGGTGCTTATAATGTTTGTGTGCCTTTTGTGGGGCTTAACAACAACACAGAATAGTAAACGCACAATATCGGATTTGGATCGGCCTCGTCTGACCGATCCCCGATCCGGCAAAAATGGCAGTATCGGACCCGATATCTGATACAAATATCGGATCGGTGCATCCCTACACAAGACTCGCCTGCTCTTTTCTTTGTTTTTCTAACCCATTATAGCAGTCAGCATCAAGTACCATATATCATTTTAAACAGGAGAACTTGAAGTTTCAATCTAGCTCATTTAAATTACCAATTTTACATTTATTTTGTCTTAGAATGGATGAATTTACCAGATTTAAGAAAAACGGCAGCAGATTTTTTGTGATTTTTTTTTTTGTTTTGTTTTACTCAGCTCAAACAAATCCTCCTGAAGTTTGGATTTTTTTCCTTTAGAAAGTTGTACTTGGATATTCTATATTTCCAGATGAAATTTTGACTACATGTAACAATCCCTAAGCAAGTTATAGCCATTTATTATAACATTATTATAGGCGATTTTCAGTGAAAATCTGGTGTTGTTTACAATGTAGATGTGTCCAAAAAAGTTCAGGAAGAAAAATAAATAGAAACATTGTAATAGAGCACTGAAGCAAATGTGACTTTATATATATTTATGTAGTTTCAACCGATCTGGTCTTGGGGGCGGGACTAAGCATCAACAAACTGCTCGTTTGGCTCAGAGGAACAAATCACATGGGTTTCTTTGACGAATCAATGCTGATCAAAACTTGATGACGCAATCACATTCACTACGGAGCATCTGAATGTCCAAACGCGAATGTTCTTTATGGGACTTTTTAAAACATACAAATTGGATTAGCGGTTCAAAAGTTATTAAACATTTAAGAACAACAGTTATTTTTATGCCACCGGCGGCCGTATAGGTCTTTAAGGGTTAATATTGTTTAACGTCCACCTCCTTCATCCCTGAATTTGAACTTTATATACAGTTACGTTTATTCACTTAAATTTATATTATTTGATTTCATTCTAATGAAATAGCAACAAATGCTGAATTACTACTCATACAGGTCCCTTTATTTGACAAATTATTAATAATTGTCTCTGAGGTATGGTACTCGCAGTAACTCTATATAGCAATATAACAATGATTGGTTTTCTGTCAATAAAAGTACTTTTAGTACTTAAAAGTAAAAGCATAGTATATTTAAGAGTCTTTGGTGTTTCCGTGGTCTACGAAAGTAAAACTGGACAGGCGACCCAATGATACGGGTTATAATAGCTGATTTCTCTGGATTTAAGCGTTGGAAAATTTTGGGATAATGTAAGTACACAAGTCAACAAAATATGTAACATTGTTCTTGAGGTTTTTATGTATTGTAATCCAAAAGTCATACATATTGTGCCCTTAAGTGAATTTCAAAAGTAAAACTTTTTGTAACTTAAATTATTTTTACAAAATAAACATAGTAATATGACAATTCTTAAGGTTTTCTTTCCACCCATGATGTATTTTTATGTTTATGTGCCTCTAATGTAACAGAACATTTAAGTTCTGAGTATTAAAAGAGAATATATGTCAAGCTAGAAATTGACCTTTTCTCATCAGAAATATGTTTCAGTGGAAATTTCTCCATAGTTTCGACTCTTGGCTTTCTCTAGCATTTCCAAAGTAATTCTGTGACTGTGACTATATCAGATGGACATTTGAATGAGAATGAAATGACTCAATTTGACAGACCCGCTCTGCTTGATTAACCAGAACAACAACCTCTGCTTTCCCCACTGAGCCTCAACAAGTGTGTGCGATGTCGTAATGAGCACTGACTATCACACTGATGGATTGAATTGACCTCATTCCAGCCCAGACCATGTGTGTCGTCTTTTCTGTATCCTTATATTTTCATGGGTCAGGGATTTTATTTAGTTTGTCCTTGATTCAATTGAATCCATATCAAATTTACTGTGCTGTTACTGTTTAACTCCATAGATGGTTGATTTCTTTCAAATAAGTAAAGTTGGTTTGATTTTTGTCATGTCTTGCCATATTTTGTGAGCCTTCTCATCCTCAGTGGTAATATGGTAACTAAATGCACTTTAAGTGCAAAGCAATCCCTGATGCCTTAGGGGTTAATAGTGTTTTGTTTTGTTCTTGTGTTACAGTCTCTGGTGGAATGAGCGTAGCGTGTGTGTTGAAGAGGAAAGCTGTGCTCTGGCAGGATTCGTTCAGCCCCCACCTGAGACTGCCTCCCCCTGACAGGCCATTACCCAGCATGCCTGTGGTGCTGAGTGCTGCGGGCCACCCCCCCCAACCCGGCCCTTCTCCTCAGGCCCCTCCCCCCACGCAGGGAGCAGGGCGCTCTCAAGATGACGCCATGGTGGATTACTTCTTCCAGCGGCAACATGGCGACCAGCCCGGCTACAACAATTGCAAACACCGCTGGCCGACTGGTGACAACATTCATGGAGACAACCAGGTGAGAACTGTAAAATTGACCAGTAGGGCTGTCACTTTTTATTCGATATTCGAATATGCATTCGAACATGACGTGAAATATCCGTATTCGAACTATAAATAAACTATCCGGTTTTTAAAGTGCCATGTTTAGCGCATTTTTTTGTCTATGATTAGACAGTTTAAATTAGAATATATTCGAATACATTGCTTGATATCCGATAACCTTTCGAATATGATTTTTCTCAAAAGTGACAGCCCTATTGACCAGGTAGTTTTTTTTAAAGAGGACCTATTTATAATATTTTTCAAAGTCTTAATTTTGTTGTAAGGGTCTACTAAAACTGCATGATAAAACTGAACTACTTTAAACTAGAAACTACTTTAAACTAGAAACTACTTTAAACTAGAAACTACTTTAAACTAGAAACTACTTTAAACTAGAAACTACTTTAAACTAGAAACTACTTTAAACTAGAAACTACTTTTAAACTAAGTTAAACTTTAAATAATTAAACTTTAAACTAATTTAAAGTATAAACTAATTTAAACTACAAACTACTTTAAACTTCTTCAAACTTTCTGGTCCAAACTTTCACAAGCCAACTTAAAGTTTGTCTCCACGAGCATGATAGGTCCTCTTTAATTGTATACAATTTAATCTTTTTAATAATCGTATAATTATTCACACAGGTACGATCAATGGATGAGCTTAACCATGACTTCCAGGCACTTGCGCTGGAGGGCCGAGCCATGGGAGAGGTGAGAGTCCTTGTCTTCCTCATCTTCTTCTTAATACTTAATTTCTCATTCTTATATATTAATGTTTTAATGTCTGATGTTCCCGCTCTGCAGCAGCTCCTAACTGGGAAGAAGTTCTGGGAAACTGATGATTCAGGGAAAGATGGACCAAAAGGGATCTTTCTGGACCAGTGGAGAGACAGTGCTTGGGGAACCTCTGGTATGTGTGTGCAGATGGCATGGTTGTGTTTCACATATTTAGGTTTTTTCTCTCTAATGTAAATTTTTTTCTTTAGATCACTCAGTGTCCCAGCCAATCATGGTGCAGCGCCGACCAGGTCAGGGTTTCCATCCCGTGGGAGAGGCGGGATCTGTGCTGTCGCCCCGTTCTGAGAGCGGTGGATTAGGCGTGTCTATGGTGGAGTATGTTCTTAGCTCCTCCCCTGCTGAGAAAATGGACTCGTGTTTGCGCAAAGGAGCATTTGTGAGTCTTGATTTATTAATCTTTATCATCAAAACATTCCTAATTCTTTTTAAGATTAGAAATAGTTTACACGAAGCTGAAAATTCATTATTTGTGACCCTCATGTTTTCCAAAGTCATGGACATGAGGGCGAGTAGATAAAGACAGAAGTTTTGTATGAACTGTTCCTTTAGCACCTGAAGTCATTGTTACTTCAATTTCATTCTGTTTCTCTTAGGGTCCAAGAGACTCGGAGGCTGATGACCCTGAGAAAAGGGTGGAACAAAAACCCAAAACAACATTTGATCCTGAGCGGAAGGAACTGAAAGAGACAGAGCCAGATGTTTTGGATAACCCCAATGGACTGCCCAATCAGAATGGACTTGATGTGGACGTTAAGGATTTTAGGTATACACCATCAAAAAAGTATAATAAATGAACTACTGCTCAATGTAAAAAAGAAAATAAAATAAAAAAAGATTGTTTTCATTCCCCAAGAATGCATCAAATTAATCAAATGTGACCGTAAAGATATTGGTAATGTTGAAAATGATTAAAATTGTTTCTGAAGGACCATGTTATGCTGAAAACTTGAGTAATGGTGCTGAAAAATCAGCTTTGATCACAAGAATAAATTACATTTTAAATATATTCAAGTAGAAAAGTAAAAAAAAAAAGATAATTGGATTTTTAATAGAGAAATGCAGGCTTGGTTGAGCATAAGAGACTCCTTTCAATAATATTACATCTTACTGACCCCAAACTTTGAAAAGGTAATGTTTATCCTCCCTCAGTTCGCTTTGTCGGGCTTTCCATATGTATACTTTCAGTATTTCTAAAATGTATTAAATGCATACCTCTCTTGTTTCTTCCTCAGTCGTACTCCTGGTAACTGCCCTCCGACTGGTCCAGAGGTGGAATTGGGTGGACCAGAAATGGTTGGAGGTGCAGGGCCAAAACCAGCAGAGGAGTTTTCAAATGTTGAAACCCAAAATGTGACCCTGGACCCCATGGAATCTGTTTCTATGGAGACTTTGCAGTTTGATTACACTGGAGGCCAGCTGCCTCTCGACTCCACAGCTGCTACCGTCAGCCTGTTCGACTACAACTCCCCTCAACAGGTGAATATCTGATGCTGCTAGCACTTTCAACTCTCACGACTATAATTAGAGTAGAAGTATAATAATGTGTGTGTTTATAAATATTTGTGTTGTTACTATCAAAGGCCGCACATGTCAAGGCTAACTTTGAAAAACCTTTGTTTGAAGTAATGTGCCACAATACCGTTCAGCTTCTTAGGAAGTTGTTCTGGAAAAGTAATTATTAGTCACATTTGCATATGCTTCTGAAGCCTTTGCATATATGACTATAAACAAATGCAAATGTTTAATGTCTGATAAAAGCTTCATGTATTGCAGCTGTTCCAGAGGCCCAGCGCTCTGGCAGTGCAGCAGCTCACGGCGGCCCAGCAGCAGCAGTACGCGCTCGCCGCAGCTCAACAACAACACATCGGTGAGTTTCACCGTAGCAATTAATGAGGAGCATTGTTGACATTTGAAATCAACCCTAACCAAAAGAAACACACCCCTCCCTTGAATGCTTCGTCCCCAAAATAACAAACACGCTGGAACATCAGACAGCAAGTATGGATGAACCAGCTGTGATTTAACGACAACAACAGCATATCTTGGTTCTGTGAAAAAACAATGTTAAACTCGCGTATCAAGCTGATAAAGCAGCCTCGGCATGTTTTTTTTCTCCTATGTGCACAGCTATGCATAAACACATTTTTTTCAGCACATTGTCACACAGAACAGACATCTAGCAAATATTTACTAAATTGTTTGTTTGGGTGTTGATTTAAAATTTTCAACAGCGTTTCTCAGAAATCACTTTCTGCACTTTTAATGGACAAATGTTTCGGGTGATTTATTTAATTTGGTTTCTTATTGGTTGTGTGTTAGGTTTGGCCCAAGCTGCATTCGTACAGAATCCGTACATCATTAGCACCGCTCCTCCCGGCACTGATCCGTACGCCGCCGGCCTCGCTGCTGCCGCCACTCTAGGTGAGAGATCATGCTAACCATTTAAGATGGATATGTGTCATGTCAGTGGTGGTTGTTATTATTAAAGTTTTTAAAATGATTATGTAAATATAAAGTATGTTGATGAGTCCAATCTGCATCACTTTGGGGTTCTGATCACCCTATTGGGGTTTATTTATGTGATTTAATGAAAAGCTGACAGTATTCTATTGAGGTGCTGCTTCTTCCCAAATAAATAAATACATAGACATATTATAACAGGGAAAACGATTAGCCTAGCAACATGAAAAACACTAACAATATTAATTTATATTCTACAATTGACCAACTAGAATTAATTGTTCTAGAGAGCTGTGTAATATTTTACTGTCCAGTCTGAAAAGGTTTGGGGTCTTTCAAAATCTATTTAAATTTTTTTTCTCTCTTATGCTCACCAAGGCTGCATTTATTTCATTTTTAAAAAAAACAGTAATATTGTAAAATGATTACAATTTAAAATAACATTTTCCCATTTAATATATTTAAAAAAGGGATTTATTCCTGTGATCAAAGCTGAATTTTCAGCATCATTACCTCAGTCTTCAGTCACATGATCCTTCAGAAATCATTCTAATATGCTGATTTGCTGCTCAAGAAACATTTATTATCAATGTTGACAGCAGTTGTGTAAAAAGAAATTTCAAAAGAACAGCATTTATTTGAAATATAATTCTTTTGATCAATGTGATCCATCTTTGTGGAATAAAGGTATTGATTTTCTTAAAGAATCATACTGACCCCAAACCTTTGAATGCACGTTAAATGTGGACTCACCCAATCTTCAATATGCAAGTATACAAATGCGTTGAATGTGGCATAATAATGAAAGTGTCAATGTGCGGCAGGTTTCTTTGTACTTGAACGTTGACAGTATTTGAATGCCATACTCGCTGTGACAGGAGCAGTCTGTTGCTCACAGTGTGGAGTGGATAAGAAGTGTTGCTCATGATGGCTGATAGTTTGGATGGCGTCCTCCAGAGGCTTGAGATTTAGCTCTAGGATTGAGGCCACGCACACAAACACACACACACCTGCTTTGATGCTCCTAAAGCAGAGTACAAAGGCAGAGGAAATGGCTGCCGACTCTCGAGTCCAGTGTAAATCAAAGCCCCTGAGGCTCCTCTGAAAACAGTGTGCTTTGGCCCTTCATCTGAGCGATGACGTGTGTGTGTGTGTCTTTCAGGTCCAGCAGTAATGCCACCTCAGTACTATGGTGTGACTCCATGGGGTGTGTACCCGGCCAACCTATTCCAACAGCAAGCCGCCACTCCCTCCAACTCGGCCAACCAGCAGTCAGCAGCACAGAACCAACAGAACCAACAACAGGTAAGAGTTTAGCCAATCAGAGCGCTCGAGCTGCACGAATCTGGTACATTGAGAATCGCTATTTAAAACTATTCTCCCATGATTCAGAACTGACGACTAAACAAAATAACATGTAATTTACTAGAGCTTCTGAAAGTTTTAATTGCTGCAGTCCATTTAGAAATATCTATTTGAATGAATGATTCAATGACTCCATCATAAAGAGTCGTTTCATTACTGGATGAATCATCATTTTTGAATCCTACTGAAGATCCTACTGTGTAATGATGTAATTGATACAATCTTTATTCGAAGCATCACATTACTTTTAAAAGGTGACTTACTCTAATTTGATCGCTACTGTAAACATCAGTGTTTATAACTATAAACTTTTATCCCAGTACTTCAGTGAATTATTGAATTTGCATAGAAATAGTGATACTGTGTGGTTGAATAGACTTGTTTGTGAACGCAGTTTCATATCTATACATGAGAACTGCTCTCTCTGGGTCAGAACACAGATCTGAATGTTCGCTGTGATCGTACTGGTCAAAGGTTTAATAGACGAAGGTGAATCGTTGTCGTTTAGGAATAAGAACGCGTTGGTGTTTGAATTGAGTTTGCGATGTTAAAAAGTCGCAACACATACATTCAACTCATCAGCCAATCTTTGGCTTGTGTTTGCCCCAGGTGATGCGTGCAGGTGGAAACCAACGACCTCTGACTCCCAGTCAAGGACAGCAGGGTCAGCAGACGGAGCAGCTCGTAGCAGCAGCAGCTGTGAACTCAGCCTTGGCTTTTGGACAGGGTCTGGCAGCAGGCGTTCCTGGTAAGGGACTTCATACATCTTTTAAAGAGGTGTTCACACTAGGGCTGTCGCTTTTGTGAAAAAATCCTGTTCGATTTTTGAGACCTAAGTGTTGATTGAATCGATTTTACAAATGTCTAAAGACGTTTCCATTTTCAACACTAAATATAGGGAAATCCACGGACAACTAACAGGCATTATTAGAACGCGCGTAGAGAGGGGGCTTGAGACGCGCACAAGTCAGAAATATTTCTGATGATTTATTGGCGTGAACTTTCGTGCAGAATGACAAACGGGAGTGCAACCGTCAGGGATTGCAATTAACACCCGTCAAAATGAACTTTCGCGGGTAACGCTGTCAAATCACGAGTGTTTCTATGTTTACTCACTTTGCTGGGGTAGTTCGTGTAGCCAAAACTGCGCAGATTTAGCGCAAATACACAACTCGTGAGTCCTCTTGATATATTAAATACAGCGTATTGCGCAGAACCTGTGCATTTCTGGCTTGCTTGAACACACACGTCACTAAGCAACAAATAACGGCACGCATGTTCACTTGCATTGAAGTATTGCGAATATTAAAAAGCATTTGGTTAACAGAAAAGACATTGTTATTTTCCAATATCCTAACTTACATGTTCTGTGTGCTGTATTGATATGTCCACCTAAAACACATTTTTGGTTTAAAAAAAGAAAGAAAAGAAAAAAGGACGTTAAAATCGATTCCCTATTTTCGTTTTCGAAACTTGTGTTGGTTGGTCCGATCGATTGTGCAATCGATTTTCGAACGTAAAGTGACAGCCCTAGTTCACACTGACAGTGATTTTCAAGACAATGCGACTAAAGAAAGGTTTGAGGTTACTGATGCGGTTGCCATTGTAACAAAATTGAGTAATGTTTAACCTTATGCAAATGGACAATGCCATGATCCTGATAATCATAGAAAACCAAGAAATACCAGGAAGTTAAAAGAAGAAAAAAAATTAATTTGGTATGTGATGGAAAGGAATTGTGAATATACACAACCATTAGAAAAAAATATTTGTATATTATTCAGCAGAGGCATTGACAGTAAAAGTGACAGTAAAGACATTTTATAATGTTCCAAAACATTTATATTTCAAATAAATGTTCTTTTGAACTTTCTATTCATTAAAGATTCCTGAAAAATTTATCAGTTTCCTAAAATAAAAAATATGCAGCACAAATGTTTTAAAGATTGATAATTAAGAAATGTTTGTTGAGCAACAAATCTGCATATTAGAATGATTTCTGAAGGATCATGTGACACTGAAGACTGTGTCTGAGTAATAATGGTGAAAATTCAGATTAAAAATCGTACCAGCCACAAGCTTTTGGATGTAGAAAGTGATATTTTATTAAAATAAGATATCTCATTAGCTAAAATTTTCTAAAATCCTTAAATTAATCATTTTTGTGGTTGAAAATGTGGTTTCCAGGTTATCCTATGTTGGCTCCTGCTGCGTATTATGACCAGACAGGTGCACTTGTGGTGAATACCGGTGCTCGTGGAGGACCAGTTCGACTCATGGCCCCTGCATCGGTTATCATCAGCCCATCAGCAGGTACGTGTTTGAAACAGTCGACAGACCACCATTAAACACTCTCAGAATCTTGTCTTGTATTTGAGCATCTCGTTCGGATCCAGAAAGGGGAACGTGCATTTGCTGCTGTAGCGCCGAGACTTTAGAATAGCTTACCCTTACATGTTAGGACATTGACTTAAGACACGTGTTTAGCATGGCCTATTCTTCTTTTTGTTCTATTACTATTGTACTATTTTTGTCTTTTTTACTGAGATGATGTAAAGTACATTGGTCAACATGTGTTGTTTTAATAGTGCTATACAAATAAAAGTGACATTGACATTGATTTCACAGTGGCCATTGCTGCCAGACCTTTGACAGACCACCATTAAACTCTCAGAAACGTGTTTTGTATTTGGTATTAAAACCTTATGGATTTAAAGGAATAACTCACCCAAAAATGAAAATTCTGTCTTATTTACTTACCCTTAAATTGTTCTAAATCCATACGTTTTCTTCATCTTTGGAACACAAATTAAGATATTTTTAATATTCTCTCATCATTTTGTCAAGTCACCTTTATTTATCTAGCGCTTTTTACAATACAGATTGTTTCAAAGCAGCTTTACAGAGATAACAGGAAAATAATGTTGTTAAACACAAAATTAAATGTTACCAACTAAGCAAGCCAAAAGCCATTGACGACAAAGGCAACTTTTCGGCATTGATTGTCCATCAATCAACATTTTCAAGCTTCAAAAGTACATAAAGACATTGTATAATGAATCTGTTCTGATTTCCCAGTGGCCGCTGCTGCCGCCTCAGCAGGCGGGGGTAATGCCGGTCTCGGCGGCGGAGCAAGCGGGCCGTTTCGTGCGCTGAGTTCTCAGCAGGGTCCCGGACAGCAAGGGAGCGGGGCGTTGGGAGGGAGCTCTTTTTACGGGAGTGGATCCCCAAGCTCCTCCTCACAGAGCTCCTCACTATTTTCACAAGGCTCTGCCCAACCGGGAAACACCTCACTTGGATTCAGTGCCAACCCGTCGTCTTCTCTGGGAGCCACGCTTGGAGCAGCACTCGGGGGTTTTGGCACAGCAGGTATGTTTAGTTTCCGTATGTTGAAAATAAAAATCACTATAATATTGCTCTAGAGGGTTATTAATCCTAGCGGCAAATCTACTTTAAAGTCAGCATGAAATTAAAAATTACCCTAATATTTCCCTGTCTAAATTATATGTACATCATGTCTGGACGAGTTGACGCTAATTGCCTAAAGTCCAGAAAGAGCCCGCTTTTTTAGCTTCAGACTATGAATTCATCCAGTCAGCGGATATTGATTCATTTTTTTCAGATTTTAGAACATTGTTTTAATTTTTCATGCATCTCCATCTGCATGTTTCTGCTTGAGTTTGCGTTTGAAAAGACCTGAAAGTCTAGTAGTGTGTGATCCTGTCATTAGCTATATGATGCCCTGTGTATGATGCCTATCTGTTCTAATTTTAAAAGCTGTGGCATGTATTCCAGCTTGAAGTGAACTTTAAAACGTACTGCACTTCAGGACCAAACCACAAAAATCATATTTGTTCCTAATGCTTTAATGGTTTAGATGGAATCAGATTTGCATTTAATCTGACTCCGGTTTAATGTTTGCATATCTTTTTTTTTTTTTTGTTTTGCAGTGGCTAATTCCAGTTCCAGTGGGTCACGTCGGGATTCTCTGACAGGTAGCTCTGATCTGTACAAGCGCACACCCAGCAGCCTCACCCCTATTGGCCATGGGGGTTTCTACAATGGCCTCAGCTTTAGCTCCTCCCCCGGCCCGGTAGGCATGCCTCTTCCAAACCAAGGCCCCTCCCACTCTCTCACCCCGCCTCCCTCGCTCTCAACTCATGGATCTTCAAGCAGTCTTAACCTTGGTGAGTACATAAATGAATGAGGTATTTATATAGCGCTTTCATATGTACTACTGTACAGCCAAAGCGCTTTACAATCATATCTGGGAATCCCTCCTCAACCACCAGTTGCAGTTGCTTATTAGCATTTAAAGGGATAGTTCACCCAAAAATGACCGTTTTGCGGTCCTTTATCTGGTATATCCACGCTATGTAAGATTGCCAGATCGGGTCACGTTTCTAGTTCTAATGAGACATACAATGGGACAATTCCGCTTCCAACCTATAGGGCGACCGCAGAGGAAAAGTTACTTGGTGTTGCGTTAAAATAGTCCAAGTGACTACAGTGGCTCAATCTTACTTTTATCAAGCGACGAGAATACTTTCTGCGCAAAAACACAAATAACGACTCTTCAACTATTCATTTCCTTCTCTGTGGGCCTCGAGTGAGTTCACGTAGTGTAACAGCGCAGCGCTTCAGTGTCGTACGTCACACACATGACCAGCGTCGGCCAATAGTGCGCTGTTACACTACGTGAACTCACTCCAGCTCTCAGATTTAATCAAAAATATCTTAATTTGTGTTCTGAAGATGAACACTGTCTTACGGGGTTGGAACGTGAGGGTGAGTAATTACTGACAGATTTTTTTTTTTGGGTGAACTAACCCTTCAAAGAGACGAAATGAGTCGCTGTGAACAGAGCTGTTTTTGAGGAGGTATAAAGGGTGTTTTTTTTTTTTTACACAACCATTGAGGAAATGTATGTTATAAACTTTACATGAAGACCCTAAAGAATCATACCAAGTTGTGGAAAATGGGCATCTTATGACCCCTTTACACATTTAATGAATTGAATCTCCCTTCTGGCTCCTCCCCCTCAGGTGGGCTGACCAATGGCAGTGGGCGTTTCATCTCGGCAGCTCCAGGAGCGGAGGCGAAGTACCGCAATGCCACCACAGGGTCGTCTCTCTTCAGTCCCAGTAGCCAGCTCTTCCCTTCCTCTCGGCTACGTTATGGGATGTCTGATGTGATGCCTTCGGGACGCAGCCGTCTCCTCGAGGACTTCAGAAACAACCGCTACCCCAACCTGCAGCTGAGAGAGATCGCGGGACACGTCATGGAGTTCTCCCAGGACCAGCATGGCTCCAGGTCTGCTACAGCTCACATGTTAGAAAGTCAGAACCCTTATATCAGCATTTCGGCATGATATAATAATAATAGTGGGAATAATAAATAAAAGGTCCAAAATATTAAAAAAATTACTATTTGGATTTTGTTCAGGTTTATCCAGCTGAAATTGGAGAGAGCAAGTCCTGCAGAACGTCAGCTGGTCTTCAACGAGATACTACAGGCAGCGTACCAGCTCATGGTTGATGTGTTTGGAAATTACGTAATCCAGAAGTTCTTTGAGGTATTAGTTCTTTTGTTGATAAATGCATTGGTTTAGTATCTGATGAACTGTGCGGTTTAGCATGAGGTTCAGATTGGAACCTGATTTGGTACCGCATTAAAAGTCAAGTCACATTTATTTATATAATACAAATTTTCAATGCAGCTTCACAGTAATATACAGGAAAGTAACGGTTTCAATGTTGCAAAGTTCATCTGTTATGTGCATTAGGTGTACTGGCTGTTAATTAGGATGCTAAAAGCAGTTTGATGTGTTTAGTTTGGCAGTCTGGATCAGAAGTTGGCGCTGGCCGAGCGGATCCGTGGTCATGTTTTATCCCTGGCGCTGCAGATGTACGGCTGCAGAGTGATCCAGAAAGCTCTGGAGTTCATCCCTTCGGACCAACAAGTCATTGTAAGTTTATGAAAGGCTGAACGCTCATGTTATAATTATTCATGCGGCTGTGGTGAAGTTACAGTGTATGAGTTGAATCAAATTTCTTTGTCTTTTACAGAATGAGATGGTTCGGGAGCTTGACGGGCACGTGTTAAAGTGTGTGAAGGATCA
Source organism: Semotilus atromaculatus (assembly GCA_031834385.1). Classification (NCBI taxonomy): domain Eukaryota; kingdom Metazoa; phylum Chordata; class Actinopteri; order Cypriniformes; family Leuciscidae; genus Semotilus; species Semotilus atromaculatus. The sequence goes on from JAULUF010000022.1 coordinate 40,167,890, forward strand.
AAATGGCAATCATGTTGTGCAGAAATGCATTGAGTGTGTCCAACCTCATGCTCTTCAGTTCATCATCGATGCATTCAAAGGACAGGTGCGTCTCTTTTGAATTGTGTGGAACACTGTATGTTTGAATACAAGGGCTTTGAGTGTGTATGTTTGTGTACCATGGGAACTTTTGTGACTTATTTTTTGAGGCCTTGATTTTTGAAGCACAACTTCAGTGCAGAATCTCAGTATAACAAATGAAAAATAATAATATGAAGATACATAATACTCAGCTATTCCTAATTTTAAACAATAAATTGGTGTAAATGTTTTTTTTTTTGTGTAGAGAAAGTTTAAAATGAAATTGAAAATATTCTACCATTGAAAAGTTTGGTGTCAGATTTTTTTTGCAGTAAGATAAAAAAAAAACAATATTGTAATATTTCAAATAATATAATATACAAATAATTGCAACCTGTGAGCATAATAGATGCTCACAGGTTGCAATTATTTGTATATTATATTATTTGAAGTATTACAATTTTAATTTGTAATTTATTCCTGTGATTTCATGTGCCCATGTTCTTTCTAGCAGCCATGCTTAATATTTTTGATACATTTGTGTATCAATATACACGTAATAAATCGATAAATTTATTTTTTCAAAATTCTTTGATTAATGGAAAGTTCAAAAGAACAGCATTTATTTGAAATAAAAATTTTTAACATTATAAATGTCTTCTCTCTCTTGTGTCCTTGCTAAATAATTTATTTATATATATATATATATATATATAATATATATACACACACACACACACTTTTTTTGTGTGTGGTGGAGCCAATCAGAACTTTAAAATCTGCAGTCTTGTCAAATTCAGTGTTTCCTGTTCTGTGGACCGCACTGGCCAAAACGGCTGCAACAGTGAATAAGTAGTCTATGGGACCCATGTTCTTTTAAAATGAATACTGGGGACAGAAAAGTCTGCTTACATGAATTTTGTAACCGGTCTGTGCTGTGAGAAAACTGCATTATCATCCAGTCGTGTCTGGAGCGGCTTTTTTTGAAATGTATTTAAAACCTTTGTCTCTTGTGTGTATGTTTAACTAATAACTGTGTGTGTTGTGCAGGTGTTTGCTCTGTCGACACACCCATATGGCTGTCGGGTGATCCAGCGTATTCTGGAGCACTGCCTGCCTGAGCAGACCCTCCCGATACTGGAGGAAATACATCAGCACACCGAGCAGCTGGTGCAGGTAATTTATGAAGCCGTCTCTTTCTGCACTGAACCAGCATTAGCCATTCCTCTTAAACTGTTTTTTTATTTTATTTCTTTTTTTTTATCCCCATATAGGACCAGTATGGGAATTATGTAATCCAGCACGTTTTGGAGCACGGCCGCGCTGAGGACAAGAGCAAGATTGTGTCTGAAATCCGAGGAAATGTTTTGGGGCTCAGCCAGCATAAGTTTGCCAGGTACGCACAAAGAATTAAAGGAGAACTCCGGGCAATTTTTAAGTTAATCTTGATCGTTATATCTTTATGAGTACTGTCTATAGAAAAAAAAAATAACCGGATTGGTGCTTGCTACGCGGAGCTGCGACCGCGAATGCCCAGAGCTCCCACTCAGCTAAAACGGCAGCTCTGGGGGCATATACATAAAGAGCGTTTTTGTGCCTCTTAACAGACACAAAATGCAATTAAAATGTCTGTCCAACATGAACAGGGGCCTTACCTGTGAACAAGATGCGTTTAGCAACTTAGCCATAGTTTAAATAGTGTTTTAGAGGGCAAGCTGTAGTCTCGCGCTGAAGTCTCGCTCCTCCCACCTGGACTCGCGCTGAAGTCCCGTGATCTCAGTTGTAGCCGGGAAAGGTAAATAGTGTCCAGGTGGGAGGAGCGAGACTTCAGCGCGAGACTACAGCTTGCCCTCTAAAACACTATTTAGGTGAATTTAAACCATGGCTGGTTGGACAGACATTTTAATTGCATTTTGTGTCTGTTAAGAGGCACAAAAACGCTCTTTATGTATATGCCCCCAGAGCTGCCGTTTTAGCTGAGTGGGAGCTCTGGGCATTCGCTGTCGCAGCTCCGCGTCGCAAGCACCAATCCGGTTCGGTTTTTTTTCTATAGTCAGTACTCATAAAGATATAACGATCAAGATTAACTTAAAAATTGCCCAGAGTTCTCCTTTAACGCATGCATGATAAACCGTCACACAAATACGAGCAGGTGGTAGTGTCTTATTTGGGAGGCGCTTGTGTTTTCGTTCTCAGTAACGTGGTGGAGAAGTGTGTGACCCACTCGCTGCGTGCCGAGAGGGCGATGCTGATTGATGAGGTGTGCAGTATGGTGGACGGGCCCCACAGTGCCTTATACACCATGATGAAGGACCAGTATGCCAACTATGTTGTGCAGAAGATGATCGATGTGGCCGAGCCGACACAACGCAAGATTGTAATGCACAAGGTGCGGCTGCTATTTGGTCATCAGTATTTCTTCTTCTCCTGTTTGTGGCTGGGCGGTATGACGATGTAGCAACGATATAGTGTCCATTAGAGCTGCATGATTAATTATTAAAAGATCTCGATTCAAACTCTCACGTGATCTTCTTCATAAATGCCAACGATTTGGCTATGTCTATTAAATCAATTAAAAATCAGTAGTATATTGTGAAATATTATTCATTTTAATTTGTTGATTCATGTGCCAAATGTTCTTTCTAGCAGCCATGCTTAATATTTTTGTCGAAACAATGATACATTTAATTTTTCTGAGTTCTTTGATTAATGGAAAGTTCAAAAGAGCAGCATTTATTTGAAATATATTTATTTTTGTAACATTATAAAGTGACTCTGACAAGTACGATCACTGCAAACATTCAGATCTGCGTTCTGAGCCAGAGAGAGCAGTCGTCATGTCTAGTTATGAAACAGCTTCACAAACCACACAATATAATTATTTCTGTTGCAATAATTCAAATGGTCACAGAAGTACTGGGATGTTCGGATATAAACACTGTCTACGGTAGTGATCAAAATAGAGGGAATCACCTTTTGAAATTAACTTGATGCTTCAAATGGTCAATTAAATTGTTAAACCAGTAGGTGGCGATGAGACTTAAAACATTTTTCATTTAATCAGTATTAGTTCAAAAACACTGATTCATCCATTGAATCATTCAGACCGATTTAAAAATAATAATGACAATTCATAAATGTGTATGCATTTATATTTTTGTGTTGGAGCCAATCTTAACTTCTGAAAATCCTGTCAAATATTTGTAGATCTGCAGTCTTGTCAAATTCAGTGTTTCCTGTTCTGTGGACCGCACTGGCCAAAACGGCTGCAACAGTGAATAAGTAGTCTATGGGACCCATGTTCTTTTAAAATGAATTCTGGGGACAGAAAAGTCTGCTTACATGAATTTTGTAACCGGTCTGTGCTGTGAGAAAACTGCATTATCATTCCTGACACAATACAGCAAACATTCAAATCTGCGTTTGCGCTGCCTCTGACTGTCTAAGAGCAGGTGTCGTGTGTAGATATGAAACCGCTACACAAACAGCCACAGAGTATCTTTTTTTTTTTTCTGTCACAATAATTTAAATAATTGAAAGTATGATAATCATATCATTACATTGTTACACCAGTAGGTGCTGATAAGAGACTGTTAAAATATATATTTGTCATTTAATTATTCAAGAGATTCGTTCCAAAACACACATGAAGTCTAACCCTTTGTGATCTATTTTGCCTGGTTTTGTGTAGATCCGGCCCCATATTGCAACGCTGCGGAAGTACACGTACGGAAAGCATATTTTGGCCAAGCTGGAGAAGTACTACATGAAGAACGGCGTTGACCTCGGCCCACTCTGTGCACCTCCTAATGGCATCATGTAAACCCTTCCCATAATTCCTCTAGGATGGCCGTCTGTGTGAGCGTGTTTGTCCACAGTCGATGACGTAGGGATGTTGGGGTGGAGACTCGAAACCTTCTCCTCAACACTGAATCATCCCCAGGTTGTTGTGACCTGTTTTTTTGTGTTTGTTTTTCCTCTCCCTTTTAGCATTTCTTCCGTTTTTTGCTCTACTACCTAAATGATGGTCCTTTTTGGTCCTGTATGAAATGAGAGAATATTTGATTTATCCCATGTTCAATCATGTAGGCTTGCGCAAACACACTTTATTGCTTCGCAACACCTTTCTAACTCACATATTCTTTCATAACGCACACAAACACACACACATGCATACATACATACATCATCACTAACACTTGATTGCTAACACGCAGACATTTAGCATGGGAGACGTTTTTGGTCTTGCTTCTATAAACTATTTAGTGCATACTTGGTGTAGACCTTTGCATATATATATAAATATATATATAAAACTTTGTAGTTTTTCTGGTTTTTGATGTCCAATCTGTATCTATAATCTTCCCCTGTAGTGAATACATACTTCTGATTGTATAATTGTACATTTGTAAACCTTCGCTAATGTAAATGTGGACTCGCTTCTACAGCCCTTTTTTGGTATGAGGAGAAAAAAAAAAAACCTGACAAAATGGAAAAAAGAAAATCTTGTGCATTTCAGTGTAAATTCTCACCTCTTTGGTTGTGGTTTCTGAGTTATGAGTTGTTATATATTGTAAATTGTAATATCAGATTTTTTTGTTGGTTTTGAAGCCCTTTGAATTATTACTGCATAGATGTACAAAGAACAGAGAAAAGTGCGCACTCTGCTTTTAGCCATTCACCAGCCACCTCTTTTTCACCTCCACTCATCCCTTTCTTTTTTTAAGATCTTTTATAGTCCCTCCCTGACTCCTGGGCAGGTAGCAGCAAGCGCGTTTGTGTGTATGTGTGTGTGTGACGCGCTCGACTGCCCTGGGTCAGAGTCGGAGGTGTGTACAGATTTGCCATTCTTTTGTCTACTTGTAAGTGATTGTAACATACTGGCCATTGGTTTTTGATTTGGAACACTCTCTGGTGTATATTTAAACAGCCTTGTGTATATTTCCTATGATTCTCTTTATGCAGGCACACTTGTAACCATAATGTGTATAGGTAACAGATGCTGTGTGTGCTTTCTGCCTGGGCAACTATTTTTTGTAACTCCAGTTGTAGATTGTCTCTAAACAACGTGTGATCTTTATTTTGAAACAAAACAATGAAAAAATTTCAAAATTTCACAACGGCCTCTGACTCTTCCTTTCCTTTCCATGTGCTTATTATAAGCTATTCTGGCATAATTATCTAGACTAATTTGGGGGGGAAAAAATACTCTTGTTAAAGATTAGAGTTTTGTTGCTATAGTTTATCACAACTTTGTTTTACCTGGACCTCTTGTGCTTTTTTACATGTTCAACTTTCTTTAGTGTGTGATAGTGCTATTATTCTCTATATCAGTGTTACTGTTTCTGAACTCATTGAAACGCCTCCATTGAGTTTTCTTCCGAAAACACGCGTCACAATATTCCTCATTTAAATAATTAATATGCATAATAAAGGGGCGGGGCCTGGTTGAGTTAGTTAGTAGTGTGTTGAAACTGGTGGTTATGGTAAGGGGCGGGACATTTACAACACGCTCAAAGTGCTTGACCAATCACAACACTGATCCAGCTGACCAATCAGAGCACAGTGTGCTTTTCAGAAGGAGGGGCTTCATAGAGACAGGAACTAAACAGAGCGTTACTGCCAGACTGGGAAGAGAGGAGCTGAAACAATGGAGAATATGGGAAAAATAATGGGGTTTTTTAACATTCAAGTGTGAAAACCTATTCTAGTAGAGCCAAAAAACTTTGTAAAAGGGCATAACAGGTCCTCTTTAATGAAACAAATGATAATGAGCAATAAATGAGTTTTCTTAATGACGGCCTGAGGATACTGTACTCTCTTGATGAAAGTAGCAGACACGCCTTGATGAAGGATTTATTTAAATCGCACTCACATAAGTGGTTCTCAAATGTAGAACTTGCATAACATCTTTCCAGGGAACACATTATGAGTAAATGCATATCTCAAATGCATTGCAAATCTCTTTAGATAAAAGCATCTGCCAGATGTGCAATTGTAAATCTTGCATTTTTCAAAGGTGACTAAAAGTCTGTTCACACTAAGATGATGGCTGTAACTATAAAGTTTTGATAATTGTTCTAGTTCTGACAACAGGTCCACACCCAAAATACACTGGAACGGATTCATTGGAATCCCTTTCAGAATGATTTCGTTTTCAGCTGATGAATGATAAAAAGATAAAAAGATTAAAAACCAGAATCAGAATAGTTCTTTGTTCCATCACAAAAGGACAATGAATATAAAGTCTGGTGTATTAAATATTAGTAAAAAATTTTTTTTTTCAATTAAGTGATTATTTAACCTTTAGATGAAATATAAAAAGAAATTCTAACAAATGTCTGACAAATTATATAGTGAGAATATGGACCTCAGAGTCAAGAAACACATCGGTTTTATTAAGAGGCTCAAATTGAGCAAAAATATGCTCACCGCACAGATGTTGCCAAAAAGTACATTGTGTACATTGTGTTTCAACTTAAAAAAAATATTTGTTGACTTGAAATGTGAAGTTGTACTTGGATATTTGAGTTGACTAAACTTACAATTTTAAAGCAGCACAAACACTTTAAGTTGAAACAATTTTATAAAATAAAACAATTTTATATCTGATAGCTTATAAAATAAATATTTTTTTATAACAGACTACTTAAAAATGCATATAAATATCAGTTGTCTCCTAATAATATACCTTAGTAAGAATATATTTAAATGTTTTGATTATCAATGCAATAGTTTTTATTATGAGAGGCAAAACACAATGTAATGCAATAACATATACTGTATGCTGCTATGAGCAATTTTATACATTATATTAAAAATCTTTGTGTACTGTTGTTGTTTCTGTGCACAGGAACCTGCATCTGTGACCACAATTCCTGTCTGTCTGTGTCTGTCTCTCTCTCTCTCTCTGAGTGTGTGTCTGTCTCTCTCTCTGTCTGTGTGTGTGTGTGAGAGAGTGTGTGAGAGAGAGAAAACACACTTGGCAATAAATCTTATTCAGATTTTATTTCTTAAAAGCCATTTTTAAGATTCCCTAGGAGTCCAAACAGTAGCATGAAATTATTTCAGAGGTATTACCAAAACCACATGTCCACTATAGACACAAAAACCCCGATCTGAAGCAGGGTCTCGGGAGGGGTTGATGTAAATCTTGATCGGGAGGAGAAGGGAGAGGCAGGGAGGGAAGACGGGCTGCAGGGGGCATCATCATTCCTCAACCGCACGAGGAGGAGAATCCAACCAATGCCCTCCTCTTCTCACACACGCCATAGCGTACAGAAGAGAAAGAGAAGTGTGTGTGTGTGAGAGAGAGAGAGAGAGAGAGAGAGAGAGAGAGAGAGAGAGAGAGAGAGGAGTTCTGGTCTTCCCTGCTTCCACATCCATCAAGTCTCAACCACTGAAGTCAGAGGGGAGTAGATCACTAGAGGCCGTGCGCGCGCTGCTACTCCTCCTCGGTTTAAGCGTGGTTTTGCGGGGATTTGACCGTGTGCCGTACGCGATCACGGGCAGACGGATGTGCCGACAAAAGCGCCTGCCCTGAAGTTGGATACCGATAACGAAAGGTTTATTCCTACCTAGTACCTCAACAAGAAGCGGGGTGACGAGAGCCCCGTGTTTTGCCGTGTTCGGAGCACCATGAAGCGCCCGTGCTGGATGGCGCTCGCGCTGCTGCTGCTGGCGCAAACTGCACTGGTAAGAATGACACTCTATTGTTACGAAGAGGGGCGATTTACCGCCGGTCACACGCGCTCAGCAATCGGGATTATGTTCGTGCGTGTTTGCGGTAATCGTTATGAGAGAGGGTGTATTGCATGGTCATTAATTAGGCGACAGGAGCCGTGTTGCAAATCTTGGACGCGACCCACATTCTCTCGTCTGACCGCAGACAGCGCGTCTCTGGCGGCCTGAGGTGCGCGGCGAGCGGGCTGGAGAAGCTCCATGCTGGGACCTGCGACTTACGGTGCGGGTTTCCATTGAGCACCTTTTCCTTGTTTGGCCATTTTGTTCTGGATGTGGGTGGGTAGGTGGGTGTGTGTTGGTGTTGTGGGTCACGGACGCACCGTACGCTAGCCGCCTTCCCCGGTTGTCTGATTATGTTGGCGTGGAGCTTGTGAGTGTGTGCGCGCGCGGGCGTCATGATAAACTATAATTAACGCGTCGCATCTAATTATGGTTTAATTACGAGCCTTTTGTCCCTCATGTTTGCCTGTCGGTGGTCCCTCCACACGTACCGTTCTCTTTGAGGTCAAGAGTGATCGGTGGGCACCAGACATGCCCGGTAATTACAGCAGTTCTGCATTATAATGTGTTAAAGCAGGTTAAAGTAGGTAATCGGCGGAGGTGTTGGAAGCGTCGCCGATCGGCGGGTGATATTGACCGGAGATCGCCTGAGGAGGGTGTGGAGGGGCTGCGGGGGGGTGACGTCATTGGTTTTCGCGGCGCGAGAGAGCAACTACCTTTTTTCACAGACTGTTATGACGCGTTTTAACCAATGATTTTAACCGGTTTTAACGATCATCAGCACCGTAAATCCTGCAACGTTTTTATATAATATTTTTTTGTTTTAAATGTATGCACATTCATAACAATATACCTTATTATATTGCCTTTGCATCAAATTGCAAAACAACAACAACAAAAAAACTGCCGTTATCAATCTCTATATTTTTTTCTTCTTTTGAAAGGTGTGAAAACACTATTTTGGAGTGTTTCTTTTGCTATTTGAGCAGATGGAAACACAAAAAAAATATTTGTAATGTAGTCTCTCATCCCCTGCTATAGAAGTTTACCCAACTATGCTTCTGAGAAACCCGGAAATTTGAAAAGGTGCAATTCAGAAGGGTATCAAATTCATTCACCTTTTTTTTAAATTATTATTATTATTATTTTTTATATTGGTTTATTTTGAGACTGAAAAAAGAAAAAAAAAACTAGCGGAACACAGGATCTACCTCGAGACTTGTATTTACCTTTAAGCATTGAGCGCGAGGAAATGCATTATGATGAAAACCTTAGAACAGAACTCTTAGTTCTTCTCTAGAGTCTTTTATTACGGCTGCTATGACTTTCTATGCTACTGCACTTGTTGAGCTCAAATCCATTCTTTTAAACAGTTGACGGACAATGATAAACTACTGGTGCTTCTGGTGGTCTCAAATCCATGCCAACACAGTGTCCGTCCACTTTTTCAGCAGCCTTGGTTCCAGAAGTATTTTCAACTTTTTTAGTTTAAGAGTTATAAGTCATGAACCAAGCCTGATGTTATCAACAAAAGTACCATCGATTAACAACCTCATAGCTCACAGTGGGTCTGACTTTAATGGTTTATATGTTATTAATTAAAAAAACTATTCCCCTTGGAGAAAATAAGTGGCATTTTTTTACTTCTGGAACCCGACTATTGGGTAGCTGAGGAGAAAATATCGTCTTATAGTTATAGTCTTAGTCTATAGTCTTATAGCCCACAACATATTAAGCTTTTTTTTTGCCCACAATTAGTTGATGAACGCTCCATTTTACCAGGCATTTTTACTTTTACAATCTAGATAAAAGTAATCCATCATATGTAAACAAACATGCTTTAAGTGGGCTTTAAAATACATTATTTGCACCACTTTAGGTCTCAGTTGACTTTCCATTCATGTTTTTGTTGTTTTGAAGCCAGTTTTTTCTGAGCCCTTAAGTTTGCAACTAACAAGTGAACCTGCATTATTTGCATTCACACTTTAAGCGAACCACAGTGTAGATTTGAAGCAATCTTTAGTCCAGTTAATATCGAGCGTTCACAGTCAAGGTTTACGGAAACCGTGCTGAGGCTGGTGAACATCCGAACACACAGCAGAATCAGACATCAGGAACTTGAACAGCTTTTGCATTGCTCGTTCATCAAGATAGCCTATGTGTTTCTTCAAGTGTGTCTAAGCAATCACTTTTCTTGTCACATGTCAAACTGAGATGTCTTATTAGTCTAGACTGGCTGATGTGCAAATTCACACACTTTACTGTGCAAAAAAATACACATATTTTACAGGGGGTTGGGTGTTAATTTCAAACCCACATTGCCCATTCAAAATGAGTCAACACACTTTTAGTATAATGCGTGGATTGGTTGAGTTGTTGTGGCCACTTCAAACGGATGCTTCATGTGGATCAGGTCAGTGGTGTCATATCCTTTCTGGCTTTGTGTGCCAGAGATGGAGTTTAATTTAGATCTGGGAATTGAGCTAATGGACACGCATCCGCCCCTGAGAGCTCCTGCATTTATGCGTGTGTTTTAAAGGATCATGTTGGACTCCTGGGTTCAGCACTGAATCAGTGTTTTGTGCTGTAGACGACAAAGACAACTATAGAGAGAGAGGGAGGGAGATGAGGAGGAGGGAACGGGAGAAAACGAGTAGAGAGGAATGTGTGAAGCAATTTGACACAGGAAGTTTCTGCTGCTGGCTTTCTCACTCAGCTGTATGAAGGTCTCACTTTACAGACTTACAAAAGCTTGAAAGTTTAAGGTTTTGATAACGCCACGCTCAAAGTCTGTGTTGCCTGTGAGGAGGATTAGCATTGCTTGGGAAAAAATGTTTTGTTCAGCCATAAATGAAAATTGTGTCATCATTTACTCAGACTTGTTTCATTCCAAACCTGTAGGACCTTCTGATGCGGTGGTATAAAAAGGAAGACATTTTAAAGAATGTTTTTGTCCATACATTGAAAGTCAATGGTGTCCAAAACAACATTGGACCCCATTGACTTTAAGTGCATGGACAAAAATTGCGGAGACTTTTTTTTAACCAAAATATATTTGTGATCCACGGAAAAAAGACATGCGTGTTTGGAACAACATGAGAGTGAGCAAAATGAACTGACCCACAACATTGTCTCAGATGTTTCTCCTAAAAGTGTTCAAATTAGCCACAATCGCTGGCATTTTAGTTGGTTTCAGTTCCTGAGGAATCAGTGTGTGGATGTGTCTCTCGGCAGGTGTGTGTTAACAGCCGTGGTGACCCAGATCCCTGCAGAGATAATGACCCTACAGTCTGAAAATCAACTTCCGTCCCGTTTGAAATGATCAGAGGTGGTCTTTGACCTTCAACATATTTGGGGGGAAATTTCAGCAAAAACAGTCGGTAGTTTTGACACACCCCAGCAAAATCCAGTTGCACAACACTGATCGCTTGGGTTTTGGAAGAATCTGATGAGCAATATTTGACTTGCTTCATATTGACTTATTTGATCACAGACTTTGGTATCTTGGCAATCTGAGCACAGACATGTTTTTTAGGAACTGTAAAATGAGATTTTTCTCAGGAGACAAATGTGTGAGAGAAAAGACTGTCAATTTAATCTCAGTAATAGGCTATATGTTTACACTTCATTAACATTACATTTCAGTCAAACTAAAGCAATCATTTGTCTTTCTAAAATGTCACTTACGGGTAATCGCTTTTAGTCTGAGGGAAATTGCTTCAGTGTGGGTTTCTAGGTTTGTTAGTCCATGGGATTGCAGCTCTGTTTCATTCAGCAGCATGTAAACGTTAATCAGACAACAGTTGGCTTCGGCGTTGAGAAAAGACAAAAAACGTTGTAATAATTCTGTATGTAAATGCATGTACTTTGTGTCTTGGAGCAACAATTGAGATATTAAAAAGGAGCTGTTCTCAAAACCCGTTTTTTCATTCTGCTGCGCTACAATAGTTTTACTGTATATAAATAGGGATGTAACGATACCCTCATGTCATGATTCGATACGTATCACGATACTGAACTCATGATACGATATTATTGCGATACACCAAGACAAATGGTAAAAGGTTAACAAAAAATACTACATTTGGTTTTACATTGGTTGTGTAAATGAATAGGCTTTGACTTGGTGCTGATAACACAAAGCACAGGACAATAATGACACAAGAATAAAAATATTCTGAAGCTGAAAATACAGGATTATTTTAGACGAATATGCTTGCACTCTGTCACTGACTAGATATATTTAAAATAATGTAAGCCACATTTTACTGGTTGCATAAGACATTTGGCATTATCAGGACCCAAAAATATTCCCCATTGCATTATTATATTATATTCAACATTATATATATATAGTAGTGTAATATAGTACTGACACTAAAACTCTGAAAATTCTTTTCTCATACAATCATTTTTATTTTGGGTGAACTATTCACAATACAGTTTTGTCACTATCCACGATACATATTGTTGCATTTTTATATTGCGATACGATATATTGTTACACCCATAAATATAAACATACGCAGAGCTTCTCATGCATAACATGGCGTTCTAAAAACGTGTCTAGACCTTTCGTCTCACGGTGGTTTTGAATGCAAAAACACGCTCTGTTAACAGCCCCATATGTGACTTTTTTTCCCTACACTAAGAGCTTCTGATAAAGCTTGTCAGTTCTGTAAAACAAGTTCTGCATATTCATTTGAATGTTGTGAATTTGATCCTATTTTGACAGCGTATGTTCATTCTCAGACAGTTTAACTGCTTGTGGTAACACCTGACTGCTCTAAATTTCTCAAAGCAAATCTCAGTCTTAGCCACAGTCTTGCACCGAACACTGTGGTAATTCCATGTTGACATAATAAGCGCATTTCCCAAGGCTTCCATCTGAAGCGTAGTGTCGCGAAAGGAAAAAACATTATCAGGTCCACCAAATGGCACTGCGTTCTGGTGTGAAAGCGTTTCATTTCGAGGTGTCAGCCGAGGAGGTTCACCTTATCAGCTTCACATAAATTAAATAAGCCACATCACACTGACCTGGCTCTGACCTCCTCACATCCGTCAGACGCCTCCTGCCCGATAACCTGAACATGATGGATGCAGGTAGGGGAAATCTGGGGCAAATCAGTGTCGTGTGTGTGTGTCGTTCATTCATCCAGTTTGGAAGAATCCTCAAGCTTTCAATTGAAGGAATATATAATGTTGATTAGCACAAAAAATTATTTTAACGCGTCCCTTAAAGGATTAGTTCACTTTTGCTGATAATTTACTCAACCCCCATGTCATCCAAGATGTCCATGTCTTTCTTTCTTTAGTTGAAAATAAATTAAGGTTTTTGATGAAAACATTACAGGATTTTTCTCCATATAATGGACTACGATGGACCCCAAACGGTTCAAGGCCCAAATGACAGTTTCAGTGCAGCTTCAAAGGGCTTTAAACGACACCAGACGATGAATAAGGGTCTTATCTAGACAAACCATCGGCATTTCAAACATAAATAAAACAGTTTCAGTTTTATAAGCACAAATGCTCGACTTGCTCTGTTCTGTGATGCGCGTTCGCGATGTCACGTAATACTCCGTTACGTTAAAAAGGTCAGGCTCCTGACGAAAATTTTCTTTTAGTTTTTTTAATATTAAAACACCCAGGATACGCACACGAAATGGGCATTTTAAACGATAAACTGACACACATTTGAATATGTGTATATGGTCCTTCTTCCTCACATTTGTAAACACTTACTCGGTACTTCCGCGTACGCGTGACCTTTTCAACGTAATTGCGTATTATGCGACGTCACGAACGTGCATCACAGAACAGAGCAAGGTGAGCATTTGTGCTTATAAAACTGAAACTGTTTTATTTATTTGTGAAATGCCGATGGTTTGTCTAGATAAGACCCTTATTCATCGTCTGGTGTCGTTTAAAGCCCTTTGAAGCTGCACTGAAACTGTCATTTGGACCTTGAACCGTTTGGGTCCTGTTGAAGTCCATTATATGGAGAAAAATCCTGGAATGTTTTCATCAAAAACCTTCATTTATTTTCGACTGAAGAAAGAAAAACATGGACATCTTGGATGACATGGGGGTGAGGAAATTATCAGCAAAAGTTTTTTTTTAAAGTGAACTAATCCTTTCAGCAAAATGCGTTACAGTGAGGAACAATGTAAGTGAATGGAGCCGATCCATAAACGTTAAAATATCACTGTTTCAATAGTATAGCCACGAGATGAGTCGCAAACAATGAGTTGCAGTCTGAACACGTTTTTCACATTGACAGGATATAATCGGCTGTTTTTAAACGATCCAATGGCTGATAGTGAAAATAATTGCTTTTATCGGCAGACATTGGCCTGATACGGATAAATAAAATAAATAAATAAAAATAAAAAAATATATATATATATATATATATATTATATAGCAAAAGAGGGTTGAGTTAAAATAATTTTTGTGGTAATTAACATTATGCCACAAATGCTCTCCTCTCGTTCTGTCATTCACCCTTTATTGCACCTGGAATATTCCTTCCAATCCTTAATCTGTGAGGTAATTGGACGAACAAGCTGTGATTTACTATTACAAGCTCTAACATTGTACCGTAGAAACCCATTTTAGGATCAGAGCTCGTACAGCCACGAAAAGAGAGCAGAGCGAGGGATGAATTGCTGAGAGAGGTGGAAACAGAAAGGTGGAGACTATTGGGGCTCGCTGCTCTTTCCCAGGAGACCGTGTTCCTCTACCTGTTCTCCACAGTGTCACCATGACAACGGCACATCTCCGTCACAGCCGTATCTCTGGTCTCTCCCTTTTCTTTGCCCCTCTCGTTCTGTCATTCACCCTTTTCTCTTTCCCTGCTTGCTCTTTTTCGTTCTGTCTCTCTCTGGCTAATTAAGATGCGGCTCCAGCAGTCTGACGGGGGAGGGGAAATCACTCCATACCTGAGAGACACAGGAAGAGAGAGAGACACGTAAACTATATATTTTACAGCTGGATATGAGGACATTTATGGCTTTATAACAGGCTGTAGTGTAATATTGTTTTATGGGTTTGGTTTTATTTGTGCAAATGGCAGTTTGCAATCGGGTTCCTCAAAAAAAACCACAGCTTGATTGAATGTTTTTTTTCCCCCTCAGCTCTTCTGTCCCAAATATATGTGTGCTTGCGTGTGTGTGCCATGCTATAATAAGACCCTAAATTAGAGAGCATTGGTAGGAGGCGTTCCAAAGCCACAATGAATTTTAAGATGGCTCACCAATCCGCTCTATAAATATGAATACGGCTATTGTAGCCAAAACAGGACAGCCCTTGCCCGGAGAAAACGTGTTTATGCGCATGTGTCCTTCCTTTTCCTCCTCCTTCCCTGTGTGTTTGTTTGTTCTGCAGATGTTCTCATGGCCTCTTGCTTGGGGAAAGGGTTGGGATAGTGACGTGTTTCCGTGGAGATATCGGAACCAGGAGAGTAATTAGGTTAACGAGTGAATGTGGGCGTGGCCTCGTGCTCAGGGGGATTCTGGAATGTCGTTAAGTTTCCAGTGGCAGTGTCTGTACAATGATAAAAGCAGCCTGGAGTTAATTAGGAACGAGGAATATTTAGATAACCCTTGTCAGAGGCGATGTGCAGGCCATTAATCAACAAGATTTGCGTTTATTATAAAGACAAATGATGAACTGCATATAAGTGCGGGCTTTCATTCAATTGAGAGCACATGTTCATGTGTTTAATGAGATGGCTTTGTGAATATATGGCATTATGTGTTTACATTTAGGCATTTAGCAGATGCTTTTAATCCAAAGCGGCTTTCAAACTACAACAGTCAGGTTCCAGAAATAAAAACTCTCCATAGGGAAATTGATTTTTAACGATAGCTTATAAACCTTTAAAGACAGCCCTGCTGTGAGGTACGAGCTTTGTGATCGATGGTATTTGTGTCAGCCCTCATTATTTCTTAAAATAATCACGTTTAACAGGAGAATTCGTAGTGAAAACTACATTTCCCATGATGCTGTACTGAAAATTCCACCAATCAGAGAGTCGCCACAATCAAAACGTGCCAAAATAGTTTTTTAGCTCTGCCCACTCCCATAAAGCACTGCGAATGACGTAATTAAGATGATCTCCCTATGCTTTAATAATTCTTAAATATTTGTATATGTGGATATTTTGCATATATGTGCATATTTTGCACATATACCCGACTGTTGTATGTGTGTGTGTATATATACATTTTTAAATGAGTAGTGTTATATTTCTCCATTGTTTTTAATTCGATTATGCTGTTCGTAAGGCTTCATGGGATACAATTACAGTAGTACACAGTCTTGTACCTCTTGTATATGATTTTCAAATACTTCTTTGCTTCAAATCAAACATGATGATTAATGATTCACCTTGTTGCTGATTATCTTGGTTTATGGCCTATAAAGCTTTAACAAAGACTTAAAAAAAAAATCCCTATGGTATATGGGAACAAAATACTTCCGGAAGCAGCGGCGCTGAAGAATTTTTGCAGGTCTTAGCAAGATTGATGTGCATTCAGTGCGATGAATGTGAGTGTGTATGTGTTGTGTACGTGTATGACTACGTTCACACAGTCGACACCTTCCACAACTCCAGAAAATGTCATCACTATTAAAATGGCATAATATAATAAATGAAGCCAATGAAGGCACGACCTCATGTCAAACGTTAATTAACCGACACAAGCTTAAATTGCTTAAAAAAAAAAAAAAACAGTGTAGAATGGATCGCAAAAACAGTTTGAGAGCAAAACTGATGAGAGCGGAAAAAAAAGTTGGAAAGACAGCAATTAGATTTCAAACTTCCCGTTGCTCGTGTTTTTATGTTTATGTCTCTGTGAGTTACAGAAACCTCATGTGAAAAACCCCAAAACATACACAAGATAAGTAAGTCTTAAACATTTCAGAGTCAGTTCAGTCCAGAATGCTGTTTGTCTCTCTCATTTAAACCTCAAACTACACACCGTTGGGATAAAATCATACCGCTTATTAAAACAAAATGACATTTTTATTTAGCAAGTATGTATTAAATTGATTAAAAGTGACAGTATAGATTGTTACAAAACATTTCTATTTCAAATAAATGGTGTTCTTTTGAACGTTCAATTAAAAAAAAAAAAAGGTTTCACAAAAATATGAAGCAAAAATATTTCAACATTGATTATAAGAAATGTTTTTGAGCAGCAAATCAGCATATTATAATGATTTCTAAAGGATCATGTGACCCTGAAGACTGGAGTAATGATGCTGATCTAATAGTTCTGAGGGGATTTCCTGGCGAGAAGGACTTTACATTATTTAGAAAGTCAGTTCCCTTGGTGGATGAGTGTGTACCGCAGAGTATATACAAACTGTATCCGTGACTGTTGCACTTTATTTAAATAGTTAAAAAATTTTGCTTGTCCATATGATCAAACTTATAACATCTGAATGTATGATTCTCTAGAGGTTTTAGTTCCAGTGGATTTATGGATTTATGTTAAATAATCTGACTAATAGCCTATGCATAGATGGTCTGACACCAAACAGTGAGTTAATAATTGTAAAATATTTATTATTCACACACATTTTTATTTAAGGGATTTATTTATGCCAAGTGAAAACCCCCAGATAAGAGCCAGAGAAAAAGCACACGAATAAAGTAAACTGTCTGAGAGGATTTCATTCACATCGTGCGTTGTTTAATCCATTTGCATTTTCTTTGTTTCTCAGCCTGTATGCGCAAACACGTGCACAAAAGGTCACGCTCACCTTCAGTATAACCTCGACTGAAGCTTAAACACTCAACAGTTCCCCGTTTTTGAAGCTCAAAGAGTCGTTTGAGAGCTTAGTGCACATTGATGTGCAAATGAACACAGCGTTTTTGCAACTCAATAACCAGAACATCTTCCTACATTAGGTGCCGTTAAGAGGCTCGTCGAGTCGAAATTCAGGCTTGTTGTTGCTCTGATAAAGTCTTTACGAAAAGATGTCTTCCAGCTTGATAAAGATGTGAACTGAGAATGGCAGAAGTGTTTCATCTTGATTGACAGACTGACCAATTATCTAGACTATTGTAGTCCAGCCCATTCAGTCATTATTGTCCATTTAGTATCTCATTTGTAATGGTAAAATCACCAAATACTTTTATACAGGACTCTTCGTTTGCATGAAATGAAATTGCACATTTCTTTTTTTAAACAATATCCCTTCGTTTCCGTCCGCTGTGACCTTGGCTTGCGTACAGAGAATATTAATTTTAGCGTCTTCAGTCACATCCTTTTCATTGACTTCTCAATGCAAGATGATGTAATGCAGAGTATTATTGTTCATTATATTGAATAACCAGAGTAGGTTGTTATTGTGACTGGAGAGAGAATGCTTTACTTTGTATTCATCCATGCATTCTTGACAAAAACAAGCATAATAGTCTGTACCAGGGACATGATTGTGAAGTTGTTTTAGAAAATGTGATGAAATGTCAGAATGTTGGCTGAAGAGATTGTGTGTTGCTCAGCCAGACTCTGGGTGTTTGATAAGAGGGAGCTGGCACACACACACACACACACACACACACACACACGGCTGATGAAATGCAGACTTCTGTCAAGTGTGGAGAATGACTAAGAGACAGACCCTGTAAATAACACAGATCTTTCAGTTCTGCACAAGAGCTGTGATATTACACAGATGAATGGTGAGGATATAAAAATAAACTCTTGAAGTGGTTTTGTCCTGTTTCAATTAAATTAATATTGTACACACATGTGTAATGGAAGATTGACATAATTAATATAAGATTGATGGATAGTTCACCCTGTCATTTACTCGCCCCTTGTGTCGTTCCAAACCTGAATGCTGTCTTTTCTCCATAAACACAAAAGAGATCATTTTCATGATCATTAATTAAAATTATATTACTTTTTAATAATCACTGAATTTAAATGAAATGAAAAATCAACCTGTTTATTTTCTAAATATGTTATTGATCTTATTGTGAACAATTCATCCATGCATGTTTACATTTTTAAACTTTGTTTTGACATTGTAATTTTAAATCAAAATGTCATAACTGCATTTGTTGGTGAAATGAAAGGCTTCTCTCTGGTGATGTATGCCGGACTTCTCCAATCATTTAGTCCCCTTAAACCCGCCCCTTTTTTTTACAGTTGACCAAACTCTCATTCGGATGTTTCCATCCAATCAACAATGGATGGATACAACCAAGTCCCCACCTAAATTTTTTTTCTATTTCATCCATTTCACTCAAATTTCACTCACTTTTTGACACATAAAACCACCATATGACTTGTGCTATGCTTTTTTTGTCCTTTTTGTAGCTTTACAGCTTGGCTCTGGTCAATATGAACTGTTTTTGAATAACAACACATTTAGCTGTTAGTGAACATACGACGCCGTCCATGCTTCCCTTTCAATAACCAAACCAACACACAACAAATATAAGAGCGATCAGAAAAACGGAGGTTAAGAAAGCATCTGATCACAGTGGTGTGATGTTTGAACGAGCTCTGAAATTCGACACTCCAGTAAAGTCATGTCACGTTTATTTATACAGCACTTTATACAATATATTGTTTAAACGCAAGCAGCTTTACAGTATTACACATGAAAAACAGTGCCAGTGTCTCTTTCAGATTGAATTACAATTTAATTTTCTACTATAAAGCAGCTCTTCGTGTTTTTACTCACGTCTGACCTCGACGGAATGGACAGAAGAAACGAACTGAAGATTTCCACGTAAAAGAAGGCGGAGCCTCAGAGCCATCATTACATCATTTCCTGGAAAGTTTTCCCAAAACGAATCCAAACGAACTTCGTTTAGGGCAGTTTTTTTTTTTCTCAAAATAACGTCACGTTGATTTTGCTGGAAGTATGTAAATAGGGATCCTTCAGTTAAGGCACTTCAGATGTGCACTGTTCACCATGATGGTTTTGAATTGCCAGTTAAGTGCAAAATGTGCAGCGCACGTCTGTTATATCGCCTACATCAAATTATAAAGAGAACGTTATAATTGTGTGCTTGTGACATGGCTTTTAATGGTGAGAGAAATTTTTATTTAGATTTATGAGCCAATACATCTGTTATCAGCTTTCAAATGTAAATAATTATCGGTTATCCGTATCTGGCAAAAAAAATTATATCGGTGCATCCCTAAAATTGAATGGGGCGCATCAACTATTTGGTTACCGACATTCTTCAAAATATCATCTTTTGTGTTCAGCATAAGAATGAAACTCATACAGGTTTGGAACAACTTAAGGGTGAGAGAATGATTTTTTGGGGTGAACTATCCCTTAAATGGCATATTCTCATCGTCTGACCCGGTGGAAGGCCACGGCCTGCATCATCTACAATCTGTTGGCTGTCAGGTTCATGCAGATATCATGGAGTTGAAGGTTTCTGACTCGACCGTGATGTCAAGGCTCAGGCTCACACCTCCCCCATCCTCTGCAAGTCAAGGGCTTAGGCCAAGACCAGCTCCACACTGTCATTTACACAAACCCTGAATGATACTATCGCTGTGACTGAAGCAAAACCAAGATTCGACTCCAGCTATCACCGCTTTACCGTCAGAGGAATAAACGAGTTCATTATAGAGAGCAGATAAATCAAGAAACGCTGACCAGCATAATTACATTAAAATAAACTCCTATAGCACAGCAAAATAAAAGAGGGAAGCTTGTAATTAAAGGGAACTGTACGGTTTGTTTTAAAGTGATCCAGTCAGAAATAGAGATTTACATTTTTTTAATTTTTTTGGTCAGTATTTATATTAACGACATATAGACAGCTGCAAGTGTAGACATTATATTCAACCTTATGCCGAGATCTGATATCTGACACAAATACAGTTGTTTGTTGGTAATAACTTTGTCTATTAACCCTTTTATTAGTCTAAGTGGTTATGGTTATTGGTAGATAACCATATCTCCTATGCTCACCAAGGCTGAATTTATTTGATCTGAATATTGTGAACATCTTTTATACTTCTCTAAATGTAATTTATTCCTGTGATCAAAGCTGAATTTTCAGCATCATTTTACTCCAGTCTTCAGTGTCACATGATCCGTCAGAAATCATTTTATTTATACTGATTTGCTGATCAAGAAACATTTCTGATTATTATCAATGTTGAAAAGTTGTTTTGCTTAATGTTTAAGGGAAACCGTGATATGCATCAGGATTTTTTTGATGAATAGAAAGGAAACTTTCTATTTCATGCGTCTTTTCTAAATAAGTATCTGAAGTATTTATTTCTTTTGGGGGAAAAAATGTAGTATAAATGGTATCAAAAAAGCCACATATTGTACAACTTGTCTGTAGTCTATACAGCATAATATGCTCACACAGTCTGGATCTAATGTACGTAAGGAAAAGGATCTCAGTGTCTTTAAGAATATTATTACTATTTTTATCTAATTGTTGTTATGATTATATTTTGACATGTCAGGTAATAAGAGCAGCTGTGTTTGGAGGAATGCGACCGTCACGCTGTGCACAGTGTTTCTCACGCACTGATTTTCAGGATAACCCCAGATAAACTTTCGAGCGGGAACAAATGGATGCGTGCTAAATTGTCAATGAAGACACGCTGCAAATGTGTTAAATAGCTGAGAGAGAGAGAGAGAGAGAGATTGAGAGAGAGAGAGAGAGAGAGAGAGAGAGAGAGAGAGAGAGAGAGAGATCAGCTGCCTCAGTCAATCCGTTTTCCTCTCTCGTTCCTTCCTGCTGATCTCCTCACTTATCATGTTGTGCATGGAAAGTGATATTGATCTATATGAGTTGAGAAGATGTGTGTCCGCTCAGGCAGATGTGCTGGAGAGCAGATTACTCTTCTGCTAATCCACAAGTGTAGGGATGAAAGATTACAGCAGAATCACCTGCTGGAGGTAGAGCTAACTGACACACACACAGAGAGTTAAACACAGTTACTAAAGAGCTTTGTGTGATGGTACACAGAGCAGGACACTCGACACAACCTAGAAAACAGATTAGAGAGAGAGAGAGAGAGAGCGAGAGAGAGAGAGAGAGAGAGAGAGAGCGCGAGCGCGAGTGAGAAGACATTATTTTGGGTGATTCGGGTTCCTCTGGTGAGAAGTGTCCAAATCATGACGAGTGAAATCATCTCTTTTTTTTTTTGTGTGTAATTTTTCATTTTCTGTTTCGAGGAAAAATACAGAAAGCAAAAGAGTAAATCTCTTCGTAAATCAAAGAGACTTGACGTAATACGCAATGACATATACCAAAACAGTATTAATAATAATCATAGAAAAGTCAATACAGAGTGTATATTCTCTCAGTGTGTATATATATATATATATACACTCACCGGCCACTTTATTAGGTACCCCATGCTAGTAACGGGTTGGACCCCCTTTTGCCTTCAGAACTGCCTCAATTCTTCGTGGCATAGATTCAACAAGGTGCTGGAAGCATTCCTCAGGGAGTTTGGTCCATATTGACATGATGGCATCACACAGTTGCCGCAGATTTGTCGGCTGCACATCCATGATGCGAATCTCCCGTTCCACCACATCCCAAAGATGCTCTATTGGATTGAGATCTGGTGACTGTGGAGGCCATTTGAGTACAGCGAACTCATTGTCATGTTCAAGAAACCAGTCTGAGATGATTCCAGCTTTATGACATGGCGCATTATCCTGCTGAAAGTAGCCATCAGAAGTTGGGTACATTGTGGTCATAAAGGGATGGACATGGTCAGCAATAGAGTGCGGATCGGGCCGAATTTTTCTGTCCGAGCCCGGCCCGCGTCCGACAGAGCAGTAACCGAGCCCGACCCGAGCCCGACAGGCATAAAGATATTTATGTCCCAGCCCGACCCGAGACCGACAGTTAAAATCCCATTTTTTTCTCATACTAATGACACATGTACGTTTGTTTGTGTGGAAAGCCCGCTTTTTATTAAGCAAATGTAGGAAGGCATTCGGAAATGTCAACAGGACGAGCACATCAGCGCGTACGCAGAAACAAGCGCACTTAACACAGGCGCGCATGCACGTGTTTCGTTGTCACGGCTACATAAACAAATTTCCGCACACAGGAAGACAGATGTTATGGTAATATTTTACAGGTATTTTAATCACAAAAACGAACGTTTGCATCAAGTGAAAGCATCAGGCACATTTGCTACCTACATAAGCTGTTTTAAATAAAAAATGTTCAATGCCTTATCGCGCTGATGTGACCGAGCCCGACCCGAACCCGAACATAATTTGTAAATATCTGTCCGAACCCGGCCCGGCCCGTCGGGTACCGGCGGGTCCCGTCGGGCTCGGGTCGGGTATCCATCCTCTAGTCAGCAACAATACTCAGGTAGGCTGTGGCGTTGCAACGATGCTCAATTGGTACCAAGGGGCCCAAAGAGTGCCAAGAAAATATTCCCCACACCATGACACCACCACCACCAGCCTGAACCGTTGATACAAGGCAGGATGGATCCATGCTTTCATGTTGTAGACGCCAAATTCTGACCCTACCATCCGAATGTCGCAGCAGAAATCGAGACTCATCAGACCAGGCAACGTTTTTCCAATCTTCTATTGTCCAATTTCGATGAGCTTGTGCAAATTGTAGCCTCAGTTTCCTGTTCTTAGCTGAAAGGAGTGGCACCCGGTGTGGTCTTCTGCTGCTGTAGCCCATCTGCCTCAAAGTTCGACGTACTGTGCGTTCAGAGATGCTCTTCTGCCCACCTTGGTTGTAACGGGTGGTTATTTGAGTCACTGTTGCCCTTCTATCAGCTCGAACCAGTCTGGCCATTCTCCTCTGACCTCTGGCATCAACAAGGCATTTCCGCCCACAGAACTGCCGCTCACTGGATGTTTTTTCTTTTTCGGACCATTCTCTGTAAACCCTAGAGATGGTTGTGCGTGAAAATCCCAGTAGATTAGCAGTTTCTGAAATACTCAGACCAGCCCTTCTGGCACCAACAATCATGCCACGTTCAAAGTCACTCAAATCACCTTTCTTCCCCATACTGATGCTCGGTTTGAACTGCAGGAGATTGTCTTGACCATGTCTACATGCCTAAATGCACTTAGTTGCCGCCATGTGATTGGCTGCTTAGAAATTAAGTGTTAACGAGCAGTTGGACAGGTGTACCTAATAAAGTGGCCGGTGAGTGTATATATATATATATATATACTTCCCTTAGTGCTCTTAAGGAGAAAGATAATTTTTCCATCACATATATAATTGATTCGTAAGAGCAGGATCTTTTTAAAGAGGACCGATTATGCTTTTCATAAGCTCAACTTTCTTTAGTGTGTAATGTTGCTGTTACTTGGTAAAAGCAAACTCTGTTTTCTTGTTCTTTAATCACGAGTTTATACATTTAGATATCTGTCTAGTTTCATTTCTAGACATGATTCACTAACACACACTCAGTCTTGAGTTTATACCAAAAGGTTTGGAAACATTTAGGATTCAAAAGCATATGAATGTTATTCCTGCAAGAAAAATAAATGTTAGTTATGAATATGATTAATTAAAAAAATACATCACAGCCTCCATTTGTAATCTTGAGTTTTCTTCCGGGAACAAACACGTCACAATATTCCTCATTTAAATAATTAATACGCAGAATAAAGGGGTGGGGCCTGGTTGAGTTAGTTAGTAGTGTCAAAGCCCGTCTACGGAAAACATGGCCACTCCCTATTAAGTCCTATTGTACCGAATTTTGGTTTAGTTCCACCAGAGCTCCACTGGGGGCGATCGTCCGAGTGCAGAATGAATGGGAGTCTATGGAGCTAGACGGATAAATGTGTCTCTTTTACCCGATTGCCGTTGAGAAATCTCAGATTTGAATGTAGGTTTTGCAAGTTCAACACTGGTTATAGGTCGAAAGTTGAATGAACGAGTACTTATGTCCTTTCGATTTCTTACAGGATGAGTTGTTGTTGCCCATAACACGCTAGCATTCTGCTAATGGACGCTGATTGTATGACGTCATTGACATTTTAAAAGACTTTTTAAAGCAAATGAAAAATCGAACACCCAGCCATCTGTAATTTCTTTGCATATCCTTTCGAAAACAACATTCAAATTACTAGACAAAAAATGATATCCTGAGAAAAGTGGATTTTGAGCTCCATAGAGCTCCATTCATTCTGCACTCGTCCTGTGAGCGCCCTCATATGGAATCAGAGTGGAACTGCAACCAGTTCAGAACCCGGAAGTTTACTGAGAGTGGGAGTTCTCGCCATATTAGACATTCTCGGGTAGTGTGTTGAAACTGCTGGTTATGGTAAGGGGCGGAACATTTCCCAAACACGCTCAAAGCGCTTGACCAATCACGACACACTGATCCAGCCGACCAATCAGAGCACAGTGTGCTTTTCAGAAGGAGGGGCTTCATAGAGACAGGAACTAAACAGAGCGTTACTGACAGACTGGGAAGAGAGGAGCTGCAACAATGGAGAATATGGGAAAAATATTTTTTTTTTTTTTTTTACTTTCAAGCAAGAAAACATATTCTAGAGGAGCCCAAATACAAAATATCTTTGCTAATTACAGATTTTAAGTAAATAGATTTGAATGTTTTGTTTCAGGGGCCATTTTGTCTGGAGACCTGTATTTGGAGAGCGAGATAAGGTTGAGAAAGAACAGTCCACTGCTTTCAAGATCGCATTCGCTGCATGTTTGCACTCCTTTAAATAAACACATTCCGCACACTCCGTTTTTATCATACGCTGTGGAAAAGGAAGGAGTGTTTGTCCGGCATTACATTCCTGCTTTAACCTGATGTTTTTTTTAATGGGCGTGATGATGACCCTGATCTGAATTCTGGTCAGATGAGTCTTATTCTGAAGCAAATGTGACTTTCATTTAAAATGCACATGCACAGACGTGCTCGTCACATGATGGTTGACTGGAGGTTAATGGTGTGGGCTGGAAACCCAGAGCTCACGGATTCTGAAATGAAGCGTTACACAGATGCCCTGTCATTACCGAGACCTTAAGCAAGACTTGTAACCCCAAGTTACTCCAGCAGGATAGTCCCTGCAATTACTGAACTAGATGTCACTAAATGACATGGAACATAATCTGTGGTGGCGAAACAACTGGATTTGAATGTCATCCACTTTTCTTTCCTCTTTCCACACTGTAAAATCATTGTCTTGATCAGCATTTTTATCTTGCTTTACAAGCCACCGCCAGCATTTTTGATCATTTTCACAAAAGTTTCATGACCCTCATTTCATGACCCCATATAACATTCAATTTTGTGATATGAATATCTAACTATTCAGGATATCAAAAGAAAGAACAGAGCTTCTGCTTAAAAAACTAAAACATTTTCTAGCTTCATGCATTCTTCAACATGCAATGCTTTTATTGCTTGTTTCTGCTCTTACTTTTTGCCTATAATAGCGTACTACATCCGTTATGTTGTCACTGTCATGTGACCTACGGAGTCAGTTGTGTCGCTTCACTGTCATTCACAAATCCTCTCCCGAGGCCTCATGGGATAGTAAAGTGTCCATTATATGCACGCTTCAGAATCTCGGCAGAGATATAGTAGTTCATCCGGAGAGTACTGTGAATTTGAACACACTACTTTTGTCACATACACTTTACAAATATGAAGTATGTGATTTCAGTTGCAGCTCTAGTCTCATAAATGATGGAAAATTACGTCATTGGTGTGAAAAGAGTTAATATTGTTGTGAAACCGTGATACATATTTTTTCAGGATTCTTTGAATAAAACGTTTTCAAAAAAAGCAATTCTTTGAAATAGAACAATGTTTACGATTATAAATGCAATTTGACTTGTCACATTTGATCTCTTTAGTGCGTCCTTGCTGAATAAAAGGATTCCTTTGAACCGTATATCCCTCTACTTCACGTTGCCTGAAAATTCATAGATAAAGGACGAGGAAATGCATGTACACACCTGTACATATTACACAGGAACTACAATGGGGTGTGTATCAACTGTGTAGGTGTGCATGTGAACGTTTCTATCGCATACTGGTTTGAGTATGTGTCTGAACGTGTCGTTTACCTTAAGCAAAACTCCTCTGTTTACTTTACTCTGTCACCTCTCACCATTTAAAGACATGTTGAGCCATGAACATAATATCATGTTGTGTCATGAACTCACGACAAAATACGCACGCCTTTGTTGGAAAGTATGATTCTGTAGTGCCGTCAGTGGCGGTAGATGCTATTAAATACTTGACACCGGACCAGATTTCCACAGTGTTTCTCATCCACTTCTGTACTCAAGTCAGGTATGCAGTTACCGAGCAACAACTCTCCATAATAGTTCAGAATTGCTCCAATTGCACTTTCAGCTTCTGCTGTTCCAGGAATCCTGCAATTGCCCACGTTCCCTCACTTCTAAGTACCTTATCCTTCGTTTTATTTGTGCAGCAAAATTGTGATTGTCCCCAAAGATATGGGAAATGAGGATCTCCGGGCACATACAGAAGTTCAAACACACACACACACACACACACACACACTGAGTACAGCAGGGGATTCTGGGATAGGGGGAGGATTGTTCATAATCACAAAGACGGGCCACACACACTCGCCCTTACATACACACCCACATACGCACAAAGGCTGGCCATTCCCTAGCCCCTGGCTGCATTTTTTAGTGCCTTTGAAAAGTTTCTTAGAAACACAAGAGAAGTTATGATCTGCAGGAAGCCCCATCTGCCTGCGAGGAGAAAGAGTTCATTCACACACACACACACACACACAATACCATCCTTGAAACTTCACAAACACTGCGCACTTGAACCACTCAATCTGCACTTTTGAGTTTATTACGAGTCCACGTGAAAGCGGTCATGTTACGCACATGCTGCCGCGAGTTTACCGTGTTATCCCAGACAGCCGTGATTCCGGGTGTTTGTAGACTGGCTGTCGTGTGGGAAGAACGGTCATGACTCGGATAATATACCGTGAAAGTGTTTCCATGGCAACTTCTCAGCAGAAAGCTTTCTAGACACTTTGCCAACATCACGCTTGGAGAACCCAACCCAAGCTGCCTTAACTCCTCATCTTTGATTATTGAAACAAATTTAATTTCTCTTGTAACATGGAAGCCAATGTTTTATGGCGAAGTTTACGTAAAAAAAATTACTCTTACAGGGAACATGAGTCAAAATTGTATTCCTTTTTTAATTTGTATGGCATTATCATGAACAAAAAATGTCACATTTAAATTTTTTGGAAATAATATATAGTATATATAATGGCATATCAAATATGTAGATATGTGTATATGTCGTGCGTGTGTGTGTGTGTGTGTGTCAGTGTGTGTGTGTATATGCATGGTTGTGTATATATAATTTTTATTTTATTTATTATTTATTAACTTTTTTTTTTTCAACCCCTCCCCTCCAAACACCTGTCACTTTCCACAATCCAATCAATTCCAGATCTAGCTCCAGCCTAGATTTGTTTCTCATTAATATCCTATTTTACTCTCAAATATGTCAAATTACAGAAGTGGGAAATTTTATATTTAACTTTTTGACAATTTGGTTATGTTCCCTGCTCTGTTGATTAAACCAGGGTCAGATTTTGTCACAGCATCATAAATGCTAAATACTGTGTAACGGAGGAGCTCTTATACTGACACACAGGCGTCTTACCCATATGGGCATCTGACATGGTCCTAATCCCGTGGGATTATGGGATCACTTGCTGGTTGGATTAAGGATTGTCCCTCAGAAACAGCTGTCCACTTCATACATGTATAACACACATTTCAAGAGACAAAGTTTAAACTTGAGGGTCAGATGTTTGATAGGCGGGGGTGCTGTAATGTGTAATTGTGAGTATGTTAGATTCATTCATTCACATGTGTGTCTTTAACACACTCTTATAATGAGGTCATTACCTAGTAACCAACTCACCTCTTAACTTTATTCTTTATTTACACACTGATCTCTTTCTCACACACACACACACACACACACACACACACACACACACACACACACACACTCACTCTCTCGTCGTCCTCACAGCTGTTCCTCTGGAGAGATGCCAGAACAGAACATCAAATTTGGCAGGGAAAGTGAGCACAATAGATATATATTTCCAAAATTGTGTTTATGGCTGCCACAATTCATTTTGAAAAGTGGAATTTACTGACTTCCATTTGGTTCTATTCTTTAATAGTCTCTAGTTACATATTTATATTTAAAACCTTTTTTGTAGTAATTAGATATTGTAACCAGATACAGACATGTTACATTTCTGTTAACTAAAGTACATTTTTTTATTTTAATATAATGTTTCCAATACATAGCTTAAAAACATGATTCACATATGTATGTGTGTGTGTGTGTGTGTGTGTGTGTGTGTGTGTGCATACTTTTTAAAAAAATAATTAAATTATAATTATTAAAAACATTTATTTATAAAAATTATATTTCATAATTTAATTATTTGTTAATGCTGCAAAAGAGGGCTAATGTTCATTTGGACAAATTGGACACCATTTTTTATTTTATTTACAGATGTACCCATTGCCTACCAGTAATAAGCATTATAATGCAAATTCTAATAATCAAAATGAATAACCATGATTACAATATCAAAGGACTCTGATAATTCATAATCATGCAGGCCTACTCTGGTTTCTTTGTCATTCTGTGCTGCCAGACAGATGATGTTATATTTACATTTTGACTCTAAAAAGCTTTTACCCACACCCCCTCTCTATCTCCCCACACACACACACACACACACACACACACACACACACACACACACACACACACACACTGTTTGTCAAAGAACCCTAGCTGTGCAAGCCAGTTCTACCCCTTAATCATATCGTAGGCCGAATTACACCACAAACCAACCCCACCATTACAGGGGAGGATACGCAGACGTCCACAAACACACAATCTTTCCAAATATGCACACTGGCTGAATCTCGCTGCTCCAGAAGCAGATTTTGCAAGGATTTGGGAAGGAGATCCGGTGTGTCTCCAGCATGTATTTCTGAGTGTTGTACAGGTTGGAGAGGAAATCGCATTAGACTTGATTGCATTTGCTGAATGGCCTGTGGTTAAGAGCTGTTCAGCTTGTGGCGCAGTTGGATCTGATTCCCTGGTGTTCACATGCACTTTGTGTTTAAAAAAAGATCAGCATGAATCCATAGCACCATTAGGAACTGTTTTAGTTGATAAAATGGCTAGAATAGTAATTGGAATCACTTCAGTGTGCGGGTGTATAGAGCTGCTGATATAGTCAGGGATTTTGACTATTTTTTTCTGAAAAATCATGTGACACTGAAGACTGGAGTAATGATGCTGAAAATTCAGCTTTGATCACAGGAATAAATTACATTTTACAATATATTAAAATGGAAACCGGTTATTTTAAATTGTAATACTATTTTGTGATATTATTGCTTTTTTTTTACTGTACCAGTATTTTTACATGACTGCAGCCCTTGGTGAGAATAAGACACTTCTAAAAACATTTAGAAATCGTATAATTCCATATTATATAATATATATTATGTATGTATATTTTTTTAATTTGTATCTCAGCTAGTTCTGAGTGCAGACAGAGTGAATGATAGATGCTTACACATATACAGACATTATGTGCCTATGTAATTAAGCCAGATACAGAACTGGGCGCAATCATAACTGTGTGTCTGTTTGTGTGTGATGCACTTAAAGGGATACTTCACCTCTGGAAAGATGAATGTGTGTATTTAAAATGGGTCATTTATGTAAGAAAAGCCAGAAAATTTATTTTTGGCTTATGTGGATGAAAGACAACATCTCCCAGAATGCACTTGCTTCGTTGCCCTAGGAGGCCACGCCTACCAGTAACAGAGCGCAGTAGTTAAACAACAAGTCTAGGCTACTAGTGAGTCTCCGTGATGAGTCTGCCCGGGATTCGGCTTTTGCGTTCTACAGTCGCCATTTATCATGTTTACTGTGGCGAGCAGGATGAGTGAGGGCCGCGGGAGGACGGCTCATGTTTACTGTGGAGAACAGGACGAGTGAGGGCCGCGGGAGAACGGCTCATGTTTACTGTGGTGAGCAGGACGAGTGAGGGCCGCAGGAGAACGGCTCATGTTTACTGTGGAGAGCAGGACGAGTGAGGGCTGCGGGAGAACGGCTCATGTTTACTGTGGCGAGCAGGACGAGTGAGGGCCGCGGGAGAACGGCTCATGTTTACTGTGGCGAGCAGGACGAGTGAGGGCCGCGGGGGAACGGCTCATGTTTACTGTGGTGAGCAGGACGAGTGAGGGCCGCGGAAGAACGGCTCATGTTTACTGTGGAGAACAGGACGAGTGAGGGCCGCGGGAGAACGGCTCATGTTTACTGTGGCGAGCAGGACGAGTGAGGGCTGCGGGGGAACGGCTCATGTTTACTGTGGAGAACAGGACGAGTGAGGGCTGCGGAAGAACGGCTCATGTTTACTGTGGAGAACAGGACGAGTGAGGGCCGCGGAAGAACGGCTCATGTTTACTGTGGAGAACAGGACGAGTGAGGGCCGCGGGAGAACGGCTCATGTTTACTGTGGAGAACAGGACGAGTGAGGGCCGCAGGAGAACGGCTCATGTTTACTGTGGCGAGCAGGACGAGTGAGGGCCGCGGGGGAACGGCTCATGTTTACTGTGGAGAACAGGACGAGTGAGGGCTGCGGAAGAACGGCTCATGTTTACTGTGGTGAGCAGGACGAGTGAGGGCCGCAGGAGAACGGCTCATGTTTACTGTGGAGAACAGGACGAGTGAGGGCCGCGGGAGAACGGCTCATGTTTACTGTGGCGAGCAGGACGAGTGAGGGCCGCAGGAGAACGGCTCATGTTTACTGTGGCGAGCAGGACGAGTGAGGGCCGCGGGAGAACGGCTCATGTTTACTGTGGTGAGCAGGACGAGTGAGGGCCGCAGGAGAACGGCTCATGTTTACTGTGGCGAGCAGGACGAGTGAGGGCCGCGGGGGAACGGCTCATGTTTACTGTGGAGAACAGGACGAGTGAGGGCCGCGGGAGAACGGCTCATGTTTACTGTGGCGAGCAGGACGAGTGAGGGCCGCAGGAGAACGGCTCATGTTTACTGTGGCGAGCAGGACGAGTGAGGGCCGCGGGAGAACGGCTCATGTTTACTGTGGCGAGCAGGACGAGTGAGGGCCGCGGGAGAACGGCTCATGTTTACTGTGGCGAGCAGGACGAGTGAGGGCCGCAAGAGAACGGCTCATGTTTACTGTGGAGAACAGGACGAGTGAGGACCGCGGGAGAACGGCTCATGTTTACTGTGGAGAACAGGACGAGTGAGGGCCGCGGGAGAACGGCTCATGTTTACTGTGGCGAGCAGGACGAGTGAGGGCCGCAAGAGAACGGCTCATGTTTACTGTGGCGAGCAGGACGAGTGAGGGCCGCAGGAGAACGGCTCATGTTTACTGTGGCGAGCAGGACGAGTGAGGGCCGCGGGAGAACGGCTCATGTTTACTGTGGCGAGCAGGACGAGTGAGGGCCGCGGGGGAACGGCTCATGTTTACTGTGGAGAACAGGACGAGTGAGGGCCGCGGAAGAACGGCTCATGTTTACTGTGGTGAGCAGGACGAGTGAGGGCCGCAGGAGAACGGCTCATGTTTACTGTGGAGAACAGGACGAGTGAGGACCGCGGGAGAACGGCTCATGTTTACTGTGGCGAGCAGGACGAGTGAGGGCCGCAGGAGAACGGCTCATGTTTACTGTGGAGAACAGGACGAGTGAGGACCGCGGGAGAACGGCTCATGTTTACTGTGGAGAACAGGACGAGTGAGGGCCGCAGGAGAACGGCTCATGTTTACTGTGGAGAACAGGACGAGTGAGGGCCGCGGGAGAACGGCTCATGTTTACTGTGGAGAACAGGACGAGTGAGGGCCGCAGGAGAACGGCTCGTGTTCACTGTGGAGAACAGGACGAGTGAGGACCGCGGGAGAACGGCTCATGTTTACTGTGGTGAGCAGGACGAGTGAGGGCCGCAGGAGAACGGCTCATGTTTACTGTGGAGAACAGGACGAGTGAGGACCGCGGGAGAACGGCTCATGTTTACTGTGGAGAACAGGACGAGTGAGGACCGCGGGAGAACGGCTCATGTTTACTGTGGAGAACAGGACGAGTGAGGGCCGCAGGAGAACGGCTCATGTTTACTGTGGAGAACAGGACGAGTGAGGGCCGCGGGAGAACGGCTCATGTTTACTGTGGAGAACAGGACGAGTGAGGGCCGCAGGAGAACGGCTCGTGTTCACTGTGGAGAACAGGACGAGTGAGGACCGCGGGAGAACGGCTCATGTTTACTGTGGTGAGCAGGACGAGTGAGGGCCGCAGGAGAACGGCTCATGTTTACTGTGGCGAGCAGGACGAGTGAGGGCCGCAGGAGAACGGCTCGTGTTCACTGTGGCGAGCAGGACGAGTGAGGGCCGCGGGAGAACGGCTCATGTTTACTGTGGAGAACAGGACGAGTGAGGGCCGCGGGAGAACGGCTCATGTTTACTGTGGAGAACAGGACGAGTGAGGGCCGCGGGAGAACGGCGCGAGGCCGGTGGCGTGATTACTGATGAGCGAGACCTGTGAGACGCACCGGTCTCGTATCTCTCACGGAGGAGCGGGAATTTTCTTAGCAATGTTAAAACGCACATCAACCGATCACTTGTTTAGCGTTCATGTAAACACTACATTCAGATTCACCAATCGGAATGAATTCAGTTAGATTGAAACAAAAGGTGTAAACAATGAATGGCGACTGCAGAAAGCAAAAGCTGAATCCCGGACATTTTGGACGATCTCGACGGCCGGACATGTCCGGGAAAAAGAGGATGGTAACCCGTAACGTTACTACTCAGCTTTCTCCACAGAACAAGAGCCTGCTAGCTTAGCTTCCAAAAAAAGATGGCTGTCACTATGTTTACATTTTGTGAGTGAGATCCCCCCCTCTGTGGGCGGGTTGAGAACATGCGGGACGGCCCCTACTACTGGCTGTAGTCTTTAAGCTTGTTCGACTTGAACCGGCGCTACACAGACCGATCAGTGAATGACATCAAAGTACCGTGAGAGCGGATAGAGAGCAGACGGCTCTTTATGCTTTTGAATTGCTCTCGCGGTACTTTGATGTCATAAATCGATCGGCCTGTGCAGCGCCGGTTCAAGTCGAACAAGCCTTTTAGCCTCTGGCCAAAAAGTCCTCTGATGACGCAAAATGACGATTTTTGCGTCATCGGAGGATTTTTTCAAGACAAAAAATACATAAATCTCTCGTCTCAGGGGGATATGAGGGTGGAAAGCACAGTAATTCAAAAATACTACAGGTTTTCTACTGATACAAAGCTTAATGCTAAATCCTGAAGTATCCCTTTAAGCTTCGGTGCATGCTGATGACTGAGAGCAGTTTTGAGTCAGGATGTGCGTGTGTGTGTGTGTGTGTGTGTGTGTGTGTGTGTGTGTTTATGGAGGGTTATAGGGAGGGCATGGGGTCGGTTTATGGGTTTAAGTATTTATGGGGTGTTGGCGGGATGGAGATCAACCAATCATAAGAGTGGGGGGAAGGAAAGAGACCACAAGAGCAAAGAATGATACAGACAAGGAGTGTAGAGCTTTTACACGCCTCTATTGTAGTCTTGAGTTTTCTTCCAGGAACAAACACGTCACAATATTCCTCATTTAAATAATTAATACGCAGAATAAAGGGACGGGGCCTGGTTGAGTTGGTTAGTAGTGTGTTGAAACTGGTGGTTATGGTAAGGGCCGGGGCATTTCCCAAACACGCTCAAAGCAGTTGACCAATCACAGCACACTGGTCTAGCCGACCAATCAGAGCACAGTGTGCTTTTCAGAAGGAGTGGCTTCATAGAGACAGGAACTAAACAGAGCGTTACTGACAGACTGGGAAGAGAGGAGCTGAAACAATGGAGAATATGGGAAAAATAATGTTTTGAACATTGAAGCATAAAAACACTATTTTATTAGAGAACAAAATCAATGGCATGACATGTTTCTTGCCAAAAACAGCCTCTAAAGCTTGGAACTGTTTGCATTGTTATATGATGGAATTTGTTAATTATACCACAGCATTATTATGACCACAGTTTTCTCATTTATATGACACATTGGGTCTGAGGACAGTCTCAAGCTCTTTTTCTGCTGAATTTTCATCCCTATTTAAGAAATTGGGTTAAATGCAAGTGTTGCCCCTAGCAACGGGCCTCTCGATGAAACAGCTCCCCACACAAGACCCCTTCACACTTACACATGAACAAACACACACACACACTCACACATACTGTGAATCTGATATTGGTTTTGAAATATAATCATTCCACTTCCTGTGACGTCACAAACATTTCTGACTTGATTTTTCTGTTTTAAGGCCCAGCGTGGCACATCTCGACTGAGCGACGAGGACAGCTCTGGAGATGGAGATGAGTTATACGATGATGAAGACTTCTCCTCTGGATCCGGCTCTGGCTGTGAGTGTGATGTGTGTGTGTGTTGTGTTTGTGACGTGTGAATCGCTCATTACGAGGTCACAGCTGCCTTGTTTATAAGTCCATCCCGGACTTCCAATCCCCTCACCAGCTGGTGTAATTCTCACAACTCAACGCCTTCATAGAACCTTCTTTTCTTGTACATGAAAGCACTTCTTCATGAGTGTGAGTGTGAGTGTGAGGTCCTGGTAAACCCTACATCATGGTCCCCATGAGGAAAACTGCTTATAAATCATACTACTTACTTTTAAAAATGTAAAAAATACAGAAAGTTTTGTGTGATGGGTAGGTTTAGGGTCGGGTTAGTGTAAGGGGAAAACACAACGTGTGTGTGTGTGTGTGTGTGATCCTCAGTAATCAAATTACTGTAAATAAGATCAGTTAATCAGCAGGAATCTGGGTGTGGACAGCCAATATCCGCTAGTGTTTGGGTGTTTCTTCTGTGCACTTTATGCCCTGTGGATGCTTAGAAAATCAACTCTCTTCAAACACTTTTCACAAATTTTTTTGTTTTTGTTTTTAAAAACTTTATTTAACAGCAAACATAAATATTTAATTGGAGACTTGAAAATCATGAACATTACCACCACAATGTAATTAAAATTTTTATGTATTTGATAAAATTCTGTGGTGGAAATTACATTTTAAACAATTTTGGACTGGGTTTATTTTAGTATAATTTATAGTTTTGATTAATATTTTTAATTGTTTTTCCGTTTTCATTTTATTTAAAGCATATTTTTTATATTTTTTCTTATTTTTTATGGTTTTAGTTTAATTTAACTATAATAAGATATAATAACTGAAATATAATACAAATATAAAAATGAACTGGTTTGGACTAAAATGGCTATAAATGGGAGTAAATCGCTATTTACAGAACCAAACACAATACAGATTTTTTTTTTTTGACTAACAGAAAAAAAAGAAAAAAAATCAATACATGTAAAAAAAAAATCCTTTACACTAACATAACTATCAGCGGCAAAACTGGTTGTGTTGGTTAATAATAATAATTTATGTAAAAAATTTGATAATATAAGTATAACAATATAAAAACATTATCTTCACATAATAAATATTGTTTTTTTTATTATTTTACTCTTTGTTTAGATTATCATAGTTTTTAAAATATATTTATTATGATGGATTTTCATAATTTGAGATAAAATGTCAAGGTCAAGGGTAAACGGTAAAATCTACACATAAAAAGCATTTGAAAAGCAGCAAAAAATAAACGATGAAGGCAAAGTTTCTAATGTGGCCTTCATTTAATAGAAAGTAAAAAAATATATTTTATCTATGGTTGAAATCAGTTTGCTTTAATAAAAATCAACCCGTGGGACATAAAAGTGCCTGTAGTTAAAAACCACTGTGTGTGTGTGTGTTTGTGTGTGTGTGTGTGTGTGTGTGCTTTATGAGGAGAGTTTGTGTGTTGCAGTGCTGTTTGCTTTGTTCTTCTAGTGTGTGTGTGCTTGTGTATTTCTTACCAAGGTTATTGATATTTTATTCATGTGTTGCCATGGGGATGTTCACATTCCTGTGCTGACCAATCTAAAGGTTTCTTTGAAGCGTTGCAGACGCTTGCGCTAGGTATCATATGACACATTAACACGGTCTAAAATGGCTGAGAGTATTGATCTCCTTCAGTGTTTTCATTGCTCTTTCTCTTCTCTTTCAGTTCCAGATACGGATGTTCGTCCGAGTGCTGCAAGTGTGGCTTTCACTACAAAGGAGCCCCTCCCACTTTCCACCACACAGGCCACAGGCCCCGCCCCCTCGGCCCCCCCCGCCGCCGAGCCCAGCCGCCCACCGGCACCTGAGCTGGAGCGAGAGAGCGGCCTGGGACAAGATGTAGACACAGACAGCAAACCGGAGATGGAGGAGGAGGATAGAGAACAGGTATCCGTGACAGAAATAAGGTTGGACCAAGAGAGGTCGAAGGCTACGGTTGCACCGCGGTTGACTGATGTTCCTGAAGTGTTCGTGGACTCATCCACCACTCTGGGTGAGACTACAGTGGCCACTAGTGACCTGGAGGAAGAGGATGATCTGTACATTACTACAGAAACCATGATGTTTGAGCCATCCAGCACAGAAGAGACCACAGATGATGACATCATAATCACTGAGGTTATGCCCACCACCGTTTCGTCCACCACTGCTAAACCGACCAGAGCCCGTCCTGCCCCGACCACACCAAGCCCCGCCCCCACACGACCCCGGCAACCACAGACCACGCCAAGCCCCGCCCCCGTACAACCCCGGCAACCAGAGACCACGCCAAGCCCCACCCCCGTACAACCCCGGCAACCACAGACCACGCCAAGCCCCGCCCCCGTACGACCCCGGCAACCACAGACCACCCCGAGTAGAGCCGCCCCGATGAGCTCCAGCACACAGGTGGGATATGTGGATTAATTTAAACTCTAAATAGGCAGTTAGTTAGTTTGTTTGTTTGTTTGTTTGTTTGTTTGTTTGTTTGTTTGTTGGTAAGCTAGTTAGTTAGTTAGTTTGGTAAGTTAGTTGGCTAGTTGGTAAGTTAGTTGGTCAGTTTGGTTAGGTAGTTAGGTCGTTAGTTAGGTAAGTTAGTTAGTTGGCTAGTTGTTAAGTTAGTTGGTCAGTTTGGTTAGTTAGTTTGTTTGTTTGTTTGTTTGGGATATTAATTTGTTTGTTTGTTTGGTATATTCGTTTGTTTGTTTGTTTGTTTATTTGGTATGTTAGTTAGTTAGTAACTAACCAACTAACTAACTAACTAACTAGTTAGTAAGGATACACCAATATGAAAATTCTAGCCAAAACAGATAGGCCTGGTAAGTTGGTATATTTATTAGTTAGTTAGTTAGTTAGTTAGTTAGTTAGTTTGTTTATTTGGTATGTTTGTTAGTTAGTTAGTTAGTTAGTTAGTTAGTTAGTAACTAACCAACTAACTAACTAACTAGTTAGTAAGGATACACCAATATGAAAATTCTAGCCAAAACAGATAGGCCTGGTAAGTTGGTAAGTTAGTTGGTCAGTTTGATTAGTTAGTTAGTTTGGTTGTTGGTAAGTTAGTTGGTTGGTTAGTTACTTAGCTGGTCATTTAGTTAGTTTGTTGGTTAGTTACTCAGTTAGTTAGTTAGTTAGTTAGTTTGTTTGTTTGTTTGTTTGTTTGTTAGTTGGTAACTAACCAACTAACTAACTAGTTAGTAAGGATACACCAATATGAAAATTCTAGCCAAAACAGATAGGCCAGTAAATATTTTCAATAAATGGTAGATATTAAAATGGTATATTATCTATATAATAATAATATATAATAATATAATATTATCTATATGTCTTCCATGTAAGGCTGCACCAATATGAAAATTTTGGGAATACAGATATGCCACTAATTATTAAAAAAAATGGCAGGTATCAAAATGTTATATTATTGTATCTTTAAATACATTCATAAATAAAATAACGAATAAATAATATTCCAAGCAAGGATGCGCCAATATGTAAATTCCAGCCAATAGAAGTAAGCCAGTAATTATTTTCAGTAAATGGTAGATATTAACATTTTATATTATTCTTGAATTAAACATAAAACACTAAACATTGAATGATTCATTTTAAATACTTTAAGTGAGTTTAGGCATCACAACATTATAAAGTACAGATTTAAAAATATGTTAAATATTACATTTAACAGTATTAATGAATTAAAGATTAGGTTTCAGTGAGTGTTAGATGATGGCGAGGTAAACTCAATGTAAAAATAATGGAAATGCACAGTTAAATATCCAATGTTGGCAGATATAGATTAATTGGGGGGGGGGGAATCATATTGGCCAATAACTGATATGGTACCAATATATTGTCCATCCCTAATTCCATTATTGTTGTTTACATTAATACTTTTGCTCTGTAAGCATGCTCTCTTTCACATTGGGTTCAAATACAGTGGCCCCAAAAACGTTTTGGACATTTAAAACAAAGAAAAAAATTATTTGTATTATTTGTGCATATGAATGGCATTCGTTTAGTTTGTGCATATTGCATCAAAATCATACTTTCGTCAGATGATTTAGACAATTTAGCTATTTCTACTCTTACAAACCACATTTATAATGCATTCAAAACCAAGCACTTTTACAGGACGGTCGGTCAGCAGTTTTTGTTCCCTGGAAATGTTATTTTCAGCTACACATGATCTATTGTGCAATTGTGAAATTGTTATGATAATTTTTTCTTTTCTTTTTTTCTCGTCTTCCTCATTTAGACACAAACAACAGATGAAACCGTAAATAATGAAGTTGCAGGACCAGGTCCAAGTGGGGATTTTGAGATCCGCGAGACTGAAGTTGTCCGAGGCAACGGGGTCGGTCGAGGAAGAGGAGCCGGAGAAGCGGATCTGAGCGGGAACACAGTGGATGCCGCCGGAAGCTCTGCTGCTCAACTTCCACAGAAGAACATCCTCGAGAGGAAGGAGGTCTTGATAGGTGAGAGATCAGATGCGTTTAAAACACACTTCAGGCTATCCTAGCTTTTTTTACTTCTGTCTGTGGACCTGTCTGTCTTTTTGTCTCATATATATCTTTCATTTTCTATTTTCCTGTACATATTTTTTGTCTGTCTCCCTGTAGCTTATAGAGGCGATGCAAATAAATAGATCACACTGAACTGGAAACGCTTTACTGGCATTATTATAAAGCCAAAAACACGCAAAAGTTTGGGGTTTAGTAAGATTGCTTTAGTGTTTTTGAGAGATGTCTCTTATGCTAACCAAAGCTGCATTATTTAATTGATAAAAAAAATACAGTAAATTGTGAAATATTATATAGGCTAACTATCTGAATATATTTTAAAATGTAATTTATTCCTGTGATCAAAGCTGAATTTTTTTTCAGTGTCACGTGATCCTTCAGAAATCATTCTAATATGATGATTTGATGCTCAAGAAACATTTCTGATTATTATCAATTTTGAAAACAGTTTTGTGGAAACCATGATAAAAGGTTATTCAGTATTCTTTGATAAATAGTTCAAATTTACAGAAATTAATTTTTCATATTACTATAAATCTATTTACTATACTGTTACTTTTGATCAATTTAATGCATACTTGCTGAATAAAGTATTAATTTCTTTATTTTTTCTTAAAAAATCTGACTAACCCCAAAATTTTGAACGGTAATGTAAATATTATGTTCAAGGTTCAAGCATGAAATAGCATTTCACAAAACCTTTTTAGTCATTATCTATTACCAATATCAATAGTATTTTGTTTATAGTAGCAGTTGTTTAAAGGAACAGTTCACCCAAAAATTGGGTTGAATTATATTGATTTTCTTTATTTTTGGTGTACTATCTCTTTAAGAACAGCTTGGCTCTCATGATCTCAATCTTTGTGGAGAACACGGTCTTCTGCTCTTTGTCTTTCTTCCTTGTTCACCTTCTCTGTTTGTTTAGCTGCGCCTCTCTCTCTCTCTCTCTCTCTCTCTCTGTCATCTGATATGCTGTCTCTCTCTCCTCAGCTGTTCTGATTGGAGGACTGTTTGCCTTTGTATTTGCAGACTTCCTGGTCATAGGTAAAGACGTAGGAGTCGCAGGCTATAGTGTGAAATTAGTTTGGATTTAGCTCATACATTGTATTTTACGCTCTCGCTTTAGTTTTAGAGAGATTTAAAACTCTCCCTGACTGGATTAAATGTGTTGTGTGTGTGTTTATCTGTGTCTCTATTTCTCCCTCTTTCCGATGGTTTGGTTTTAATCGCACAATGTGTTCAAAACCATTAATGAAACTGATATTGATTGTCTCTTTCAGAGTTCATTTATAGTCGTGCTCATTGATGCCATTGCATCCCCTAAAATCTCAGACTGATTTTCAAAATGAACATAATAAGGAAGAATAAGGAATGAAGTCTCTTATGCTCACAAAGGCTGCATTTATTTCATCAAAAATACTGTAGAAACTGTAATATTGTGAAATATTATTACAATTTGAAACAACTTGTTTCAATGTGAATATACTGTATTTGAGATGTAATTTATTCCTGTGATGCACAGCTGAATTTTCAGCATCATTTCTCCAGTCTTCAGTGCTTGATTTCAAAAGTGATTTAAATTCCTTGTCTTCATCTTGAACACTCTTATGTGTCATTGCCGCAGAGATGACACTTGCACATTTATGGATGGTGGGAGAGAATGTGATTGTTGCTGAAGTGTTCATAATGATGTGAATTTGAAATGCTGTAAGTAATCAGTGTCTCTTGTCCTTCTTCCAGCGGTGATCGTCGGAGGTGTAGTCGGAGCGCTCTTCGCTGCGTTCCTCGTAATGTTACTCGTCTACCGGATGAAAAAGAAAGATGAAGGCAGCTACACATTGGAGGAGCCTAAACAAGCCACCGTCACCTACCAGAAACCGGACAAGCAGGAAGAATTCTACGCCTAACATCCATACGTTCACCTTCCTCCATTTCTCCAACCTCGTCCCGTCTCTACCTGCTCCCCCCCCCCCCCTTCTTTCGTTTCATCTCGCCCCCTTTCCTTTGATACCTTTCTTCCCTCGTTTCCCAATGAGAGTGCCTCTCATTCCACGGACTCTGAACTTTCTTTTCCAAAAAAAAAAAAAAAAAAAACCTGAAAAAGATCAATGTAGAAAAAAAAATGGAATTGGTTGTGGGAGGGGCTTGGGCTAGGGGCGGGGTCAGCGAGGGCGGGGCTTGAGTCTACACATACACAGAGAAGAAATAAACTTTTTTAAGAACATGTTATTATTGATATGTTTAGGATTGTTGTTCTATGGAATTATGACCAGAATCTTTTTTTTTTGTTTTTTTTGTAAAGACACTCCGTTTCAGATGTGTTTCCTGCACAATATTACTCTCAGACTGAAAACATGGGGGCAAAAAAAAAAGAATAAACAGCATGAACAAAATGAGGGAGAGGAAAAGATCACAGTTGGGGGTGATGGAGGGATTGTGCAAATCAGGCGAGAGGGAGAAAAAGGAACAGAAATAAGAGTTGCATGGCAGAAGTAGAGTCTGTACTCGAAATGCTTTTCTGTCACCAAGGTCAGTGATCCAGCGTTGTGTGGTGCCTTCCATTTCCCTGGTGCTAGAAACAGAGCTCGAGCAGAGCGAGAGTGTGTGTGTGTGTGTGTGTGTGCTTGCGCATATGTGTGCGATTGTATGTCTAAGGTGCCCTTGTGACCCCAGCCTAGACACACGCACACACGCGCAGGCGCACACACACACTCCGACTCCTTCTGCTGGCGAGAGCATGTGTTGTTGGCACGACGGTACCCTCCGTTTGGAGCAGAGAGCCCGAAACACAAACACAGCACATTAAAAACACTGAAGGTTTGCTGTGAGGGAGCGCATGCATAGAATCAGAGGACTAATCTCTTCTCTGCTCTGTATAAAAACTTTAGTA
The DNA here is from genome assembly GCA_031834385.1 of Semotilus atromaculatus. Classification (NCBI taxonomy): domain Eukaryota; kingdom Metazoa; phylum Chordata; class Actinopteri; order Cypriniformes; family Leuciscidae; genus Semotilus; species Semotilus atromaculatus. Next base: position 40,210,604 of record JAULUF010000022.1, read on the forward strand.
ATCATTAGTAATAATCAATAATATATCAGCAGCTCTGAATGGAAGGAAATTGGTGATCACAATATTCGTAGTGAAGGATATTATCTATTTAGCTGTGCAGTAAGGTTTTATCGGTGTAAATATCAACTTGACTTTTTTTTGTTCGTAATGCTTTTAACCATGCTATTGTAGTAAAAGATAAACACACACACACACACACATGCTATTGATATCTACCTGTACATCATTTTAAAAAAATGTTTTATCAGTTAAACCTGGAGAAATGCTGAATGCTCAGCGTTTAGTGTGTCACTGATCACAAGTCAATGTCTGTTTTTGTTTTGAAAGGTCAGTCTTTTCCACTCTCAAATAGAGACATTTCCACTCACACTAACAAGCCTGATGGACAGTCATGCTCAAGACGGATGTTAATGGGGAACTTGTGCGATTAGGGGATTGGGATATTAATATTATCGCTGTGGGTAACAGATGCAACGTAAACTTAACGGAGAATAATAGCGTGTCTAACAAAGATATCCAAGCTGAAAGCCTTTAAATAGTACGATTTCAGAATTACTATCACTTTTTCTTGGGTTATTTTGTTTTGTTTTAATGTGTTATGTTAGAATACATTTCATTCATAAAAGCAAAATGACTAGAAATGCATGAATTAGCAATAACAAGCTATCAACAACAGACTCTGTGTGGTTGACATGCTCAGAATGTATGTGACATGTCATGTGATGTGATGTCAGTGTTACTCGCAGATGTAGCACAAGATGTTAGCAAAATGCTGAAATGACATTACTTGTCTTAACACATATCATTTTAAATATCTGAACGTGCAAATGTACTATATCGAATCTGGGGCGGCTTGTGCGCAGTATCGGCACACAGTCCCCGAAATTTCCTTTTTATATCCACAGTAACGGAGGATTATACCCACCCCCATTTATAAACATATCGCTGAGGGTAAAGCTGCCATAACACTGAAACGTGACATCAAATAACGCTTCCTATTTGATCACAAATCATGCGTTTAGAATGCATGGTGATGTTTTTTTATGTGAGAAACCTACACTCAAGCATATTCGACTGAGTGTGTGTACAAGAGCACATTCAAGACGCCTGTGGGACATTTTGGGCAGGTGGGGGAAATCTTGAGACCCATACAGGGTGGTTGTACTTCAGTCTAAGATTGTAATGTCACACCTGTGCAACAGTACCTGTAGCTTGAATATTATACTCTGTATGATCATGTCTGACTGTGTGAGTGTGTATATTGGCTTGTTTTCATGCATTTGCAAGTGTGTTTCACTCCCTGATGGTTCTTCCTTTGTGGGGACATATTCTCCTCTCCCTGCACTGAAATTGCTATATGACACTGACAATTGCACAAACACACAAAACACGTTACCTATAGCATCACAGCCTCGGCCTTATTATTATATAGGACCTAGAAGAATTTCTGACACATCACAGCATACCATTAGTAAGGCCCAGTCTCTTGGACACTGAGTAAAGGTTAGAGACCGCTAAATCGGTTTGGATCGAGACCGATAATCGGTTTGGGTCGAGACCGATAATCGGTTTGGGTCGAGACCGATAATCGGTTTGGGTCGAGACCGATAATCGGTTTGGATCGAGATCGATAATCGGTTTGGGTCGAGACCGATAATCGGTTTGGATCGAGACCGATAATCGGTTTGGATCGGGACGATAATCGGTTTGGATTGGGACTAGTAAACTGGTTTGACGACTGATATCTTTACCGATATTCACATTTACTATTTGAAGCATTTAGTAGAGGTCTAAAGAATAGCAACAATGCCATTGCACAACTGTATGTTGACGTAAAATAAAATGTTTGCATTACTACGTTTGCATAAAACAATGAGGAAAACATTAAACATTTTAAGCTTGACAGTTCGACCAAAACAAAGATGAAAATTAATTTGCAACCAATCTCAAAACTAACAACTAAACAAAGAACTAATTGTAGTGCATCAAAAATGCAATTGTTAATGTTTACAATTATTTCGAAACAAATTATAATGCATATGTTTGATTTAATTGGTCAAAAAAGCAGAAATAAATGGTCATTAAAATTGGTCATTAACAAAAATCTTTTATCTATTAGTTCAAAATTTGTTTTCATTTTGTGTCCAAGAGACTGGCTCTAACACGACAAATACTCACAAAACCTCAGCAATCATTAGTGTCTAATTGGAATATGGACTTGAATAACGTTAATCAAACGTGTACATACTAAACAGATAGTTGCAAGCCTACAATTAGTATGTGAAATTCAGGTATTAAGACGTGATGATTGTTTAAAAAAAATGTTTGTAAAAAAAAAAAAATCTGTTGGTGCTGGAGGTTTAATATTTCGATCAAAATGATGTTCACAGCTTTCACCCCACCGCAATCTAATCGTGTGAGCAACACATTCACATGTCCTCGTGAATCCCCCACCTCCCAACACCAAACATCCACTGTCCATTCCAGAAGGCCTGGAGCTCACTGTGTGTTCATGTTATGGATGTCAGAGGAACTTTGAGTTTGCATTGCTGTCTTTTCTACTCATTTCTACCGGTAACTCTTTCTATTCATAGCCAAATATGAGGCGGGCCTTCCTGTGTCTGTGTGCCAATCACAGACCAGCATGGTCCTGGTCTGATGGTCGCCCAGCGTGGTTTTATACATGCACATTTTTTTAAAAGAACTTTTGTTTTTTTCTTTGTTTTTAATTTTTTTCCTCATTGGTTGATTTGTGTATAAAGAGGCAAAGTTCTGTCACTAATATGCCACTCTATTCAAAATAAAACCTGATTGGTTATCTCTGTAGCTGCTGTGATTTAATTGGTTAAAAGCCTGAAGTTGCTTATGCTTGGAATAGCATACTACTTTTACTGTATCTGTACTAAGTGCTCAGAATTACATTGTACGATGTCGGGCTGTCCCAGACGAAAGATGACCAATCGTGCCGATTTCTGTGGTCGTGGCTCCTACGTCGTACAGTGAGAGAGGTTTCAAGATGGCTGTTGTCACAAAGATAGACTGCGATAATTATCTGTCAGAAATTCAGCATGATCATCTCAGTGTTTTTGCTGCTACGACGTACGTCTAGTGACTAGCCAGTAAAAATGCAATATGAAATGGCGTATTGATCAATACGCCATGGCGCTAACATTTAAATATACTGACCTCAAGCTCAATTTACAAAATTGGTATACTCTTTTCCCATGCCATGACCGCATCGATATTCTCCTGTCTCTTCTTCCTCTTTTTTTTCAGTGCACATAAAAAACACAATTGCCAAAGTGCGATTCATCTAGCTCTATTTGTTTAACACTAGTGCATGCTGATTTTAGTATTCAATGCTAATTTGCGTCGTAGCCTACGACTCAATAGGTGTCCTCATCGTACAGTCTACATACATGTCGCTCCCAAGTTTATTAGATCCATGTCGCAGTGTAATTTGTAATAAGCTTATAGGTTTCCTGAAATCGATGTTTGATTTGAAGCAGCGTTGCACAGACCGATATATGACACCTACTACGATATACGACAAGTACTGCGACAGTGATTCGAAAGCATACAACGATCGGTCTGCGCAGCGCCACTTCAAGTCAAACGCACCTAATGGCTGCTTTCGAAACCGCATTCTCACTCGAGTAGGTACTTATTTCGAAAATACTTTGCAACCGCTAAAAAAAAAGTATTCTGAATAGTATGAATGTAATCCGGACATACTACATTCGACATGATGGCATTGTCATGTGACATATGGGCTGCATCCAAAATCACACTTCTCTACTATGTTAAATGTGAAAAACAGTATGTGTCAATAGAAGTATGTCCGAATTCAATTTACTCTTTAAAATTAAAAAGTACCCAGATGACCAACATGACTACTTCTGGTGAGATTCTGAAGTGTGCATACAATGGATACTTTACTATCCCATGAGGCCACTGGAGAGGATTATGTGATTGGTGGTGGCAACACAACTGACACTGCAGCATGATAATGACAACATGGCAGATGCAGTATGTAGAAGATACTTTAATGCTCACAAAGTAAGTTTCAAACCAAATGTAGTACCTATACACTGGGATTTCGGATGCAGCACTACTTTTAGCTTATGAAATCTAGACTTTTATATTTTGAACAGAACCCTTTTGAGCCAACACAAAAAGCTAGCAAAATTAAATTAAGTTTGACTGATACATTCTCATTTTACAAAGAAAAATAAGGTCAGATGAGTCAACAATTCATTTAAAATGAGTAGGTTTTTGTTGTTGCTCTCAGTAATTTCTAATAAAATTTATAGTCAAACAAATATCAAGCATTATGACATAGCCCTATATATTTCTAGATACTATAAATATTTTTATTTTATTTTTCCATTTCATTTAAATTTCATTAGATTATGAGATGAAACTCATTTTCCAAGTTAAATTACTTAAAATGTGAGTGAAGGTAAAGCGCGCGTGAACGCACCTACACACTGAACCAGATATTGAAACACGCCTCCTGTGTATGTCACGTCACGTGATGTAACCTGAGCAGTGTCTGCAGGTTATCATCAATCAAGATCAATACTGATGCTGGAGTTTGTGCTTCACTCAAGCTGAATAACTTTAATATCTAATTTACAGATACAGGCCTGTGCGCGTGGGCTTCACGATGGCCGAAGAAGCTTTGTTTGTCAGTGACTACGGTGGGTGATTTAATGTAAATGAGCTAAATTGACTCATTGTTTTTGACACCGATAATTGTCTAATTGGTCTCATTTCTAAACGGATAAAAGGTCTAATGGTTTGATACTCAGGGCGGAGGTTCAATTTATTCTCTAATTAGTGATAAACAAGCACGTGGAGAAAACGTCACTTTTAACACGTCACCATAAAGTAATGTTTATAACTTTTGATACATTTTTGATACAACTGGATGATACATATCCGGGCCGGCAATAAAATGTTTTGTTACACACGCACACACACACACACACACACACACACACACACACACACACACGTGTGTTTAACGCATAAAGAACTTTGAACTGTTAAAGATTTTATGATAAGTTAATCTAAAATTAAAACAGTTTCTTTTTTGTGCCATGTCTCGAAGTTAAAGGGATAGTTCAGCCTAAAAGGAAAATTCTATCATTATTTTCTCACCTCATGTTATTTTAAACCTGTATGATTTTCTTCTGTGGAACATAGAAGATATTTTGAAAATGTCTATTTTTTCATACAATGAAAGTCAATGGTAACCAAAACGGCTACCATTCAGGTCTGAATTAGAGTAGATTTCTTTCATTCCAAGATTCCTGGTTATTGTTCCTTTGTCTTATAATGGTCTTTTTCTTGCCATGTCATGTTTATAGATGGTCCATGTCCTCTGTGTGAAGAAGATGAGCATATAGGGTATTGCAGATACAGAAACACAGAGCAAGAGAATGAGAGCGAAATAAAAAAAGATGCAGAAGAGGTGCAAGACGAGGAGTCACAGGAGTTCAAGAGGGACTCTGAGGTGAAACCAGAGGAAATAGCTGAGGAGAACTGGACTGTAGTTCAAGACCCTGAAGAAAGGAATATAGAGACGAAAGAGGAAGAAAACAAAACTGAAGACACCAAGCAGAAAAGCACGGATGAAGAGCAAAACACGAAAGGAGATAATGCTGAATTAGATGAACAATCTAAAGAGGAAGAGCAGGAAAGTATGTTAGGTTTAAAAGATGATGAAATAAAGACAGATGATGAGGATGATGATGATGACGACGACGAAGAGGCGAGTGACTTGCTGGTGCCGCCTCTAGAGGATGACTGTATTTTGCAGATGGGCCCCGACTGCTCCATAGACCTGGTGATGGTGTGTGATCCGCCGAGATGTATGAATGAAGACCTTTCGTTATGCCCCCCCAAGTCTCCAGATTTCTCCCAGCAGCCTCCTATAAAATCCCCACCGAGACCATTATCTATCACGTTACCACCTCAGAATCCCACAATGCTCCCCTTTCAGCCCCATCCTCTTCTTCGAGCTCAGGTCCCAGCACAGGCCCAGCTGGAGCCCCAGTGTTTGGGCAAACGGGCCTATGGAAGCGGCCCTGCTGTCGACCCCCAGGCCATGAGACCCCTGGAGGTGACACTACGACAGGTGTACACCACTCGCCAATACACACGCTTCGCCAGCAGGGCGGCTCTGATGCCTCTGGCCTCCGTCGGAGGAGAAACCAGCACTCAGGCTTTACCCTCCATCAGCACTGATGTCCCTCTAATGCCTCCGAAGAAGAAAACACGCACCTTCTACAGCACAGGTGAGAGAACGTGCATGTTAAAAGCGTAGTTCACCTGAAAAAAGTCATCATTTATGTCGCCTTCATGTCATTCCAGACCTGTATGAATCACAAAAGAGGATATTTAGAAAAATCTCAGTGTTTTGTTGTCCATACTATCCTGTCCAGTGTTGTTTTGGACCCCATTGACTTTCAATGTGTGGACAAAAACATCTTCATTTGTGTTCCACGGAAGAATAATTGAGTGTGAACAAAAGATGTATACTGCTGCCCAGCCAAAAAATAAAAGTTGCTGTTTGGATTTAAAAAGGCAAATGCTTAAGAGTCTATGATTTGATCATTATTGCAGTGATAATTTTGTTTCTAGCATGTTATATGTTTGCCAACCGTTATTCTGTCCATACTATCCTATGTGTGTGTGTGTGTGGCATTGACATCACGGGGACTCAAAGCCCCCTTATATTGTAGTGTGTGTTCAGGTTTCAGGCTACGTCCCAGTCATTATGAGGACATTTTCTTTAATTCAAACTCTAAATAATCATACTAAAATAATGGGTGATGGGTAGGTGCTAGAAAATGTCATTAGCTCGGTATAAAAAACCATTACACCTATGTAATGTCTTCACAATGATAGTGTATCAACATCTTTGTGTGTGTGTGTGTGTGTAGATCAGCTGGAGGAGCTGGAGCGTGTATTTCAGGATGATCACTACCCTGATGGAGACAAGAGAAAGGAGATCGCGGCTGCCATCGGTGTTACGCCCCAGAGAATCATGGTCACTGCCCACAGACATCCATTCCTTAAGACCTCAAGCCCCTTCTCACATTAATCTGTGTTTCAATTGATCAAAATACATGCAAGTGACAATAATTGTACTCTGATCCTCCCATCAGGTGTGGTTTCAGAACCGTCGAGCCAAATGGAGAAAAACGTCGAAAACCACAACAAAAAAGCCTCCTGCTAGTCGGGGTCAAACTTGTGTCCAGGTCAACAGGTTAGTGTTTACACAATGCAGCCAACATATTGTGTGATGTAATGCATATAATCGATTTGTATAATTAATTTGTGTGTATGCAGGCCGACAATTTTCACAGCTCCTTCTGTTGCATCTCAACATCCCAAGCCTGGGAACACACTCCCCCCCTACAGTACCATCCGGACCAGCCGCACCAGTCCACCAGGTCCCAACTCAAACACACACCTAAACCTATGTGTTAGGACCAGTGTTGTGGGTAACGCGTTATAAAGTAACGCGTTAGAGTACTCTAATTACCTTTTTCGTGATATGTGTAACTTAACGCGTTAGTTTTGTGCGTTAAGTAATCAGTAACTTCGTTATTTTTTTTTTAAAGTAATCCGTTATTTTAAGGAAAGGAAAATCCCGACTGCAGCCTGTTTTTTGTCCGACAGTATAGTAGTATGTATAGGTCTACTGTACCACCTGCGGATGTATCAGCGGAGCCGAAGCGCTGTAATCATATAAAGTCAATGGCTGTGATACGTCTGTGCCCTGCTCCCCCCTGTGTGTGTGTGTGTGTGTGTGTGTGTGTGTGTGTGTGTGTGTGTGTGTGTGTGTTTTTTCGAACTCCCGGCAAGATGGCAGAGAGGACAGCGTTTGCAGTATGGAAGTACGCACATTATTTTCAAATTGTCAACGAAAAGGAAAAGAACATAACGGTAAAATGCACACTCTGCGTTGGTGAAAAGCTTCTGTCGACCGCCAAAAATTCTACCTCAAATAAAAAAAAATATCTCGATCTCACATCCAAACACCAATCTTGTTCTTTTTCGGTTTGTAATCATTTTTGTTTGACAGACAGCTGTTAATTTCTGTTAGATCGTTGACTGGTTGTTCATTTCTAACTGCATTAGAGTTAAAGAAAAAATCAGGAGTTATCTTGTTTTATGGTGCTCATAGCCTAGGCTACCCGGGCTGGGAAGGTGTGAATTTTGATTCATATGTTCTGTGATAATAAATAAACAAAACGCTATGTGGAATAGCATATTGATGACTGTCTTTCCTGTTATTGTTATCCCGCAGTGTTAATTTAGTCGGATGACTGACGTTATTCATTGCCAGGAGTCACGACTTCTAGGTGAACTTAAAGGGGGCCGTGTCTGTCAATTAAGCTGCATCATGTGTGAGGCGCTGCAAACAGCTTTTAATTTTTGGTAACGCATGAGTACTCTAACGCGTTACTTTTATGAATAGATAACGCTGTAACGTAACTGATTACTTTTAATTGATGGTAACGTTGTAACCTAATTAACTACTTTCCAAAGTAACTATACCCAACACTGGTTAGGACTTGACTGTTTAATTAAATTATGCATTAGGACTTAAACTGTTTAGTTAAACTGCACAATAGGATTTAACAAGCTATTTAATTAGAGCTATTTAAAACATGGGCACCTTTTTGATAGTCTACTTTAGACATTCTACTAACTATAAGTAACTTTGCAACTACATGTCAATTTATTCTACTAACCCTAGACTCACAGTCTACTAATACGCTAATGAGAGCTAGTTGACATGTAGTTGCAAAGTTTGTAGAATGTCTAAAGTGGACTATCAAAATAAATTGCAACCCCTGTTTTATGTGCAAATGCAATGTCCTCTGTGCATCAGGTCCAGCTTGTGTTGATGTGGCACCTTGTGTGTCTCAAGGAGGTTTTTTGGAGTACATGCCCCCTCCCATGCGCAGTCCTCCTCCGATACGACGAGCCTCCTTGCCTCTCATCACGGCATACAACCCTTCCACACACACCGTGTCCCTTCTGCTGGACACACCTGAACACAGCGAGCCCAGCTCCACTGACACGACACCGCTGAGCTTACAGTCTGACACAGGGTTAGTATGAACTAGGTTACTCATCCCATGCATGAACCACTAGGTGTCGCTAGACTGTATTTTATATAGTGTTTTTTTAGAAGTGGGGGTCTGTACTACAGGTGTTCCTGCTTAATGTCTTTATATGATTGGTGGTCTGCACAACTGGCCATAGCTGTTGAAAATCTGATCACAAATTGGATTTTGTTGCACAAAATATAAAATATGAAGTAGCACAACTGTTTTCAACTTATATGATAATAATTAGAAATGTTTCTTGAGCAGCAAATCAGCATATTAAAAATGATTTCTGAAGGATCATGTGACGCTGAAGACTGGAGTAATGATGCTGAAAATACAGCTTTGATCACAGGAATAAATTACACTTTAAAATATATTAAAATAGAAAACTGTTTTTTACTATTTAAATTGTAATAATATTTTACAATATTACTGTTTTGCTTACATTTATTTACATTTAATCATTTTGCAGACGTTTTATCTAAAGTGACTTACAAATTATTAATAACTATTTATTTATTTGTGTCAAATAAATGCAGCCTTGAGTATGAGACTTAAAAACATTTAAAAACCCTAAACTTTTGCATTGTAGTGTATTGTTGGTATGTATAGTTTTTTTAAAACATTGAATCGGTTTTCTTGCAGCGTTCAAAAAGTGTTTGTCTGTAAAATATATCATATTTATATTTCATATTCATTACATCTAAATGTATAGAATCAAGGTTATGGGTTAAGGTTGTATAAATTATTTATAGTAATAATATTTAGTGATATTGATTATTTATCATTATTAATTTAAATGAGTTAGGTTTATTCATTGATTATTACTATTGACATGATAGCACTGTCTATACTTGACAGGAGACTTATTATCACATGTGCTCCACTGTCTTCATTCCTATTGGTAGTTCCCGCACTGCTTGTTTGCATAAAGTAAAACATTTCTAAACTTGCTGAACACGCGCCCACATCATGTTTCTGCAAACCAACAGCTCTCGTTAACATGAATGCGTTCTGGTTGCTTTGTCGCTGGCCCAACAGTAACGATGGTTGGAAATACAACCTTTATGTTCAGAACAATCAAATCTTTTAATGTCACATGATTTTGATCCTCAGATGTGTTTCTGCTGTTCACAGGTTTGATTATGAAGGCATGGGCACCTCTGTGAAGCTGGATTTCATGACTTCTGCTTCACAGAACAGCACTTTAAATTACCAGCTCAACACATTTCCTCAACAGTCTAACACCTTATTAACTCAGCAGACTAACAGTTTCCTCTCTCAGCAAACAAACACTCTGTTACCTCAACAAACTAGTTGTCTTATGCCCCAACAGTCTAGCACACTATTGCCCCAGTACTCCCACCTGTCGTACCTCACGCCCTCTCCTTACCTCACGCCGAACCCTACCGAGAGCAGCAGCGCCCCGTATCTGCCCCTCAGCAACAACACACTCCCCGCGTACACCAGCAGTGGACATGCGTATCTGCACTCTCAAACCAGCAACCAGATGCTGCTCCAGTCAGGAGTTCATGGTAAGTCCACTGTTACACCACTGGAGGAAACATCTGTCTTTAAAGGGATAATTCACCCAAAAATTAAAGTTTACTCACCCTCAAGTCATCCTAGTTGTGTATGACATTCTTCTTTCGGACGAATACAATCGGAGTTATATTAAAAAATGTCCTGGCTCTTCCAAGCTTTATAATGGCAGTGAATGGCCGTTTCTGTTTTGAAGTCCATAAAAGTGCATCTATCCATGATAACAGTGCATCTATCCATGATAACAGTGCATCTATCCATGATTAACGTGCATCTATCCATGATTAACGTGCATCTATCCATGATAACAGTGCATCTATCCATGATAACAGTGCATCTATCCATGATAACAGTGCATCTATTCATGATAAAAGTGCATCTATCCATGATTAAAGTGCAAGTGCATCTATCCATGATAACAGTGCATCTATCCATGATAACAGTGCATCTATTCATGATAAAAGTGCATCTATCCATGATTAAAGTGCAAGTGCATCTATCCATGATAACAGTGCATCTATTCATGATAACAGTGCATCTATCCATGATAACAGTGCTCCACACGGCTCCGGGGGTTTAATAAAGTCATCCTGAAGTGAAGTGATGCGTTAGTGTAAGAAAAAAAATCATATTTCAAACTTTATAAAGTAAAATAACTAGCTGTTATGCACTGTTATCATGGATAGATGCACTTTTATCATTGATAGATGCACTTTAATCATGGATAGATGCACTTTAATCATGGATAGATGCACTGTTATCATGGATAGATGCACTTTAATCATGGATAGATGCACTGTTATCATGGATAGATGCACTTGCACTTTAATCATGGATAGATGCACTTTAATCATGGATAGATGCACTGTTATCATGGATAGATGCACTTTAATCATGGATAGATGCACTGTTATCATGGATAGATGCACTTGCACTGTTATCATGGATAGATGCACTTTAATCATGGATAGATGCACTGTTATCATTGATAGATGCACTTTAATCATGGATAGATGCACGTTAATCATGGATGGATGCACTGTTATCATGGATGGATGCACTTTAATCATGGATAGATGCACTGTTATCATGGATAGATGCACTTTAATCATGGATAGATGCACTGTTGTCATGGATAGATCACTTTAATCATGGATAGATGCACTGTTATCATTGATAGATGCACTGTTATCATTGATAGATGCACTTTAATCATGGATAGATGCACGTTAATCATGGATGGATGCACTGTTATCATGGATGGATGCACTTTAATCATGGATAGATGCACTGTTATCATGGATAGATGCACTTTAATCATGGATAGATGCACTGTTGTCATGGATAGATCACTTTAATCATGGATAGATGCACTGTTATCATTGATAGATGCACTTTAATCATGGATAGATGCACGTTAATCATGGATGGATGCACTGTTATCATGGATGGATGCACTGTTATCATTGATAGATGCACTTTAATCATGGATAGATGCACGTTAATCATGGATGGATGCACTGTTATCATGGATGGATGCACTTTAATCATGGGTAGATGCACTGTTATCATGGATAGATGCACTGTTGTCATGGATAGATCACTTTTATGGACTTCAAAACAGAAATGGCCATTCACTGCCATTATAAAGCTTGGAAGAGCCAGGATTTATTTTTTTATATAACTCCAGTTGTATTCGTCTGAAAGAAGAATGTCATATACACCTAGGATGACTTGAGAGTGAGTAAATCATGGGCTAATTTAAAATTTTGGGTGAACTATCCCTTTAAAATGGTAACTTGCATGTTTCTATGAAGCATTTCAGGCCTACCCTTGGACTAGTGACATGTACAGTCAGCCGGGTCCGTACACACAGGCGGTGTTTCGGCCACAGTTATCATCACAGGGTCATGAGAGCCAGTACACTCAGCTCCTGCCCCAACAGCACTACGTCCAGCTCCAGGGAGCGCCGGCACAGCCCAGCCTGCCCAAACCCAGCGCTGACCCCCTGCTGCCCAACGTCAAGGTGGAGTCTGAGGACACCAGTCAGCCAATCAGAGTCAGCGAGGCGGAGCCTACCTTTACCTGCGATTTCTCACCAATCAACTTTTAACAACAGCAGGTGATGTGTTGAGCTATTTGAATGTAGAGTCTGTATATTTTGCATTTTATAATTGATTATAGAACAGTATGAGTCATTAACATTTTTTGAAAACTGGGGTCAAGGGATGTTGGAAGGTCTGTGGAGACATTTTACTGCAAAAAAAAGTGAAAAAAAATCCAAAGACTCTCATTAGGTAAAAAAAGAATTTCATCTCCTTGCAAAGTGTTTGTGTTGAATCAGGATTATTATAGTTAACTAAAACTATAACTCTTTTTGTACTTGAAATAAATTAAGCGTTAAAGTAAGTGAAATTAATTAGTTTTTTTATTTTAAATAATATACAGGCCTAGTGGAAAAAAATTCAGGTAGTTGTCAAGGCAACATTTCTCATTTACATTTAATTTAACTTTTACTAATATATATATATATATATATATATATATATATATGTGATTTAATAATTATTAGTTAAATCGTTAATTTAATGCTAAATAATAACATACTATTTTCTCATACAGTTTAAATGGGTCTAGATACAATTTATATTTTACAATGGTTTCTGTTTCTTCTAGCAAAGTTCTGTTTAGATGCTCCATATGTGTCTGTTTCTGATATTACTGATATCATCTGTGTTGTGTTTCAGAGCGCTGCCTGAGAAGATCCACTGACAATATTTTCTTTATACGTTATATGTTTGTCTTCTGTTTTTGCTGTGGTGTGCAAGAGCTATTAAAATGCTCTTTCTCTGATGTTTTGCTGTGGTTATTATGTATGTGCACAAGATTTGGTGGACTAGTGAACAGGAATCAGGCATGCACACAGGCAGGGATGTATAGGACGTTTCAGGCCCTTTATGTTCGGCCTGCTATTATTAGTAAGGAAGGATGCGATTCAGACAAGAGATTGGGGGTAAAGTATGAGAGCACCTGTAGAAGAGACTAGAAACGGACACCAGGGGGCGCTGTTTTACTAGAGCACTGATCTCAGACCTGCACACTTCTCTACAACACACACATCTAAGGCCTTTTTGAAAGTTTTTTTTTTTTTTACATTCTGACCTCCTCACCTCTCATCACTTTTTAATTCTCTTTCTCCATAGATTTACTAGGTATGATTGTACAAAAAATATATCCTGGCCTTATTCAAAGAAAAATTGAGAAGATGCCACAAACGCTGCATGATCATTAAACCGCAGCCTGCTCTTACGCAGTGTTAATATAACCATCACACACACACACGCAAATGCATGCTCTACTTCCCTTCCACTTCCTGTTTGATCTTGCTTTCAGATATAGTGAGATATGGCATGTTTGCTTTTTAGTCTGATCTCTTAATACTTATAAATAAGATGACTGGAAATGCAAACTTCAGGAATTAATGAGTAATTGTTAAAAGGCTGGTTCATGCAAAAATACACTTAAATACCATTAATGCTAAATTAAATTACAATTTACTGGAGTACTGGTTATTTATTTGGTTACACGTTGTTTCCATAGTCAACTTCAGACATTCTACTAACTATAAGTAACTTTGCAACTACATATCAACTAACTCTCATTAATTTGAAACTACGTCAACTAACTCTTTAGTTGACTTAGGTTCGGGTTAGTAGAAAATGTTGACATGTTGCAAAGTTACTTCTAGTCAGTAGTCTAAAGTGGACTATCGAAATAAAGTGTTACTATGTATTTATTTTTTCTGTGTTGAACAGGGGTTGAAATGAGGATGTTTAGGTAATTACTGTAGTTCCCTAATGTGGTGTTTGGCCATAACGAACATGTTAGTCATTTCCCATGATCAGAGTTTAAACTCATCAAAAATGATGCATCCTTCTACAGAATTTAAGGTGTAGAAGTGGTAAAACTCGTTATCAAAATAGGCCTTAGATGATAACAACAAATAATTCTCCAAGTTCTCGGAAAGTGCACAGGAAGCCCTGACCACATCAGTGACAGCAGGGTGGATACTGTGACTGTTTCTCAGTGTTTCAGCTCGCTTGTTCTCAGTGAGAAAGAGACGGAGAGAAAGATGTCAGGAACACGCACTCTCTGCTGCCATGTCAACACGGCGACCCTCTCGTTTGCCATCATATATCTGGTAAAACAGCTTCATACACCCACCTATAGATGCTGCGTACAGTGTGTGTTTATATAGTTACAATTAAAAAAGTGCTTGCATTGCTTTAATTCACTTGCAGTATTAGTTCAAGAGACTTTCAAAGTCACTGAAGTATATAATGTTTTGTACTCTGGAAAGAGCATGGCCATTTTGTTGCTGTTATTTGTCATTTGTTCAATGCAGATAGAGGAAGCTGGCTCCATTTTGAAGTCACAGTCAGTGACTGAGCCACAGATTCAATATCGACTTCTTTTGGTGACACTTTATATCAATAGTCCACTTTAGATATTCTACTAACTATAAGTAACTTTGCAACTACATGTCAACTAGCAGTCATTAGATTAGCAGTATTAGTAGACTCTGCTGAAGTATTTTGATGCTTCCCAACAGACATTATACAGACTAGAAGTAACGGTAACACTTTACAATAATGTTCATTAGTTAACATGAAGTAAGAATGACCAATACGTCTTCAGCATTTATTCATCTATGTTAATTTCAACATTTACTAACACTTTATTAAAATCAAAGGTTGTATTTGTTAACATTAGTTAGCTTAGTTTATTAACTAAGATTAATAAATACTGTAACAAATGTTTTGCTCATTGTTAGTTAATACATTAACTAATGTTAACTAATGAATATTATTGTAAAGTGTTACTGAAGTTACTTTGCAACTACATGTCAATTTATTCTACTTACTCTAACCGTCTAATACTCTAATGACTGCTGCTAATGAAGTTACTTATAGTTGGCAGAATGTCTAAAGTGGACCCACGAAATAAAGCATTGCCTTTCTTTTTTAACACAATGTTTGTCGTACAGCGTTATCCATCTCTTTATCTGAAGCTGATGTTTAATTAGCTTATTAATCATGATAATCGGTTCAGGAATGAATGCGTCTACAGGAAACCCTCTGTCCATGGCGTATCTAGCTGAGGGAGGACGTTGTGTCTGTTATGTAATTTACACTTTTACAGGTTTTTCTGAATGAACCGCTGTTCTTGTGTAACTTGTTCTGTTGGTGTTGGCTCGGAGGAGAGAGACCAAACAGACCGGCTGCCAGAATACACACAACCCAAAACACACGTTTACCTTTATGAATTCATTCTGTCACATTCATCTCATCTGTACCCCCTCTGTGTGTGTGTGTGTGTGTGTGTGTGTCTCTATAGATTGGTAATGTGCTGAAACTGGTGGGCATCATTCTTACGCTTTCATGGGAGAAAGGGGAATATTCTTCTATCTCCTATCATGAATCAAAGGCTCTCAAGGGCCATCGTGTCTGTGAGTTCACTTCCTTCAGTTACACTTTATTTTAAGGTGTCCTTGTTACAGTGTAATTATACATTTAAGTACTTGGCAACAATAATTAACTACATGTACTTACTATAGGGTTAGGGTTAGTTGCATGTAATTATGCATCATTTATAGTAACTGCATTATAACAAGGACACTGTAAATACTGTTACCCATTTTGTTTTCTAAATTTCTTATTTGTTTTGTCCCAAGAGTTCATGTGATCATCACCAAACCTGTACTATTAGATTTGTGACCTGAAGTAAAACAGAATCGTCTACATTACTGTTCAAGTTTTATTGTTTTTGTACAAAAAAGTATCTTATGCTCACCACGGCTGTAATTATTTGATCAAAAATATAGTGTTATACAGTAAAAATATTGTGAAATATTATTAAAATTGATAATAACTGTTCTATTGTAATATATTGTAAAATGTAATTTATTCCTGTGATGCAAAGCTGAATTTTCAGCATCGTGACTCCAGTCTTCAGTGTCACATGATCCTTCAGAAATCATTTTTAATATGCTGACTTGCTGCTCAAGAAACATTTCTGATTATTATCAGTGGTTTTTTGAGGAAACCATGATACATTTTTCTCAAGATTCTTTGATAAATAGAAAGTTAATAAGAACAGCATTTGAAATAGAAATATTTAGTAACATTATAAATGTATTTACTGTCACTTTTGATCAATTTGATGGTTCCTTGCTGAATAAAAGTATTAATTTATTAAGAAAAATACAAAATCTTCCTGACCCCAAGCTATTGAACAGTAGTGTGATATTTTTGTTTATTTCAAGATTTTAATGAGATTCTGAATCACAGATTGTCAGGGGCCTAAGATTATGTTCCTCACTGGATATGATGTATTTTGCTCAATAAAAACAGCATTAGTTGAAGCTTTTCATGAAATCAATTTAAAAAGCCCTAAATGCTGCATCTTGACTAAACATTGTTCGGTATAAGACTTTGCATACATGAATTAATCCTTTAGCATAACAAAAAAAAACAATCATAGATAATAGAAATAATAGAGATTACTAATTAAAATGAAAATGGTCTCTCTCTCTGTTTTCCAGTTGACATCAGCACTAACATTCTGATGCTGGTCCTGATGTCCCTCTCGGCTGTGCTGGTTCTGTTCTCTCAGCGCAAGGTATTGTGGGATGGACACGTGCATCTGTACATGGAAATGTGGTTTATGGGGGAAAAAAACACAGTGATGCATTATGAAATACATTAGAACACATTAATGCATGAATAAATGCATAGATATGAGTTAAGTTAATATATCAGTTTTTTTCTTTTTATTTATTGAAATAAATCTATTAAATATTACATAAGGTGAATTGCAAGTGGTTGTTACATATGATACAATTAAAGAAGCAAAATGCATATGCCATTTTTAGGTCAAGATTAAAAATGTACATCTCGAATAATTGATTTCTTACCACCCAATCATACTAATAATAAAATACAATGCTAAATCACGTTTCAACAGGAACAAAATGTATGCACTATCGTTTAAAGGTTTGGGGTCGGTACGATTTTTAAATGTTTTTTTATGTTATTTGATCAAAAATACAGCGTATGAAATATTATTACAATTTAAAATAACTGTTTAATATTTTAATAGATTTTAAAATGTAATATATTCCTGTGATCAAAGCTGAATTTTCAGCATCATTACTTGATTTTGATGAATTTATTGCTTCCTTGCTAAATAAAAGTATTAATTTCTTTCAAAAAATCTTACTGACCTTACTTCCTAATCTTCTAGTACCCTTTTTAAAATGAATAATAGGATAATAGTTTTGAAAGTGATCGTCTTATTCATGACACTGAAGGTTATTATATTGCACTTTGTTTATTTTTCTCTTATAGCATTCACTTTCTCGAATATTTCCTTGAACAGAAATATTAATGCCATTATCATACTGTGCAGTTTTAATGCACAACATATTCATTCCAGAAAATAACTCCTCCTCCTTGGGGAGTTTACAAGAACAATAATAAATCTGTGCTACCGAAGTCAAATATACATACTAAATTGGTAATGAAACGATCTGTGTGTTGATACATTTTGAAAAAGTCTAGTCAGTTTTTGTTTTATTGAATGTGTATGCATGCGAGTTTGCATAAGCAAAATGGTTCTGTGTGTGTGTGTATGTGCACCTTATTTATCCAGCTTCCAGAAAGAGAGCTTGTCTCAATATTTATGAAGGTGGTGAAACACGGAATCCTTGCGCTCTCTCCAAACTACACATTTCAGACCTGATCAGTGTATAACAGGGAAACAGCGTTTTTTCTCTCTGTTTTAGGAATGTGCATGACTGAATGTGTGATTCACCACTTCTCTTTCTGTGTTTAAGGGCCCGATGTTTGTCCTTCCGTTCTCGCTGATGATGATGGTGGAGTTGAGTCTGAGTTTTCTCTCGCTGTTTAACGGAGCCTGGGGTCTTCCCGGGACCCCCACCTACAGAGACATGCTGCAAGCTGTCGTGAGGACCATACCTGCACACATAATGACACAAAACTGAATACTAACTTCTTCATTTCACCCATTAATGTGTACTTGTGTGTATGTCCCTGACAGAAGGACCAGAGAAGAGTCCCTGTGTTGAATGAGGAGGAAATTGGCCAGTTTACCATGTGGTACAGTGTGCTCTTTATGGTGGACATACTGCTGAAGGTATAAGTCGTGTGTGTGCGTGTGTGCACGTGTGAGTGTGAGTGTGTGTGTGTGTGTGTGTGCACGTGTGTGAGAGAGTGCATGTGTGTGTGTGCACGCAGATGTGAGAGAGTGCGTGTGTGTGTGTCCTGGTAAACCCTATGTTAAGAGGACAAAATGTTCATTAATTTTTTGGTCCCCATGACGAAAAACTAAATTTTTTGAAAATGTAAAAATGCATAGTGCAGTTTTCTGCAATGGTTAGGGTATATATGTGTACAGTAAAATCAATATGTCTATGGAAAGTCTTCACTGAAATGTCTTTATTGTCACTTTTGATCAATTTAATGCTTCCTTGCTGAATTAAAGTAACTATAAAAAAAAACTAAACGTATTTAACGGTTATTTATGCTGATAATATAATTTGTTTGAAAAAAATTCAATGCCACTGTATACACAAACACAGATATGATATGTCATCATTCTATTAAAAACGAACTCATGCAAACACATATACAACTTTATTCACACAAACACACATACACACACACACACACACTTACTCTCTCTCTCTCTCTCTCTCTCTCACACACACACACACAGCTTTGTTTTTGTGATTTATGAGGACATTCCATAGGCGTAATGGCTTTTATACTGGACAAACTGTATATTCTATCCCCCTTACACTGCCCCTATCCCTAAACCTACCCATCACAGGAGACATGCTGCATTTTTACATTTTAAAAAAAAAAACATTGTTTTTTATGTTTTTTAAGCCATTTGAAATATGAGGACTCATGCAATGTCCTCATAAATCACGTGTAAGTTGTAATACCAGTGTAATATGCATGTCATTATACACATTTGTGTCCTCATATATCACAAAAACAAGAGCACACACACAAACACACACACACTCACTCACACACACTCTCTCTCACACACTCACTCACTCACTCACTCACTCACTCACTCACACACACACACACACAGTGTTGTTTTGTCTGCTCTGAGCTGTACAGTCTACACCAGCGCTTGTTTTGCTTGTAAGGGGGTTTGAGTATGAAAGCGATGTATAGATCGAGTCACGTGTGTTCTGTGCCTCTGCTGATTGAGGATTTAGGAGAAGGTAGAGGGAAATTAAACTGCCCTCGTGATGGTTTCTGCATAGCTGTGTGTTCATTCATACGTTTAGAATCATTCTGTGCGTTTGGGCTCTTATCCCTGTGTGTGTGTGTGTTCTGTGTAGGTGTACGTCCTGCAGGTTTCAATGAAGTGTTTCTACGCCCTGAAGGAAAAAAGGGTCGTCCATGTTGACACTGGAAATACTGTGACGGTAAGTGCATTCATAGTACAGATTGTTTTTGGTGTCAGAAAATACAGCAGCTTTAATGTTGTTGTATAATTATACTTTTGAATAAATTATAAATATACAATTCCAAGCCACAACCCAATCCATTCGGATCTTCTTTTAATAGTTTATACTGTTGTGATCAAATAAAACAAATCAGCATTTGTTGTGTTTTTGACTAACAGGTGAAGCTTCCTTCTTATGATGAGGCTCTCAAATTGAAAGCAGAAGACACCCCCCCGACCTATCAAGAGCCCTAAAATGATGTGCATATGTATTTCCTGCATGGGTTTATGACGCAAAACGAAACCAAAAAAACCTTTTGAGTTAAACCACAATGAGCACAAATAGTCACACGCATGCTAACAACCCGATGCAGCACATAAACAGACACGCTTGCATCCTTGCTTTCACACAATAAAGGTAATTAATTAATAATGAATGTGTTTCTGATTATTGTGTCCTCACTGGTTAGGGAAGCACGGTGAAGGAAGACCGTTTTAACAGTTCCTGTTGTGTAAGAGCACTGCAAAACAAGCGCTACCAAATGCTTGGTATTTTTGTCTCGGTTTCCAATAAAAATACCAAAAAATTATTACATCAAAATACATTTTCTTGAGACTAAGAGGCAAAATGACAAGATATTAAGTCTTGTTTCCTGAAAATAAATAAATAAGCGAGATTGTGCTTTAGAGAAGATAAAATATCTTTTAAGTGTATTTTTCTGACCTCACTGACACTTGTCTTTGTCTTTTTTGAAAAAAGTATTTTTTCCTGAAAAATGTATGCAAGAAAAATGTAAAAGTCATTTTGCTTCTCTAGTAAATGCATCTTGATTTAAGAATGTTTAGATATTTGTACTAGAAAACAAGACAAAAATACTGAGCAAGAAAATCTTTTTTGCAGTTTATTTTCTGTGATGCACCTCTGTCATTGTTCGGTCATCATGAGTCAGAAACTAGTGGCATCTGGGGGATTGTATGATTATGAGATTTAATTTGAATATTTAATTCGTATTATCAAATATATGAATTGCTTGATATAATGTTATAAAATGCAAAGAAAAAAATCTTCACATCCTGCTCAATGATACAGTACATGACAAAATATACACCGTTTAAAAAATATATATTTTGGAAAGAAAAACTAAATATCATGTGACACTGAAGACTGGAGTAATGATGCTGAAAATTCAGCTAAGACTTAATTTGGTCAATAGTTAATCATTTTTTCAAAAGTTATAAAGTGATTATTAAAAAAAATATAAAAAAAGATTTTTTTAAAAGAGCACAAGCTGTACTGTGGCACAGATGGTGCAAGAAATAAGGAGACTTTAATGTTGTTGTCAAAGTCATTGGCACACTTCAGGTACGGATGGCGATGGATGGATGGAAGCAGGAGGCTGAGAGAAACAGTGTGTGTTCACAAACATTAATTGCTGTGTTATGCAATATATAAACAAGCGCACACTTCATTTACATAGACAAACAGGACTACCGGGAAATTGTGTTCCTGAGCACTTCACAGGCAGCTTTAAAGGGGTTCTCACACTCATGTCGTTAAAAAATAACTAAAAACGATATGTTTAGCAGAATATTCAAGCTGCTTTCTTCTAAAATGGTCAATTGGATCGTGGCAGGGCAAAAAAAAAAACGCATAAAAGCTGTCAACAATTTGTGCTTTGAATTTTAAGCCAATCCAAAATCTGACTGAATTTTAAGTCATTGTTCACCATAAATAGCTTGATTGTTGTGGTCACTAATCATTTTCATTTCCTTTCATGCTTAGAGGTTCAGAAAGACATGACAGTTACAGTAAATAATGAATAAATCATTTAAAGTCTACACGAAACAGAAATTGCGATAGTCTTCTCTTATTGTAATGTATATCGAGTGAAACGGCTTCTCAAACAAGAACAAATGTAGGGCGGGGCTTGATTTTGTCCGTGGGGAATTGATTGGATGGTTGTGGTTTGCTATTGGTCGATCTCGTTTGAGTGACAGGATGCCCCGCCCGCATCATCAGAGAAGAGAAGAGATGCTGCAAGTTATTTTGATTAAAGATTACGAGGCACATTCATTTTCAAAAAAAGAAATAATGATGTGCACAGATTCATAATAAATAAATACTGCAATATCTCATAATAGATAACTACATGTTGTATTTGGCTTGTGGTCAGCACCTCTTAATAAAAACCTTTTAGAAATGGCATATCACAGTCAATATTATAAAATTTTGTCTCAGACACACATGCTCACGTGCAATATTGGCATTTCCCAGCAGGCACACTAGACACGGCATGGTGTGTATAGTATAAAAACACAGACGTACACGTACACACAGACAGAACAGGGCCGTCTGTGTTGGATCAGGAACGGAGGCTTCCCACATAATTCCTGTGCATAAATTCCTGCGTGTGTGAGATTAATTTGAGAGGAAAAGTGCCCAGAAAAGACAGATTCATCTTAATGTTTATTTGACTTCAACCTCAAGTTAGAGACCCCTCCTAGGGCTCCGAATGAACCCGGTTTCTCTTATACAAACACATACACAGATCAAGGTGTGTTTGTCTTTCCTACCCAAACTCTAGGTTTTTCGGGACAGGTATCCCCCTCCTCCCAGAACAGCTCGTCCGCCTCGGAGACGGATTTGAGGGCGGGTCTCCAATCTTAAGTGTGTATCTGTGAATATGTGTGTGTTGATAACCTGCACGTTTCTCTCGCTGTGAATCAGTCTGTCTCTGGAAGTCGAGCAGGTCATTAGGACTCACGCCGCATTACAGTATGACGTTGCTGGGGTTTGTGATGCTGCTATGCATCCTGGGAGCTCAAGCCACCGTGGATCTGAGAAATGCTGCTGCTATGGGTAAGAAAATAGCATCATTAACAGATCCATCAATGTCATTCATTTATCACAGTGCCAACAGGATTAATGTTTTACGGTTAAATACTGTAATGAAGAGCAAACTTCATCCCAAAAAAATGCTCAGTATTTTTGTCTTGGTTTCCAGTACACCTATAAGATGTAAAGACTTACATTTTTGTGAGCCTAGAATAATAATAATAAAAAAAATCTGCCAGAGGGGTCCGAAAAATAAACTTACAGTAATTCAAAGGGAAAACAAGATGATTTTTCTTACATCACTGATATTCGATCTTGTTTTAAGCAGTTTTTCAGTAAACAAGACTTAACATCTTCAGTCATTTTGCTTCTCAAGTAAATGCATCTTGATTTAAGAATGTTTAGATATTTATACTGGAAAACCAGACAAAAAAAAGAATAATTTTTTGCAGTGATTTTATATATACGCTAACTAATCAGTCAGTTTAGCTGGTTCATGAGTTCCTCGCTGCTGCTGGTTGAGCTGAATAACCTGATAACCACACACTGAAATACAGATCAATCAGCATTGGCTTTTTGGCTGGACCAGGTAGTTTTGCTGGTTTAAGCCGGTTAAGAAGCGTGGACACAAGCCTTATCACATCTGTAGAAAGACTGAGGTGCTAAAAATGCATTTAAATTCATTATATTCGCCTATATTTTTGTTTTACACAACAGTTTGGATGGTAGAGTTCAATGTTAAGCAAATATGTGACCTTTAAAGAGAATGTACTAGCATCTAGCATTTTTTCTCATTTCGAAGTTTGTGTAGAATTACATTATCTCCTCCTGTGTTTTAAAGCTGCGCCTAATTATTAGTTTAATTTTCGCAGGTCTAGGTGTTAAAAACTAAGAGAGATGCTTCAATCAAATGGGTAATTAGGGTTATGCTTCCAGTGGTTGTACACAACTTGTATGTCCTCAAAGAAAATGTGTTTTTAAGGTTTTAAATGTCTACATTTGTACACAAAGAGGCCCTGTACTGCATTAGAGTGTGTGTGTAAATCTGTGCGTGCATGCATACCTGAGACTGAATGTATAATCAATGGGAGTTATTATGAGAACGGCCAACACATTTATTGAGCTACACGCAGACTGTCTGGCTTTTCACTCTCTTTCTTTCCCACACCCCAATTTGTAATGAATACTTTTTTTTTTTAATGAATACTTTTATTCAGCAAGGAGGTATTCACTTGATAAAAAATGACAGTAAAGACATTAATGTAAAGATTTCTATTTCTCAAAGAATCCTGAAAAAATGTATCACGGATTCCACTAAAATATGAAGCAGCACAACTTTTTTCAACATTGATAATAATTTGACATGTTTCTTGAGCATCAAATCAGCATTTTAGGATTATTTCTGAAGGATCACGTGACACTGAAGACTGGAGTAATGATGCTGAAAAGTCACTCGCTCCTCAGAGGAAATGTAGGGCAGAGTATTTTCGAGTCAAGAGTCCTGAAAAAAGTGTTATGAAAGTAATTTGAGAAAGATGAAAACTGATGATACTATGGTTTTAATGATTACCTTGTATAAAATTTTACTCAATTCCTACTTTATGGTTAAAAAATGTGTTGAAATGTCCTGTAAACTACTTCTTCTCTAAATAAATAATAGGCCTTGCAGGAGAGTTTAATCATCTACATTTAAAGTCTCTCTGTGGTGAAATCAAGCTTTTAATGTTGTTTATATGTCTATATGGTGTGTTTAATGTGCTATAAGACAAACCATGTGCAAATTCATAAGTCAGCACCATTGTTATAGTAGCCTATTTTACTACAGTATTTTCTCCTTAAAACGGCAGTGAACCAAAGACAGTCTCAAAAACATGGTTTGAAATCGCTGGTGTTTCTGACGTCACAAACTACCTTGTAACCAATCAAACGTGTGATCGTCAACGAGTGGATCTCTGAGCGAGTGAGTGAGTGGAGGCGGGGCTCATTTGCATATTCACCGAATCAACATAAACTAAATGAGGCAAGGGTGTAGAGTTACATAACTATTTTAAGGCATGAAGACATTTTTGAGTTTTATGGGATAAAATGATTGACTAGCCTACAGGGTGACTTTAATATTTAGACTGTATGATGCAATTGGGTTTAACCAGTGAGGTCGTACAGGGAATATTATCTCCACATCACATGCATGCATCATGTTAATGTCAATTGATTCTCTCTCATCTCAGTGTTTAATGATCAAGAATGCAGTAAATGAGTGTGTAATCTGTTCGGAGAGTTTCTCTGTTGTCGTGAATAAACTGATGCTGCACAGGAAAGATTTTAGCATACTGAACACTTCGGAAATGTTAAGGCAGTTATAGTGTATTCTTAGACGGGACGGTCCCCACAGGTTAGACCTTTTATTTCTTCTAAAAATACCTCGAGTCAGATCAGTTTGAAAAAATTCAACCAAAGTACATTCACCATCTTAATAAGACACTTTAGAAAAGGTTGTATATGAAATCTTAAGTGTTCAGACAGGTGCTTCATATATAGGGATCTTCGCCGTGACGTCACGACGCGGTTACACGCGCTCTGGTTGGCAAAAAGAAAAGTAATGGCTTGCTGCGCAGCGCAAACACAGAAGACAAATGGTTGTATCGTGCTGTGTGATCGGCTGTGTTAACAGGTTCGATAAGAAGAGTAACCTTCTACCGCGTACCTAAACAGCTTGAATCAAGAAGATAGCTGTGGATTTCTGCAATTAGGCGTCTAGAATAGGGTACACATTTAAACCCAGATATCACCATAAGTACTGAGTTGATTACATCAAGACAAACAAAAAAAGTTTTTTTTAACTGTTTGTTATTAACATTTGTTATTAACATTATTAACATTTGTTGTTAACAGTTATTAACATTATTAACATTTGTTGTTAACATAGACAAACGGTGCATAATCTAATTACGTAGCTATGTACTAATTTGCATAAATACCCAAACAGATCTAAATATTGGGTATAGCCAGGTGAAAATGTCTTGTTGAATCTTGTTGACACCTTACAGTAAAATACCTAATGTTAAGGTCTGAACGGAACCCATTCAGGCTACCCATGAACATTAATACATGGAGGCTGGAAGAAGTACTTTAGAAACCAAACCAGCCTTTATTAATTTGTATTTGTATAAGACAAAAGGGTAAAATAAAAAGTGGCTGGATCAAAAAATCAAATTACGTACTCAATGCACGACTAGAGAATTTCATCTTCATTCTCTTCACAGGCCATCTGCATTGAGTTTGGTTCATTCTGCCAACCAGTTCGCGGCCACGCCCATATCGTGACGTCACATTTGACTCCGGCGAGCATTTTAGGGGTTCCCATCATGTCGTCATTATGGATTTAGATTTAATTAATTAATTTAGTTTTAATTAATTAAAAAGCTCATAAGCATAATTTATCACTAGAAAAAAAGAAAAGAAAAACCTGTTAAAAATGAAGATATTATGCAATAATTTAAGACATTTCTCCTTATATAGAACATTTAAAATTGAGTCAAGATTTAAAATGTTCTATATAGAAACCCAATGAGCCTTTGTTTTGTTTTTTTATAAATAGCAAAATGTTATAGTGACTGTAAGTAAATAATTTGTCTGGCCTGTCTGGGTTCTAAACATATTGAATTCGATCGATCTCACATTTTTACATCCTCTCTCTGCTCTTTCACTCTTTCCAGCTGCAGGCTTGTGTAACACCAAGCCCACTGATGTAGTGTTCATCATCGACAGCTCTCGAAGTGTCCGGCCCTCTGAGTTCGAGCAGGTCAAGGTCTTCCTGACCAAAGTGATCGACGGTTTGAACGTCGGAGCTGATGCTACTCGCGTGGGTGTCGTGAACTACGCCAGTCGGGTGAAGAACGAGGTCTCTCTGAAGTCCCACAAAACCAAGGCTGCGCTTGTCAAGGCCGTGTCCAAGATCGAGCCACTGTCCACCGGGACCATGACAGGCCTCGCCATCCAGTTCGCCATGAACGTGGCCTTCAGCGAAGCCGAGGGAGCGCGCAAATCCCCCGACATCAGCAAGGTGAGAGTTCTACACTCTTATAAATATTGGGATCTATGGTTCCATGAAAAACCTTTGACATCAATGGAACCTTTCAAATGCACAATAGGTACTTTATGTTTGGAATGTTTGAAATCGCCCCATCATTAATTATTCCCTACATTAGTCCACTAATATAGTCCACTTGAAGGAGTGAATGAAAAAGAGTGCGCAGGAAGGGCTGCTGCTTTTGCATAGTTTGTGTTTGCTGTTTATACTAATCATTTGAAACGTAGCAAACTGGCTAGCTTCATTAGAAATGAAAAGATTTATCTTGAACTCTGTCATGGAAACTATGTATAAACCTTAATTAAACAATTTAATAATCAAGTAAAAAGCAATTTATACCAGTAGGCTATAATATTACGCTGTAGCCACATTGGACCAGCGTTTTGGAAAATGGATGTATGCATGATTCAGCTGCAGCGCCATCTTCAGGCGAGACGTGGTAATTCATTCGGCATGACCCTCATAGTGCATTGTGGGTATTCTCTAGCCGTTGAGCATAGACCCAAGGGGGTAATCCATCGACCGGAAGTTGAAGCTGGACGCGTGCCGCCATCTTGTAGCAGAACTTCACTTGCGTTAGCATTCCCATTGATTCCCATTCATTTTGGCGTCACTTTGACGGCTAATAACTTTACATCTGAGGCGTTTAAAGACTCCATTTGTCCATTATTTATTTCTAAAGACACACGACAATGTATAAAGGGCTCCATTACCTTCTATGTTACATTATGGCCCCGTAGAAACAGTTTTTGTAAAAATAGGCTAACGATTGCGTCATAACCACTCGACGCTCTGTCGCACAGTAGAGAAATTACCGTACAGACAGGAGGAGAAGCTCGCAGGCAATCAATGCATTAACTTAATATGGCTTACTGGCGTTAAATTTGAAAATAAATACTATACAAATTACTTACTCCTGCTCACTCACGCCAAAGAACTCTTTGCTCAAGCTCGCCGTCTCTGCAAGATCAACATTGGCAGTTTTCATGCACAGCTACTAGAATATTTACATCTGTCAGGCAGGGTGCTCACGTCATCAAGCTTAGTTTGAGTCGGTTTGAGTCTGCGCGTCAGGAACGGAAGTGCTAAAAAATTGCTAAAAATGGGCTTCAACTGTCTCAACTGAGTTCCAATGAGATGGCTCTGTCCACTTCTTATACTGTCTATGCATAGACCTTATTCACAGCAGCGCCATCTTTGATTTTTAACAGGAATGAAAGCGAGACTGTGAGGGATAGACCTCCATCTCTTCAGTGGGTTGTACTGCTATTAAATGTGTTTGTGGATTGTTCTGCTGACGAAACCCAGTAGAAATTCCAGTAGACCAAATAATCCAGACAATATGATCTGTTTAAAATTATAAGTGATCTAGGAGCTTTATACAGCTTTTTACAGCGGATCCCATTGAAAACACAGTAAGCCTATCCCTCACAGCCTCACTTTCATACCTGTCATGGCGCTGGTCTGAATAAGGTCTATACATCGGTTGTACACTCGTTATTGCGGTGCATTGTGGGATTGAATGATGCACTCGAAAACGTCCGCTATGGTACACTAAAAATGGTATAGGGGCGATTTCAGATACAGCCTAGTTTTGGTGCACACCTGTGTTCGATTGAAGTCAGAGTTTGGTTCGTAAATGATATGAACCAAACTCAGTTGCGCACCTGTGAACAGCACTCAAATCCGTTTGCTGCTGATATGAATCTAATCGTACTAAATCATGGAAGTGAACCACTACCGATGACGTATGATTTGATAAAACTGTGTGTTTGTGTGTGTTCTCACTCGCTTTCCTGACTAGCGTGACGGACGCAGTGCAAGCAGAGAGAATGTATATCTCACCTTCATCAGAAATGGACTCTCACGTTCTTTAGGACATTTGCAATTCATTCGCGCAGATGGATGCAAGAGCCGCTAGGTGCTGATGCGCTGGAAACAAAACCAAAAGTAAAAAAAATAAATGTCTGAAAACAAACAATTCACAATGTTCACCATGGTCAATTTAGGTACATAATAAAAAGTATGACCTATCTATAAAATCTTAGTAAGATATGTCAACATTTAAACCACTTATTTTTTCCCACACTTGTGTCGTTAGGCCTATAGTTGAAGAAGTTAAAAACCCAAAACTTAGGCTACATTTTAAAGTGTAATCTGGCTTTTTCTCCAAATAAAATCCACTCGTCACCACCACGCAATGAATTGTGGGATGGGCTGGGCAGTGAACTCCGCATTTGAAGAGGCTGTTGAATTGGAAAAGCTTTCGTCGGGCGACTGTGACGCATTCTGTCTTAAAAAGCAGCCTTCGAAGGATGCAGCCGCTGAATTGGGACACAGCTAATGGGAAGGGGGAAGCAATTGAACTTTGACAAGTCTATGGCATCGCTGTGAAAACTCCTTTTTGAAACCTTTATTTTTAAGAGAGTAGTAATCTCATAAAACCCCCATATTGGCATCATTAACACCATTAAACCTCTTTGGCAACATGCATCTTGCATTAAGTAATCCGCAATGGATGAATTAGGCCCAGACGAACATCTGAATCTACTATTAGGCTATGTAAGAATATCTCTAGTTTTAGATCATTTTATTAAAAAAATGTCACTAATAAACATTTGCAGGTGGCAATTATTGTGACTGACGGCAGACCACAGGACAACATCCGTGACATTGCAGTAAGGGCGCGTGAGGCCGGCATTGAGATATTTGCCATCGGAGTGGGCCGTGTGGAGATGACCACGCTCAGGCAAATGGCCAGCGAGCCTCTGGATGATCACGTGGACTACGTGGAGAGCTACAGCCTCATTGAGAAGCTCACCAAGAAGTTCCAGGAGGCCTTCTGTGGTAAGTGAGAGGACGAGGGGAAGGGAATAGAGGTCTGGAGACTGTCCTCACCATGGCCAGCGATAGTAAAGGTGTATATACGAGGGCATGTTATCATTGATCTCACTCCAGAAGTAGATCTCCACCCTGTGCTTGATGCTCCACTCGGTTCTCCGGGCGAGGAAGTAAAAGCATGTGTATTCATCACGGATGTGATCGTAGTCGCTGCAGTGCAGTGGTTCTCAGCTTGGTGATACACTGGAAAAAAATATTTTCTTACTCAGTATTGGTCTTGTTTTCCAGTACAAATATCTACACCTTTTAAATCAAGATATGTTTACTTGAGAGGCAAGATGACATAAGAAATGAAGGGCTGGATTTACTAAACAGGGCAAATTAGCGTGAGACCGCAATCCCATAAAAGCACTAAAGGACACTAGACGCTAATTAAAGGACACAGACGTAGCAGCTCATTTACATAATGACCAACACAATCATTTACATAATGACCAACACAGTCATTTACATAATGACCAACACAATCATTTACATAATGACCAACACAATCTACCAAGTGCAAAATGGATTAAGACATGCTTTTTTGGGCATTAATTAATGCTGAAAATACCAGTAAACTGACTACAGCAAACCTTAGTAAATTATGTTGCGGAATTTATTTAAATACTCTCGTCCCATAAATTTAGTAAGGAAACTCCTACAAATGCATATGCAATTAGATCAGCTGCAAAAATAACTTAAAATTTTTTTTTTTTTTACTGCATGTCTTCAGTAAACCCTGACAATAGTTTTTTTTAACACCAAAAGAGGGTTTTGTGTTAACGTAAGCTGTTAGTAATTTCGGCCCTAAGTCTTGATTACTGAAAAACTGAACAAAATGAAGGTGACGAAACATCTGTCAGTGAAAACAAGACTTCTTAAGTAATTTTGCATCTCAAGTAAATGTATCTTGATTTAAGATTTTTTTGATTTTTGTAAAGGAAAACCAGACAACCAAATTTTTTGCTCTGTATGTGACATTTGAGAATTTTCAAATTAGACAATTTTGAAATGTAAAAGGTTGAGAACCAATGCGGTAGAAAGTCAGAGAAACAGCCACCTGAGACTAATAACATTGAGACAAATGCCAAATCTTTTACTTTCTGCTGTCCTCAAGTGCCTGAGTCTCTGACATATTTCTGTGTGTTTTAAAGATTTGCTGTTCGTTTTGCAGCGGATTGTTAAAACGCATTGATTGTCTTGAGTTCCCACTTTCACATAGAGTAATTCTCTCCTCGCTAACCCTTCCTTCCCCCACCCGGTGTGTGTGTGTGTGTGTTACATTCATGGTAGCGGTTGTGTCGGACCTATGCGCGACAGGCGATCATGACTGTGAGCACATTTGCATCAGCACACCCGGATCTTTCAAGTGCGCCTGCAGAGAGGGTCACACACTCACGGGCGACGGCCGAACATGCAGCGGTGAGTATGTGTGAATGTTGGGTAAGAGACAAACACATGAGCAAAAGACACCATATACATGTGCAGATTTTGATGTATATAAAACCCCTGCTTTAAAGATCTTATTGGCCAAGAGACATTTACCATCCAACACACACTCACTCTAAATGGACAAATCATGTGACTAAATGGCCCATTTATAATTTGACTTCAGTTACCACAATGGTTTTATGCTTGTTAATGTGACCCTCAAATAGGGCAACATCCTTGTCCTATAAGATATAACACATCTATATATTTTCATAAATTATTCATAAGTTATTATAAAACAAGAAATGCAAAGAGTGCAACTGGGGTAAAAATCTTCATATCCTGGTGCTCTTTGCATAAGAGATAAGAGTTAAACGTAAGAAACATATAAGTTTATTTAATTATTTTTTACATTTTCTTAATCCTCAAGACCCATTTATTATGTGTGAGAAAAGAAATTAGACTATTCTAATTCAACATATGAAATATGATTGGAATCACTTAAAAAAGGAAAATACAGTTTTAGCAGAATTAATAGAAAGTGTAATATACATTTGTATGTTGTCATAGAAGCAACATAAAATTCTAATGAGATCATTATAATCGTGTGCATGAGACATGGCTTTTAATGATGAAATGTTTGTTTCAGGCTTTCAAATTTCAAATTATATCAAAATATTCAAATTTCAAATTATATCAAAATTTCGATTTAGATTTATCGGCCAATATCAGTTATCAGCTTTCAAATATAAAGAATTATCGGTATCGGACAAAATGTTCATAACGGTGCGTCCCTAGAATATATATATATGCAGATACATTTTTTTTTTTTGTACAGTGGAAATCTAGGGCCGTCAATAGAATAACCACAATGAATCCCATGCCTTCCCTCAATACAAAAGAGAAACTAAAAATGAATCAGTAATAATAATAAATATTATAATATATATATAAACTTTGAGAGTCCTAAATTAATTTAGTACATTTTGGTTTAAAAAAATAAAAAATAATTGGTACTTTTTTTTTTGCGGCCCCTGTTTAGTTTGGAAACCCCATTTAACAAACACTTGATCTCTTATCTCAGCTTGCAGTAACGCAGCCACAGATGTGGTCTTCTTGATCGACGGGTCCAAGAGTGTGAGACCAGAGAACTTCGAGCTGGTCAAGAAATGGATCAACCTAATCATCGACAAACTGGACGTGTCAGAAACCAACGCTCATGTGGGACTGGTGCAGTATTCCAGCTCTGTGAAGCAGGAGTTTCCTCTGGGACGCTACAACAACAAAAAGGCCCTCAAAGAAGCTGTGAAAAAGATGGGTTATATGGAGAGGGGAACCATGACTGGCCAGGCCATCAATTTCCTGGTGGACAACAGCTTCACTCCTAACCAGGGCGCCAGACCTGGAGTGGCAAAGGTCGGTATCGTCTTCACTGATGGCCGGTCGCAAGACTACATTGGAGACGCCGCCAGGAAGGCCAAGGAGAGCGGTTAGGGGAAAACATGCACACACAGAAAAGCAATGCAAAGTGCAATGTGTATGAGTGTTTTTACAGTGCATTGTGTGCGTGTTTAGGCTTTGAAATGTTTGCTGTGGGCGTTGGCAATGCTATCGAGGACGAGCTGAGAGAGATCGCCTCTAAGCCTGTCACTGACCATTACTTCTACACAGCTGACTTCAAAACCATGAACCAAATTGCCAAGAATCTGCAAATCAACGTTTGTCAAGGTAAGTAAAACCAGAAAAAAATAAGCATTGAAACTAGCATTTCATCAATTGAATTTGTTTTTGCGGTCCTATTACTTACAGTTGAAGATCCCTGTGAATGTAATTCCCTTGTCAAGTTCCAGAAAAAGGTGGAGGAGGCACTACAGGCATTAACAAAGAAACATATCCTTTCCTAAACAGTGTTCGGGTTCAGAGCTCAATTCCACATCTGCCATGCTGAAAATATACACTATACAAATTCCTATTACGCTCATTATTCAATATTGACTTACATAATTCTACTGAATGCTGTTCTGTACGTTAGCTGAATGTGTCATCTCTATCTTTTGAGGTAAGATGTACCTTTTTAATTTGGACTCGCTGTATGATAATTAAAACGAAAAGAAATTAGGGATACACAAAATACAATATACTGGTACCTTATTGGTTAATGGGAGATATTGGATATTTTTATTGGGTTTATAGGACATACTGTATATAGGCCGATATTGAAAATGTAATTGTGCATGCTCATTTTCACCTATTTGTACTTTTCTTTGTCATCATATAATCACAAAACAATCATTCTTTAAAACAATAATAAAAACATATATTTTAAGAATACTAAAAAATAATACATTTTATAATATATATATAAAACTATAAAAGAATCATTTAAAAATAATAATTTAATAAACCTGTTAAATATAATATTTAGCAAATACATTTAAATTGTTTAGACAATATAGTATATAATTTAATATATTGTATTGAAAATGTCATATATAAAATCATTTCTGTATATAAATATAAAATAATTATCGGCTTATCCGCAATGACCAAAATGTTGTTATTGTTGTATCTCTAAAAGAAATGTTATAGCCATAAATGCATAAAGCATCAGAAATGTTTAGAGCTGGTTAGGATGGTACTATTGCATCATTTCCTTGACAAAAGCATCACTGGACGCTGTGACGAAAAGGATCGCTGCCCTGGAGAACAAGATAGTTTGAGAAGGAGCCAACCTCTAATTCTTACACTAACATCTCTTTCTTTTCTTGTAAAAAATGTCTCCTGTGACCTCTGACCTTGATGCTTAAGATCCACTCCATTTCTTTCTGCCTCTTTGCCATCATCACTATATTGTCCATGGGGATGGAGCACTGAATAAAAGCGAAAGGTGTCAGTTTTCAAACAACCATCTCCCCCTTCAACAAAACCCTGTACGCTTGACTATAAAATCTGTACAACATGGATATTAAAGTCTTCCCTATAGGGAAGACACTATTAAATCATACTGTCTTTCTTCATTCTTCTTTCTCAATAACATTATTTCAGATTCTGCCCCGAAAGTATTCTTTTATAAGGAATATATATGTAATGGTAATTTAATATAAGTTTTGACTTGAAATGTGTGAATGCTTGATTATTTTCTCAGATAAAACACTCCATGAAGCACACACATACACAGACACAACACACACACACACACACGTAACTCAAGGGCAAACATTCACAGACTCTGCAAGTGCTAAACATGCTGCTTGTGATGATTCAATAAAATCCCATTTTGTGTCTGTGTCTTTGTTTGTTGTGTCCTTTTGTGTGTGTCGAACAGATGCGTGTTAGGCTTGATCACTTCAATACAAGGTTGCATAAGAGAAAATGTTCTGTGTAATTATTAGGAGCCCCGGGTACAGAGGGATGTAAAGGGTCTGTGTGCATGTATAGCAGCTGTAGTTAGTCATGTAACATCGGCGGTAATGAAAGGTTGTAGATGAAGGGAATGAGTCGTTCTCTCAAAGCCTTCATTATCTGATTTTTCTTCAGAAGGCAAATTTAATGTTGGATAAACAAAAAGTATTTAATGAGTGTGTAGTATGAATTTAATCCGGATGTATTAGATTCGCCATGTTGTCATTGTCATGTGACCTACTACCATCAGTTGCATGACTGCCATTCATAAGGTAAAGTGGACTAAATTACTGGAGAAGTCCAGTCTTTGTCTCAACAGAAGAAAGATACTCATACAGGTTTGTAACAACACGAGGGTGAGTAAATGATAACAGGATTTTCATTTTTGGGTGAAAAATCCCTTTAAGAACTAGTTTGACCAGCAGTTACCCAAGGGGTAGCCTAATCATTGTTATTTTTCTAATTCCAATTAGACCAATCTATATCATTTTATGTTCAAAGTTAGGAGCAGTATTGATGAAAAAATTTAGATTACCAACTTTTAAAACTATAGTCTAAGCTGTTTATGCAACCGGCCACATTAAGATCATTAGGATGCGTGAATTATCATTTTAAGATGACATGGAAAGCTTATCCATGATTTGTTGGTCTACCAGCTTGGACCAGTTAATTATTTTAACCCCTAGTTTCAGACAAACTTTAAGGCTAGTCCCAGACTAAAATGCATGTTTGAGCTGTTTTAACTAAGTAACTTGCACTGTGACATAAGCAATCTCAAAACAGTGCCATTGTTTTGTCTCAAGATGAACACCAGTAAAGTTTTAGCTAAGGCACGTTTATAAAATCTACTTAAATGACCTAATTGAACTGAGGCCTAATCCTGGCTTAATCTAAGCCCTTCCTGTGAAACCTAAAGCTACCTGTCAAATAAATGCTTATTTAATTACAGTAGACCAGCAGGGACCAGTTGCACATAGCCATTGTGTCTTACTAGTATGACCAACTAACGGTTAGTCAAGGGGCGACCTGTCTTGCTTTTTTAGTATCAAATTAGACCAAATTACGTGTATATAGGCATCTTTACACAATTACACATACACAGCCGAGTTAAGGCTGCTCTAAAGCGGCTCTGTGTCTGCTCAGATTTTTTTTTGTGTGTAAATGCAAATTTTGTGATTTTTTGCCGCTTCAGATTTTGTTTCTGACTTAAAACATTTATGAACAGTTTAAAGAAAAAAGATTAAAGGTTAGCAGTTTATGCAACCTTTTCTAAATTAACCTGTTAATGAGATACAAATATAAAAAAGATATAAAAACAGCGCTTTCTCAAATGGATTTGGGAAGAATATATCTCCATGCATCCCCTTTCATTTAACGTTAATCAATTCTGAACTCACGACTCTTACAGTGTTATACTTTAACCGAACCCTACCCGATTACAGCAGGAGCCCGGAGCTCGGATCTCCGTTACCGGCGGGTTGCGTGCGTCATGTTGCGCCGGAGAGGTGATGCAAGAGTCCGGCGCTGTGTGTTCACGTACGCCACGCCTCCTCCCGGTGCTGTTTCCTGCTTTCCACAACAGGCATAATGAATTCATAGAGCACAAACCCTGCGAGACTCTTCATCAATATTCTGTTCAACCTGTGAATTATGAACACCTATATTCGTCCGATGAAGGTGAGCTCATTTAGCCGCCGGTCTGACCGAGTCACTCTTAATATGTCTGTGTCGGCGTCTAGTGTCTGCTTTATACGGCACACTTATTATAAAGTTTCTAGTCGATGCTCTTACTAAAATGTCCATTTGAAACAGTGATGTCAATTTCGTGAAACAATTTTTCGTTTGAGTGAAACTGTTAAACCGGTCGAATTATTTATTTATGAATCGGACTGAATCGGTTTCGTGTCAACGACTTACTGACTCACTGAACCCAGAACCGTTTCCTTTGGACATGACACTTTCCGTTTGACTGATGAGGCGAAAAGAAAGCTTAATATAAAAAAAATTATAAAACGTATGTGAAATATGTTTAAGTCTTGATTGGATGACAGTTTAGTCGACAAGAAACCGAGTTCGTTTTAATCAACTGCACGATGACGCAAAGAACCACTGAATCGTTTTAAATGTTCTTTGAAATTAATAGTTCGAATGAACCGATTTGTGCAAATGATTCGCACCCATTTTTTGTCATTTAGTGAGCTGTTTTTATCATACTGGGCTGCGTTTCCCAAAAGCATCGTAAGCAAATTGTTCCACGATCAACTTAAGTTTACGATGCTTTTGGGAAACGCAGCCTAGGATTGATAGCTTGGTTCCAATTGTATGATAATTCACAAATATCTCTCTGATAAAAGAAAGCTTATATTTTCCTAAAACGTTTTAAATCGACAACAGAGAGCCATATATTTATCTCTTTTGTCTCTTTCTTTTTCTCAGGAGGAATCAGATGTACCCCAGGCGTTGCCTAGTGCCTTTATCCCATTTGAAGAGGTGCACGTTGTTGTTGTTGTTGTTGTTGTTTTAACATCCTTGTTTTTGAGTTAATGGTATTTGTCTTTAGCTCCAACAAATTCTTTTTTAAAATCTTGGTTTTCCAAACTGGGGTTTGTGAGGGAATTGGAAGGATTTATTGGGTTTATGAAAAGCTAATAATTTATTAATATAATCATAAATTAGAATCAAAATAACACACACACACACACACACACACACACACATATATATATATATATATATATATATATATATATATATATATATATATATATATATATATATATATATATATTATTATAATATATTATATTATATAAAGTATTTGTCAATAGTGTAGCGATTAATGAAACACTTCTCACACCGAAGTCACTTTCAAACCAAGCAGCTTTATCTGTTGGTCTTGCGTGGCGAATTCGAATGACCAACTTGAACATGAGCAAAATCTATTTTGCCCTCGGGTGAAACTCCCGGTTGTGCAGATTCCTTTAGAAATACCTGTATTTCGCACGTGAAATATCTCTGAGCAACAGTACATGTGACCGCCCCTTTAGATGATTGATATATTATTGTTGTTAGTGTTTACGGATCACTGAATATCTGTATGTGTCAGATTCTGGAGGAAGGGGCTGCACAGGAAGTGATGTCAGAGGCTTCGTTGTCAGAGGGACGTGCCGATCATATCATCATGGCGATGGGACTACATCCCACCTACTTGACCTGTTTCCTGCGCACCCAGCATGCTTTGCTCCAGCTGGATGGCCCACTGCCTTTGTCATGGAGACATTTTATAATCATCTTGGTGAGGGAGGCGGTTTATATTTTAGTTTGATGCCTTTTTAAAAGTTAGATTGCAAGTTTTAAATAAGGATGCACAAAATATCGGCCACCATATCGGTATCGGCCGATATATGTTAATTTTTTATGTTATCGTTATCGGCCCGATAAGAAAATTTGGCTGATATATATATTAAAGCCGATAAATAATGGATTACTTCCTTCGGCTGAGACGCTTCAGATGTGCACTGTTCACCGTGATGGTTTTGAACTGCTTGAAATAATTGGAATCACTTTTTAAAAAAAAGGGAAAATTACAGTTATGTGCTATCATACGCTACATACAATTATAATGAGAACATTATAATTGTGTGCTTGGGACATGGCTTTTAATGGTAAAACTTTTTTTTGTAATCAGGCTCTCAAAAATTATATGAAAATGTGGATTTAGATTTATCGGGCAATATATCGATTATCGGCTTTCAAATATAAAGAATTGTCGATTATCGGTATTGGCCAAAAATGTCATATCGGTGCATCCCTACTTTTAAATATGCACAAATGAGTGTGTAAGGAGGAATAATTGACGACGGGACGTTGAATTATTAGAAAAATAATGCATGGTAATGCGTGGAGTGGGCGTTACATTTCGAGTAGGCTGGCCTGGAGTCAATTATTCCGGTTACCACACCTCAAAACATTGAGAGGATGTATTTCAAGATGTTTGTCAGGTTTTTATCCTTAAAACACTGATTTGTTACGCATCTAATCCCAAGCCACTGTTGCTAATTCTAAAATGTAATTTTAGAGCTAGTAACGTAGGCTTGAGCCATTGATAGCAGATTAATGCAGTTATTAGAGAGAGAGAGAGAGAGATTAAGTGTGTGTGAATTACCTGAGTCTGTGCATCTCTCAACATTGTTCGGCAGCAGCGTCTCTACTAAATGAAAACTGTACGTTTATCTGCTCCAAGAACAGCGCTGTTATTACATCGCTAGTGAGAAATGTCTTATAGCTTATAATTTGATTTAGTGATAAAATAGCCAGATCAGCGCTGACAACACATTTCTGTGCGAGTGTGTATCCGTACTGTGTCTGTGTGTGTGTGTGTGCGTTTGAGCTGGAGAGAGCAGGAGAGAGTATGTGCTTTCCGTACATAATAAAACGTAGTTTTGTCGCAAAAAACATGGAAATAATTTGCCGGTTTTATCCTAGTGTTTACTGTATTTATTTGCTTGGTCAGTGTCATTGTGGGTTTTGGTTCTGTTGTTGTTGTAAGGACTTTTGAAATAACTGAAATCATTTGGCGAAGTGATATGAAACTGTAATGTGGTCAAGAAGACCTGCCTGGAACTACTTTATCTGTGCGTTTCCCTGAAAATAATTGCACACGGTAGAACATTCGTCAACCAGTCAGATTCAAGCATTCAACAGTCCCGCAGTATAAGTGTTTATAATATCCTGACCAGTAATTGTCTCTGCAGGCGTCTGCACGTCACCAGTGCTCGTATTTAGTTCAGCACCACAGCTCTGCTTTTCTGCTGGCTGGTGGAGATGAGTCCTGGCTTAAAGGACTTGACTGTGCACCACCTAAAATACAGCACCTGCAGACTCTCAACAAACTGCTGGCACACAGACCCTGGATCATCACGCAGGAACACATACAGGTAAAACGCATAGATCATCAGGGTTGGGGAAGCCACTTTGAGGAGGAAATTGGGAAAAGAATAATTTAATTTTAATGTAAATCCTAGTCGATCAATACTAAGCTTTGTTATGAAACTCTAGATGGCGGAGGTTAATAGGTCATTAAAGGGATTGTTCACCCTAAAATTTAAATTCTGTCATTAATTACCCACACTCGTGTCTTTCCAAACCTGTAAGACTTTCGTTCATCTTCGAAACACAAATAAAGATATTTTTGATGAAATCTGAGAGATTTCTGTCCCTCCATTTACAGCTACGCAACTACCACTTTAACGCTTCAAAATGTTCGTAAAGAGATCGTAAAACTAACGCATATGAATGGAGAGGTTTAGTACAAATTTTCTGTAGAGACTTGATCGCTTTATATGATAAGCAGATTTAATTTAGTCTTATAAAGTATAATGTTAACATGGACATGGCCTCTGTTGTAGTCATTGTTTTTAAAAAACCTCTTGTATATTGCCAGGCGTTAGTTTGTCCCGGTGCAGAGGCTCGATGGTCTCTGGCAGAACTGATTCAGGCGGTCGTTCTGATGAGCCATGCCCACTCTCTGGCCTCGTTTGTGTGGGGTTGTGGGATTCTCCCCGAGCCCGAGCCGTCAGGAGATCCAGCGCTCCAGCCGTGTTCGCCCGCAGAGTCCTGTTGCTCTGCCCGAGACGAGGCCAGAAACCAGCAAGAGGTACTGACATCATGACTGCTGTACCTAGTTCAAGATAAGATTTAGTTTGTTAGTTTTTTCAGGTAAATCTCTTTCGTGTGTGTGTGTTTATGTGTCTGTGCGCAGTGGTCTGAGGCTGTGAACGAGGTTAAGCTTTTGATGGAGAAGATGATGAAGGTTCGGCAGCAAGGTGAAGAGTTTACTCAGGAGGAGATGGTCACTCGCTTTGAAAGAGAAAGGACAGAGAGTTTGCTGGAACCTGCTGATGGTATGAACACATGCATACAAATAATTCAATACACTTCTACCGGGTCAAAACAGTCTTCGGTTGTAGCTTATGCACATGATCACATGGGAAGTTGAATAATTACAGTACATCCCATAAATAGAACAGGCACCAAGTGAAATGTTGGGCTTTCTCAAGCAATTTTATAACATTCAAATCAATGCATTTTTCCTCCTAGATGAACATGCTTTAATGCTTTATTATGGATGTGACACACAAAAGCACAGGTTTGCAGGATGTTTCCCCTCCATCTTTTTGTGCTTAGTTTTTCTTCACTCTCTGATCTGTGTTTTACAGTTCAGCGCTCCATTCTTCCTGATTGTGTCTCGCAGTTCGTCGTGGATGCAGATTTTACTTACCAGGATTTTAGTCCTAGAGGAGTGCAGGCCCCTCCCACCATGAGAGCTCAGGTTCAGTACTAATATATATATTTCTCACATACAGTTTCAAAGATGGACTTTTTTGCTGAAATATATAATGTGAATTATAACTAGTGTTATTTTAGTATTATTTATATAATATTATAGTATTTATTTTTTTAATTAGCTTTTATTTTTATGTTTTCTTGGTTTAAATTGTAGTTTTGTTATGTGCTTTTTTCCTTTTTATTAGTCTTTGTTTGTTTTGAAATATTTCTATTTAGCTTTAATTTATTTTTGTTTCAGTTTAAGGTTTATATTTTAGTTTAATTTTAGTTTAAGATTTAGTTATATTAGTTTTGAAAATATAAACCTAAAACTGAAAAAAAATTAAAAGGCTAAATTATAGAAATATTTTAGTTTTAATAATTTTGTTATGTGCTTTTGCCTTTTTTGTTACTTTGTGTTTGTTTTTAAAATATTTCTGTAATTTAGCTTTAATTTATTAGTTCAGTTTTAGTTTATATTTTCAGTTTCATTTTAGTTTAAGTTTTAGTAATTTTATGTGGTTTTGCCTTTATTATTCTGTTTATTTTAAAATATTTCTATTTAGCTTCATAGTTTTATATTTTCATTTTAGTTGATTTTGTGTGTGCTTTTGCATATTACTTTTTCTTTGTTTTTAGAATGGGTTAGAGTTAGTTTTAATAATTTTAGTACTTCAGCTTGAACTTGTTTATTTCAATTACTTGTTTTTGTGCTGGCAGGACTATTCGTGGGAAGATCACGGCTTCTCTCTCATGAACCGGCTGTATGGGGAGATGGCACAGCTTCTGGATGAGAAATTTCAGGTGGTGTGCGCGCTCACGTATCACACCATGGCCATGCACTCGCACGTGGACACTTCTACACTCCGGAAAGCCATCTGGAATTATATACAATGCATTTATGGCATCAGGTCAGTCATGTGCGCATAATAGCCATGATGAAACGACCTTATAACATTCAGCCTCTATGGGACAAAAGTGAGTCAGGGTTACGTTTATATAAGAAGAAAAAATAGTCCTTGCCATATGGACTACTCATTATCAGGGAAAAGGTAGCCATAAAATGCAATCATTTTGGATGTTAAAATTGTTCTAATGTTAATATTTGCATACACAGGTATGATGACTACAATTATGGGGAGGTCAACCAGCTGTTGGAACGCAGTTTAAAAGTGTATGTGAAGACAGTGGCTTGTCACCCAGAGAAAACCACAGCAAGAATGTACTTCTCCTTTTGGAGGCAGTTCCGGCACTCAGAAAAGGTACAAGATGCGTGAGACTTCCTGT
Organism: Semotilus atromaculatus; assembly: GCA_031834385.1. Classification (NCBI taxonomy): domain Eukaryota; kingdom Metazoa; phylum Chordata; class Actinopteri; order Cypriniformes; family Leuciscidae; genus Semotilus; species Semotilus atromaculatus. The sequence goes on from JAULUF010000022.1 coordinate 40,253,091, forward strand.
TGATGGTAGTGTCAAGTGTTCTGTTTCATTTCAACTGAAATATGCGTGCTTGCTCTCTTGGCTGTTTTCTGAATAGTTTGCATTTTGGTGTGATGTGTTAGTGACCTCTAGTGGTTCTCTTCAGGATTCAACTTTTTCTGATGGTCGTGTCAAACTGAAAGCTCCTTTTAAAAATAAAATGAGATGTCCATAAAGTTTATATTGCGGCTAGTTAATCTTGTTAAGGTACAATTAGTTTCAGTATGAGTTTCATAACAATAACAGTCTCTTTTATGGAATGATATTCCAGACATTATTCAAAAGGAATTGCAAATTGTATTTGTAATTGTGTTTTCAATTTGTGGACGCATAAAATGTGACATTTTTTTTTGAACTTCACAAATGGGTTTATCAGTTGAGGGTAGTAGGAATGCATGTATGTTACTTATGTTTAATTTGTGTTGATCTCTTTATGCAGGTCCATGTGAACCTGTTACTGATGGAGGCGCGACTGCAGGCAGCTTTACTTTACGCTCTCAGAGCAATTACACGCTACATGACCTAATGCCTTTCCAAAGAGCATTAAAACAAGGGATGACCTGCATACGCATCATGCTCTCATTATAGCATGTGTTGACACAAATTGCACACAATCACACTTTAAAGCACAAAGGCTCAAGAGCTATTTTGTTTCATTTTCTCTCGTCTTATTTTTGGCTTCTATGGGCTAGTTGATCATCTGCTACTGGATCATGATTGAAATTAGGAGGCAGAGAATTTTGCACAGGTCCTATGATGAGTAAATTGCCTCATTGTGGTCTTTTTCTTATACTGTGAATGTGTCTTTGCCCTGCTGCAGTATTCTTTTCATTGAGTTTTGTGTGTGTGTGTTTTGATGAATGTTTATGTAGGTTTGACACTAAGAACGGTCCGTTTCTCTCTCAGATTAAGAGCTGATTTATAGTGGGCAAACTGGATGAAAAAGATGAAAAAACTTTGTTGTTGGGTGTTATTTGTGGATTTTTATGTATAATAAAATATTTTACTATGACATTCCTGTTTTGTTTCATGTGCTTGCATATGATGTGCATAAAGTAAATTGCTCACACATGCTCTTTGCCATATTTCACATGAGTTTTTAAGCAGTAGATAAATGAAGAGCCTATAAATATGCTTGATAAACCGTTATCTAACACAAAATGAACATCAAAAATAGTTTACTTTAACATAAATTTTTTTATTCAACCCTGGTTTCACAGACAAGTCCCAACCAAAAATGCATATCTTAAAACATGTCAGTGCCATTGTTTGGTCTAACAATTCTTTAATTTACACACCCTTAAGTTGTTCCAAACCTGTTTGAAATTCTTTCTTCTGCTGAACACAAAAGAAGATATTTTGAAATGTTTGTTTCGTGTTCAGCAGAAGAAGGAAATGTATAGAGGTTTGGAACAACTTAAGGGTGAGTAAATTATGACAGAATTTATTTTTGGGTGAACTTACTAGACCTTTAACACCTTGTGTAATTTGGCTACACCCATAGACTGTAAAAAAAAATGGTTACACCACGAGCCAGACAGAACTGCACTACCACAACACAGACACTAGCCGACGGTAAAGGACAATAAGAAACGTTTTCCGGTTTCAACTTAGTAGCATCCAATAAATGCGGGTAACTGAGTGACAGTACTGTTTACAACACAACGATGTCTGAATATTTTAATCGCATAAATATGTCTTACGCAAAAAGCAGTCAATTACGAACGACTTTCTCATTCTCACAACAACTACTAAAACTAGTTGTTCCACAAAACAGACTTAAATGTCACCGGCGGTTGTCGATGCGAGACAAGTCATGACACTTTACTGCCGCCCTATTTAGGTGTTAAAGCCTCGGTAGTGTGAGAAGCATTTAGCAAACACATATAACTTTCCAGCACAACTTTGATAAAGATGTAAAGAAGGACCAATATTTTTTGATAAACTATTTTATACTTCTAGTGAAAATGTTCTTACACAAATGTAAGTTAAATTCCAGAGTGCTAATTAAGCCTTACTTTTTCATAGTTTGTAAGGAACTTAAATCGTACCTGGACATTCTCCTCACACATCCAGCAACTCTAAAGCCCTTAAAACTGTCTCATGTCATTTGTATGATATTTTCCTGATTTCGTAACCTTTGGACTCTAAATTGTATTTTGATTATGTATGTTCATAGCAATAAGGAAAAATCGCCATATATGTCCTGGCGGGAGAACCCCCTAAACAAACACATAAACAAACAAACAAACAAACAAACAGACAGACAAACACACAATTATAATTTCCCGGATTTAATTTGAATATGTAAAGTGCTAAGAGAGTAGGAGGAGTTGGCTCGCGCTTGGCCTCGCGCACAGCAGCGCTTCCGGGCATCGCGCGACTCGAGCATCCGCGGCTCAACGCCGCACGGACTCAGTTCACGTGAACTCACACTGATCCGCCTCTGTCACTGTCAGTGTGTTAGGGATTCATAAAGGTAGGAATCGAGTACTTTTACTAACGCTTTTTGTGCTTAATAACTAACTTTTGTCAATAAGAAAGAGATTTGAAATAGTAAAAAAAAAAAAAAAAACTATTTTAAGAGCCAGTAGCAGGTTCACAGAATATGGTCTATTAGGAATAAACTTGTATGGTGACAATTTGAGGGTGTTAATGGGAATAATATGTCTTGTTTAGTGATGCATTTACGTTTTGGTTTTCGTGTGTGTGTGGGTGTGTACATGACATGTTTTAATAACCCGTTGGGGACTTTAACCTTAATGCACACAGACTCATGGGGACTCGTGTCACTGTGGGGAGTCTGGGGACCTAAGTTGAGGTACACAAGCTTATAAATCATACAGAATTCGTTTTTTTGAAAATGTACAAATGCAGAAAGTTGTGTGTGAAGGGTAAATTAGGTCTAGCGGTCGGGTTAGTGTAAGGGGATATAATATAGCCTACAGTTTGGGCAATATAAAAACCATAACGTCTATGTAGAGTCCCCACAAAGATTTGTGCGTGTGTGTGCGCGTCTGTGTGTTTGTGTTAATATTGACGTGTAAATAAAGGTCAAGGGATGGTGGAAGCGATTAGTTCCCCTAGGCCTAGGGATTCTGCTGAATGCTCTGTCTATACAAGTGAAAAGCAAAGAAGACACTTTATGATGGTGAAACTGAGAGCTGAGATGATCTGAAACCTTTACATGAGTTGGATGAGCAAAGAATGATTCGGCAGCAGGTGCACTGAAGTTTCTTTGTGCAATTGCATTGCATTTTTTACTCCGCTTTGACTGTTTGCATGAAGCAAACTATTATTTTGAGTGAATGAACTAAATAAGATGGAGAGTGAGATAATGAGAGCAGAAACAATAAGGTAATGAGAGCATGGAAATGAGAAAGTTGCTGCTATGTTGGTTTTAGAGCTTCAGTCACTGTATAGTTACATCTAGACCAATGTGTTGTTCATCTACAGTAGTCAACATTTGAAGTGGATGAACAAAGTTCATCAAAGTCCTAAGACAAGAACGGGTATTGTTCAATATTCATGTATAACTTTGATGAAAGGTTTTGATCCACTTCAAATGTTGACTATTGTATATAGGCTATATAATTTTTTGTCTGCTCTGCTGCCTAATTTGATCCTGTCTTGGTCTTTTCTCAATGTGTGTCTGTTATACCGTTCCTGTTGTTTTGTTTCATTGGTGCGTTTGTGGATTTTGGTGTGTCAGGGAATATATCGAGCACCTTGGTCTCCAGTTTGGCAGACTGGAAAGACTGGATTGAAGATGGGAATCATGAGCGGCTCTTGCTGTTGAACTCTTTTCATAACTACTGAAACTGTCATTTAAAAGCATCATGTGGTTTGATTTAATTTAATCAAATAGAAGTGCGTGGAAAACAGAATGGAATGTCTCTAGGATTAGATTAGGCCTTAGGCTTCATCACTTCCTGTTCTGTACAAGGTCACTTCCTGTCTGCTGTCCCCTGGTGCTACGGGAGGAAGAGGGTGCGGCTGTCCGGTGAAACTGTCCAAAATGCCAAATGCTAGAACTGACCAAGTCAAAGTCTCTGACATGTATTTGAGGGTTTTAGTGAACAGCTCAGTGCCGACATGTCGTCTGTTGTTTTAGCGTTGGGCGATTGTTAGAATACGTTTGCTAAATTAATTATATTGTATACAAAGGTTTTTTCGACTGTTAGTGTCTGTCTGACATTGATTCACTTGAAAGAAAATGTATGACCATCTTTAATTTTTGGGTTCATTCTTTAACTATACAGAAGTGAGTGAGTTTTCAGAGAAAAGGTACAAGTATTTTGTTTTCCAAAGGCACCTAAACTAAAATACAGGCTGTTCATGAAAGGCCAGTTTGTGGAATCTGGAGGAAATTGACATCATGTGGAAAAAGGAAGTGGCTGTGTTTGTGACACCTGACTTTCTGTTCCCAGGACATACTTTGCTATTGTCTTCCCTCTCTCTCTCTCTCTCTCTCTCTCTCTCTCTCTCTCTCTCTCTCTCTCATTTTTGTCTTATATGCGTTTGTCTACTGTATAGGTTTGTCTAGTCCAGTGGCTCAAATTTGTCTACTTGCATGTGTTCGTTGTTTATTTGTTCAGTGGGTGTTTGAAAGTTTGTGTGTGTGTGTGTGTGTGTGTGTGTGTGAGAGAGAGAGAGAGGATTGCAGTGTGACAACTTGTTTCCTGGTATCCTATCATTCCAGTTCCACTCACACAAGACTTCCTGTTGGAGGGGAAGGGAACTTCCTGAGCCTGAGAGTATGAGAAGTGGGGGATAAAGGAAAAGAATTAGCAGTAAGAAAAGAAAGAGGGTACAACTAAAGCCTTTTGTGGGGTCAGCCTGTAGTGTTGATGTCATGGGCCCTGTCATCATGTAATCTGGTTTAAAACATGCCTTTTTGGGGGAGTTAAATAATGGCGCAAATACCAGTAAATTGACTAGCGCAAAGAAATCTTGGTAAATCACCCTGCGTGATTTATTAAATGTATTTTTTAAAATGTATTTAAACTCCTACTAGTGCTTATGCAATAAGGTCACGTGATATTTGTTTTTAATGACCCTACAAGTTCGATTAAACCATCCAAAAAAACATTTATTTTTAAGTCTATTTTCCTAGACCGGATATAACTTTTGGCTACTACTTTATATACAGGTGAAACAAGAAAAATTAGAATATCTTGCAAAAGTTATAATTTTGATGATTATAGCTTACAGCTTATGAAAACCCAAAATTCTAAATCTCAGAAAATTTGAATATTATATGAAAGCAATTAAAAAAAGGATTTTAAATACAGAAATGTCGGCCCTCTGAAAAGTATAATCATGCATATGTATATAGTTATATATACTAAATATATTAGTTTCACCTTTTCATTTGAATTACTGAAATACATGAACTTTTGCACGATATTCTAATTTTTCGAGTTTCATCTGTATGTGTGTTAAATGCATATATTTGTATATATTTTGTATCTTTTTTTTTTATGTATCATTCACATGCAACAAGTAGTCTGGAAAGTGTATTAGTTTAGTAAATTGATTTCTTTCTTTGGAGGCAATACAGAGAGAAATAGAACAGTAAGAAAAGAGGAAACAAATGAGTCCAAGTGTGAAAATAAACACGATGCTGGTCAATTTGTTCCCTCACACATCGCAGAGTACATGCAAAAGAAAAGCACATTCTGTCCGATAATCATTTTCTTGTATTACAGATAAACGGCCAATATTAAAATGCTTTGATATATTGTCCAAATATATTCAAAATAAAACTCTAACGAAACGTACATTTAGGCATCACATTGTACGTATGAAAATGGATATTAATTTTGAAATCTGCAAAAGTTAGCATTTAACAGTGTTTAATTATTAGTGCTTGTAATGATTAAACAAGGGCGTGTTTGATGACAGAAAAAGTTATCTAAATGTAAAAATAGAGGAAATAACTGTCTTCAGTTAGTCATCCGATATCGACTGATATGTTACTGATGAATTGTACATCACTTGAGCCTTTTTGTGCTTTCCCTCTTTTATTAATTTTTTTCATCACAGTTATCTTATCCACTGAAAACTTAACAGGAAACGTGTTTGAGACTGAAGTTTGTTCCAGTATGTTGCAAGGTGTTAGTGTGAACTAATGAATTTCATCATTTACAGTGACCTCCACAATTGCTAAACATCTTTGTCTGGGCTCAATTTCTCACCATCTTCCTTCCCATGCAGATATAATCGTAGTAATCAGTTACACCTGCTAGAAGCATCTCACTCCATCTACAAGCCAGAAAAGTGCTACAAAACTCATCTTACGACCTGAATACATGCTCGTGGGGCTGGTTTCAGTTGTGATTGGATTCTTTGCTCTGTTGGCAAACTCTATGGTCTTCTGCATTTGCTGCTGGTAAAGCCCTCAAACCCTCAAATGCAACTTCCTCTTATCATCACAGCTGTGAATGCTACGGTTGGTGAGGACACATGCCCTGAGTGCTTTTACATTATTTACATTTTCACAACCTTCCGAGTCTAAGTGACTCTTATTGTTTGGTCAGTCGTATGCATTTCATTGTATAGCCTAGTTTGTGTAGTTAAATCCTTTTTTCATGCATTTATCGAAAATAATTTGGATGATTATAGACTTTGTTTAAAAGACTTTTAAAGGGTTTTAAAAGCCTTCTTTTTCACCTGTAGCAAGGTTAACTTTCTGTGGCAGAACAAGACGTTGTCATTACATTTAGTTAGTTAACGTGTAATTGATGGTGCTAACGCTCTTCATGCTTGTGAATGTGTCAAACCTCTTTTAGAAAAAAGTGTGGTCTGTGTTTTCTGGTTTAGCTTATATTTAAACACTGAAAGTAGACTCATCGCTTCTGTTAAAATGTGGATCGGCGAGCAAAAGAAGAGACGTGGCTTCCTCTTTATTATCTTAAACAGCACTGAGATCGAACCGAGAGCAAATTGAGACTTTTGCTGATTATTCTCAAACTTGAATGCATCTCTGATAGTATTTCTGAAGAGATCTTACGCTGGCCTCTACAAAATCTACAAATCAGCAAAATCAGGCCAGTTTCACAATAGAGCTTTCAGTGCTGACCCAAGTCCATTTGACGTCAGAGTTCAGTTTAAGAAAGTTTAAAATTTTAAAATGTTCCAAATTTTAAAACATTCCAAACTTTTAATTGGCATTCCAAAAAGTAGCATTCTAATGGAATGTTTAAAATGGTTGGTTTACATGAATTGGAATGAAAACGGAAGTGAACCGTTAGCCAATTGATCACACGCAGCGCTGCGTCCAAAATCGCATACTCTCTTGAGTACTTCTTTTGAACAAGTAATTACTTCACGAACCTCTAAAAAAAGTATGTTCTGTATATGAGTGTGTGTAGTATGAATGTAATCTGGACGTACTTCATTCGCCATGTTGTCATTATCATGTGACCCACCAGCACCAGTAGGCTTGTCGCAATAATCAATATATATCGACTTATCGCACAATATATGTTAGGCCTAATGATCTCAATAATTTTTGGTGACACAATATATCGCCCATTATGTTTACATGATACCAAATGTCACCAACATTTGCCAATCGTACCGTCATCTTGTCTGTTCTCCGTGTCGGATGCGAAAGCCTGTGTTCATAGAGCGGTCAACGACAGGTGACAAAAAGGCGCCATCTGAGGTGTTAGTTTTTTCCTGACAACTACAGACAGTTTGGTAGAATACGTCCAATTGCACTCGATTCAAAGCCACAAATATAAAAGTCACAGTGCAAATGGTGCACACTAAAATAATTATAGCAGCAGATATGGCCTGTTGACGCTTCTGTGCCTTTGTTCACACGGACTGTTGGGTTTGTGTGTTTTCAGCAATAGGGTGCACACACTTACTTCGCAATCTCCATAAGTGCCTTTTGTGCATTTGCAAATGTATTTTATTTTCCACTTGTTACTTTGCACTTTTTAAAGAAAATATTTGTTTAGTAGGCTATTTATTCAAGTTTTTTTATTTAGGATATTTAATTTTCATGTTTTCATCTATTTTCAATTAAAAGGTTGTTGTCATTAGAAAGTGTGTAGGCTTGCTTGGATTATTATGCCCGATATATTATGATTATATATTCAGTGGCATAAAATGGTCTTAAAATGACAGTAATATTGTTTATCGCAATTATTTATTTCTGGGACAATATATCGCACAACAAAAAAAAAGTATTTATCGTGACAGGCCTATGCATGTCTTAACTTCAGAAATCCTCTCCCGTGGCCTCATGGGATTGTAAAGTGTCCATTATATGCACACTTCAGAATCTCACCGGAAGTAGCAGGTCATCCGGGTACTTTTTGCCTAGTCTTATGAATACTGTGAATTATTCTTTTGTGACTCTCTGTTTTTCGCCTATTTTATAGGGAAGTTTACGATTTCGGGTGCAGCCATAGTTCTGCATGGATGCAACTTTTGTTGGTCCTGGTCACACTTATTATAGCATTATGAATGATCTCATAGCTGCTTTTTTTCTGCAGCCGAGAGCAGATCGCAATCGTCGCATCTATAAACAATGTACCTGTGGCAGATAAACGCAAGTGCCATTCTGTGCATAAAGTTTGTGTTGTGGTGATAAAGAGAGAAATGCCTCAATAAAACAGTGAGTTCTCTTAAACTTTAACCTAGCTACTGTGGTAAACGGCTACCACTAGTACATATTCAGAGAAAAAGTGCACAAAAAGTTGACCTTTGGAGGCACTGGGGCAAAGACCAACTTTGTACTTTATCTACCCCTAAAATTAGCATATTAGTACCTTGAAGTAGTGTACTACATAGTGCAATAGTGCCCCTAAAGGTAAAATTTTGCACATTTTGTTTGAGAGTTTCCTAAGGTTGCTGGTCAAACATACCATAATTTGGCCAAAAAAGTCTGAAAAGAGATTTCTCGAGACGGGACAAGAGGGGTGTAATAATTGAACTACGCATACAATATAAGACGGTATGATAAAATATCGAACCAAATATAAACCTGAATGTTAGTGATTTGAATATGAATTTAAACATTTATTTAATTCTTTCAAATGATCCATCTAAGCTGCAATGCATATTGATTTCTATAGCTCTATATTCTCTCATTTGTGTCTGTTTTGAATTGTTAACTTTTAGAAGAGACCGCATTGATATTTAAATAAAAGATCATTTAGAACCTCATTAGGTCTCCTGAGCTCTGAAAGAGCAAAAAATTAGTTTTTTTTTTTGGTCATATTAAAGAGACAGTAGACCAATCTAAAGAAAGTGCAAAAGTGTTCACCACAAAATGCATCTATAGTTTATTTGGCTTATTTATTTCCTGCACTCAATGCAGTCGATGACTTTCCTCATTTCTCAGCCTGCTCTCATTGTATTTCCAGTTCTCAAAACCTAAAGAAAAATATATAGACAGTCTGCTTTTCATTATCAGCCATATATTTATTTGCTTTTATTCACTTGTCAACAACTATTCTCTTTTGTGTTCAGCTGTTTAATGAGACCATTATTTGTTCAGGCCTTTCCTATAAGCATGCCAATTCAACTTTAGCGGTCCGTTGCTATATTACATCAGCGCAGAAACTAAGAAATATGAGCACAAGCCTTTGTTTTTATTCAACATTGTTTCATATAATTTATTTGATGTAATTCGGCATAGATTTGCTGGAGATATGAATGGATACTGAGATTCATGGGAAATTCCTGAAGAGACATGATAAAAATGGAAACAATAAGCATGGGTGGTGGACTGTATTGTTTTCTCCAGCAAAATGATACACACCTATTGTAAAGCAAAGCTTGTGGTGATTGTTGATTTGTTGGTGGTGACTTTGTCGCATTTGCAAGTGTGTGTGTTTGTGTCTGCTCTGTGAAATCTTCTTTTGTGATGTTTTTGTGTATCTTGGAGTAAGTTTGGAATATTTTCATGCAGCAGAAAGAAAAGAGATTGTCCGAGGGGTGGAGCGATACGTGTTGTGAATGTGTTGCCCCTTTGCAGCTGGACCCTCTCTCTCTCAGCAGGAAACGAGGGGGAGGCTTTAGTGGGCCGGACAGGAAACACTCGCAACACTGGCATCCTGTTGATCCACTGATGGTCAGTCAGATAGAAATACAGGACATGGCTTTATACAGTCAAAGAGTGGACATTGCGCACACACATACATTTTCAAGGGGAATTTTAACTGTGAACTTCCCTATCTCTAGACAGGAAAGTAAGAGGAAGTAGCGCAAAAAAAAAGTGTTAAGTCACAAAACATAAAGTCATTTCACTTTCTTTCTGTCCGTTACTTATATTTGTATCTTTTTCTCTGTCTGTCTTCAGGATGTTGGTGTGTATGGAAAGCTGATCTGAGGATCTGGTGAGACGTAAATCTGATAATGTCGACTGACTGTTGACTTATACTCAAATAGTTCTTTCATTACATTTACACTCTTACTGAGGGGAACAAAGTAGAGAAACCTCTCAACATGGACACACTCCATAAATTAATCTTCATCATACAGAGAGCACAAAATCAATCTGAACACCTAAGCTAGGGCTTTACGATTTGTTAAAATCATGATATAGCTTAGTGCTATGAACTAAGCTATCTAATCACAAAGACTTCAGTTTAAAGAAATAAATACATGCGCTGCTTTTTTTAGTAAAGTGCATGACTGTGTTCTTTTACACACAAACATCAGTGTTTTCAGCGGCTCGGCTCACAGTCGGTTCTGCTCCACACGATCTCTTCTCTGAGTTTGTGTGCTTATGACGTATGTTTGGGAACACAACATGCGTTTAGGAACATCTTCACAAATTTGTGATGAGAAGCAATTATAAACCTGCCATTGTCAACAAAAGAGAAGCTGAAAGGTCTCTCTGTGGTTTCCACTGAAATAAAAGCTCAATGGTTTAACGTTTAATAGCAAAGGAATTAAGAGCCTTAAATATTAGTACTGTACTAGTACAGTTCTACTGTAAAATAAAAATGATTAATACTAATATTATTTACAGTACAATATTACTGGATTACTATTTTTTTTTTTGTCTAGTATTTTTATTTAGTAAAAGTAATTATTATTAAATATAATAATTATTTTATTATATATTATACAACAAATATAATATATAATCTTGGTAACACTTTAGAATAAGGTTTCATTAGTTTATATTATTAGTTAACTACTTAAGTTAAGATGAACTTCGATTAAACAATACTTCTACAGCATTTATTAATCTTATTTACTGTCACTTTCAACATTTACCAATACATTATTAAAATCAAAAGTTGTATTTGTTAACATTAGTTATTGCACTGTGAACTAACACGAACAAACAATGAATGACTGTATTTTCATTAACAAAATAAATGTTATTTTGTATAATTTTATTTTCTAATTATTAGTCATATTCATATATACCAATGATATAGCACCACAAACTTGGAGCCTTTTTAAATCATATTACAATCATAATTTTTTTCGCTTTTTTTTCTCCAAATCGTGCAGCCCTAAAAACAAATGTCATTGCATTAGATATCAAATAGCTTACTAGATACTACTGTCAAATTAATTCCCCTTTATCTTGTTTCTATGGGAAGAAGCTCTGTTTCCAGGGTGATGAGCTGTGTGCTTTGAAAACATCGAATATTATGGGCTGTGCTTGCTGTAAGCAGAGGAAGGCCAGTAAAGCTGTGTCGAATCCCAACTCGTGTGACTCAGGCAATGGGATCCAGTCATTAGAACCCTCCCGATACATCCCCGATCCGACCTTTAACCCCTCAACGGGGTTGATCCCGAACTTTAATGATTTTTCGAACGCAATGCCGACTCCCTCGTCGCGGCCACCTGTCACAGGTGTGTAGAGTGTCTGTTTCAGTGTTTCATAATGATGATAGGGTAACTTCCCTGACTCAAAACTAATATGTGTGTGTTTGTTCAGGAGGAGGTGTAACTCTCTTTATAGCCCTCTATGACTATGATGCCCGTACAGAGGATGACCTGAGTTTCCAGAAAGGAGAAAAGTTCCATATCATCAACAACACGTAAGATTAAAGCAGGACGGTTAGAGTCAAATCCACACAGACTTTTCTAACCACAAATACTAACCACGTCTTTCTTCCTGTCCCCTCTGTGGTTCCTCTTGTCCTTCTCTCGGTTTCATTTCCTTTTTTCCTGGACTCTCTCCGTCTCCTTCCCACAGCGAGGGCGACTGGTGGGAGGCTCGTTCACTAGACACCGGGAAGAATGGGTACATTCCCAGTAATTATGTGGCCCCTGTGGACTCCATACAAGCTGAGGAGTGAGTTACACATAAACATGCCCTTTCATGAAGTTACAATCACATTATATACATTTTAAAATACACTCTTTTTTTGGTCAATGCAGGTGGTATTTTGGGAAGATGGGCCGGAAAGATGCCGAACGACAGTTGTTGGCACAAACTAACCCTAGAGGGACATTCCTAATACGTGAGAGCGAGACAACGAAAGGTAAATGCTTTAATTTAAAATTTAGCAATACATCATGTATATTTCATATTACATTTCGCTTCCAGTAAGGACTACTAATGCTTTAAAATTAAGACTGTCAATCAAAACCATATAGTGTTATGATATTATGTCGAATTGTGATTAATCTCATTTTTTGTTGTTAACATTCATTTCACAACATATATTTGTGTAAGTAGGAAAATTATATGTGTGTATATTGTATACACTGACTAATGTTCAAATGTTTGGGGTCAGTAAGATTATTAATACTTTTATTTCGCATGCAGGGCTTGACATTAACTTTTTTTGCTCACCAGCCACTGTGGCTAGTGGTTTTTCAAAGTTTCTGGCCACTCATCATTTTCACTTCAGCTCATTTAGTTAGTGGCTTTATATGTGCGCTTTGGGTGTAAGCACAAAATCTGTGGGAATGAGTACAATTATGTGCAATACGTGCAAATCCCACACCGAAATTCAAGCCCTGTAACAAATGATATGAGTGAGTGAGGAGAGAAGTTCAGCTGGTATCGTGTATCTATTTTGCGGAAAGTGAGTATTGGAAGCGTTTCAGATATTTTGGTATCAATATCGAAAAATCTATATTTTGACAACACTACATTGCACTTAGTTTATTCTTTAAAAAAAAAAACATTTAACATTTATTTTCAAAACCTTTAAAAATATTACAGACCCCAAACTTTTGAATGGTCACATTTCTCTTTTTTTTTTTTTTTTTACTGCAATCAGTCTTCTTTAACCAGAGGACAAAGTGAATGCAATTATCAAATAACAAACGCCATCTTATGTTAACAATAATTTAAATCAGTTTAATTACATGCATTCACATTGATAATCTACATTTAGTGCATCAAAAAAACATCTAGCATACATCACTTCTTTTAAAGTGCCAGTCAAAAGCACAAAGAAAGGAACATGCGAGGAACAACTGAACAAAACGTGTTGGATTTGATGGTGTTCAATACAGTGGATGTGCTGTAATGCAGGTTATTTTAATAATTGCCCAGATGATTGCCACGAAAATACATAAATACCAATGCAGTTATTTAGTGTAACTGAAAAGATTATTCTTTTTAGTAATTTCATTAATAAAAATTGGTTTGATATCCACTGAATTCATCTCGCCAACCAATTTAAAAACAAAGGATGTTCAAACCTTTGAAAATAGAGTGTAAAAAATATAGACAAAGCGTCTGTGACGTCACCCATAGACTTTCTGAAGAACGGTTTTGAGGCCGTTTATGGGGGGTATGGGCGGCGCCATCTTGGAAAATCTATCGATATTTCAATACAAATGTTCAGAAAGGATACAGAGGTGGTATGATGTGTTGTGACAGATCATGGACGAGACGTCACATTTCAGGAATTCCACTCGGCGCAGCCCGTCATCAGCTGTCAATCAAAGTTAACCACGCCCTTATTTGTCATACATTTTATATCTAAATACGATCTAAACTAACGAGTTAGAAAAAAATTCACCCCCCTTACAGTTGTCAGGCACTCGGAACCTATCGAAAAATACAATAAAAATCCATGGGACCAACCTGTAAAAACGTGTATTTATGCTGTGAAAACGGACATTTTAACATGGGGGTCTCTGGACATTTGCTCCCTTTTGGGACCGGCCCCTAGAGGATTTTCAATGTATTGCAGTTTTTCGCACTTCGTCTTCCGGATAGGCTTCATTTTTCAGATTAGAATGTTTCCGCTTCATTTAAACGCATCTTTTCACCTGTTTTTAGGAGCATACTCTTTGTCCATCAGAGACTGGGATGATGCGAAGGGCGAACATGTCAAGCACTATAAGATTAGGAAGCTGGACAATGGTGGTTATTACATCACAACAAGGACACAGTTTGATACCGTCCAGCAGCTGGTGGAGCATTATACAGGTAAGTGGAATACAAGTACACTTCACACACATATAACATACTTTATTTGAAAAATGTTATTATAGACATACATATTTTATTATACAACGTATTGTGTTAAAGAGGTCCTGTTATGCTCATTTACAGTTTCATGATTTTCTTCATGCTGTCAACTAAAATAATACATCATTTAAAGCACAAGTTCGGTATTTTACACTTAAAGCCCTGTTTTAAGATAGTTTCCGATGAAATAGAACGGTTAAGATTGTAATTTGGACACATGCTGCTGGCCTGAGAGTGTTTGGTTTCTGTGGTACACCCCCCCACCTCCACAGTGGTTGTAAAGGTGCACTGGAACAATCTTTCATAAAACACATTAAACTTTAGTTTACAAAGACGTGAAACTCACCGAGTGGTCTGGGGTGTTCACTGATAAGCTCACACAAAAAAGATGCTTTCCAACAGGTTTTATCGTAGTTTTTGTCCAACTCCATTGATATGTATATCTCTAGGGTAAGTGAGAAACACTGTTATAATACGAGGCAGAGTCTAATGGATATTTTTAAAAAAGCATCTTTTGCAGCGATTTTTGTGTGAGCTTATCAGTGAACACCCCAGACCACTCGGTGAGTTTCACGTCTTTGTAAACTAAAGTTTAATGTGTTTTATGAAGGATTGTTCCAGTGCACCTTTACAACCACTGTGGAGGTGGGGGGGGTGTACCACAGAAACAGAAAATTCTCAGGCCAGCAGCATGTGTCCAAATTACAATCTTAACCGTTCTATTTCATCAGAAACGATCTTAAAACAGGGCTTTAAGTGTAAAATACCGAACTTGTCCTTTAATGTTAACTTTTTTTTTTTAAACCCACCTTCCGAAAAGCTCTGATCTGATTGGTCAGCCAGCCCTGTCCACTGCTTAGAGCGTGTGTCTGAAATGTAACACTCCTTACGCTGAGGTGCTGTAAACATCAACATATGTCTATGACTGTAAACACTACAGTAACTACACTAACTATGGCATCAGTTTAGCCGTATCAGACTAAAGACTACAATGTTTCAGGGAGTTCAGAAACACTGACACTGATATAGAGAATAACTCCTGCTGGAGGGACTTTGTGCTTTGTAACTTTGCAGAACTCTTTTATGCTCAAACAGCAACATTACACACTAAAGAAAGATGAACATGAAGAAATTATTGCGATAAACGATAATATTGTCGTTCTGAAACCATTTTCATCTAAAATAATGATAATGGCATAATAATGCAGGTACACCTTTTCAAAGGTCAATAAACTTTTATTTCTAAAGACTAATACTGAAAACATTTTAAACATCCACAATAAATGAACAAAACAACCAATAAAAGCAATGGACTCTCGGTCTCTGTTAACAAAAAATGCACTTGAATAAATACCAAAAACAATAAATAAAATAGATGTAAACAAAATTGCACTTCAAAAAATATTAAACATTAGGCTCAGACATAAATAGTGATGGGTGTCAATCTTCCTCTATAATACTCTTCAAATTCCATTCCTTATTTTATTTAATATTCGAATATTAAATGCTTAAATTCATCCTATTATTAATATTTACGACAGTACACTGGCTTATGGATCGCCAATGCCACTATAGCATGTGGTTGTTGTTACCCGTTCTGTCCACTAGAGAGACATCTAACTAAAACATTGTATTCGTGCTGAATATCGTTGAAGCGCTTCCGATGGTTTCCGGCTAATATCTCTGCGAAAACACCAACAACAATTCTGAAATCGTTCTTTTCAGTTCGACTACACGGTTCCAACGAGCTCGGTGCTCGCCGAATCCGTTGAGTTTTTTGCTTTTTTCGCTTCACGGGCGCTTTTTACGTCGTTCAACATTTACCATTTTTGACAGTACTGAAAAGAACTGATGATACAGCATGGATAACGTCAAAGTCCTTTTAGTCGTTCCTAAGGAACCGAGAGTTGTCATCCAGTCTCTTTGGTAGAGAGAGAGAGAGAGACGAGGAAAACAAACAAGCATGCAAATGGAAATTATCGAGCTATTTTATTTTTTTATCGTGCGATTAATTTATTTATCGCGACAGGCCTATGAACATGTAAGAAACCATAAGAGGTCCCCGTTAAAGCTGTGGTCTATATTAAAGAATTTCTTCAGAAGCAAGCATCATTTATTGGCTCTACAGTATATTATTACATATATATATACATACATACAGTGTTAATATTTACTGCGATTAAAGTTATCAACAGGTCAGTTTATTTTTGCCCATCTTTATTTCCTCATAGTGCCCAAATGACTTCTCTGCTTCAATCGAGTGCATCTTTTGTATGTGTTTCTGTTAGTGATCCTCCTACTCAACCTGTCGGTCTTGTGCTATCAGCCTTCCTGTTTCACTGTTATTGTTGAATCTACAGTCATCTCACACACCCACATGCATGTATGCTCTTGTGAATATACAGAGGTGCTTCAACAGTAAAACTGAAATTAGACCACCTACTACCCCAAATATGGGGCAGACCACAGAACAGTTACTTTCAGTTCTAAGGGCTGAAGACCTTTGTACTCCACATATTGAAATAGTATTTCTTATAGTATTCTAATAGTATTCCCACTTTTATTAATCCAAATTTTACAGACTACTACTTTCATTTAAATGAACTGGAGTACTACTGTTCACTAGCTAATGAGTTGGAACGTACACTCAAAACTTTGGGGTCAGTAAGATTTAAAAATAATAATAATTATTATTATTGTATTTAACAAGGATGCATTAAATTGATCAAAACTGACAGGAAAGACTTTTACATTGTTACATACAATACAATAAATTACGATTCACATTATTTTCACATAGAAAACGGCTATTTTGAGTTGTAATAATATTTCACAATATTACTGTTTTACTGTGTTTTTGATCAAATAAATGCACCTTTGGAAAGCAGAAGAGACTTCTTTCAAAAAATGAATGTTAAAACAGTCAATTGTTTCATTGTTATGAGATTATTAATCTATCAATTAATTAATTGCAGTGGTTTTTCTTTGTTATTTATTTATAAAGGTATTTCTAATAGTAATTATATAAATATATGATTATATTTATCATTATAAATATATTATTAAAAGTAAATATATAATTATATTAGAGAATAGTTTAAGATGATACTTATAAACACATCTTTAGCATAATGCAGCCTTCAGTGTGTCAGTGAGCTCTGGCGCCCTCTGCTGAGGGAACATGTGTCATACAGGTTTTTCATGCATATATGTGCTTGTGATTTGTGTATTTGTAAATGTTTGTTTTATATAGCTTGCTATAGCCTGCTGTCTCCTCTCGTTTCTCTCCATGTCTTTCTTTTTCTCCGTACTCTGTTCTTCAGAGCGTGCAGCAGGGCTGTGCTGCCGTTTGATTGGCAGCTGTAGGCGGGGCATGCCTAAACTGGCTGACCTGTCAGTGAAGACTAAGGATGTTTGGGAGATTCCCAGGGAGTCACTTCAGCTCATTAAGAAACTGGGCAATGGCCAGTTTGGTGAAGTGTGGATGGGTAGGAACCACAAAAAGCATGGGAACATGTTGCAGGAGGAAGGGAACAAACCTCGCACACCTTGCTCACCCTGCCTGTGGTACAGTGCCTTGCAAAAATATTAAATTTCTCAAAGGTTCAATATGTAACTTTTGTCCCTCTAGCAGTTAAAAAAACAAAACTGCGTGTATTTTGTGGAAGAACATTGGTTTTGGTTGGGCTTCGGCTGTGCGGATGAATATGGTTATCCTACTGTTCATAAAACATTCACTACTAGACTTAATAGATATAACCAGTTTAGATGGAAAGGATCTCTGGCTGAAGACGTTACTGTTGCTTTACCTATTAATAGACATGATACTTTCTAATAGACATGAAACAACCATAATGAAATGATTTTCACAATAGATCTGTTTGAGAGCTAAATATGGCAATTTATCTGTTAAAAAAAATACTCGGGTTGAATATAAAACTCACTTGAGTTATAAAAACACCATCTTGGTATTGCTTTTATTTTATTTTATGTACGCAATGTCCAGCAAAAACCATCCCGACTGGTCTAAAATATAAACACTTATAACAGGCGTAATAAAAACAACATTTTGGAAGGAGGATTGATGATGTATTGACTCATTATTTCAATTTTGTTAGTTTTGAACATAAAAAGTTACATGTTGTACCTTTTAAAGAGATAGTTCAAATTGTCGTCATTTACTCACAACCCTAGTGTCAAGGAACTGCAAGGAACTGTGTAGATGAAAGCGTGGATGTCAGGGAAATAATGTAAGGCTGTGCTGTTTTTGTTCTCTCTCTCTCTGGTCCTTCTAACATTGCATGCCACCCTGTTTCCCTCCTTTTCCACCCCCCCCACTCTCTCTCTTTCAACACTCCTAACAGGTAGTAATGATGGTTTATGTTGCTACTTGACTAAAGCCTGTCCAAATGCCACGCCCCAAACACTGGGTTTAGGGCGGGACGCCTGGGAGATCGCCCGGGAAACGCTGCAGCTCAACAGAAAGTTGGGTCAGGGTTGTTTTGGCGACGTCTGGATGGGTGAGACGCATACGACGGTGTCCATGTCAGCATTTGCTCAAGCTACAGCCAGCGTTCCCAAAGGATGCATCATTCTTTGACACTTTAGCACGTTTTTCCATGCTATTTCAGTTCAGACCATTGCATAGGCCAATGGCCAATGCAGTCATAATGACAAGAGAACATGGAAAGGTGTCCTTCTGTGGGCCATTCACAATGCTGAATATCCAAAATGCATAAATCACAAATGCTGTGATTGACCCTGCTTTGCCAAGCATCAGTCTATGGTTCTGAACTGTCAGCTAATCCACAAATGCATTACGTCAGCTAAACCCCAGTAACATTTTAGCGCTGTGTCAATGTTTATTGACATTAAAAATGCAACAACACATTCGACAAACATTGCATATATATATATATATATATATATAAAAAAACAAAAAAATTTCCAGTAGTCTGCAGTAATCCCAGCTTCCTGTTGCTTTGGTGTGTGGCCGTATTCCCAGATGCCTCTACATCTGTTTCCCCCGACCCCTTCTCTCATCCCCTAAACATTGCCATGTTCAAACGCTTCGACTGTGTCTGACACCATTTCTATGTGTAGGCATGTGGAATGGCACAACTAAAGTTGCAGTGAAAACCCTGAAGCCAGGCACCATGTCTCCGGAGGCCTTCCTGGACGAGGCCCAGATCATGAAGAGGCTCCGGCATGATAAACTGGTACAGCTGTATGCTGTGGTGTCTGAGGAGCCCATCTACATCATCACAGAGTTCATGAGTCAAGGTATGTACAGTCTGAGAGAGACAACAGGCCAACATGTTTATATGCTCTACCATTCAAAAGTTTGGGGTCGGTAAGGGTTTGTTAACGTTTTTGAAAGAAGTCTCTTATGCGCACCAAAGTTGCTTTTGTTTGATTTAAAAAAATACAGTAAAAAAATGTTATATTGTGAAATATTATTACAATTTAAAATAACTGGTTTCTATTGTAATATATTGTAAAATGTCATTTATTTCAGTGTCACATGATCCTTCAGAAATCATTCTAAAATGCAGATTTGCTGCTCAAGAAACATTTATTATCAGTGTTGAAAAGCTACATATTTGTAATATTGGCTAAATATTTTTTGGAAAACGTTCCAGGGTTCTATGATGTATAGAAAGTTCAGAACAACAGTATTTATTTAAAATCAAATTCTTTTGTAACATTACAAAATGTCTTTACTGCCACGATTTTAAGCATCCTTGCTGAAAAATTTTTTAATAAAAAAATCTTACTGACCCCTAACTTTTGAATGATAATGTATGTTTATATATTATATAAATAAATAAAAAATAATAATAATACAAATATATACACACATACACACACACACACATATATATAAACATTTCTTTGATATGCAAACAATAAACATTTCTTTGATGCTTCTGTTTAGGAAGCTTGCTGGACTTTTTGAAAGATGGAGATGGCAGAAATTTAAAATTGCCTCAACTCGTGGACATGGCAGCCCAGGTAAAGCTTCTTATTAGTCTACAAATATCTATCAAACATTCATTATCCATTACTGGGACAGTCTTCCTGAAGCAACTTAGTGTTAAATGGTTAAAGTTGGAACCAAGAAGCTGGTGTTTTCGTTCTAGTGAATAAAAAAAAAAAACCAGTTTGACCTATGTAGTGTGATTCTCGAATTAATCTCTTGTCAGTCAGTTTATTGAATCAAAAAATGTGCAGCATTACCAGAATTGATCTTTGCATTTCCCATTTCTATTACGGTAACATATCAAGCCATAATAGATCTTCAGATCCTGGATCAGTTAAGTATTAGCATGAAATGTACACCATTGGTGATAAGACTTAGGGTTAAAAAAGACAGGGGTTAATCACCCTTGAACCTTTGGATAAGAAAAAATAAGATGCCTTGAAAAACAAATGTGTCAAGATCTAAAAAGCATCTTACTTTGTATGTTTGAGAGCATGTCTTTATTGAGAATGTGTCCATGCTTGGCACACTTGCTTTTTTTGATTAAAATGAACTGGTGTGATTGCTCTGTTAGTGCGGTTCATTTGAATAAGTGTGAACGCTGTCATCTGAACCCTGGTGACACCAAACAAGTGGACCGAGACGCTGAAAGATGAGTCTCACTCCGCTTCCAAACTAACTCTGGTGCGGCTCGAATGAATATGAACACAACGCAGACCAAAGACATGCAAATGAACCAAAAACGGTACATGATGTCACAAGATGTGACCCTTAAAAGGACAGAATTCTCAAGCATATCTGTTTTTTCTCGTCATAGTCGTGATGTTGCCCGTCACAGTTCGTCTCATCGCAGCAGATCTTTGTTTGTGTGACGGAGGGATTCCTGACACTATTTTGACTTTTTTACACATTTTATAAGCTCTTCGCAAGTTCTCAGCTGGTCAAAATACCATCATATGTAGCTACGCACATACAACGAGCGCATTTAGCCCAGAACACAGCGTTGTTTTTCTTGTTCAGTAAGTTCCCTCGCGAAATATACATAATAAAAGATGACCAATCAGGTTGTGAAGATAGGCCTATGCCTTTAGGTTCGGTATCTTTAGCTTCGGTGTTAAAATGCCAATGTGAACGCTAAGCAGACCATGACTAAATGTGTTTTTAAGAGGGGGTCTGTGTGCACTAAGTGTGAACACACCACGAGACATTTGATGAGCTCTTCACAAGATCTCAGCTGGTAAAAATACCATCATATGTACGCATTCAGCCCAGCGCACAGCATTGTTTAGGATATTTATAAGTTCGGTTGCAAAATATATGTATATAAAGGCCTTTTTTTCCTGTCTTTAGGTTCTGTGTTTAAAATGACAGTGTGAACGCTAAGCAAACCAGGACTAAATGTATCAGTTGCTTTTTTGGTCCGGACCAAAAGAAGCAAGAGAACCGAACTACAAGTGTGAACACACCCTAAAGCTAATATCAAACTCACTTCTTAAGTGTTGTGATGAAAGTGCTTTCTTTCTTCTAGATCGCTGGGGGCATGGCGTATATCGAGCGGATGAACTACATCCACAGAGACCTGAGAGCTGCCAATATCCTGGTTGGAGAGGGGCTGGTCTGTAAGATTGCAGATTTTGGACTGGCTAGACTCATTGAGGACAATGAGTACACAGCTAGACAAGGTCACTGACAATCTATGACCTAAACTTGATCTTGAGTTTCATCCTTTATTTGATACTATCAAATGTTATTTATCTCTTCTTTGCCCTTCACTCAATATCATTCTCCTGCTCATTTTGTTCTAATACTCATTTTACTGCAGTACAATTTTCATCTTTCATTTCTCGATTTTGGGCTGCTGGATCTCAACGCTTTCCATTTAATCTAATCATTATTAAATGTGTGCTGAACTGATCGTCTCAACCCTCATATTATAGGAGCAAAGTTTCCGATAAAGTGGACCGCCCCAGAGGCTGCTCTGTATGGGAAATTTACCATCAAATCAGATGTGTGGTCTTTTGGCATCCTGCTGACTGAGCTCATCACCAAGGGCCGAGTGCCGTACCCCGGTGCGTTTATACACACTGGCTGTTGCCTGTTATCTTTATTTGCTTTTTTTCTTTTGTACACCGGCTGAATGAGCTAAAATAATAGTGAATGAATAATTGGGAATTTTTACAAATGCTGTTAACTTTGCTGTTTTTTATAAGAATTTAAATTTTTCAATTCAAAACAGTGTCTTTTACAACATTGTTACCCAGTGTATTTATATAGTAGTGTTTTCAAAAAAATATTTAGTTTTGCAAAAACTGAAAATTCATAAAGTCAATAAAAAATAAATAAAACAACCATAGATAAAATAAATAGTTTGGCCTTCTTGGTTGATAGCCAACATTTTCTGACGGTTAAGCACATGTTTCCACTGAAAAATAGGAAAAAATATATTTATGCATATTTTGTATCCTATTAATGGAAAGAGCAATGTGGATCACCTGTTGTTGACCAAAATGTACACTACTGTTAAAACTTGTCTTATATTTGCGTCATTACTCCAGTCTTCAGTGTCACATGATCCTTCAGAAATCATTCTAATATGCTGATGAATGTTGAAAATAGTGTTTTTGTGGAAACTGTCA
Source organism: Semotilus atromaculatus (assembly GCA_031834385.1). Lineage (NCBI taxonomy): Eukaryota > Metazoa > Chordata > Actinopteri > Cypriniformes > Leuciscidae > Semotilus > Semotilus atromaculatus. The sequence continues at coordinate 40,276,156 of JAULUF010000022.1, forward strand.
TTCATTTTTCCAGGATTCTTTGATGAATAGAAAGTTTGATTCAGAACTACAAACACAAATTTTTTTTTAAACATGGCAGATGTGCACAACCAACGGTTAAGTAGAGAGCTTTAGATAAAGGGGTTTGAGTGATTAACAATACAAATTTAACCTGATAAAAATATTTAAGTAATGTTATCCGTGGTATATTTCATCTGTCGTTAACTTTTAAATGCATCAGTATGCAAAAATGAAAGAAAGAAAGACCCACAACTGGCAGATCAACGTGCCACTTCTTTTCTCTCCAATACGGTAGAAAATTAAATGAAATGAGATGTGGAGGATGTTAACTGGGACAAGATGATTGACAGGCCAGTTTATGGTGAAACTATCTCCCATCGTCTGTTAAGGTGCAATTTTATGACGTGATAGTATATCCCAAAGCTTCTGCTACACGCTCAATAGTATGTACTTTTTCTTCACCCTAAGAATACACACTTTTAGGACGAGTAATATAAGTAGGCTAATTGGGAAGCAGCAAGTTACTCCACTAATATCATACTAGTCTCGTAGTGGAGACTAAAATTTCATCTTTTAATATAATTGTATTATTAAATATTATGTATCTGTATTATTATTCTTCATTGATATTCATAATCAGTTGTATTATCTTACGGAGTTTCAAAAGCGTTTCAAAATAAGAGTTTCTTATTTTTCTAAGAGGCGTGTACAATGTAACATGTTTCCACTGATGCAGGTGTATCACAAATGTAGACACCAAGGATAGGTCTTAATATGGAAGTGGATTTTGACATGTGTACGTATGACATATACGTTCTAAATTTAAGAAGCTCAAAGCAACATGTTTGTTACCTTACAAAGAAGCTGGAAGTTTCTCTGTGATGTATAAAAGCTCGATGTTACTGTACTGCCTTTAGAGAAACACGGAAACGCATAGACCTGGCATGAATACAACATCTTCTCAAAGTTTCTCTCCTGACATATAAATAAAGATCTGTCTTGGCAAGATAACTGGTGTCCGGTCCCGTAAATTGAATAATAACGGGGAAAACAAAAGGCTTTAATTCCAAGTCTATACGTAGTATATATAATTCTCTTTCTGTGTGTGTGAATCTGTGCAGGGATGAACAACAGAGAGGTGCTGGAGCAGGTGGAGCGTGGCTATCGCATGCCGAGTCCGCAGGGCTGCCCGGCGTCACTGCACGAGCTGATGGTCCAGTGCTGGAGGAAGGACCCGGACGAGAGACACACCTTTGAGTACCTGCAGGGCTTCCTGGAGGACTACTTTACTGCTACTGAACCCCAATACCAGCCTGGAGAGAACCTGTGATAGACATTAGCTCAATATATCCTTCAGGAAAAATGTGATCGCCTTTACTTTCTATCACAATACCTCCAAAAACTGCTGCACTGATGCACTCGATCACAGGCTCTGAACATGCACTCTCATCTTGTGGTTTAGCGTGAGAGCTTCAAACTAAAAATGCTTTCCTAGATACTGCTCTCAAACAGCAAGATGGGTCACTTTTTTTGAAGCAATAACAATGGGCAATGTCAATGTTGGTTCTTTTTTAACTTTAACTCCTGGTTTCACAGACAAGGCTTAAGCCTAGACTAAAATGCATGTTTGAGGTCTTTTAACTGAAAGCATATCTTAAAACATGTCGGTGCCTTTGTTTTGTCTCGAGATGCTGATCAGTAATGTTTTTTTTTTTTCTAAGGCACGTTTATAAAAGCTACTTTAATGTCCTAATTGAACTAAGGCCTAATCCTGGCTTAATCTAAACCCTGTCTCTGAAACCAGGCCTATAAATATGACAGCACATATTTAATACAGCTTATTACATTTTTTTTTTTTTTTGCTTAGGCAATAGCAAATAGTATTTAATCATATTAATACCTGCCTGTTTCACTATATCCACGGCTGTATTTGAATGCTCTGTTTCTTATAGACTATTCCAGTCATTTCTAATGAGTTATTCTGGACAACAAAAGATTTTGCTCTGATATAAAACAGAAAATCTCTACTGGACATTCGGCAGTAATCCGGATAACTGAGATTTTTCACACGGCTATCTAGTCGGAGGTATGTTTTGTGATGAATGTGATGAATCACGGAGAAAGCTCTTCCAACTCCTGAATGAGCATTTTTTAATGTAACAATTCAGTCTTTCTTTTTTGGTTTGCCAAAAAAAGGAAACTAAATGCAAAGGTCTTGATATGCAGAAGTCAAAAATGAAATCTTAGAGGCGATTGTGTGTCCATCTCAAAACAGTTTGAAATGCTCTTGCTTTTGTTTCTCTAGGCCGTGTTCATTTATCCAGTCATGTTATTGCTTTATAATAATCCTTTTTGTTTCATTTTTAAGTCCAACAGTCTTATATTATCTTATTAGAGAGCAGTTCTATCGTTTTATGGTGACTTTAAAGACGCAATATTGACGTCAGCATTCAGAAAGATTTCCTTCAGAGCTGTCCTTTAAAATGAGAAGAAAAACTACTGTTTTTATTGTTTTGTTTCCTGCATTTTACATCATATCTCTGTGATTTGGTTTATAATTTAAGTGGATATCAAACCTGTGCCTTTAATCAGGGTCAGTGATATTCTACTGTATTCCTGAAGTGAAGAATGTGTATTACAGTTATGTAATGTTCGTGCCATTTTATTATACTGAGCTTACTGAACTGAACCCATGTGTCTAACATGCTTCTTTTACTTGACGTCCACACTCACACACTTTTGCAGGATGCTTTCACATTACAGCTGTACTTTTGATCAGTAAAAGATGTCTATCCAAACACCCATGCTATCTTATTCCTGAATGACAAGGATTCGGCTGTCTACAGCAGTTATCGTTAATATGTATGAAACAGTATGAAACAAAAATTCAAATGATCACAGAAGTACTGGGATAAAAGCTTATAGGTCGGATAAACACTGATGTCTACAGTGTCGATCGTTACACCAGTAGGTGGCGACAAATGACTGAATGGATTTGTCATTGAATCATTTATTCAAGTGATTCATTTAAAATGCTGTTCCCATTCAGTCGGTCAACTCGGTACAACACATTACTATGGGATATCGCGCTCTAGCGCCATCTGCTGAAGACACCTTTATTCACGCCTGAAAGGCCAATGACGCATGACGACGTGGGCGGGGCTACCTGCCCACAGCATATAAATGCAGTCGTATGCGTCATTCCCTTTGTTCTTCAGCTCTTCACCGTGCTGTTGTAACACCATCACGCCACATTTTCGCAAGAATAAAAGCCCACGGTGGTGATTCTTGTCGAAACTTAGGCAGAAAGGGAAAGCTTTTAGCACAAGTTCAGCTTTGCTGGCGAATGGCTAATACGTTTTTTTCCTCAAACAAAAATGTTCAAACATGCCACATTCACAAGAAAACCCACGATGGTTACTATTGTTGAAGGAAAAGGCATAAAAGAGAACTTTTTTAGCTCGAGTTTATTACAACTAACAAATGGCTAATACACTTTTTCATGTGTGGGTTATTTGGATAGCTATAATGTAACTCACACCGGTGTGTTTGGATTGGAATCTCTCCAACCCCAATGCATGTGTGCTGTGCACTACCGGCAGCTCTACCGTTGCCCACTCGCGCGGCGTGTAGCACGTGCTCGGCGGGACAGTGGCCAAACACGGTCTGCTCCTGTCTTCGGGTCCGGATACTAATCCAGATGCGGCGATCGCCGTTTTTGGAGGCCACGTAAAGTTGGACGATCGTATAGAGGCCGAGGAGTGTCGGTGTAGTGTTCACGACTAAGTTCCTCTGGCTGCCTTGAGTCTGAATTCTGTCTCACTGGATGCGGGCGAGGAAAGCTCTGACGATATATACTGTATTAAAGCAGGACAGATCACGGCTCCCCCGAGGTGGGTGGAAGTGAAGTGAAGGCCCTTGCATTGATCTGCATTGTTGAACGGCAACAAAGTTTGTCGGTCGAGGGACCTGGCCTGATACAGAGAAACAGTGGATGAGAACTCGCCCGTAGATCTATACAGATTGGGTAAAAATAACCCTGCAAGATAGCGGGCTCATTTTAAGTATGCTGTCAATAAAATGAACGTGTGTTCAGCATACAAAGCCTCATGTGTTTGCTTGTCAAAACAATATTAATGCATTGGAATTGCTAACCTCGTAGTCTGGCCGTGTGCCGACAGAGAAGGAAAATGTAGTGATATGCAATATACAGCTGAGCGATGTTTGCAATTGGACGTGGGGTTCCCTAGGACTGGGTGATGCCTGGGAATCGTAGCTGTCTGCCTCGAGCCACGGTGGCGCGCGCGCGCACGAACACCGTGGCTTCTTCGCACGATTCCAGTAGGGCTGTCGGCTGCGGTCTCTCCCGCGCCCCCTCTGTTTCGGTGGAGTAACTGCAACTTCGGTGTCCGAGAGGGCTTCCCCAGTACTGAGGGGAAATAAGTGTTCTCTCCTCAGCAAAAATAAAAGGCAACTCAGGCTTTGCCACAAGCGAAGATGGAGGAAGAGCTTTTACAGCCGTTAATTACTCCCCCATTAAAAAAAAAAAATATCCCTATCTTATATTTACAGCAGATGAAAACACTTTAATGTGTTACAAGTTCAGAAATGTTTTCAGTATGTCACCTGTTATAACCTCTGCATCCTCATGTATGGCTTACATTGGTGTATTTGCAGATTGCCACAATCCACCCGGAGCACAGAACATTTTCTGAGGTCTCCGCCGAGTAGATTGCCTACAAGTTAGGCCCCTACAGCCCTGGTGTGCAGAAGCGGTGGTTATCCTGCTGTGCCATCAGAGCATAATATCGTACCTATTTGTACGAACTACTCCTGGCTTAAGACAGCATGGAACAAGCAATGTTACAAACACGTACGCTTGTTTTACATTTACAAGCTCTGGGATTCCAGATAATCTCAAAAGGGGCTATTATATCTCGGTCTGTTAAATCTCGTTTTGGAGATAAATGCAGTACTATAATAATGCACTATTAAGACTGCTGGGGCTCATGGCTTCGATAGGAGTAGTACAGCTGGATTCTCCTTTTTTGTATGTGCAGTGCCGGGGCTGGCCGCTCGGTAGTTTGTATGTCAAACTATATCTCTGTGTCAAACACATCATATGTCGGTAGCACCGTTGTGCATTCAGGCTCCGATACCTACAACCCTGGGTAACCTGAATCTGTTGACAGAAGGAATTTCCCTGGGCAGAGTTACGTCATGTGTAGTAGTGATGACAAATGCGTTCTGACACAGACAAGACACTCTGTAAGAGAGTGGTGAGACCAGTGCTGTAAGAGCGCCACATAAAACTTTTCTTTTTTGGAGTGGTTCTCCTGATAATGAAACACATGGCCCAACAGGGTAAACATTATTCAGAATGAAAAATACGACAGTGGTTGTATATAAGCAGGCAAGGGGGTCCTCACTGTCCCTGCTGCAAGTGGCACAAATCCTCTTTATACGGGGCAGACCAGAGTCTCCCCTGGAGTGGCGTGTGCACACTTGAATTGTGGCGCAGATCTGGCATTGGTTTTGGCAAGGCCGATGTGGATCTTTTTACATTTGCAGAAAACACGGGCCGCTGTTTTCTTGATTATGGACAGAAGTGCCCCGCTGGGGGTGAATGCCCAGTCACATACATAGCCCAGGACTCTGGTGTACGCAGAAGGGTCTGTCACTGATTTTGGTGACTTTTTGCTGGCCAGCAAAGACACAAGCATCATGACACTGCTGCTAGGGACACTGTGGTGTCTTTCCCTATGCAGGGACCTGCCGTCCCAGACAGGAGGCAGATTCTGCCCCCTCGGCCAGTAGGCCTGCACTGGGGTCTCTAGGGGCCAACCAGTTGAGGGAGGGAGAATCTGATTGAAGCTACAAAACAGAGTGCTTGCATTTTTGAAGTGCATTGCGTTGAAGTAGCGCATATTTGAAGCTTGGTGCAGGCGAAGACCTGTATCGCCATATCAGTGGCCCATTGAGGGGATACTGATTTCTTCTCCGAAGGAAAAACACTCCCATTCCATGCTGGAACTTTATTGGATGGCCGTTGCGGCTTGTCATGAGCACATTAATGTTATAAGCACATTAATGGTTCCGTGCCAAAGCACGCATCTTTGGTTCCTTAAAGGACCCGGGTATGCTACATTTTGAGAGCGTGAGCTTTTCAAAGTATACTTCTTTGGCCGTGTGGGTAGAAGAACATTTTCTGCGCATGTGCACTATCGTGTATTTGGTTTTCAAGTACTTTGGTTTTCAAGTACTCTCTCTCCTACCTATAGCTGGTGTGTGGTAAGCACACTGGCGCTGTTTTACTGGGGCTCCCGCCGCATCATCTAAGTGGATGCTGCATACTGGCGTTGGTTGAGGAAGGACCCCTGACATGATTGTGAAGCGCTTTGGTTGTACGGAAGTACATAAGAAACGCGCTATATAAATTCTTCATTCATGTCACTCACACATGCGCTGTTGTGCGTACACCCTCCGCGGTCACAAAAATTTGGCTGCACACGGACGGTATGTGTAGACATCCGCAGACTCTCCTGATGGTGATAAAGTACATCACATGGACAGTGGATGGACGGTCATGGAACTCCAGAGTTCTGCTCCGTCTCACGTACAGTTTGGAGTGCCAGCTTTTAAGGGTATACTCTACTCCTTTGGCCATAAGGAGAGAAAGACCTGTTTTGCGCATGTACTTGCTAGGGAACTTTGTTTCCATTTTTCCATATTCACTAGGCTACATCTTGTGCGCAGTTGAGTGTGCAAGCCTTTCAAAGTATACTACTTTGTCGGCCGTGAGCGCGGAAAAACATATCCGGCGTGCACACTTGCTGGTGAACTTTGTTGCCAAGCGAGCAAGTCACTTGCGCAGTGTTGTATGCGCACAGTAGACCCTCCTGACGTAAATTACGTCATGCAGACGGTGTGCGTAACACTGATAGCCGAAGTATACTTTGGGCTTTAGGTCTGCGTTTTAGGCATGTTACAAAATTTAATAGTATCATCATGACCTAATGGTAGATCTGGAGGATATGTTAACCTCTGTTTTGAGCCTTTAGAATCCTTGAATTTAAGGATGCTGCCCTGTCGTTCATGTGCTATTGGTGCATTCCTTTTGCATCCAATTTGCGTTTGGTGATGTTGTGTCCGAACGCGGCGTGTATGCCTAAAGTCATGTCGGGAGTGCGCTCTCGTTCGAGCTGCCTGCCCGGTAAAATCTCTGACTCCGAGGAAGACAGGAGACTTGCTTTGTGCGCTGTGCGAGTTATACGCATGTACATTGAGCAGATACAGGCTAAACACTTGTCTGGCCAGCCTTTTTGTCATGTTTTCCAACTCAGTTGTGTGAAGCCGCTATCTAAGCGATGTCTTTCACATGGAATTGTATAAAGCTGTCTATAGCAGATAAAGAGTTGGTTCTACCTGGAGGGTGTGAGCACTCTAGGGCATGGAAATGTCATGGGTCTGGTTTAAGATTTTCGTGCGGATGCCAGTTATAGGCATCACTGCGCACGTTTATCCGGTGTACCGGCAAGATCTCACTGCGGCGATGGTAACTCAGGCCATGCTCACCGCAGGGATTCTTTAACCAGGGGCCGTCGCTCTTTTGAAAAGAGTCATGTGGCGGTGCTGGTCCCTTACGTTTAGTTCAGCGACTTGGCGGGGCGTGAATATAGGTCCCATAGTAATGTGTTGTACCGAGTTGACCGACTGAATGGGAACGTTGAGTTATGCATATAACTACTGTTCCCAGAAGGAGGGAAACGAGGTACAACACCTCTGGGCCCCGCGCAGTCGGGGTCCCGGTGAAGAGCTGGACTGAACAAAGGGAATGACGCATACGACTGCATTTATATGCTGTGGGCAGGTAGCCCCGCCCACGTCGTCATGCGTCATTGGCCTTTCAGGCGTGAATAAAGGTGTCTTCAGCAGATGGCGCTAGAGCGCGATATCCCATAGTAATGTGTTGTACCTCGTTTCCCTCCTTCTGGGAACAGTAGTTATATGCATAACTCAACGATTCATAGGCTGTCTGAAATCACACACTCTCTTGAGTAGGTACTTATTCTAAATAAGTAATTACTTCTCGACTGTTAAAAAAGTATGTGCTATTTAGTATTAGTGCGTGTAGTATGAATGTAATCTGGACGTACTGCATTCGCCATGTTGTCATTATCATGTGACCTATGGAGTCAGTTGGGTCACTTCACTGTCCTTCACAAATCCTCTCCTGTGGCCTCATGGGATATTAAAGTGTCCATCATATGCACACTTCAGAATCTCACCGGAAATAACAGGTCATCCGGGTACTTTTTGACGCCTCTCTTATGAGTACTGTGAATTCTGACATACTTCTTTTGTCACTTACAGGTTTTCGCCTACTATATAGTAGGGGAAGTATGTAATTTTAGACGCAGCCACTGTGTTTTCAATGGCATCCACTGTTAAAAGCTGTATAAAGCTCCTAGATCTATTATAATTATCCACAGCTCAAATTGTCGGGTGTTTTTTTGTCTACTGAAATGTCTTGGAAATATATTTTTGCAGTGTTTCTTCAGCAGAACAATCCAAAAATGCATTAAATAACGGCACAACCAACTGAAGAGATGAATGTCTATCCCTCACAGCCTCGATAGTGATAGTGCTCCAAAGATAGTGCTGCTGTGAATAAGGTCTATAAAGATTGTATCCATTACATTTTAACACCAGTAGGTGGCGGCAAGTGACTGAATGGATTGGCATTGAATCATTCATTCAAAAGATTAGTTTAAAAATGCTGATTCATAGGCGCGCGCGTGTGTGTATTATGAACATAATCTGGAAGTAGCCTACTAAATTTGCCATGTGTCATTATCATGTGACCTACCAGCATCAGTTGTGTCACGTCACTGTCATTCACAAATCATCTCCCGTGGCCTCATGGGATAGTAAAGTGTCCATCGTATGCACTACTATGGTATGAACACTTCAATCTCACTTGAAGTAGTTAATCTGGGTGCTTTATTCCGAATCCTTTACTACTGTGAATTCGGACATAATAATTTTGTCACATACTGTTTTTCGCCTACTATATAGGAAAGTATGTGATTTCGGATGCAGTCATCTGAACTATTCTTTCAAATTTTTTATTTTATATAGGCTAATTAATTTAAATGAAATATTTTTAATAGACTGCAGCAAGTAACATTTTGTCAGAACCTGACAGATGACGTTATTTTGTTTAGGTGTCTAGCGTTTTCAGAATCGTAGGAGAATTGTAATCTCTATTTTAAACAGATCGTGATTCTCAGTTTATCAGGAATGGTGCAGCAAGTGTGCGTCGAAGAGAAACAAACGCTCGATTGCTCACTGCATTCATATGCTCTCCTCTTTGCTGTCCACAAGATGGCAGAAGAACCTTAATGTGAAGACTGGGAGGTGTGCAGGGTTTTTAGTATGCTGTATTGGTTTATTAATTATCCTGCTGGGGTTTGTAGTCATGATGGTACATTCTGTACCTGCACTGAGCTGGCACTTTGTTCTTGCTGCAGATTTGATTTTCACATTTATAAATGAAACAGCTTGTTGCATCTACAATTTTGCTGCAGCAGGATTGAGAGCTATTCTGCAGGCCTGGGGATGTGTGTGTGTGTGTGTGTGTGTTGATTAATTTCTAGCACGTTTTGGCATTTGTCCCTGTTTATAAAAATCAGATGTAACAAGAAAAGGAATTTAGGTGGAGGAGCTTCAGATTATTCAGAATAATGTAGGTTGACTTTCTTTTGGGCAGAATTTGTTATTGCAATCTGTGGTTTTAGATTTCAGGCGGGTTTTTTCTTCTTTTTTTTCTATCTATTAAGTAAACACTTTAATTTTCTCCTTTTTTTTGTGAGAAATTTTATTTACCCATTTTATGGAGAGATACAAAAGTTTGCTTTGTTAAAAACAAAACAAAAGAAAACACATAATATAAAGCTAATTTTCCCTGTATCAAAATATTGTATAGTGTATGAAGTAAATAGTGTATGAGCCAGTAATGCTATAATCAGAACAACAAAGTACTCAGCACAACTGCATCAATGCAATTAAATAAAACAGTTACACAGTGCGATGTTACAGCAGCCTGCATATAATAGCTAAATAATATAGCTAGGCTATACATTTCTCTTCAATTGTGACGGGAATGTTGAAAGAGCTTGGAGACATTGAAGAAAATTAGAGGAAAATTCAATTACTGGAGGGCAGAGCAGAGAAACTATCGGACTGTGAGCTTTGACAGTCTCTAATAGATTCAACCAATATATTATTCACAGCCCACAGTTCATATCAAAGACCTTATATATTGTGTTCAGTCATTATAGAACATCATTCAGTTTTTACAGAGATATTCACCACAAAATGAATCACCTCAAGTTGTTCCAAATCTGTAACTTACACTGTTCCCTGAAACACAAAAGAAGTCGTTGTGCATAATGTTCGTGGACAGCCTCAGTCATTGTTCACTTTCATTGTACCTGAATGAGTCTGTCATTTTGACTTCTCCGTCGGTGTTCCAGGGAAGAAAGAAAGCCATACAAGTTTGAAACAACATGAGGCTGATGTTATTCATTTTTTGGGTGAACTATATTCTTTTAAGACTTCCTTAGTTTTTAAATCTGTTTTTAATCATAGGCTACATGTTCACAGTTTCTATGCCTTCATACTAAAAATGATAAGCTTCCAGGGTGAGTGAATACATTAATGTGCAATTTCTTAAAGGGATAGTTCACCCAAAAATTTTAATTGTCACCATTTACAAACATGAACATTAACAAATGTCTTTTTTAGCCCATCCATACAATTGGTTACCAATTTTCTTTTTATCAAAGTCTTTTGTGTTCATAGTAATACAGTTTTTTTGGTACGACATGAATGATGGCAGAATTTTCATTTTTAGGTGAACTGTCTCCTATCTAGCATTCAAAGCAGTTTGTAGGCTACAGTGCAAACTCACTTTGACCTCACAGTGTTAAGTTAATGTCACCTCTCATTTGGGGGAAAGATCTTCTGTGCACTCTATGAAATGTTCATATGGATCTCAAAAGTGCATTTGTGTCACGTAGGCAGATGTAATTGCATTTCTTCAGCGCCCCGTTACACTGTCTGAGTGTTATTTGATGCAACACAGACAGCGAGAGTGAGTGGGAGAGAGAGAGAGAGAGAGAGAGAAAATGAATGAAGTCACGACGAGCAGAACTTCAGTACCCAGAGTCCTCCAGAGGAGGAGAAAAAAAACCTAGACACAAGAATCTACGGAGGCCCGGATGCCCCCATCGACAAGGCACGTCTACAGCCCTCTCTGACTAGATTCCTCGGAGTTGGTTTGCAGAGGGCGAGAAACGGCGCAGAACGGCTCATTCCAACATCTCGCGCTCGCTGCACTCCCGGCGCGCTCCTGTGAGAAACTGCGGTACTCTCTTACTACAATTTTAGTTTTAGTTTTTTTATATCCGACGTGGTGACAAAAACAAGCGATTTTTTTTCTTGGTCTCCTCGGTTTTTTCTGTTTTCTTTCTTTTTCTTTCTTAAAAAAAAAAAAAAAAAACAGATGCTGAACAGCCAGTTTGGCGTCGCAAGACAGAAGAGGACCGAGATGACTAAAACCCCCGTCATTCACGCATAGTAGTTTTTTTTTCACCCCCATACAGACAGCCTCTGCTTTTAGGATGTTGCATGTCACGGAACGGTGTGTGCTCGAGTCGCGAGGAGCCTGAGGAGCGCGTGAGGAGCTCGAGCATCACAGCTGCAGCAGCGGAGCTCGTCGCCTCCCGGTGAGTGCGCGCGTCTGGCTTCACACACAACATTTGCATAGTCTTCCCCTGCGCCGCGGCGCATTTCACGAGGGTTTGTGTTTTCTATTGAAGGAATTTTTATTAACCTCATCGCTGCCATTCATTGAGCTCGCGATAGGTCACTCGCATTCAGCGCGCGCGCACACACACACTCAATATGTACATAGATTACACTCACCTACGTTCCTCTCTACATCAGACATATTATTAGCTGCAGGTTGCCAATATTAAATATTTCTGACACGTACATTTTTTGTGCGATAAAATGCGTGGACAATATGATTCGTTGGTGATATGAAAGAAAATTGACCGTTTGATTACGTATATTGGGGAACGTGTCGCTATAAATGCTGTGCCCATTGACTGAGGAATACTGATCATAAGTGTCTGTTGACTGACGGCATGAATGCGCTGGGTGATTATTATGGGCAGACGACAGCCGCGCGCGCCGCCAATGACTGCACTTTTGATTAGTCTGGCTAATTATTCAGCCTCCAGGGTCTCTCAATGTTTCATTCAGAAGTGCTTTATTGGCATGATTGTTTTACATATACAGTATTAAAGATGTCAAAGCATCAGTGACAGAAAGAAATGTCAGTCATAATGAAGTCATGATTTCAATAGCCTATAGCTACAATATAAACTAAAAAAATGTTATGTAGCATTGGCATTAAGACATGCCAGTCAAGTAGTGTTTTTTTTTTCTTCTTTTTTATTAAACTAATCTCCTGTCCAGTGTGGGCAATGCAGTGGCGCGTTGGCGCAAGCCTTTGGGCTCGCGCTGTGCGCGCGCGACGGTGACGCGAAGATGTTTATGTTGTGACAGGCGCGATTATTCACGGCGCACGCCAGGAACGCGCGTGTTGCTCTGTCCAAAACACGCACATGGTGGCATTACTAAAACGCGAATATTTCCATTGACAATGGAATAGATTTGTGCATATAGTTTCTATATGTGCATGTTTTTTATATTGGTCAAATTGCCATAAGAGTTTGTACATCTGTGAGTATTAGGTTGAATAGGGAACGGGGACTGTCTGTGCATGTGTCCACCTGTCAGAGAGACTTATAGAGCTGGTCTCCATGGCAACCTTTATTCTGTAAAGGAAGCTTGGTTTCCCACAACAGCTGGAAACCTCTGATTGGCAGAGCTGAGAGACATTGCTGACCTTGGCCACAGCTAGTGTATCTCACACTGCACACACTTAGCAGGAAAACACGGCTTCACTCTCCTCCATCCACTTTCTCATTCCCTGCTGGATGCATTTTTGGAGAGATTTTCACCTCTGACCCTGGTTCCCCAGTCTAGGGAGGAAGGGGGAGGCATTGTGTTTCAGGCTGCTAAGTTTATCCGCATCAGTGTGTGTGTGTGTGTGTGTGTGGGAGAGAGAGACACACACGAAGAGAACTTGCGAGCAAGGATAGAGGAGGCGAGAGCGAGTAACTAGGGTTCTGTATACCTGACTGGTTTCTGTGTCTCTCAGTAATGAGCCAACTCTAACAAGAGACAGAACTAGCTCAATTATTAAAGAGTGAGAACGAAAGAAAGAAAGAAAGAAAGAAAGAATGGGAGGGGAGATAAACAAGGGAGAGTGGTGCTGAGAAACACATATACATCACATAAACAACAGCACACGCATGCTGTGAGAAACACAGATCACAAACACGACCCTCCACGGGAAATGATCCTTGCATTTGGTAGTTTTGAAACTCACCCATTTCATGTTAAGCACTTAATAACTAGGGGTTTAAATGAATGATTTACTGTATCACTAACTGTATCATTATTGTGAGATATTGCCACAAGCCACCTAAAAAGAAAAATGCAACAACTTGTGCAGTTTTATATTCATGCCATATACTTCCTTTAGATCAACTGATACCGTATGTTGCACATGCATTTGTATGCATTCTGCCCTAACATATGTCATTCTCTCTCTCTCGCTCTCTCCATTTCTCCCTCTCTCGACTCTCCCTTTCTCTCTCTCTCTCAGGTAACAAACTGCCTGGCTAAAGATTGCCATGGAAACATGCAGTTTGAGAGTGAGATGAGAAATGATTGAGAGAATCAATGTGTAAGGTAAGTGTGGGTTTTCTTTCCATACATCATTTAGGTCACACAGGACAGCCTGTTCAAATATGCTCATTGTTTTCAATTATGTAGTTGAGGTACTTTCTGTTTCTATCACTACATGAAAGAAGGCTCTGATTCACCACACCTTTCTGTGCACGTTATTGTGCTTTTATTGGGAAAAGTGAATGAAGCATGTTCGAGAACTGTGCCAATCATTTTCTTTACATAAACTTTCTTCTTTGTGCTCTTTTTGGCATGATTATAAGGCACATTTTTCTTATTCCAAATTTTAAATCAGATTCAGTTTCACAATTGTGGATTTTTATTCTATCCAGTTAGTGAAATTTTAAAAAACAGCATAATAATGATAAGAGCAGGAGTCATTTTTTAACAATATCCTTTACTATCTGAAATATGGTGATAAGTCTTGCGTCACGGAAGCAAAATCTTTCAGTTGTCATTCAAGCTAAGATTTTAGGAGGATGGAGTATAATCCAACTGGAATATAAAATATGTGTTCAAATTTGAAATGATTTTAAATAGTGTCAAATTGATTAATTGTGATTGATTGTATCTAACATAAAAGTTTATAATTATATATACATGTGAAACTCAAAAAATGTTAATATCGTGCAAAAGTTCATGTATTTCATTAATTCAAATTAAAAGGTGAAACTAATATATTTAGTATATATAACTATAACATATGCATGATTATACTTTTCAGAGGGCTGACATTTCTGTATTTAAAATCCTTTTTTTTAATTGATTTCATGTAATATTCTAATTTTCGGAGATTTTGTATTTGGGTTTTTTATAAACTGTAAGCCATAATCATCAAAATGATAACTTTTGCATGATATTCAAATTTTTCGAGTTTCACCTGTATGTATATATTAATTTACAAACTTTTATATTAGGTTTGACAGCAGTCATTTTCATTATTATTCATAAAGAGTATACTCTTTTACATGAGCATGAGGGAACAGGGTCTTACAAATGTATAGGCTTAGTATATCACTGTAGTTAGGATACTTTTTTTAAATTCAATTTTTGGTGGCTGTGCTTTAATGACACTTTAAGTAGAACAAATCTCACATTTCCTAAAAAAAAAACTCAAAATATAAATTTCTATGTAATTCAGTCATGACACATTTATTGTCACTAATGGGTTAAAAGTATATCACCCATATTATTAGATAAAGGACATGTTGCAGGTGCCGCAGTTTTACTATTAAATTATGATGAATCCTATAAATAAATATATAAATTCATCTCAATGGTTCAAAGAACAAAGCAGCCTCAAAGTTATGACTGTGCAGTGGGCTGAGTCTTCAGGAGGACAGGACATTCTTGAGAATCAAAAGAATCAGTTCAACCTCGGATCATGCAGAAAACTGACTCTGAGGTCCACAGATGCCGACTCACTCAGTTCCCCGTTTACTTTGCAGCACTGCATCTCTCTCGTGATTATATAAGGCATGCATGGTGCCCTTTTAATGAAATCATAATCTAATTGAATTTACATCAGTGACCTCAGGTTTCCCGCACACGACTGTGGCTGTTGTTGTGTCAGTTAAACTCAGAACACCTGTTTGCCCACCAGGATACACCTGTACCGCAACACACTCAATCTGCTGACCGTAATTACGTTATACACACTGAAAATAGATGGATAGATGGATGGATGGATAGATAGATAGATAGATAGATAGATAGATAGATAGATAGATAGATAGATAGGGTTACACTTTATTTTAAGGTGTCCTTGTTACAGTGTAATTATATATTTAAGTACAGAGTAATATTACATAACTACATGTACTTACTGTAAGGTTAGGGTTGGATTAGGATTAGGTTGAGGGTTAGTTGCATGTAATTATGCATCATTTACTGTATGCAATATGTAACATGGATGGATGGATGGATGGACGGTCAGATTATAGATAGATAGATAGATGGCTGACAGTAACTAAACTAATTTGCAGTAGACGTTTTAAAATGAATAAAAATGTATGACAATGTGATAAAAATCATTAAAACAGGATATGAATGTGGTCCTGGGTGATTGATCAGATGTCTATCTCTCTATCTCTCCTTTCACATTCTGTCTAATCTTTCTTTTTCCTATCTCTCCATCTCCTGTCTTTTCCTCACCTTCAGACTCTGTTGCAGACTCTCTCTCTCTCTCTCTCTCTCTCTCACCCTCCCCCTGTTTTTCCCTTTCCTGTTCTCTCTCTCTCTCTCTCTCTCTCTCTCTCTCTCTCTCTCTCTCTCTCTCTGTCTGCTGGAAGTTAATGAGCCCAGCTCCCCCTGGGGAACACACACTTCCTCTGCCAGAGACAGAGGAGAGAACGAGAGAGATTACACAGTGCAGAGAGAGTGAGCGAGAGAGACAGACAGAGAGAGAGAAAGAGAGAGAGAGAGAGAGAGACATAGCAGAAAGTGAGAGATGGTGGGGAAGAGGAGGGGTACTATGGGGAGATAAGGGAGGAAGGAGAAAGAGCTAGCAAGAGAGAGGGAGAAAGAGATAAAGAAACTGAAGAAAGTGAGAGAGTGGGGGGAAGAGCAGAGGTACTAGATAAGGGAGGAGAGAGAGAGAGAGAGAGAGAGAGAGAGAGTGAGAGAGAGAAGGAGGGAGTGGAATTTTCTGGATATGATGATAGAGGGAGTGTACAGCAGGCAGAAAGATGGATGAGTGCACTACACACTCCCATCCTGAATGAGAAGGAGAGATTTAGACCATGGAAACAGGGATTGAGAGCGAGCGAGAGAGAGAGAGAGAGAATGAGCTGTGCGGGCTAAAAAGAAACAGATGCTTTTGAATAAAGCCCCTGTGTAAGAGAAAGAGAGAAGTCAAGTCAAGGGAATATCTGCATATGTGCGCACTCGTGTGCGAGACGCAGACGGACAGAACGAGAGAGAGCACGGATGTGTGTTTTTGAAGCAGGTCTTAACATGCTGTCAGTGTCTAGAGTTGGAATGTGCACAAGGCGGCCATTGTTGTTTAAACAGCCATCCAGCAGCCCTTCTCCTTGGCAACGGGCTCTGCAGTCTCCCACGGCAACAGTGGAACAGGGGTTCTGGAGGGGGGGGGGGGGGGGGGGGGAGTCAGGAAGTCAGGGCCGCAGTGGAGAGGCCCCTCTACAAAACACTGGCCTCAAGGTCCAACTCAATATGTGCGAGTGTGTGTGTGTGTGGCGTACGCCCATATGTCTGTATGTGTAAGGTGTGTGTGTGTGTGTGTGTGTCGGAGTGCGAGAGAGAGCGTTAGACACAATCCAGAGATGGATAGGAGGAGGCGGGTTAGGTGCGGGTTCATGCGCTGAGAGACACACCGGCTGTAAGTATGAGCTGATTGGTTGATGAGCTGTTTACTGAATATCTGACGGAAAAGGGAGATTAGGACATGGATAAACACAACGTGAGAAGCAGATAAATATGTGTTGGATTATGAGAGAGAGAGGGAGAGGGAGGTGTGGACGGAGACAGGTGTGTGTTAGGGATGAGCATTAGAAGAGGTCAGGGTTTTGATTTGCTGGTAGATGTTGTAACTACACCATCTGGTTATAAACAGCATATTTTTTCATTGACTGCTAGAAAATTATAAAATTATTTGTTATATGTCATAACAATGTTGAGTAGGCCTAGTTTATGAGTATATGAGATGCACGATTCTGGATAAATTGAGAATAATTTTTTCTGGATTCTGCAACAGACATATCATTTACTAGAGACTGACAAAATGTTAATTGCTGCTGTCTGTTTAAAAATCTTTTCATATATATATATATATATATCTTTTTTAGCAGTTTGAATCATTGACACATTTATGAGTAAGTCATTGAATCAAATTGAATGATTCAATGACTCACTCATAAATATTTTACTTGTTTCGTTATTGGATGATTCAGCAGTTTTAACTGAATCTTTTGAATGAATGACTCCAATACATAGTCACTTGTCGCCACCTACTGGTGTAATGATACAATCGTTATTTGAAGCTCCACGTTACTTTCTATTATGATCGCTACTGTAGACATCAGTGTTTATATCCAAACTATAAACTCTTATCTGTTACTTCTGTGACAATATGAATATTTGTAACACAGAAATAGTTACAAAGAGTGTGACGCTGTTTCATATCTATACATGACAACTGCTCTCTCTGTCACAAAACAGATCTGAAAGTTCGCTGTGATCGTACTCGTAAAAATGTTTAATAGACCATGCCGAATTGTTGTCATTTAGGAATGAAGTTGTGTTTGAATCGAGATCGTGATCTTTTAACAGCTCTAGTAGCCAACAGAGAGCATTCGTAAGCTCGTAATATGTTATTACATTCTGCATTATTCATGAGGGGAACACCCTCCTATTTGACTGATACGTGATAGCCTACTGTAAAACAGCAGAAAATCCTAATATGTACAGGGAAAGCAAACTCAATTTTAATCCAATATTTAGTGATAATATTAGCATAATAAGTGATTTACAAGCAAATTTTGAAAGGTCGGTCATTTTTGACAGGGAACACCAAAGGTGTGACAGGGTTTTTAACATATAGGCTAGTATAAGGGTCCTTTTTCTGGACATATACTAGTGCAGAGATGGGCACAAATACATCAAAAACTATTTTGTTACAAAATACAAATACTGGTTCATGAAATGTAACAAAATAAAATACAAAATACTGATGTGAAAAATGTATTTAAATCAAATACAAGTAATTAGTATTTTGAAAATACAAAAATACTCCCACAATAATCTTAAGTCTTTTTTTTATTTTTATTACTGAAAGGTCAATAACGCAAATAGTAGCAATAACACAAATATGAGAAATGTGAAAATTCAAAATGGCGAAGTAGCAAAATAAAAAAGTATGGGCATTTCACTAAATCTTTACAGGGCCTGAAATAGCTCCCTCTGACGTAAATGGCATGTAAGTTCACATCAATGGTGTGGTAGCCTGCCCTTAATAACAAAACGTGTTTGATGTAGGCTACGTAGCCATATTATCACCGTTACTCTACTCCGTAGATAACAGACTTATAATAAAATTCCATTTTAATCTTAATATATATGATTAATCATATTAATCATAATATGTGTGGGTTTGTTTTACACAAGACTCTAACTGCCCTGACCGCGTATGCCTTTTCCATAGTAGAAAGTGTGCCCAATTACTGAAAAACAATAGGATTGATGATTATTTTATACAAAATCAATATCAATATTTCTCATATGTAATACGTTTAAAAACATGTAAAAACTGCAGATGGATGTTATATTGTGAACGCTTGCTTAGGGATTTCAGTGGAGTTACAACAGATGCGCTGTTTCATAATAGGTAGGGCCTAGGACAACACAGAGCATTGATCTCATAACTAAGGCACAATTATTTTCTCTATAATGCCGTTCAGTGTGCAATATGTGTGTGTGTAGACTTTTTCACAAAACACTTTATCTTAATGCCGTTTTTAAGAGGAGCAGCGCCCCAGCAAACAATTTTCGTGCATCTAACCTGGACATTGCCATTGCCAACATCAGACCGAAAATATGGCAAAATCATTTACTATGGTGATTTGTCTTAAGTATTTAAGTATTTGAAATACTCTAAATACACTCCCTCAAAATATTTTATTTTTTCCACACCTTCAAAATACAAATTACAAAATACACTAAAGTAATTAAATACGTATTTAAAATACATTTAATTTAAATACAGCCCATGCTGTACTAGTGACACTCATAAATAAGCAGTTTAAGCGCACATACTCCATTGTGTCTTCTCCAGATGTAATGCAAATATGAAAATAATGAAGCTGTTACAGTAGTGCGTCTGATCGTGGCATGTCGATTATTGGATTATTCAAATAAAGAAAAGATGATGATGAAAACCGGATATTCAAAGAAGAATGGACAGAAAATTAACTGCCTTTATTCTCCATTCTTAACATTTATAGTAGTAAAGAATATGATGTGTTTTAGAAGATCCTTTAAATATTTGTCATCATAATACGATAATTAGTTCTGAAACCTTAAAATGCTCTGTTCTTGATATTTGTTAGTACTGTATAGTCAATCAAAACTTCTTTGATTTGTTCATGATATTCCCTTATGATTAAAATGTTTGGGAGTGTCCTGAACTCTTTTGCTTGTCTTCAGGCTCACATTTTAATGTCCATTCATCTGCATCCAACATACTTTTAAACACAAAAATAAGCCATTTTCTGTAAATGTGCAATACTTGAAATTCATTAGCTGCGAACAATCAGAAGAATAAGAAAGTGCAGTAAACGGTTAGACTGTTTGGGCTACAAACCTGTGATTATGATTAAAACTAAAGTAAGAATAGTGAGTGTGTTGTAGGTCTGTTTTCTCTTGCCTCTTACCTTTCCACAGCTTTCATACCAATTTCTTGAGCATTTTCCACATCTGAAGTATGAAGGATCAGTGATAAATTAACTGGGTTTTAGCCGCACATGCCGTACAGGAATACCCATTACTGAAAACTGTTCTGATTTACCTGTTTACACCTGATGCGTTTTGGTCGATCGGGTCACAAGTGGATGACGCTAAATGGTGTAAACGAGTCTAAAACATTTTGATCACTTCCAGATGTAGTCGAAAACACATTTGACCGGATTGCTTTCGTAGTGTAAACGCTCATGTGGTCGAATGTGTTCAAACAGACACAAAAGACCGTCTACTGACCTAACATTAAACATTATGGGAAGAGCTCAAGCCGGACGGGATTTAAACTTTTTCGGCTGGAGACCCGAGTTTGGTTTGAAGATAAAAAAAACGTACCAAGCACAATATTCTCTCACCATTCCTGATTTCTAACACACACTCGCAGTGTTCGGCTGGTCTAGTGTCTGTCAGAGCAGAAATGAAAGCTGATGCTCTCCGTATGTTATGACGTCGTCCCTGGGTCTGTTCATGTGAGCATTGCGTGAGCTTATTTCATCCGTTGGATCAAAAGAACTGAAAAAAACCATACATTTACCCGCCCATAGACCCTCACCTCGAAGAAATCAGGACAGAAGTGGTTTGAAAGTAGACAAATAAGACGGATTTAAACATCAGGTGTAATGGGAATGTGTCTCCCTCGTCCACTTGTGATCCGATCCACCAAAACACATCTTAATACCAGGTGTAAACAGGGCCTAGATGACCAAAATACACATGTATACCAAACTCTCTGCCTCTCACTTATAGCTGCTGTTCCAGCTGGTGTTGTGGTCATGTGACCAAGCGGAGGGGTGGAGGTCAGGATGGTGTAGTGAGTCTCTGCTCCTCTTCAAATAACCTACTAGATGAGCGCACGGAAATAAGGAAAGCGAAAAGTAACAAGAAAAGACGAGGAGTAGAAGGAAGATCGGTGTGTGTGCTGTGCGTGTGTGTTTTTGGCTGGGCCGAGTGTTGAACGCAGTCTCTGGTGATGAAGATTATAAGGTATTTCCTGCAGCTGGGGACAAGAGAGAGCGTTCGAGTAATAGAAAGTGAAAGAGGGAGCAAGTGAGAAAGGTGGAGAGGGGAGGAGGGAATGAGAGGTTACAGAGAGGGAAAAGGCAGAGACGCGGGAGATATTAAGAATGCAGATGAGAAGAAGAACTGAGTTTGAGAGGCTGAGGAATGATGGAGGCATTGAAAGCGAAGAAGGGAAACCAGAAAGACAGCAACTCTGTTCCAAATCCAGTGAGCCTGGAGGAAGTCTGCATGAAGTGATAGTTCTTCCCTATTGCCCTAACCCATAGTGGGTGTAGTACAGGTTTTATTTAACTATTTATTAGTGTCTAATGAATTTTATCTCCATTTTATTCATATTTTCTTAACAATATTGCGATGAGTTCAATGAGAAATGTGGAAAACTCGTCGAAATTGTTCAAAAATGACAAAATTCATACACTTACATTGGTAATGATGCTGAAAATTCACAGGAATAAATTACAGTTTACAATATATTAAAAAAAGAAAACAGTTAAAAAAATTCACAATATTGCTGTTTTTCTTACTGTAATTTTTTCATAATCATTCAAATATCTTACTGATCCCCAACTCTTGAACTGTATAGCCTATATTTATGCTTAGTAGAGAACTGCGTCGTTCCTCTCAAGCCACTATTTGTATGAAACATCGAGTTCCTACTTAGTTGAGATCTCCAAATCAATCACGCACAACATGATTTTCAAATTAGAACATTCAGCCCGTTCTCATCCCAAGGCGTAATATAATGACGCTTTTGCCAAAGCGTCTATATCGAACGCGCATGGTACCCTTTAGCGTCAATATGAGACGCCGAAATATATGGGTCAGAAGGCGCCTCCTAGCGGTCTAACCCTAACCCTACACCATACCTAAACCTACCCATCTCTCTGCGTGTTATATTGACGCTAAAGGGTTCCATGCGCGTTCGATATAGACGCTTTGTCAAAGTGTCAGAATATTACGCCTTGGGATGAGAATGCGTTGGAACATTGAAAGCAAGAGGGAGAAAAATATTACAAAATATATTTTTAGGCAAAGTGTGAGATTATTGAAATTCAGAGATTAGTGAAATATGTCTAACACATCATTTTGATCACACATTATGAGTGTCATTCACACCTATACTTTCTTTTCTTTCTCTTAGTAATACTTAAAAATAATGTGGTTAATTGTGTGGAAAAAAAAATATTATAAAGACAGTGTAAATATGTCTAGCTGTCTAAATATACAGAACATAAGGGGATCATCATTTTTGGGCTCTTTAGCACTAAAAAGTTTGTAAACCCCTGCCAAGTGAGGTTCCAGTTGGGATGCTGACTATGTAGGCAGCGAGGCAGCTGACTAGGTTTTGTGTGCTATTGTTACAGAGCTATTGTGTGTGTGTGTGTGTGTGATGACAGCTGTGTTTCTGCAGAGTGTCACTGGAGTGTCTCTGTGGATCTTATGACCCACTTCTACCTCTCTCTCTCTCTAACTCTCTCTATAACTCTCTTTCCCTTCTTTCCATTCCTTCTCTCTCTTTCTCTCCACTCTAAGCTTTCTCCTCCTGTCTTGTTCTAACTTTCTGTCTCTCTCTCGCTCTCGCTCTCTCTCTGTCACTCGCTCTCTCACACACTGTCGGGGCTGCTGCCTGTATCTTAGCAACAACTGCACTCTCATTTGAACTCAGTGAGTGCTTTTCCCTAACACACCCACTGACACACAGACACACACTTCTGTAAACACACACACACACACACACACACACACACACACACACACACACACACGCCCCTTAGCACTTGTGTAAACAGACACACATCCCAGCACAAACACTTGTGCAAACATACTTACACATCTCACTCAAAAAAAAAGTTGTATGTGAGACACAGACCAGATAATGCATGTATGCAGGATGGGAGTTTGTCTCTTTGAGGATAAAAAAGGTTCAATTGTGTTCAGTATAGAGAATCATTTTTGAAAGAACCCTTTATGACAAAATGCTTCTAAGGAGAATTCTCTTAAATTATTACATAATACTTATTGTGATAAAGTATTTTTTCCAAGCAGTTTAATTTTATTAAAATTACAAATAAATTAAAACTAAATCCATACAGATAATAGATAATAGATAATCTGATCCCATGATGGAACCCCTAAAATGTTCTATGAAGCGCCTGACGGAACCTTTAAGGTTCTATATAGAACCTTTCCTTCTAAGAGTGTCAAGTATTTCTAATCCTGCATCATTCAGCTTTTGTTGATCTGTGTGCCATAATCTATTTCATACAGGTCAGATGAGAAAAAGTACACTTGCACTATATTTAGGTTGTATCTTTGCTTTATTATGTCTGATGTATTTGGCTTTCTGGTCGTCATTTAGGATGTGATTGGTTTCATGACAATTTCATGAGATCTAAAACAAATAACATTCTGAGCATTCAAATCTTGTTGCAGGATGAGTCAACAGATAATCTTATTTTGTGCAGTGGGATTTGTTTACAGCATGGCTGGTTTTTGGACAGGTGGGCATCAACGTAGATTTCCATGTCTGTCATTGGACAGTGAATCTAAAGCCAGCTCTGTGATTGGCTAAACGCCTGGGGAGCATTGCAGCAGTTAAAGGGATTGGAGAAAGAGACAAAACGTGTGTGGAGAATGGAAAGCGCAGTAGTGGAGGGAGGCGAAGAGAACGGCTGTAAGAGAAGTTAAAAAACGCATTCAAATTCAAATACAAAAAAAAAAAAAAAGGTGAAACGGCAGAGAGGGTTTCAGGCATGGATTATCTTCAAATGAGAATATAATTAATAGCTTGTACACAAAGCAAAAACAAATCTGAGATCAAATTGTGTGTAAACCACTCATCTTTCTGAAGTTACACTGTCCAAAATCAACATTAGCGGATAATGTTTCACAGTTGCTTTTGTCTCCCTTAAGCTCATTGTTGACTGAGGATTTGCTGATTATTAGAGTGAAAAGATTGTGATTATTATTATGTTACTTGAAATAATATTTATAGCCAATCAACAAAATAGGGATGCATCGATATAAAAATTCTAGCAGATGTGTTTAATGATCTATTAAATTATAAGTAACTAATCATTATCATCATAATGATCACATAAAACTGAATTTAGGCATGTATGAAACAGTATGAAAAAGGCATATTCATTTTGAGATTTGATCAAGATTACATTGAACAGTGCTATTGAATTATTATTGTTTTAAAATATTGACTTTAAGTGAGCGTTATATGATGGCAAATGTCATATATGAATAATGGAAATTAACATGCACAATTAAATATTCAATATTGACTGTCAATATCCAATATGGTACTATGTTGTTATTATTTTTTAGACTTTTAATAAATATTACACTGAAATGGAGGTGTAGAAATTGCTAGTAAATTTAATAAACAATTTCAAAGAAATGGCAAGGTAAAGTTACACATTAAATTAAACATGACATTTTAAAGCAGAAAAATTTATAAAAAAAAACTTTCTTTGAATGCATCCCATTAGAAGATAAATATTACAAAAATGATATTGCTTCATATTCCATTCACCGTTAACCTGTAAACTGCAAACATTTGAATTCCTCGTTTCAGTAATTTAACACACGCCACTAGGGTTAGAAAGAGTGAAAGACACATTTAATTAGTACACAGAGCAGACCACTGCTAACCTCTCTCTCTCTCTCTCTCTCTCTCTCTCTCTCCACACACACACTCATCGCTGACTTAATCCAGCTCACTAGTCTGTCCTGGCAGGCAAATATGTGATGGTGCCAGAACTGTGAGAGAAGAGTAAGAGAAGCTCCAGACATTCAATCTCTCTCTCTCTCTCTCTCTCTCTCAGGAGAAGGAATGTGTGTGAATATCTGAGGGATTCTGTGTGAGCGATTCGGGGTGTGTGTGTGTGTGTGTGTGTGTGTGTGTGTGTGCGTGACTGTAATTAAAGTGCTGTTCTGCAGTTGTGCTTGTTCCTGTCTTCTGTGAGACTGATGCTTAATTAATGAGCAGTATTAATTAGAGAAAGAGAAGGAGAGAGGGAGGTGGAGACAGAAAGCAAATTTAAAGTGTGAGAGAATTAAAGAGATGCAATTTAAGGGTGAAGTAGCAGATCTAAAAGCTATATTTGTTTGTGTGCGAGACCTTGTGTGACCCTCGGACAACATCATCTGGTTCAGGATGCAGATATAAGCCTGAGATTCAAGACAAAAACACACATGCTTGTTAATGTGATTGATTTTCTTCGCTATATGGACTAGACTTGACTCAAGTAGTTAATTACAACTTAAAGGGATAGTTCAACAAATAAGTGAAAATGCTGTCATCGTTTTCTTCCCCTCGTGTCATTCCAACCCCATGAGACTTTCATTCATCTTCAAAACACAAATGAAGATATTTTTATTTCCTTCATTGAAAGACTTCAAAACATTCATAAAGATCGTAAAAGAAGTCCATATGAATCGAGTATTTAATCTATGTCTTCTGAAGAGACATAATTGCTTTATATGATGAACAGATTTAATTAGGCTTTTTTCAAAAAATAAAACTGCTCGATTCATATGGATTTATTTTACAATCTCTTTCTGAACGTTTTGAACTGTGTGAATAGACATTCAATGGAAGGACAGAAATCTCTCAGATTTCATTACAAGTATCTCCATTTGTGTTTCGAGGATGAATGAACGTCTTGTGGGATTGGAACCGGTGAGTGTCTTCATTTACTTACATTCATGTCATTCCAGATCTGTACGACATTATTTCCTATGCAAAACACAAGAAAATATTTAGTTTGAACATTGAAAGCCAGTGAAAGAAAGGCATACAGGTCTGGACTGACATGAGGGTGAGTAAATTTTACAATAAAAGACAGAATTTAAATTTGTAAGTGAACTTTTAGATTGTCCTGTGTTAGTTCATGAAATACCACCTTGCATATGCAAATCATTTTTCCAAATAATACACCCAAATAATCTTCCAACGAAATCTTGGCAAGGGAACAAATCAAATTAATTAAATTGTAGCATATTAATGTTCATAGTAATTAGTTTGTTCATTGAAGTTATTTGATCGAATCAGTTAATTCAGGAACATTTTTAAGGTGAACTCATTTGTGATACATTGCAGGAATGCAATACAAAATAAAATGCAGTATAAAATACTAATCCTGCTATGAGTCCATGTGTTAGTGTACAACGAGCATGTAAAACAGAAAGAGAATCAAATAACTGAGGAGGTCAGATAGCCTATCGATGCCAATCTTCGAAGACATTGATGTTCTTGTTTTTACTGTTCGATATGGTGTCAAAAAGATTAAGACCTATAGCTGTAGTCAACATCACAGGATGTGATTTCAGAATACAGAAAACAGAATACTTCAGATATAGAAAAATCGTCTTCAACTGGCACACAGATTAAGTCGTCCTTCAAACTCAAGCGGCACCATCTAATAGCCAGCCCAGTGAGAGGGTATGTTTAAAGAGGAGAGACATAATAGCAGCTAAAACACACCTGAACATGCCCTGACAAACCTGCTTCTGATGAGCAAAGCAGACCATTTAGGTTCAGCACATCATCGCTATGTTTACTGACAACAAAATAAGGCTTTCAAAGAGGAGAAGAGTCAAACACAAGAGAGTTCATTGATGTTTTGAACTGTTTTGTTTCCCTTGGTGCTGGATACTCTGAACATGTGCATGATTTTAAGATGTCAAGCAAAGACTGGCGAGCACTTTAGAAAGAAGTGTGAGAAACTTGGTACTGAGTGAAGGTCATGGGCCTTCAAGCACACACACACACACACACACACACAATAATGGTTCTGAAGCAACCAGAAATGTGTTCAGATCTAAATCTCCCAGAAAACAGTGAGCAGGCAGTGTTGAAATCTGGGAGAATTAAAGCACAAGAAGATCAGGCCAAACTGGCAATACAGGAGTGTGGGAAGCTTATCCGTGGCTCTGAACACTGGATTGCTGCGATTTTTGTTCGTGTCAGAATATTAAGTGTGCAGGGAAAATGCTGTTTTGTTTTCTAGGTGGAAGAAATAATTATGTGCATCAAAAGTAGTTTCAGCAGTACTAGTAGTGAAATGAAGGATTGTGGAGACTAAGTACTTTTGTTAATTGTTAGCAAAAATGTGAGTTTGTGTGTCTCTGTATCAGTGTCTTCAAGAATGTGCGGCAGCTTGTTCGGCACCATGTACTGTAGCACATGTTTCTGGTTCGCTTTCTCGCTCTCTTTCGGCACTTTCCTTATCGTTGCCAGTTAGTAATAAAAACCATGTGGAACAGACTGAGAGATGGATAGAAGTGTATTGTGTGTGAGAGAGTCCAGCCGCTGGACTTACTTGCATCACTAACAATGTTTATTCCAAATAAAGTGCCATTTGTTCATCGAAAATGTTGTCATGTTTTCACCAACGAAAGATATTATATAGCTTTCGAAGACTTGGAATTTAGCACACAAGTGGATTTTTTTCATGCATGGCAGTATATACAGCATCTACTTTTATTATGCCAAATAACTAATTTTGTGTTTCACAGATGAGTTGGAATGACATAGGAGTAAATTATATGACAACTTTCCTTTTTGTTTGAAATATTCTCGCTTGCATTTGTCTTTTCCCCCTCATTTTTCAGGATGTATTTTTTTCTTCTTCAGTCCATTCACATATTCTTTCATCCATCCATCTCTCTCCTGAACTCTCCACATCCCCTGCCTTTCGTCCCTTTGCTGCCCCCTGCTGCCATGTCCCAACTTCTTTGCATTGTTTATTGATTCTAGCCTTTTCTCAGAGGTCATATTTTGTGTATTGCTCACTATTGTGTTTGGTATTTTTTTGTGTATATAGATTTTTGTTAGTGAAAGTTGAATAATATTGTCTTTTATTTAGGTATTGCCTTTTAAATGTAATTATATTCCATATTTGTTTACTGGTTTAGTTACAATGTAGACTTTTTTTTTATACCTCGTTTTCATGGCAGACACATTTAATGTTACTGTATATCAATATATGTGGTAGCATGTCTTTTTAAAATAACGAGAGCCAGGCCTCATGACATATCCACAATGCAATGGCTGCTTTGGACATTTATCAACATGTTTTTTTAGATGATGTTACTAATTCTGTCATTCCTCTTAATTCCTAAATTTTCTAAATCAGACTTTGCACTAAAAAAATTGGAGTGATTGTTTATTATTGTGAGAGATCACATACAATAAACAGTGTGCTAGACTGTCTGTGAATGACTGTTTTTTTTGTTTTGTTTTTGCACTAAAAGTTTTTTAAATATGCTATATTGTCTAGCGTAAAGCATGTAAAGCAGTTGCCTATCCACTGAGACATATGTCGTATTGCCATAGTGAGGCCTGCAATCTATTGCATTGGAAAGGAAAACTATGTAACCATGGTTACCGTTCCACTCATATTCAATTGCCATGGTTACAACTGTTCTCTAACTGTATTGCCATAGTGACAAGTGTCCTTTCGCCCACAGGGATAACACAAAGCATGGCCACAGCAGCAGACATGGTAAGAACAACTGCAGTTATTTCAGTAACATGTTGTACAGTAATTGTTTTCAATTCTCAACAGTATGTCACTTTTTTGTGTGTTTTGTAACCTTGTCCCTAGGAAATAACTGCACTCCTGAAAACTGGGACTGTGTGAAGTCTGATGGTCCAATTCATTCTGTCCAAGTATAACATCGTGAGAGGAAAGAGAACAAACATCTTACCAGCTGAACTGGACCCAGCTGACAGTTAAACCTAACACTGAACCGTCACTGACACATATACATAAATACGGAGATCCTGATCTGCAATTTTGGGGGTAATGAGCCGTCTGTCAGGTCGCCTGCGCTCTGGAGGTGTTCGCTTGACTTGTGAGGCACTGGCTGACAAAGACTGCAGTGATGATGAGGGCCCCTCTCTATGGGAGGGGGATGAAGAGCCTGGGGGCACATCTGTAGGACCCACCGATTCCACTCCAGCCAGCTCACTACATTACAGCTTTTATTCACCACCCTCTTTAGCTAATGGTCTGCGGAACCATGAAGAGCAACTTCAACGTAGGGCGAGGAGACGTCGGCAGACAGAATATGTGGAGCAAGAAATGCACATTCAGCAAAACACACAACTACAGATGCACACACCCCAACACTCACAGTCAAGCACACACATGCAGCCGCATACACACATTCCAATGGATACACATATGTGGATGGACACAAGCACGCTAACACACAAGCGCACAGACACTGGCTCCTCACTTGTAGAGCAGGACCCCTCCCTTATTCCCGAAGACTTGTCTTTACCTTCAAAGACTGAAACACATAATGTACAAGTTCAGTCGGCCCCTTTGTTACATACCACTCCTACCCCAAAGACTCCTCAGTCGCCTCCTCAGTACAACCCTTCCTCTTTACCTAAGGAGGAGACAGAACTTAATTCAACATGTAAGCCAGAAATGGATTGCACCACTGACTCAGACCAAGTTTGTATAACAGGCCAATCCACTGTCGTGACCTCTGTGGAGGCTGAAAGGAAGTACACCCTACGGAGCTCTGGTCGACCACGTTTCCCCTGCCATCTTCGAAAATCGTCCCGATTACGTAGAGCTGCTGAGGAAAATATGTTCAAAAGGGAATTGGACCAACAGGATGAAGAAGAAGAGCAGAATAGAGACTGGAGAACGGAGGAAATAAGGCCGATAGAGGAGCATCCCCCAGAGGTGTGTGCTGCTGCCTCATCATTTGAGGTTTTACCATCGGCAGATATATCAGCAAGTGTTACACCAAATCATAGCTTGAGAACATCAGAAGGAGAGGGCATTGTCACTCACCATGCAGTTAGAGGGAAGCGACAGGGACGTTATTCAGGTGTGAGAAGGATTGTGGTTAAAGTAGCCAGAATACCTGTTCATATGAGCCGACGACAGAAAAGCTATAAGATTTCATCCCTGGAGCCAGTGTGTGCTGCTCTGCATGGAGAAGGGGTCAAAACAGGAGAGGGACCAGAGGGAGGTGTCGGAGGTGAGCCTGGAGCAAATGTTTCCAGAGAGCCAACCGCACTTCTCCGCATGAAAAACAATGGAAAGAGTGTGATGGTAATGTTTCCACCAGGAGAGCTTCCTGTTATTTTGAAGCGACGCAGGGGACGCCCCCCAAAACAGGCATTACCAGGACAACCTGACATGCATGAGACCAGAGCAGGAGCAGCCAGTGCAGCAGAGCCCAAAAAAATTCGAAGGCGGCGAACAGTAAAGCTACCATCTCCACAGCCCTCATATGTTAACGATACCAATGATGTTAAAGTAGAATATGCAGATGTCCTTTCCAAACTGGCCTTCTTGAACAGACAACCTCCCAGCACAGGCCGCTGCTCCCCTCCACGCTGCTGGACCCCAACAGAGCCTGAGACTTTCCACATACCACCAGAAAATCCATCCCTTTCCACTCTTTTGCACCGTCTCACAGGATTTCGCAGAAGAGGTGGCCGTGCAGGCTGTATGGGGAGTAGAGGAGGGGGAGCAGCTGGATCCTCTGATTCTTTTAAGAGGTCATTCAGTGACTTCTTTGAAACAATTGGCAAAAAGCGTAAGGTCCCCGCATCTGAACCAGGAACTCCTCGGAAAAGAGGCAAGGGTGTCGCTGGGGGAATAAGTAGGGCAGCTTTAGGTGACTCTGTACAAGGTGAGAAGGTTAAAAAACGCCGGTCACGAAAGAACGGGGCTTCAAAAAATTGTGCAGGTGCCCAGGAGCATGACTGGCAAAATGAGAACAGTAGTTGGATAGGGAAAGGTGACAGAGACATTCATGAGAAAGCAAGTAGTTATCAGAGTCTTTGCTCCCCTCGTGGAAGTTTTCAAAGCAGTGAGGCTAGTAAGGGTGGGATGTACCACAGCCCCGGTATGAGAGGGGTGTGCAGTGGAGAAGAGTCTCAGGGAATGTTTGCAGGATATTTTCGCTCTCTACTTGATTCTGATGACTCCTCTGACCTGCTAGACATTTCCATGTCCAGCCCTGCTGGACGCCAGGAAGGCCGTAAACTCACCCCGGGATATGAGGGTGGCAGCCCTGGTGCAGCCCATCGTTGGTCTCCTGCCTTCCCTAAAAGAAGTCCTAAAGGAGCAGCCTGTCTTGGGGAAGGGGCGCCATTACCATCACCCCAAACTCAAGGCAGCTCGGCAACTAAACCCTCATATTCATTCAGTGTCTCACAAACTTCTCCAACTCCATCCTTCCCTAAATCCCCTGCACTCTTGCTTTCCCGTTCACCCAGTTCTCCACATCCCTCTGGAGGTTTTCCTCAATATCCACCTAGTTATAGTGCTGGCGTTCCTCAAGGAGGAAGTATTTATCCCCTCCCTCAACAGCAGCAGCAACAGCAAAGGCCAAGTGACTGTAGCTTTACATATGGTACAAAAACTCCCTCTGTTCCCTCTGCACAGTGTCAGATGAGTTATTCCAACTACCAGGGTTCTGCCAAGCGCAATTATAGTGGATATCCAGGCCCACCCCATTCAAACATACAGCGAGGGGACTCTGGCGCAACCTCACCAGGTGGAAGTTATATGTCAATGTCAAAGTCTAGCCCCTATTCCTTATCCTCTTCTCCGCCTGAGGGTTGCAGACAATACAGCTCTACAGCTCAGTGGGGATACAGGCAAGGGGGAAATAACTGGGGTAGTGATGCATATGGTACTCAACAGTTTCATGGTTACTCTGATTATGGTGTAGCTGGAACTGGATCAGAATCCAAAGACATTCTGGACATCTCAAACTACACACCCCAAAAAGCCAAACAGCGTCCCTGCCTTGAAACACTCTCTGAATCCTCCTCAGACTCTTCTCACACTGGTGGAGGAGGGATGAATGTTGTGGGGGGACCATTTCGCCCAAGGGATGTTCCTATGCCTGAGGGTCAGTCTAGCCTTTCAAGCCTGGAGAAGCTAATGCTTGACTGGAATGAGAATTCGGCAGGCCCTTCTTACAACTGGAGTCAGAATGTACTATTCCAAGGGGGGGCCAAACCAGGTCGCGGGCGAAGGAAAAAGTCTGAGACACACAATGAGAAGGAAGCATGCTCTGTTCCCCCCGGTTCACCTGCCAGCCCTCCTATGCAAGGAGGACCAAAACGGAGTGCTACAGGTGGTAGACAGCCCAGGGGAGCAAGAGGCAGGGGAGGATACTCTCCTTGCCAAAGAGATCGTCCCCCACCAAAAAACAAATCTCAAAAGCCTTCAACCCCAACAGGGTCAGGGCACATGAGTTCGGGGGGTCTATACCAAGAAGCATTGGACTACTACAGTGGAGATAGTAGTAGCCTATCACCTCTCAGCCATGCCCCAGAGTCCTGTGAATACCCCTCTCCATATTCTGTCCACACTTCTACTCCCTCTTCAGATGAGAGATTTGCTCATGTCTTTCCTCCGGACTCTGCCTCTGTGTCCCCCAGTTTATCAAATCAGTCAGATGCCCTAAAGCAGTACCCTAAACCTGGTCCTCCCTCACAGACTTATGGGCATGCTGCCAGGACTTTTAGCCCAACCCTCTCCCCAACCCCTCGGCTCTTGCCGCAGTGTGGTTCTGCCATGAGTCCGCATCGGGTCCCAAAAGAGCAGTTCTCCCAGTATGATTCCCCAAGTTACAGTGGCTCTCCCTGCTGGTATGGGCAAGGAGGAAGTGTCGCTGGCAGCCCCCAAAATTATGAGGAACAGCGACCACCAGCAGTCTCTTTACCCTCCCACAAACGGGACATGTCATTGATGGTCTCTGGGATGAGAGTTACATCCCATTCATCTTACCCTTCCCCTTTACAAAGAGGTCCTTCCATGTCAACTTGTGTGAGTGGGACTCTGGACTCTTCCCCTCAGCATGATGAGATGGCTTACCATGGTAACTTGGACAACTATGCACCTGTTGGACACCGTTATGCACCCCAAACAGCCCGGGGAGGGGTACTCTGCCAGCTTCTTGACCAGCCGAGCGATGAAGGCTTCACCGTCACCAGCCTGTAGTTGGATTTATCATGCCATCGCTGAAGAGGTACGACATTAATACTGGTAAATAGATAAGATGATAGCAGTATGAAATTGTTCAAGTAAATGCTTTAATGCTACCACTATCTATATTGTGATACA
Organism: Semotilus atromaculatus; assembly: GCA_031834385.1. Lineage (NCBI taxonomy): Eukaryota > Metazoa > Chordata > Actinopteri > Cypriniformes > Leuciscidae > Semotilus > Semotilus atromaculatus. Next base: position 40,309,668 of record JAULUF010000022.1, read on the forward strand.
AGTTTATGTCATTATGTATTGAGACTAATCCTCTTTTGATTTTTTTTTTCTTTCTTGACAGATGAAATGGACAGTATCCTTTTCATATTTTTAATCTTTTTTAAAGGATTAGCTTCGGGAGACACTTACTGAGTTAGACTGAAGAGTTTCAGAGCTATGGACTAAATAAAGACTTCTCCAGCAGTGACAATCAAGATCCAAATTCACACACATGGACAGACACAGAAACACATGCACGAACACAAACATCCACATACTTGCATATACTTTTCATATGCCGACTTGCAACTGCAAATGCACGCACAAAAAGTCTTGCAAACTAATATTGCTACACAGCTTGGGCTAGGGACTTATTAAACAAAGAATGGAAACTACTTGTATCACGTTGAAACCAATTTGATGAAATGCAGGGAACAACCTTGTCCCTTTCTTTTTACAGTGCAACCGTGCAAATGTGATTCACATATTCTCACATTTCAGTGATGCCCAAAAACTCAACCAATGTGCGAGACCACACAAAAGGTTTTTGTCTACATCCTGAACTTGCTCCCTTTTTGTCTGTTTCAGTCTCAAAGCCTCCTCTGATTTTGTCACTGGGGAGATTACTTAATCCTAAAGGTCCACTTCCTTCAGCATCTATGAATGGTGACTGCACAAACTCTGCCCTCTTCTCACTCTTAAGTTCAACATTTTTAAAACAAAACAAAAACAGCATTTGTACATAAGCTACTCAAAGGGTTCGATCACTTGAGGAGCTCACTGCTATGAAAACCACCAAATCTCCTGCTGAAAGAGATATGGTAAAGCAGCAATGTCATGACAGTGTTTTGGAACTGCTGTAAGAACACATGAGGGAAATACCAGTTTTATGTGGCTTTAAATTGTTCAGCTTGGGTTTGTGCAAGTACAGTTTAAGTAATCTTTTTTATCAGTGGCCTGGTCTGGTTCCACAGGAATGTGTCCAAATTTGATCCCTTCAACCTTTGGATCTGCAGCATGGTCACTTTGTGCCCAACATCCAACTCTCATTTGTGTGTTTTTATCATAACAGGAGGACAGACACCCATGCACTGCCCCTGACAGATGCTGTCTTTGTCAAGATGTTTTGAAGCTAGGGTACTTTCTACCCTGGATATGATGGCCTGAAGCTCAGGGTGTGGACAATGCATATTCTCCTCCTCTTTTTCTTTCATCCCTTTGTTCGTATTTCTTGTGGTCCGCTGTGTCGTACAGTGATTTTTTGTGATGAAATATTGTATCTGTCTGTTCCATATACTGTATCTGAGGTGAAAATATTTAAATACACATTCTGTTCTGATCATTGTTTAATTTTGTCCTGCCTCTCCTCTGTGGTTGGAGAAATACGATGAAAATGAAATGAGGTCCATTGTTGGCCAAGCAGGAAAATAAAAAATACAATGGATATTAACCTGCAGTTAGTATCACCTTTACTAAGGCTTGTCAGATCTCATTCAGATGACTATCCAAATATTTTTTTATGATAAAAAGTACATTTTAATTAATGCCTTAAATGGTTTACTATCAATTTAATGTATATGTGTGCAGCATGAGAATGATCAAACTGGATGGTTCATTATAATGTTGTAATTCCAAACATTTCTTTCTGAAATGGTATCGAAACAGTTCTTTTTGTGTGAGTGGTTTTGGTACCTCTTTTGCATTCTGGGCGTGCAGCAGTACTCAGGCATTTGGAACGAGGCAATTGTGCTTTTGTCGACAGACATTCCAACAGGAGCTCAGATGAGTTCAGGTGAGGACATGAACAGATTTTAGAGAAATTAAGCAAATATTTTATGAGAATTATGAATTTATGGAAAGTAAGTAATCTGAGTGAAGGAGACCATAGTGTGCATTTTTCATTGATTAGTTTGTATGTGTGTAGTATTGGAGTGTGTGTATGAATTTAATTTCTCATCCTTGCACTGCCCCACTGTGTTGAGAATGTGAAAATATTGGACAATTATGTCAGTTATCTCCAACACACCAACCCAACGCATCTAAAGACAAACATTCAGCTTATCGTCTAATATACGATTTTAGGCCTGATACTGACAGAGCATCAAGCACATAAAAAGAGAAAAAACTCATTCACATTCTCTGTGTTCTCTATTTGAGTTGTTTGATAGCTTTGTTGTCACTGTCTGGCTGCAGTTGTGCTCTCCTGTTTCTTGGTTATTGCTTATAATATGTTTTTTTGCAATACAAATGCTCTTTGCAGCACCTGCAAAATACAATATAACATGCATCAGGTTGACAATTTTTTATATATTATTTCATTGTCCAGTTGTATAAATATAAAAAAGTTTAAAGGTAAAATAAAAACTTAATGTTGGCTGTTTGCCATTCTAACATGCAATTAAGCCAACATTGTCATAAAACATTGCCAATATCAGATATGCATTTACCTTTTAAATTAAATTAATATCCACCTTCTGTGCAAACCACCCTGTAGCTTTTTATTTTATTATATATTTTTAACTTGTTTTTCAATTATAATCCCCATATTTTGGACCTAATGAGAAATGTAAAAATGCAACAATAGTGTCATTTAAAAAAAAAGTATACTTTAATCTACAAGTTTGCAATTTGATTTAAGGTTCAGTATGACTTTGCAATCACCACTGAGATTGTCATGCGTGAACAATGTTAATAGGCCCTTAAAAATAAACTCCTGATGCTCAACCAGACGTCCCCTGATTTAGCTGTCAGCAAGTAGTCCACTTGTAATTGTTCATTAAGAAACATTAATTGTTTATTAAGGAACTAGCAAAAGCAGTAAGAGAAAGTTTTTCATGGGAAAAAGAAAATATTCCTGACTAACAATTCAATTTTAATGATTTGTTTGTGCTTTCTGATGTATACACCATCTCTTCCACAAATGGACCTTTTGTTTACAAAGTGGATGTCGCAAAGAACCACTAGACCCATTTTCCAGAAATAACAGACTTGATCTGCTGTCGGCTTCCATTCCAGATAGTGTTAGCCTAATTGTTAGATTGAAAGGTAGTGTTTATAAAGATGAGCCGCATCCAAATTTCTACTGAATTCTAATTTCTACCACTCTATAATAGTGGGAAGTGTGTGTCCACTCAGTGGCTTGGACACTTCAGATTCCCTGCAGATGCAGTAGCCTACGTCATGATGGTATTACTCACCAACTGCATAATGAGTTGTGGCTATTTGGACATCCTACTCATTTGACTCGCTGTTTTACTACAAAGTAGTGAAACGTGTTCGCGCGGGGGTGGTGTGTGTGCGCGCGAGTTACTGTCGTTTGAATGGTTGCGCACGCGTTCCACTGGCTTCTATTATCTGTCCTGTTCCAATTTCAGTCCCTCAACCTCACACAAACACACCTGATTGTTTTTTTTTTTTTTTTTTTTTTTCCCATTAAGACATTATAATATTTAGTGTTTTTTTTTTTTTTTTTTTGGAAACGTTGGCTGGTGTAGGAAAAATCTCTTGACTCACTCACTAGTATTTGTTGATAGTGTCCAGCAGTGATCTTTCTATCCCAGTGCCCTCGAGCCAGAGAGTCACGGTGGCGCCGACTCTTCATTTCTGGTGTCTGCGCTCCCACGGGTCACTCCAAGCTCAAAATAGGGAAGGTATGGCCGTTTGTAACTTTAGCGGATTAAGAAGCATTTCCCACCGTATGTTTATTATAGGTCTGTCGGCGCTACTGCTCGTACAACTACTGGTTAGTTTAACGGTGCCGCGCGCATTTAGCAGCACGAGCGGTGACGAACCGGCTTTTCTCGTCATAAGCATTGAAAAGAGTGACGGGTCACTGTCGTCTGAGGTTAGAAAAAATGACAGGGATTTGGAAAGCGGTGTATTGGGTCTCTGGACTGACGAGGATTCAGGACTCACAGGATATGAAGACGAAAACGAGCTTGAAAACCCTCAGGTAATTTCATATTTACTATGCAGGTTGCTTATTTTCTTCCAGGTTTAGGGGGATGGTCTTCCTCATTTGCAACTCAAAAGAAAATAAATTGCCCTAGTAAATGGGCTGAATTTTAAAATGAATAAATTATACAGTAATTTTTTTTTTCTGGAAGGATTGGAAAACATATGTGACTTGGCAAAATATACGGGGATCCCTCCTAGACTCTTTAACATGGAAAAATGTTCTGCAAAAGTCTCTCACTCACTCTCTCTTTCTCAGTTTGTCTCGCTGTCCGCCCCCACAACAGTGAGTTCCTCAGTGAGTCATATCTCCTCTTCCTCTAGTGTCTCCATGGTTACTAAACAGGGTTGTTGTATGTTTTGGGAGAGGCTCAATTTCCAACAGCCCATCAGTTTTAAAAAGTTCTCTCTGTTTCTTTTGTTCAACCTCTGGTTTCAAAAGGGCACATTCTGTGACCCCAAACAAGCTGCAACTTCTCCTGCCTGAAGCGCTGCACATGCTCACACAGTGTGGCGATCGAATGCCTGACCCTCCTCCACTACATCCCTGGGTTTTTTTTGTATGTGCATTTGAAATTTGGCCAAGAAGAGAGAGATATTTGTGTTTGTGTTTACAGGCCGCAGCTAGAGAGCTGATACTGCAGCCATGGGAATCAGAACAACCCTCGTTTTTCACAGAGCTGCTGCGTTTTACCCAGTTCATCACCAAAATAGAGGTATACACAAACTTATAATGCTTCCTGGCACGATCATTCTTGTCTTGCATAACAATTTGCAGTTGTACGTTATAAAAATGGACTTCAAAAAGCAAGATATCTAGACTTTTCCTGTCACATTCTGCAGGTGAACTGCTCTGTGGTCCAGGATTCAAATGGGAACCAATCTAAACGCTCTCCTGGTCAATCTGATGTTTTGTGCATCAACCACTGGAAGGGCAAAAGGGGATGTGTGGCCTACTCATTCAGGTAAATATATATTACGTTTCAGCAGATTAACTCTTTCCCTGCCATTGACCGAATTTTCGTCTTTTCATGTTTTCACGGTTATATGGCGCTATTACGCATCTTCTGAAAGAAGACGAAGCAGAAACAAGCGATCGCGTGTAAGAAGATACATATGTATATTAACGCGATCATCAACATTAAAACCATATAAATCAAAACTGCCTGATGTTACTGAATGAAATGTCGACCGAGGACGAGCAACAGGACTGTGAAGCTGGGGTGTTGATGAACTCGATCTACTCCATCTGTGATTTGATCATCTTTCTGAATCCCGTCTGAATGTAGTATTTAAAAAAACATGTTTTTCTCAGCTTTAAATTAAACTTACCCCCCAACTTATTCAAGTGTTGATCAAATCAGTTTTTTATTTTGCTTAAAAGCAGAAGCGGTGTTCTTTCTTTTAATATATTTCATATTCAGATATTTAATACAACAAAATATTCTGTGGGCCATGCATGAAACTTTTGTGTAAATGATCAAAAATGCTGGCGGTGGCTGACAAAAAAACGTTGGCAGGGAAAGAGTTAAAGACACCACAAATGCTTATTTAATTGACGCTTCTTTAAATAAGGCAAGTTAAAATCATCTCTTTTTAAAATAAAAGTATAGTGACAGATCTTTTCTTTCATATTGTGACATACATCTGAGTGAAATGGTTAATCTAATAAAAAGAAACTAATGAAAAATAAAAATGTTTTGCTTGGATAATTCAGTTTAAATAAACAAAATTGTAACTGTCCCTGAATACCAGAGTCATTTTGTAATCAATCTAAGAGTACCGGCATGTCATGATCTATAGTGGCGAACACAGCACTAAGATCTTCAAGTATAACTAGTATTGAAATGCAGTCTTGTTCAGAAGCTAAAAGTTAGTATTTTGTAATTTTAATGAGTGTAGTTTCTGAAATTTGACGAAATCGAACAGTGTCTTCTGTTTGGACTTCTTTCTGGGATGCTTGAAATATCGGCCACCATATCGGTATCGACCGATATATGTTCACTTTTAATGTCAAGTCAAGTATATTTATATAGCGCTTTTCACAACATAGATTGCACCAAAGCAGCTTCACAGTATCAATCAAAACAACAAAACAATGTTCAACCTCCACGTTTGGTAGGGCTGATCAATGGTATTAATGATTGGTTAATTAATTTGAATATCCCCAACTGAGCAAGCCAAAGGCAACAGTGGCAAGGAACCGAAAAACTCCATCAAGTGACCTAATGGAGAAAAAAAAAGACCTTGGGAGAACCCAGGCTCAGTCGGGGGCCAGTTCTCCTCTGGCGTTTATGAACTAGAGGCCGGATTTACAGTAACTGTAAGATAAAAATGTATATGAATGTCTCTAAACAGACTTTAAACGCGAACCTGTGATAAACGCTGATGGCGTTTACATGCGCATTAAGAAGTGATTCTATAGTTATGTGCGTTTGAATATACGTGCGCAGGTTTGTAATTCCCTACAAAACCATGCCTGAACAAACTACTTGCCTTGTCTATAAATTTGATACAGAATTTTGTTTCATTTTATCACTTCGGGGTAGGTACGCGAAACGAAATCTTTCGTTTGTAATCGAAACGCTTTATCTGTCGAGTGGGAAAGGGATCCTCCATAGGGAGAGGCTAGTTGGCACTTCAGGACTGCATTGTCATCGGGTCCAGGCGAAGCTCCTCGTCAGGTCTGGATACGGCCTGGATCCGGCAGGCTGCGGGAAAACCTCGGGATAAACAAAGACACTCAAATTAGCGTAGATGCCATTCTTCTTATGATGTAATGTTTACAGTACATTTGATTACAATAAATGTAATCGTTATCGGCCCGATAAGAAATTTTGGCCGATATATTAAAGCTGATAAATAATGGATTATTTTTCCTCAGCTGAGACACTTCAGATGTGCACTGTTCACCATGAGGGTTTTTAATGGCTTGAAATATGATTGAAATCCCTTAAAAAATGAAAATAGAGTTCAGTTCAACATGTGCAGCATGACTACATAAAATCATAATGAGAACATTATATACTTGAGTATATATACATTTTTGTTTTTGTAATCAAAAATGATATAAAAATGTCGTGACGGATGCAGGGAAACTTGGTTGGACTGTTCATTTGAATGTTTCAGGCCGTTCCAAATAATCTTTTGTCTGTATCTTTATAGTCTGGATGGGAAGGATGCTGCATTTTTAGACACAGTGTTGTACGCGGGGTGTGAGGTTCATCGCTTTGACCCCAGCGGTCGAGTGGGTCGACCCGCATATATTAAGAATCATCAGGTTTGGTTAGACTGGAGAAACCCACGCAGTCGCTCGCTTGCAGGCCTCGTGGGTAACACACAGCGCAGGCTGCTCGACATTATGGACTCACTGGGACACACCACGGTACTTACACCCAAATACACTCACTCGGATTCTCAAGTCACAAATCATTTCACACTCACTGTCCAGTAGTGAATCACACTAAAGTTCTGCCTTTATGTGCTTATGTTCACACAAGCAACAGTGACTCAGTTGCACTTATAGACAGAGGTGGATAAACACAACGTCCTTGTGTGAAAGTACAGATACTACTGGTCAAATATTACTCTGTTACAAGTAAACATTGTTAAGACCGATTTTTACTTAAGTAAAAGTACATAAGTACTTTTTTTTTTAAAAGCACTTGAGTATCAAAAGTAAAAAGTAAATGTCAATTCATTGTTTTATTATTGTTGAATTGTTACAGTATACCTTATGCCTCTGAAGCAACCTAGTAAATACACATACCAGTTTGAAGTATCTGGGGAATTAAGAGAATGTTACACAATTAAATTAAATTTAATTATTTTAATTAATTATCGGAATTAAACAACTGAATTGACAAAAAAAGACAGCCATGATCATCTTCATTTTTTTTATTTAACACTACCACCCCCACAATAGAAGTACACATCTATGTGTATCCAATCATGCACATTTAAATTAAGTCTGTAAATACAGACTGATGTATATCTGAATAACTCCCCAACAGCGATACTACAAAGGGCAAAACAGAAATACTTACTATTTGCCATGAAAAGAAAATTTAGTTAGTAAAACAACGATAGTCTCTCACTGATCACTAGTGAGAAATCGTACTAATCGCCGACACGTGGCGTGACACTACAAGAGTGATTACTGTCTGTCACCCGCAAACATCCAATCACGATTTACAGACGGAAAAATCATGCCCTAACTAACATTACTTACTCCAGGACCTTGACAGAAATGCACGGAGTAAAAAGTACGATAAAGTGTCCAGAAAAAACAATACTCGAGTAAATGTACTTTGTTACTGTCCACCTCTGCACTATGTGTTAATCTGTGGTCATTTTAAAAGGACAGATTTCATACAAACAATATTTTTGAAGTGTCATCTGCTTGGTCTCTATATGTCACATTCATTTAGTGTGTGTTTGTGTAGGTGGATGTCCTGCGTATGGATGTGGAGAGCGCTGAATGGCGTATATTAGAAAGCTGGATTAAGGATGGGACTCTCAGAAGGATCAATCAGCTCATTCTGACCGTTCATCTGCAGTGGGCCGGGTTTGAGGTCGGGGGGGCTGAGGAAGATGTGGTGCGTTTCTGGTACAGTGTGTTGAGAGCCGTCCGTATCTCAGGACTCAGACTCGTGCACTTCACACACGGACCGGGACACGTAGTGCTGAGACACCAACTGGACAACTCACACAGCTCATACACACTCAGCTGGATAAGGACCCGCGAGCTGCCCGGATGACCAACTGCAAAATCTCTGTAGACACAGAAGCAAAACTCTGAATCTGTGAAAAAGATGATGACAATTTAAAAACAAAAAAGTTTGGAAACATTACTATTTTTAATGTTTTTGAAAAAAAGTCTCTTATGCTAATCAAGCCTGCATTTATTTGATCAAAAATATATAGAAAAAAACAGTAATATTGTGAAATATTAAAATTTTATATAATGGTTTTCTGTTTTAATATATTTTAAATATAATTTATTTTTGTGATGCAAAGCTGAATTTTTTCAGCATCATTACTCCAGTCTTCAGTGTCACATGATCCTTCAGAAATCATTATAATATAATTATCTGATACTTAGTTATTATCAATGTTGGAAACGGTTGTGCTGCTGAATAGTTTTTTGGAACCTGTGATACTTTTTCAGGATTCACTGATATATAAAAAGTTTTAAAAAAAACAGCATTTATTAAAAATAGAAATCTTTTCAAATGATATCAATCTTTACTATCACTTTTTTTAAAATTAATTTAACACATCCTTGCTGAATAAAAGTTTTTTTTTTTTTAAGAAATAATGAAAAATTACTCTGATCCCAAACTTTTGATTTGGGCTATATTGTTCCAAAATATTTTAATTTTTTATTTTAAATTTATTTATTTTTTACTTTTCATTCATCAAAGAATATCCTGAAAAATTTATCACAGGTTCTAAAAAAAAATAGTTTACATTGTTTACATTGATAATAAATCATCATATTAGAATGATTTCTGAAGGATTATGTGACACTAAAGACTGGAGTAATGATGGTGACAGTTCAGCTTTCAATCACAGGAATAAATTACGTTTTTAAAGTATATTCAAATAGAAAACCATTATTTTAAATTGTGATAATATTTCACAATATTACTGTTTTTTTCTGAATTTTGATCAAATAAAATGAAGGTTTGATGAGCATAAGAGACTTATTTCAAAACCATTAAAAATAGTAATGTTTCCAAACTTTTATCCGGCACTGTATGTGTCTAAGAGTACTTTAAACCAAAGCAGGGATGTTTAATGAAGTTGAAATGTAAAATACATCACATTTTGAAGAGGTAAAGTTGCATATTAGTATTATTTGTTTCTGACTGCACGCCGTCACGTGGTTGTGAACGGTACTGCAATAATTCAACTCCGCATTAAATCCATCACTCTGTGATAATCCTTCATATCATTACATTCACTTTCAAGTCATTTTCATACAAAATGGCTACGTGCAATATTTTTCAAGTGCATTGTTAAATATGAAATAAACTATTCACAATAAAATGGTCATCGGAGTCTTATTTTTTTTCCGTGAGCATAAAATCCTGTGATAAAAAAAAACTTGTATTACATGTTGTGGGGTTCTCTGGACTTCGCCATGTTTCGGATTTGTTCGGACTGGCCCGACGGTCAGGAATTAGCCCTCCCTCAAAACAGATGTTTTCAAGCCGCTAGGGTGGAGTTGCGCTTTCAAGATTCCTGTTTCCATATACGCCCCTTTTTTCTTTGAGTGACAGACTCATCAGCCAATCGAATGTTTGGATTCACACCCACCGTCCAATGAAAAGTTACCAAATGCGGGACTGAACTGTCGCTGCCATACAGCTCTTGTTACAGTACTTGTAGACATTTTGTCGGCTCAGAAAATTATGGACGGCAAGAAACTCAGGGAATGGAACTGCTAAGGTAGTTGAGAAGCCTGAAGACGTCGGCATCTAAGGCCAAATCTACACATATATCCAGGTAGGACTGTGAAGTACTTTATATGCGCGTAAAGTATGAAAGAGTTGGCGAGTTGACAGTATAGGCAGCTAACGCTAATCACTTCCTGTTCTGGACAGACGCTTCAGAGAGTTTAGGCCTCAGCTACTAGCTTTTTAAACATTCGTGACAAATAACCCGGTGTCATTTTGATATCACCATAGCTTTTACTTCTGAGCTAGAAATCAGTTTACTGGGAACAGCCTTGATTTGATCTTATCTTTTTTTTTTCTCCCACTAAGTTAACTTAGGTTGGTAAGTTATGTTGTGAGCCTCCACTCCCTCCCAATGTAGGAAGTCTGACGGCTGAACATTTATTCCTTCACGCTCAGGCATAAAATACTTTTAGCAGGAATGAATGATTTAAACGTGTAAAAATTAATCCTATTTTTAATGTATATTTAAAACTCAAAACAAGTGATGTCTGGTCTGTTTGTAGGAAAATTTACATCTTTAGCCTTTATTCAACAACAACAAATTATTTCAGTCCTCACCGGAAATTTTTCATAATAAAATATACATAAATATACATTACATAACCGAATAAGCCTTTGCTTTTTATGCCTACTCTTTATACATGTTTATCTAAAAGCGTCACTTTGCTCAATGGATTTGATTCATACGAGATAAACAAAAAGTTACTTACGACATTTTCCTAAATGCCAATGCATATTTGAGTCGTTTTTACATTATTAATATGTGGTTTCCAACATAATTTATGATCCATTAGAACACCCAGAAATGTATTTTCATGCACTCTTTCTGTTTCCTCATTATTAATCTTAATTTTATGTTATTAATTTGCAGATTACTAAAAATTATGAACTTTTAGTTAAATTCAATGACAATCTATTATCATCAAACCACATTTTTTAAGACTATTAATTTGAGCTGTTCTGAATTTCTCAGCAAACTGAACTATTTGTAATATTTTAGACACAAATATAATTTATATACAGTACAAACAGTTTGGGGCCTAGCACTGAACCTTGTGGAACACCACAAGTGACATTCTTTGGATCCGATTTAACATTATTTATTTGTACAAATTGATATAACTTCTAAACCAAGAGATAGGCTTTTCCCTTTTATACCATATCTCTTAAATTTTGTTTTGTTTATTGCATTTCCTTTGTATTGTATTTACTAATAGGATGTATTAGTATTATAAATACTAATATATACTCACAATTTAGTGTAGCATGTACTATTGCTACTTTAAAAAAGACCCAAAGACAAGAAGTGTTAAAGGGTAGTTGCTTGCTGGTGTTGAACTGCAGAAATTAGGCTATAAGTTGCATCCTGGCAGAAGAAACACTGCAGCAGTTTTGCTTCTGCTTTAAGCACACAGAAGGCTGTGAGTGTGTTGGATATGTACTATCTGAATAGAAAAAGAGCTGCAGTTATAAGGGAGTCTGTTATAGATGCAGCTAATGACAGAATATTTAAAGCACTGTGTATGTGAATTGTATTTCTGTCTAATAGAGGAAGGTGACTGATAAGCTCCCATCATGCCTTTGGTGACTCGAAACATCGAGCCACGGCACCTCTGTCGCCAGTCACTGCCAAATACAATCAAGAGTGAACTGGAGTGTGTGACCAACATCACACTTGCCAACATCATTCGCCAGCTTGGATCACTTAGTAAGTGTTAGAGTAATGGGGTGTTTCCTGAAGAAAATCAGTTGTGTGTTTCTGCTTTTAACGTGTCATCTAATCACAGGTAAGTATGCAGAGGACGTGTTCGGCGAGCTGTTCATTCAAGCCAGCTCGTTTGCTGAACGGGTCAATACGCTGGGAGAGAGAGTGGACAAGCTGCAGGTCAAAGTCACCCAGCTGGACCCTAAAGAAGAGGAAGGTAAGAAACAGACTGGGTTATATTCAAGGCATTTCATTCATTTATGGCGCTAATGAGTCATATGTAGAATTTGGACCACGTAGGTTTGTTGCAGAAAACAGAATTCATATTCAACTATTTTGTTTTGTTCTTTTATATTATTATTTTGGTGTTTTATTTTTCTTTGCATTTTCCTTTTTTTTTTTTTTAAGGAACTTTGTACTCTAACTTTGTTTAGCTTAATATTTATTTATATTTTTAATCTTTTGTTTAGTTCTTTTGACTTTTATTGTATTTATATTAGGGCTGTCAAATGATTAATCACGATTAATCACATCCAAAATAAAAGTTTTTTTTACATAATATATGTGGGTGCACTGTGTATAATTATTTTATATATATATAAATACACACACATGCATGTATATTTAAGAAAAAAATATTATTTATATATAAAATATTTATATATAATATAAATTATATATAAATCTATATACAGTATATACATGAAAATATTTCTTAAATATATACAAGCATGTGTGTGTATTTATATATATATAAAATAATTATACACAGTGCACCCACATATATTATGTAAAAAAAACTTTTATTTTGGATGTGATTAATCACGATTAATCATTTGACAGCCCTAATTTATATTATTGATTATTTTCCGGTTTTGTGCACATCCATCTAGTTTTCATTGTTTTTCTCTTACAAAAAAAAAGCGCAATTTTACAAATCAGTTTGACATTACAGTGTATCACTGTAATATCACACATAAAGGGCAGTAGTATCTATAGCTGTATCTGAATTTACGTTTTTTTGCACATACATTCATTGCATTGATATTCTGTATAAATAGAACATTAATGCCTCTGATGCACATGCTGTCTGATGCACTTACGCATCATGTCAAGAGCAGAGGCAAAATTAGTGGGTTTTTTTTAGTGCTTTCCCCATCTACTCCCCTATATCAGTAGGCATCATAGTCATTACTATGGCAACACAGATGTGACATCACTTGCAAAATGACATAAAATAGGATCTATGTGCAATGTGAACTGTCCACACCAAGGACGATATATAACTAAAGATAACAAGAAAGGTCTAAAAAACAATATGGTTGGGATTACTTTCAGAATGATGCAGCTGATGCACAATAAAAACAATGACAGCCAATCAGAATCCACCATGAGGATTTAAAGCGACAGATGACGAAATTACAGTGTGTGGTTAGAGTAAAGCGAACGATATCATCCGCTGTGGATGGACGCTAATTATCGTTATCGTTATAGTTACCTTTATAGTTCTCTTTCTTGGTGTGAACGGGCCTTTAGTTTGTGGTTTTCAAACAGATTAATTTATTCTAAATGTTATTATCTTTCTTTGTTTCTCTGTTTCCCTTTCTCCTCTTTTTTTCTTTCTTGATCCAGTTTCTCTTCAGGCAATCACCAGCCGCAAAGCCTTCCACTCCAATTCCATCATGGATCAGCAGCTCTTCATTAGGTCATCACTACCACAACCTATCCATGAGACCTATCTGACCTGCAACGAGCCGCCCCCCCTCAACAACCTGAGCTCTTACAGGTATACACATGAACACACTTACCACATCTGACCACCATTTACCATCCAAAAAAGGGCAGAATGACGTTGTATTTTCATTTAATTTAAAGCTGCCGTCGGCAACTCTGGCTGATTGAGTGGACTTAGGCAAAATTTTGAATGTTTACAACTCTCATGCCCCTCCCCCACCATCAACGAATACCCTCCCACAGAGTTCGTGCTCGTCAGTGCGCCATCACTCTTCGCTACTGCGCGAACTTCAGGCGTGTGCATGTGATTGACGTGTGCGTGCACGACTTGTGATTGACAGTCATATCTCACACCCCCCTGCGCTGATTGGACACAATGAACCGGGAGCGGTGGATTTTTGCAAAACAAATAACACGCTCCAGGTGGAGTTAGAAGCTCGGGTTTTTTTCTAAAACCACTTTTTTTATGCTGTTCTGTCGGAATATAGTGTCGAATTCGCTGAATATGATAAAAAAAAAGTTGCCGACGGCAGCTTTAACTTTAAAGAGGACCTGTTTGAGCATGAACAAGCTCTGCAAAGATCCAAAGCACAAAGTCCCTCCAGCGGGAGTTATTCTATATATCAGTGTCACTGTTTCTGACTCCATTGTAGTCTTTGAGTTTTCTTCCGGAAACGAACGTCACAATATTTCTCATTTAAATAATTCCCGTCCTAGGCATATGCAAAATAAAGGGGTTATGGAGTTTGTTAGTAGTGTGTTAAACTGGCGTTTATGGTAAGGGGTGTGACATTTCCCAATCACGCTCAAAGCGTTTGACCAATCACATCACACTGATCCCGCCGACCAATCAGAGCTCATTGTGCTTTTCAGAAGAAGGGGCTTAATAGGTGTTTTTTAAACATTCAAGCATGAAAACAACAAAATTAAGGGCATAGTAGGTCCTCTTTAACTTAATTTTTTTAACCAATTCATGTTTTTTATAGTTTGTTTAAGTGTTTTCTGTTTTGCAGGGATGATGGTAAGGAGGCTCTGAAGTTCTACACTGATCCGTCTTATTTCTTTGACCTTTGGAAAGAGAAAATGCTTCAAGATACCAAGGACATTATGAAAGAGAAACGCAAGCACAAGGTGAGTGATGCCTTAAAATACCTTTCAGAACGCACAAGCTTCTTCAAAGTGTTTGTGTCATTGTATTTCTGTTTTTATCGAGAGCAGAAGAAGAAAGACGACAACCCTAACCGAAGGAACTTTAACCCGCGAAAAATCAAAACCCGAAAAGATGAATGGGAACGCCGGAAAATGGGGGAGGAGTTCGTTGTCCCCAAACTCGATGCCATGGGGTAATAAAAACAACATGCACAGGATACTATTGATGTCTATGTGCATTTAATATTATTTTTATGTATGTGTCTTTAACAGTAACTCCATAGAAGGGCTGAACGGCAGTATTGGCTCTGGTGATGATGGTTTTAATAACTCTGATGGGTATTTGGACCAAAGCACAAACTCCTACAGCTATGATCCCAGCTCTCCTCTCCCACCACCAATGCAAGAGGACTTCCCACCACCACCACCTCCAGACGTGCCGTGAGTGTCTTAAAATAGCCCACGATTTCCCTGTTGTTGAGTATCAAATACAGGTTCATTTCTGAGCTTGTTCTAACTAATCAATCAAAACTAACTTTAGCTGGACAATAACTTTATTCTAGAGCTGCTGTAAAGCCAAAACAATCTCTGTTGCTTTAATTTCCTATTATCACTGTAAAGCTGCTTTAAAGCAATAATGAGGGTGACTTGACTTCTCTCCCTGGCAAATTGGCAACGTGCAGTATCACAAACCAAATCAATAACAAACATTCCAGCCTGGAAACGCACAGTTCAAAGTAAAATAACTGGCTGTAGAAGTGTTTTCAGAGAAACGAGTATGTGAACTTCCTAAATATATCCAAACATATTATGGTATTTTTATGCTTCAGTAGAATGAAACCGTTACATACAGCACTATTATCACTGTAAAGCTGCTTTGAAACAATTTATTTTGTGAAAAAGCGCTATATAAATGAAGGTGACTTGACTCCTCTTCCAGGTATAACGAATCTGGTGGTGCGCCTCCAAAGCGTGGAAGTCTTTTAAGCCCCAGTCATCCTCCTCCAGCTCCACCAGCGATGCCTTCTTCTCCAGGCCGTCCCACTGTGGCTCCACCTCTGGCGCCTCCACCACCTCCACCTCCCGGTGGCATGATCCCGCCTCCACCACCGCTAGGTTTTGATTCGCCCCCGTCTCCTCCCCCATTCTCTAGCAATTTTGCTTCTATCCCACCTCCACCACCCGTGGAAGCCTCTGTTCCAGCTCCTCCTCCTCCACCCATGGGTGGTGGACCACCTCCTCCTCCCCCTCCCCCTCCTCCTCCAGGCCCTCCTCCACCCTCCGCTCCGGCTCCTCCTCCTTCAGGAGGACTTCATGCTCCCGCCGCTCCCAAAGCCCAGCCTCCTCCAGCCGAGGGCGATGTTCGCAGTGATCTTCTTTCAGCCATCCGTCAAGGTAACATAATTAGATACATTAATACTTTTTAAAAGCTTAATTTAGTCAGATTAAACCAGAATTAAAATTATGCTTCAAGGTGTGTCACATTTACCGTTACCAAAGAATATAGAATAACACAAGACTTGTCTCTCGTATTGCTTTAAATTGGGAAAAGTGCAACACTCGATATGGGGGAAACAAATTTTTTTCTGTCATAATTCCAGCATGTAGGAACACAATTTATAGGGGCTTTCGCACCGGAGGAACCTTTTCATTGTTCCTTGAACTATTGGCAGAAGTACACAGATTTTGGCGTGTTCACACCGCAGGAACTAGGAACTCCTTTTAGAGGAACTAATTTAGCTCCTACTTCAGAGTCCAGGTCTAAAACAGCACTATAGGAACTATCTGTGTCATAAGTGTACGCCGATTGGCCGAACGCATGCAAAACACCAGCACCTCTTAACCTTGACGCAACTTTGAGGGGACCAAGCAAAACATGATTATGTATTTATTTCTGCTCAGCTAGCAACACTGGACATCAACCACACGGCATACGCTTATAACTCTATGTATGATCTAATAACGTTTTAAACAGGACTGTTAGACAGATTGTAAAATGATGAACACGGAGAATCCGGCTCGGTCATTCTCAGCGCAGTCAAAATAAAAGTCAGGACAACCAGCGTGGCTTACGTCGAGTTCCTACTGGCGGTGCGAGAATGCAACCAGGAAAACGTTCCTATGGGAACCAGTAGTTCTCGGGGAACCACCCTTGGTGACTAGTTCCTAGAACTATCCGGTGCAAAAGCCCCTTATAAGACCATTGTTGTCAGATTTCATTGGTAATTTCAAAAATGAAATTTAATCGTAAGCTTGGTGAACAGTTTTGGAGAATTGTCATAAAATAGGATCTATGTGCAATGTGAGCTGTCCACACCAAGGACGATATATAACTAACAATAACAAGAAAGGTCTATAAAACAATATGGTTGGAATTACTTTCAGAATGATGCAGCTGATGCACAATAAAAACAATGACAGCCAATCAGAATCCACCATGAGGATTTAAAGCGACAGATGACGAAATTACAGTGTGTGCTTAGAGTAAAGCGAACGATATCATCCGCTGTGGATGGACGCTAATTATCGTTATCGTTATAGTTATCTTTATAGTTCTCTTTCTTGGTGTGAACGGGCCTTTCGTTTTCCCCATTCAAAGAGATAGGAGCCGCACTTGCATGACTGAGAGGCGTTTCAAAGATTCACAGAGTGAAATAACGTGTCGTACAGGGACTTTGCCGTTACACTGCAAAATTTTTGCAGGTAAAATCCACTCATTCCAATAGGAATTCACTCTGTTCTTGAGGGTGAAAAAGTTCCATGCAGATTTTGCTTATTTTCAAGTTGTGATGCGGATTCATTGTGCATTTGAAATTGTATCACTACTGTTTTTGCAAAGTCGGACTAATGGACCTAGATGATGCAATTGTAGCATGTCTTCACCTGCCATGTATACACATTAATCAGACTAATTGTGCTTGGCATTGTGTGCAGCACACTCCAAAAAAACAGAGGTCACGCACGTCGTGTATTTAATCCTTTAAATATTTGATTGCGCTTTGTGCCACGCACACTTCGATAGACAGATGAAGACCACGTCAAAAACAATTGCATGTAAACATGCTGGCTGTACAATTATTTGAACAGATCTATTTCAGGTTATCTGATCTCTAGTGGTTAAACTTTACTTTACTAATGTATCTTAAATTTAGCAAAATTTTGTCACTGGAGGTCATTAAGGTGCACCTGAGAACTTTATTTTGGGGTTGTTAAATCACCTAAAAGAGATGCTAACACCAGGAGGAAGCAAGTCTTTCAAATCATTTCTACTCTGGGTCAAAATAGATGTTTATGTCCAGGTTATAAACAGTGTGGTTAATCGTCAGCATTTCACAGCCTTTACTTACTAAACATGGAGGAAAGTGTATATATGGCATTGCTGTGTTATGATCATATTGCATGTGATTGTCTCCTCATTGAATTATCATAATAGAGGAGGAACACACATTTATTTGCTTACTCTTATGAGACCGTAATCAGAGATGCTGTACTTGCATTAAATATATCTATCCTTAAGTGCTTTAACATATTAAAATGTTATGTTTCTTAAAATGTGACTGAGCTTGATGAAATTGTGTGTGTGTGTGTGTGTAGGATTTAACCTGCGTAAAGTGGAGGAACAGCAAGAGCTGGAGAAGAGAGGTCGCACAGATAATGATGTCGCAGCGATCCTGTCCCGCCGCATTGCCGTGGAGTGCAGCGACTCCGAGGACGATTCATCCGAGTTTGATGATGATGACTGGTCTGACTAAAGCTATCGTCCTGCTCTTCATCACCTGTGCTATGACATTAAGATCATTCCTTTTAGACTTCACACTTCTCATATTACCTGTTTACCTGCAGTGAGGCCAAAATCAAATAAGGGGTAGAGGGCCAAAAAGCGTGTGGTTGTGTGTGGTTGTGTGTGTTTGTGCCTGTCCAGAGAGTTGAGTCTAATCTAAATGAGTGAATTATTTAGTTGATAAGCCTTCTCCGATTTCAGGAGGCCTCTGTATAATGTGGCCAAAGGTAAACTGAGAGCGAGTGTATGTATGTGTGTGTGTTTGTGTTTGTTTGTGCTTCTATATTTTCTTCTTTATGCATCAGTATCGTTTCTGTTAAAATGCCACGATTTAACATTAGTCTGTATAAACTAATTAACTGAAGCCTTCCTTACAACTAAGACAAGACACACTTTATAATGCAGATATTTAAAATAATAAGATGTGTGTATATGATAGTTCTTGCACCTTGTCAGATGAAATAACCTGTTTATTCCATTGCAACACATATTCATGACCAAAATGCGTTATCTGTTTAAATGGCACCCAGCTGTGTCTACGGTTTTACAGCCCTCAGGTCTGACTGATGTAGTTTTTTTTTTTCTCTGTTCAGCCCAAGTGCGTGCTTCATAATGCCTGTTGTTTTAATGCCAAAGTTTTAGAAATGATGCAAGATTTTGAAATCAAAGAAAAGTGAGATTTTTTTATTATTATTTGATGTATGTGGGTAGAAATTACGAGAATTTTCTATCAGCAATTGAAATAAAATCTTAAATATAATGTTGTGTCCTGCTGTTGTTAGTCATTTCATAAGTGTTCTGTGTGCATACCTGAACTGTTTCTACAAGTTTGAGCATGTGTGTGCGCAGGGGCTTTAGAGAGTCAAACATTCATGCTGCTTTATTTGGAATAAACACTGAATCCACACACAGGTGCTCTACAGCTTTATGAATGTTTTGGGTAATTCATAGATAAATGAAGAATGCAACAGTCCAGCCTGTAATATGACTTAGTTTTTATGGGCCTCATTTATAAAATGTTGCATAGAAACCGTCCTAAGTTTGATCTTACCATCATTTCTCAAGTGTGCGTAAGTGTGATTCAGAGAACGAACGTATGGCCGTCTCTCTACCAGATGTGAAATGTATAAACAAAGGTGCCTACACTTTCAAGTAAGGATACGCGAGTGAAAGTACAGATATTACTGATCAAATACTGAATGCCGATTTTTACTTAAGTAAAAGTAGGCTACATCAGTATTTTTTTTTTTTAATATATATATATCTTTTTTATATTTAAGTGTAAAAAGTAAATGTCAATGCATTGTTTTATTATTGTTATATGTAATACTTACACTACCTTATGCCCCTGAATGCCTGCTACCTACCCTCATATCAATATAACATTTATTTCTAGAACACAGTTCCACTAGTGGGATAAACAACGTCGTCCACAATGGTTTCGGACACCCAAATGTCTGTTCCCTCAAATAGTGCCCTATTTAAAGTTTTTAGTATAAATATGTCATCCTTACTGTTGTGTTATAAGTTGGTGTGCTCAAAAACAATGAAAAAATTTGTATTTAGAAGACCAAACCCAACGTTGAAAATGAAAATCAGGTTGATGTCAGAATAACGTCAGATTGACGTTAATCTCCAACGTTGGACAGTTGTATTGTGGTTAAAAATGAAAATCGGGTAAATCGCAGCTGTTGGATTCCCGCGTTGTGTAAACTGCGCCTAATTAATGTCATTAACATAAAAAAGAGCAGAAATCAACGACCAAATCGTTTAGGCCTACTTGAAATGAGAATGGCGAGCGGCAGGGAGTGCGTAGACCGTTTTCATATATGAACGTTCGCGTGAATTTTTGTAGGCCTAAGTCAAGTGAGGCCCTAGATCATTTAAAAAGATTAGACGTTTATATTGTTTCAATTATTTTGAATGGGTATATTTACTATAAAGTTAATAATCGTTCTAATTCTATGATAATATTAAAGTCCACCACAGCTTACTTTCAGAATTATATATTTTTTTCCAGCTGATGAATAAAAGACACTGACAGCCAATCGGAATCCACCTGACTTTAAATAGCTCGTGCGTTTAACTCTTTCCTCGCCATTGACAGATTTTTCTGGCTTATGTTTTCACTGTTTTACGGTAGGGGCGTATTACACATCTTCTGAAAGAGTAGAGAATCTCCAAATCAAAACACAATCAAAAAAAGGACCAGAAACCAGCGATAAAAGCAGAGCCTAAAATGAACACCCGCCAAGCGACAAATGTGAGTAAAAATTGCCATCTGCAAGTATATGAAACGGTGTCAGTCGCCAGTTGGCCGGTAACATTTATGAATCCTAACAAATAAAATGTCATGAGAACATGCTTGAATAAACGTGAATGATGCTCGGGACAGATGTGCTGCATCGTCGCAACCTTGGTAATTTAAATATCCAAGCACAAGAAGACATTTCTGAGCACACACATCCAAAGCGTGCGCTTAGAAAGCCGCATCTCGGACAAATACTGGTAGGCTACTGGTATCTCAAATTTTGGTGTTTTCACATCTGGTGTTTAATGGCCATTAAAAAAATATTTATGGTGGCTGGCTGTTAAATTTTCTTAAGTCAACGGCCATTGGCATGGTGTTACCAAAAGTTAATTTTAGGCCCTGGATAAAAGCGTTGCTTATGCCCATCGTTTAAAAAAAAAAACGCTGACGGGGAAAGAGCTAAAGGTGTAGTAAGCGATTTCTGAGAAACGCTGTTGATATTAAAATCACCGGGGAACAAACACGCCCTTGCCCAAATGAATCACTCCCTTGATAGCTCCGCCCCCAAATACACACGCTATGCAACACAGGCACCTCCCCCCTAATGAGTCTATACGCCCCTTAATACTAATTGGCAAGTGTGTTTTGGTGCTGGTCAGCTCCACTTTAAACTGCATTTCTCAGAAACCGCTTACTGAACCTTTAAACTGTCAGATGACAAAATGGCAGTGAACGATTATAATAAACAGAATGTTTGAGTGTGGTGTTGGTAGTTACTGCTATAGGTATCATTCTTGGTGTGAACGGGCCTTACGTGTCCTACTCAGTATCTGCAGCTCATTTAGTAAAAATATCTGACGCATAATAAATAGACACTAGGTTGATTTTTACTGTTGCAGAAGGTTAAAAACCATGTAATTCAATTCTAGATATTCCTAGCAGTGTTCTTTTAGTATCGCTGAGATCCTATTATAGTTTTTATTAATATTTAGAATTAGTTTTTTTTTCTGTTTAAAATGTACTTAAAATATTAAGAAATGTTATGTTTTAGCATTTTTTTGTAATGTAGCCCATATATAGTTTTTTTTTCAGTTTTATTTATTTTATCAAGTTAAACTAAAAGAAATGAAAAATATTTGCGACCTTGGCAACTAGCTAAAGTAAAATAAATGTATTTAATATTTTATTTCAAGTATTTAAATTATTTCAGATGTTTTTATGGTTTTAGTCAGCTGATTCATACCCAGTTTCTTTGGATTCATATTTAAATTAAGTTAAAACCACATACTTTCACACTTTTGATATAATAAAAATACTACACAACAGAAAATGTACAAAAGTTACAATTTATTATTTATAAACATATTCCATAAAACATCTCATTTCAACAATAAAACATTCACTCATACATTTGGACATTTTGTGCAACATTAATACATTGTAAGTGCAAACAAGACATTTATGAAGTATAAAAAACATCAGTCAGAATAACAAACGGCAAATCATTTTGATTGTTAAAAACAAACGAAATTCAAACAAGTTTCAGCTTAAAAGTCAAGTCATTGTCGTAAAGTGCAAATGATTTTGATTCCATCAGTAACTCTGAACTTCAGAGGACATAAAATGAGGCACAAATCTGAGACATTAAAAAGCGGACGGGAGAGTTTCTGCGTGGACCCCTTTAGTTGGCAACTAGCTAAAAGGATACAGTGGCAGTTTTCTCAATCAAAAATAAACAACACTGCTACATAAACCCTTTCAGAATGAAATAAAATAATGCAGAGTAGATCAGGTCACTGACAGTGGTCATGGT